>CM040818.1:1320308-2032808 GCA_022828995.1 Vimba vimba | reverse complement strand
AACGGTCCTTTAAGATCCCAATTCGCCAATACTATCCGTTCTAAATAGTATTTGAAATTAGAAATTTCCCCAAATCATAGCATGCTGACATGCATATTCCAAAGATACCCGGAAAATTTCTCTAAAAAGAAATTAGAAAATCTTCTAATTTGATTAGAACTACAAACATGAATAAAAAAGTGTTAAAAAACTACAAACATGGCGGATGTGCGAGACCGACGGTTAAGTAAAAGGGGTTTGAGTGATTAATAATCAATATCTAACCTGATGGAAATATATTTATTCAATGTTATCCATGTTATATTTCATCAGCAATAACATTGACAACTTTTGTAAAGATACATTTGGCCATTACCTTTTAAATGCATCATGCAAACGCACGAGGAGAGTCTCTGCATGAGCGACCCACGACGTGCAGATCAACGTGCTGCTAAACCTCTGATACAGTTGGAAAATAGATTATATTGAATGTGGATGATTTTAACTCTTTAAGATGATTGGCTGTAATTTAAATGGTAACAGGATTGCATGTAACTGCTTCCAGTTAAGTGTCTGTATGATAAATGGCTTTATGTATTGGCTGCAATAAGCTTGAAGATTCTGAGAAATGAAACAGGAAAACTTGAAGTCACTTGCTATATTTTTACACAATCCAACCACATGATCAGTCATAATTCTCATGAAGTTGCTCAATACACTGTGAGGAAAGTGTAAATATTGCTTCACTCTCTCTCTCTCTTTATTCTCAGCTGCTGTTCACGTTAACATTTTGGCTTCTGCTGAGACAGTCGGTGAAAGATACGTTCAGCAGAAAGAAGAGGACGAGCGTCCCGTTGCAGGAGGTCACGACTGGAGGTGAGCGGGAACGCCAGGATCTCGAGGGACAATGTCATTATCTGCGTTTGAGAGCTGCACGATTCTGGAGAAACCGAGAATCATCATGTTTTGTTTCAAACTAAACAAAATAACATGTAGTTTACTAGAGGTTCTGCCAAAATGTGCATCTATTTAAAAAAGAATCATTTTAATTACTCATTTAAAAACGATCGGGTTGAGTAAATGATTCAATGACTCACTTATAAAGACTCTCATTACTGGATGAATCAGTATTTTTGAACGAATCTCTTGAATGAATGATTCAATGACAAACACATTTTTTAACAGTCACTTGTCGCCACCTACTGGTGTAACGACGTAATTGATACAGTCTTTATTCAAATATATATCAGTGTTTATATCCGAACTATAAACTTTTATCCCAGTATTTCTATGATAATCTGAATATTATAAGAGAAATAATGACACTGTGTGATTGAAACGACTGTTTGTGAAGCTGTTTCATACCTAGACATGACAACACGACACGAAGTCAACAAGTGTGCTAACCACAGAGCCATGGCGTTTAAGAGCTTAAGATTCATCTTTCTATTAGTCATTATTATGAAAGCATTCATAATTCTCAGCTCCACCATTTCTTTCTCACACTCAAATCATGTCAAAGACATTTGCTTAAAAGAGTAGTTTAAAGAAAAATAGAAATTCTGTCCTCATTTATTTAATGTCCTCATGTTAGGGTTGTCCCCGACTATGGATTTTCATAGTCGAATCAGAATCGTCATGTCTTGCCTATAGTCGACTAATAGTCGAATCATGTGTCTGGGGGTGGGGCTGGGGGCGGGGCTTTAACGTTTCAAAGCCGCGATGTACAGAAAATCACACAAAGCTATAGAAGAAAATGTATAAAAACATTTTGGATCAATAAAACTAAGAAATAACATAAATAACTCCAGAAAGGCCACACTGCAGACAGGATTTGCATTCCACATGCAAATCAAATTAAATCGGCTTAATTACCTGTGCGAGCAGGCCAGCCTACAGCACAACATCGATGCACCGAAAAAATAAACAATTAATTTACTAAATTAAATTAGAACAGAATATACCTTTCTAATAAATAAAAATACAAAACGAAATAAATCAGAATCAAGTCACAAGATGAGCAAATGTGTGCAAAATGCCTAAAGTGCAGAGGAATATATATTCAAAACACAAGCCACAAATAGTTAGATTAGATAACCCTGACAGATTAATAAATAAAATAAAAATAAAGAAATTATTCAAATAACGATAGTAGCCAGAATTTTCAACTTTGTCTTTTTAACTGCAGAAACAACAATAAATGCTAAACTGGAGAGGCAGTCTTTAGCTAAACATGTTCACAGCATCCAAGAATCACATTAGAACCGGCTGAAAAGATTTGAAATCACTTGGACCCTACCTGATCGAGAGAACAAATCCAGTCTTTCACTCTGTCTGTCCGTTGGAGTCTTTTCAAATTGTGCGCGCGGATAAAATACATTCTAACGTGAAACCCAGTCTATGCGTGAAACGTGTTAACGTTGGCCGGCAGAAGTGCGATCATGGTTTTCCTGATGCTAAATCCAGCCTTGGAGAATATCCTTCTGATGGTGTACATCCACACTTTAGATTTTCTTATCCCAGACATTGTTAAAGATTTAAATCCTTGCCGCCGAGACGCTCCTCTGTCGGTCACGGATTGAAAGTGAAACTTAAATCTGTCATCGGGTGTTTGGATTTATTCACGCACGTTAAAAAATATTTATTAAAAGCTTCTTTCTTTGCACATTTTTATATACAGCATTATCATAATAGGCTGAATATTAACGAATTGACATAAAAGCTAGTTCTATGTGAAATCAGACATTGAGCGCCCTCAGCCAAAGTGGCATGATCCTCGTTTCATAACACCTCCGCGAAGATTCGACCGTGAGATCGGTAGTCGAATCAGGCTCCTCCTATCGAAGCATCGAATCTTCGACTATTCGGGGTCACCCCTACCTCATGTTAATCCAAACCTGTATGAATCATATATGTCTTCTGTAGAAATCAAAAGGAGAAATTTTGTAGATTAATAAAGCTGCTCTTTCCACAAAATAAGCAAAGACAATAAAGCACCACACGAGTACTATAAAAGTAGGTCACATGACCCATACATTATATTCATAAGTTATCTATTATATATACAAGTCATCTGGAGAACTATGAAAACTTAGTACACTCTTAAAAATAAAGGTTTCAAAAGGACCATTTTTTTCTCTTTTTTATAATAACCATTTTTGGTTCCCCAAAGTACCTCTCAGTGAACGGCTCTTAAAGGAACCATTTTTTTCTTAGTGTGAAAAACTTTTTAATAATCTAGAGAACTTTTGTCATTGTGAAGATCCTTTTGTGCAATTGAAAGAGTCTATTGAGGTTTAAGGGTCCTAATGGGACCATCCAGGGCCTAAAACTAACCCTTCTCCCCTCCTGCCAGTGGCCGGTGACTTATGAAAATCCAAAAAAAAAATTTTTTTTACTGCTTTTGCAAAAAAACTAAAAAAAGGAAGTGATGACACCAAACCTTCATATGCCAGCGAATATTCACAATTCTCTATTCTGATTTAAACAACTAGTGCTTTCCAGGTAGATCTGACAGTAAAGTAAGCAAATGTAAAATAACACTGCATAGTCTTCACTCTATACATTAAACATCCTTATTAAAGTTGCAAAAGTTATTCAGCCAAAAGCAGTGAGGGATTTTATCTTTGTCTTTTGTTGTTTGATTAACATTAGAAACAGCGGGAGGAATATTAGGCTGCTGTCACTTTAAGAGCAAGTGCACGGATCTAATATACTGACACACATGCATTTACTTTCTCAACTGTTTGCGTTCACTTAAGACATAACCGGCTGTGTTTACTAGGATACTCGCTATTTTTTGACATCATTGTGTGTGAGTTTGGCGGCTCAAGCACACGGAGATGCATGAGAGCTCAGTTTAGTGTTCGTCACGCAGCTTTTTCTCTTCTTATTTTGTTCATTCTTGACGTGATTTGAGTATTTTTCTTATTTTTTTTTTTTTTTTTTCATTTAACAATTTTTATTGAATTTCTATTAAACCATGTAGAATTTTCTACAGCACATGTTGGACCAAATGTATACAGACATTATGTCTGGTTGTGCTATACAGATATTAATCAGTATGTAAGATACCCCCCCCACCCAAACCCAACTACCCACCCACCCAACCATCCCAGTTTGTCCCTTTAAATCCAGATCTTCCCAAGAATGATTGTGATTGGAGGTTTGAGAGTCTCTGTTTGTCTCTTTCAGAGAGCGCAGGCCGAAACGAGTCGATTTTAAAGGTGTTGGGTGGGCAGGTGATGAGTCTGTATGCGAAGTACTGGATCTACGTGTGTGGAGGCATGTTCATCATGGTCAGCTTCGCAGGAAAGCTCGTCGCCTACAAGATCGTCTACATGCTGCTCTTTCTGCTCTGCATGTGCCTGTATCAGGTACACTTTACCAGCCCACACACACATAATGTTCTGTACTACACTTAGTCCAAAAACTGAGTGGAATGACCCCTCTCTCTCTCTCTGTCCCCCCCCCCCCCCTCGCTCTCTTTCTCTTTCTCTCTCTCTCTCTCTCTCTCTCTCTCTCTCTCTCTCTCTCTCTCTCTCTCTCCTCCTCTCTCTCTCTCTCTCTCTCTCTCTCTCTCTCTCTCTCTCTCTCTCTCTCTCTCTCTCCCCCTCTCTCTCCCCCTCGCTCTCTCTCCCCCCCCTCTCTCTCTCTCTCTCTCTCTCCCTCTCTCTCTCTCTCTCTCTCTCTCTCTCCCCCTCTCTCTCTCTCTCTCTCTCCCCCTCTCTCTCTCTCCCCCCTCGCTCTCTCTCCCCCCCCTCTCTCTCTCTCTCTCTCTCTCTCTCTCTCTCTCTCTCCCTCTCTCTCTCCTCCTTTCTCTCTCTCTCTCTCTCTCTCTCTCTCTCTCTCTCTCTCTCTCTCTCTCTCTGTAGGTGTATTACTCTCTCTGGAGGAGGTTGCTGAAGGCCTTCTGGTGGACGGTGGTGGCTTACACAATGCTGGTGCTCATTTCTATATACACCTTTCAGTTTGAGGACTTCCCAGGATACTGGAGAAACTTCACTGGATTCACAGAACAGCAGTGCGTCTCCTGATGACCTATTTACTATTTGCGTTTCAGATGATTAACTCTTTTCCCGGCCATGTTTTCTCTGATATACAGTAGGCCTGTCAAAATGGCTGAAAAGCTCAATTTGAATTTCTTTCTTAAATATTCGCACAATTCAAATGATATTTGAATTCTAAAGGATGTTTTTTTCGTTTTGTGTTTTACGGAGAGTCCAGTTGGTTTGACATGGTGTGTTTGAGAAAATATCGATAAAATTGTTATTTTTAGGTACATTTCTTGTTAAAGAGGCTATATGTAGAATTCAGAAACCCTTGTTATTAGCGACACTAGTGGCCGTAAAGTGAACTGCAGCCAGCAACTTATTATTCCTTTTCTTTGCAAGTGATTTTGTTACAATCTGTTCATAAATAGGCAATAAAAAAAGTGAAAACACCTGAAAATTCTTCCATACTGTATAACCCCTTTAATGCTGTGCTGATTGCATGTGTTCCTCCACCTTTAGGCTGGCTGATATGGGACTGGAGACGTTCAAGCTGTCGGAGCTCTTCAGCAGTATCTTGATCCCGGGCTTCTTCCTCTTGGCCTGTATTCTGCAGCTGCACTACTTCCACAAGCCCTTCATGAGGATCACAGATCTGGAGCACGTCACTCCCATCCACAGGCATGAGCATCACCTCTGAACAAATGCACACACATATACTACACTCGTTTATTTTACAGAATAAAACGCATTTTAGAAAAGGCATTAATTATTTACAGCTGTTAGAGTGAGCATACATGTGGTTTAATTAAATGCGTTTTTAACACCATTCATTTTGAATGCTATTTGTATGCATTTGTTCAAATTTTCACAATAACTCTTTCATTATGTTCTGTGAGATTGAAAATAAGAAACCAAAGCACAGAATATTGTTGTGCCATTTTTTCACTTTAGGCACATTTGTACAAATTTAAATAAAATAAAAAACATTTTTTTTTTTAAACTGTAGCTTCCAAATCCTTACATAATAATAATAATAATAAAAAATGTGAAATCAGGTAATCACAATATCCCTACTTACTACAGTGTTTAGACTAGGGCTCGGTTTAGGGTAAATTATGCATAATATGCAGTGAACATTAAAAAAAAATTAAACATTGAATACAATGAAAGATTTTGCATCTTTAATGTAAAACTACAACCTATCCAATGCCACTGAAAACCACAGTGATACATTTCAGAGAATAAAATGAGAATAAAAACTTAAAATGTAACCTTTGCCCCTCTAGCGGTTAAAGCACAAATCTGCATGTGTTTTAGTTGTGCTTCGGCTCTGCGTGAATGAATATGATTATCCTACTGTGCATAAATCATTCACTGCTATAGAATAGATATAACCAGCTCTACAGAGATATAGAAATAATAACAGCACAGGTCTATAATGAAATGTTCTTCACAATAGATAATGCGTTACAGTTTATGTGTTCAATAAAACACCTTAATCGTCTGTTGAGTAATAAAAACACCGTCATCTCTGCGCCGCTTTCACATCAGGTCTCGTCATCTCTGAAAAGCCAAGCTTATGTTGATTCTTGTTTTATTACGAGCTCTGTCGCGTCTATTTTTGCCAGCAGACTCTCCTCTGTTCGACGTTGGTTATCTTTATTTACGGATATAACGAGACACGCACAGGCTAGTGACGAATGTACGCAATTTCCTGCCAAATCCATCCTGACAGGTCTAAAATATAAACATATATAAACTTATAATAGGCTTACATAGTGAATCAGAGTAAGACATAAACACAATGTATTGACAAAAGTATTGATGATGTGTTGACTCATTATTTAAATTTATTAATTTTGAACAAAACAAAAAAAAACAGTGTACCTTTAAAATGACCTGACTGCATAAGTGTGCACACCCTCTTATAAACGGGTGTGTTGCTATAGTAAGTGCACATGCAAGGTGTAAAAAAGGACACTTTCTTTTTAAATATATATGTGACCCTGGACCACAAAACCAGTCACATGGGTATTTTTTTTTTTTTAAATTGAGATTTATACATCTTCTGAAAGCTGAATAAATAGCGTTTTATTGATGTGTGGTTTGTTAGGATAGGACAATATTTGGTCGAGATACGACTATTGAAAATCTGGAATCTGAGGGTGCAAAAAAATCGAAACATTGAGAAAATCTCCTTTAAAGTTGTTCATTTATGTTGGCGATTGTGCCGCATTCACTCACAAAAATACATGTTTTATATATGTACGGTAGGAAATGTACAAAATATCTTCATGGAACATGATCTTTACTTAATATCCTCATGATTTTTGGCATAAAAGAAAAATCGATAATTTTGACCCATATAATGTATTGTTGGCTATTGCCACAGATACACCTGTGCGACTCGAAATAACTGTGTGACTTAGTTTTAAGTTTCAGACTTACTGAAGATATTTGTTTAAATCTGACACATTCCCAGAGGATGTGTTGCTCTCCGTGAGAAACATTTGAGATATTCAAGAAATGTGATTTTTTTTCCCCACAGGAAGAGAGGAATCGAGAATCCGGATTTGGTTCGATCCACAGAAGAAGTGAGATGTGAGGAGGACGATCAGGTCACGGATCAGGGGGATGACCCATCAGAGGTCGACGGTGAGAGTCATGAACGCTGCTGATGGAGCTCAGTCAAAGCAATTTTACACTTAATACTGATAAAGACTAGAGATGCACCGATACTATATTTCTCTGCTGATACCGATAGTGATTCTTCAGAACGATATCTACCGATACGGATAGTTTGATTTTCTTTGAAGGATCTAACTAATGCTGTAAACACTATACAGCGAACCTCTCAGTTGGTACATCACTATAATATTAGAGATTAAAATTAATATCAGATCTCAAACTATTATACTCAACTTTTATTTATTTTCAGATATAATAATCACGCTTAAATAATTAAGGTAATACATAAGGTAGTTTTTGTGAATACTTTTGTCTCATGACAAATTTATTCAAACATACATATAAAACTAACAGTAAATAAGCTCTTTTCTAGTGTTTTTTTTTATTGGTAACTAACGAACTGAACATTGAATAACTTTCCTGAGGTCAATACAACATTACATGACATGTTTTCATGGCTTAAACACTGATTGAGACATGATACATTTCAGTAAGTTGTACTGTATCTTTCAGCATTACTTCTGATGTTCATGTATGGTTTTTTCGTGCTATAACTTGTAGTAAAGTGGGAAAAAAGACTGAACTGAGGCACTACAGGGATCCGTCACGTCACATAATGCTATTAAAGAGCGTCAAAATGCTATTTATTGTTTGAATTCCATGATAAAATGGACAGAATTTGAAAGCTGAGACTTTGTTTCTTATCACAAGTAACAAAGCACAAAGCTCTTTGCAATTATTGGATGGGAGACACTACAAATAATGTTTGGTTTAGGGAAAAACTGCAGGTGATTCATAGGGTCAAGTAAAGCCTGTTATTGTCACGTTAACCTTGACAGCCCTGAATTCAACTCAAGAGAGATTTTCTTCACACACAGTAAAAGTCTGACACATTTTTTCACCCCTTTTTGATTGACAGGATATAATCGGTCCTGATCATCGGCTGTTTTTAAAGTCTCCCTGTAGTTAATAATTTTACCCCTTTTAAAACTCATCTTTGATCATCAAAATTACATATTTAAATGTTTTTTCTTGAAACCAAATGTCTTCATCCCTTAAAATATCTTGAATGTAACTCGACACCCTTGCCTCATTTAGTATGCGCGGTTCTATGAATATGCAAATGAGCCCCGCCTCCACTCACTCACTCAGCTCAGAGATCCACTGGTTGACGATCACACGTTGATCTGATTGGTTACAAGGTAGTTTGTGACGTCAGAAACACCAGCGATTTCAAAGCGTGTTTTTGAGACTGTCTTTGGTTCACTGCAGTTTTATTCCAATACTCCAATACTCAGCAATGGAGTCAACTTATGAATTTACACATGGTTTGTCTTAAAGCATATTAAAAATACAACATAGACATATAAACAACATTAAAATCTGGATTTACACCAATTTACATCAATTGTCAGATACATCGGTGCATCTCTGTTCAATACTCATATGGTCTTTACTGTGCATTCTTGCTCCGTTCTCAGAGGCGATTCCCAGCAAGTGGGGACTGGTGATGGACAGACTTATGGTGTTGTCGACGAAGTTCTCCGACACCTTGACCCACATCCAGAGCTTCATTTGGAGAGTTTTGGAGCTGCACATCGTCAAAATTGTGGCTTTTTTTGTCGTCTGGGTCGCACTACTGGAGGTCTGCACGCTCTCATATCTAGGCCATGTCATCATGTTAATTTCATAACCTGCAGTTATTCACAGTCAAACCAACATTTACTCAGACACCTTCAACATTTCTCACATTATCACAGTTTATTCGCTCTAGTTTAGAAAATCGTAATAAAATATGACAAGAATCAGTTGATATTTCACTGGTTTTGTCCGTCCTTCTGTTAGACTGTCTCACACATGAATTATGTTGAATATCTGTCAGCTGTTAAATTTAACTACACTATTAGATAATACCAGTTTAGCTCAACCAATCACCAAGCAATGCTTCATTTTTTTTGTCTGTGTGTAAAAAGAGCATTAGCAATTAAAGAAAAAACACTTCAGCAAAACATGGTCAGCTCAAAGTGTCCTTAGTCCCAAATTATTATAAATTTTACTGGTAGTCTCTGTATGAAGAATCTTTGGGTATAATATGTCACAGTTTACTTTATTTTGCTCTCCTCATAGTGTCCTGCACACACTAGTGAAAAGTATATACAAAAATTATATGATAAAAAATTTTTTACGCACTTGTTTTTACTCTCTTCATTCGCAGCCGTCGGCGATGAACTTGGTGCTGGTGGTGCTGTGGAGTTTCGCCATTCCTTACGGCCGTTTCCGAGCCATGGCCTCCTGTATCTCCACCATCTGGGTTTGTGTCATCATCGTCTGCAAGATGCTGTACCAGCTCAGTGTGGTCAACCCTGCGGAGTACTCCAACAACTGCACCGTGGTGAGACACACACACACACACACACACACACACACTAATGCGTGGTTGGTTAGAGGTGCTTAGAGAGGACCTCTTATGTGCTTTTTGGCCTCTACTAGAATAGGTTTTCATGATTGAATGCTCAAAAAACTAAAATTAAGGGCCTTATTTTAACGATCTAAGGGCATGGTCTAAAGCGCAGGGCGCTAGTGCACTTTTCAGGCCGTCCGAATCCACTTTTGCTAGTTTAACGACGGGGAAAATGGTCGGCGCTCCCGGCGCATGGTCTAAAAGGGTCGTCTCTATTCTCTTAATGAGTAATGGGTGTGTTTTGGGCTTTACGTGCAATAAACCAATCAGAGTCTCATCTCCCATTCCCTTTAAAAGCCAGTTGTGCTTGAGCCATGACAGATTCGCTATTTACATGGAGGAATGGTGTGTGTGTGTGTGTGTGTGTGTGTGTGTGTGTGTGTGTGTGTGAGGTTAAAGCGGGGCCATCTATGGGACAAGCCGGATTCACCATATCTTTATGTACACAATAATAATCTTTTACATTTTAATCCTTTTATTTTTAAAATATGGCATGTTTGTGTGCCGCTGTGCGTGCCTGTGTGTGTAATAAGCAGAGTGTGTGTGTGTAATAAGCAAAGTGTACAGGCGTTGTGGACCCTATAGGCTCACATTACTAACGCGCTCTTTAAATAACAAGTAAATAAATACTGCGCCACTGACTTTAGATCAGGCTCAGTTGGTCTCAGTCTATTTCAGGTCCTCAAAATAGCAACGCTCCAACAAACCGACTGTGTTTATGTGAATTCTGCACACGATGGGCATCATGGCGTGATTGTGTGTGTTTGAGCATTCAAGTGCAATAAGCCGTGAAAGAGAACTGAGTTTGTGAGAGCCGGCTTTCTGTGCGTTCTCTTCAGACGCGTGTCGGTCAGCGAGTGACGCATTCAGATCTTTTTACACGACTAACTCTTTTAACATCATGCATTTATTTAAACTCATTCATGCATGTTATTTTAAAGTGCTAAGAACATTTAGTACATATTTACATACCGCAAATATTAACAAAATAGCAAATTCTCGAACGATAGAGGCTTTGCTGGTAAGATCTGAACAAACCCTGTAACCAAGTATTAAACTTTTTGCAATGGCGATAATAAAGATAAAAAATTTTTAGCGCAAAACAAAAACAATAATACAAAATTTTGATAATGTATCCTGCGACATTTGTTTCACAAACACGTGTGTGTTCTCACATCATGTGGGTTATTGAGGAGAGGTGTTATTAGTTTTAAGACAAAAACCAGAACCAAGACAGAACCAGACATATAATTTGTAGCTTGTAGATGATAAAAAAGGCCATATGTATTTAATCTTGGGATCTGAATATCATACAGACTTTAAGTGTGGACACAAACTACCCAGAACACCCTATTATCATGACTTTTGCACAAGCAAGCACTCACATTTTCTTCATAAAATCTTTTACACAGGCACTTTTACACACATTCAGGCACCGAGTGTTCTCTTCCTCCCACACGTATACCATGATTAACAACCGTCTCATAAACTTAACACTAATGAAATAAATGCCCTCAAGCGTGGATAAAGTTGATGTGTTTAGTCTTGCATTTTATGGATGTTTAAGGGGAAAGAAGTGGTTTGTTTCTCTCAGGTGATTTACAAATGCTCAGGCTGGCTTGTGTTTGTCACCATATAAACGATCAAACTTTCCTCTTCAGAGTAATTCGTCTATTCTCGCCTGTTTCTTTCCATTCAGTAATTGTGACGTGTCCTAAACAGATGCAAAATGATGACGTTATGCTGGTAAACATTTCACTTTCGGTGAGGACAGAAAAACTGGTGGACACATGTTTACTCTTGCTCTCGTTTCGTATCTGTAGCCAATGGCGAACGAGACGAGTCTAGAAACCGATGAAGTGCTGAACTCCACCCTGTACCGAGCGCCTGTGGACCCGGCCAACTGGTTCGGTGTTAGGAAACATGCGACTGCCCTTGGATACAGCAAGGTGAGATTCACTTTAGTCTTCTCTTTCCTATTGTGTCGTATATCCGAGGGAAACGCTTCTGGAACAAGAACAGATGTGGGCGGGGCTTGATTTAGTCTGTGAGTGATTGATTGGATGGTTGTGGTTTGCTATTGGCTGATCTCATGTGATTGACAGGTTGCCCCGCCCTCATCATCAGAGAAGAGAAGTTATTCTGATTCAATATTACCAGGAACGTGAATTTAAAACAGTAGTAATGAGCACGGATAAATCATGGATAAATACTGCAATATTCCATAAAGAATTGTCAATATTGATTTCATGGTGACTTATAGTCACTAATAGTGCCATATGTTTATCAAGTTATGCTATTATAACTCTAAAATATGCAATTTCAATCTCTAAATGTTATATTTAAAAGAAAAAAAGTCAAAAAGTTGACCTTAAGTCTCGACACTTCATTATTTGATCAAATGTGTGTTTAGTTTTTTACACAAAATTAGTTAAAAATAATAAAAATGTGAGGTCAAAAGACAACGTCACACACTACAGTTCGAGTATAGTACTATAAATAGTACTTCCTGTATACTTTATAGCTGTATGCTAATATTCATTATTAAATATATCCTTTGAGTGACCAGTTTTAATTTTGATTTAGTTTTATTTAGTCTTTTGACTAAAACGGCATTTAGTTTTGGTCATATTTTAGTTTTAGTCGACTAAAGGCCAGTCCACACCATCGGACGATAGCGTTCTGTTTATTCGAAGCGTGCCGTAGTTTTGTCGCCTGTCGCCTGAGTTCTTAAAGCAGGATGGATTCTGATTGGCTGTCGGTGTTTTATCAGCTGGAAAAAATTGTTCTGAATGTATTTCCAAAGACAGTTTCTCTGTGCGTTATCATTATAGTTGAGACTCTGCTATTCTAACTGTTTCTATCGTTAGTTATCGTCATTGGTGTGAACGGCCTTTAAATCTACAATAGATGTAGTCGACTAAAATCTAACAGTGAAAAAGAATCAAAAATATGTGCAAATAACCTCAATACAATTAAGAAATAAACATTGCTTTAAGTTTGTGAGGCGGGTCTAACCGTAGTATTCAGGTAATCAAACGTAAAATAGTCCTTATTAAAGCTACTGAAGTTACTCAGAGCAGTGAGGGATTTCTCTTTGTCTTTTGTTGTTTAGATGATCATTATTGACTCGAACAGCTGCAGGTTTAGGCTACTGTCACTTTACACTTTACAATTTGCACTGTGAGTTACGTTACACAAGTTCCTTGTAAAGTTTTATACCATTTACAGAAGTATTGCCTCATATTGGTCATATTGTGTATGTGCTGAAAATTGCGATATTAAATAATGTGACTTTCGATATGCGATACGATAATGCTTAAAGTGTGTAAAATAAACTTAAACTATCTTTAAAATATATTTAAAATGATATAACCTACATACGTGTTTCACATTCTTTTTGTGAGGAGAAAACACCCCTACAGCTTCTGCCAGTGAACATCAGTGTTTTACTGTAGTGTAAGAAGTGTTATTGTAACATCAGAGTAAACCTCGGGGTTCAGGGGTTCAGGTTATCCTACATTAGGGTTATTCAACAACACAAACTGAATAATCAAATGTAAAAATAAAACTGCTTAGTTTTCACTGTATGAATTAAATATATCCTGATTCTTATTAAAGCAACAAAAGTTATTCAGCCGAGAGCAGCGAGTGACTTTCTCTTCGTCTTTTGCTCATGACTCCAGTTATTGATACGCATATCACGATATATACATTTGCGATATTTCGATAATGTCGATATATTGTGCAGGCCTGATCATTAGTTCTCCATCACACGCGGTCACAGCAGCTCTGTGTTGTGTGCGGTTAGGATCATCTGCTGGTCCTGATGCTGCTGGTGTTTGAGGCGACTGTGTACCGGCACCAGATCCATCATTACAGACGACAGCAGCGCTCGCCTCCGACAATCCCAGTCATCTTTCCTCAGGCCACCCGAGACACGCTGGACCAGAGTCTCCTGCACTGCCTCAAATACCTGCTCAACTACAGCTTCTACAAGTTTGGCCTTGAGGTACGAGTTCCTCTTCGACTAAACGCCTCGTGCTACACGTTACGTGGAGTTACTGTAGAAATGACTATACATTGTGCATAATTACATGCAACTAACTCTAATCCTAAACTTAATTAATATCACTCAGTATTCAAATGTATAATTACACTGTAACAAGGACACCTTAAAATAAAGGGTTACATTTTATTTTACAGTGTCATTGTTACACGTTACATGGATTTACTGTAATAATAACTATAAATTGTGCATAATTACATGCAAATAACTCTAATCCTAACCTTATTATATGTTAATTTAGGTAATACTGTATTTTACAGTGTCCTTGTTACATATGTTACATGTACTCACCATAGTAATAACAGTAAATTATGCATAATTACATGCAACTAACCCTCAACCAAATCCTAATCCTAACCCTATAGAAGTATGTAGTTGCTTAATATTACTCAGTGCTTAAATGTATAATTACACTGTAACAAGGACACCTTAAAATTAAGGTTTAATTAAGCCATTGCTGCAAGTAATTTGACAGTTAACAATATTTTAGTGTACAGTTAATCACAAATTCAGTCAGCATTGTCATGACTCATTATCCCATGATGGACGGTGAAACAACGTCACGATATCAACGTTGATTCAATTTGCAGCAAAACCGAAGCATAATTCAACATTGGTTCAACGTTGACATACAATCTTTGTTCACCCATATTGAAAGAAGAGACGGTGAAGCAACGTCACGAAATCAACAATGAAACAACGTCACGATTTCATCGTTGATTCGTTTTGCACAATCGAAACATAATCCAACATTGATTCGACCTTGGTCCCTTAAGTTCACCGGTGAATTAACGTTGAAATGCCGGCTGTTTTTTTATAAGTAAATGTTCCAATCAATGATCCAGGCAGCGCCAGCGCGTTCTCGTCTCCCTCCTTCATTTTACAGTCGAATGGTGGCTAGAACGGCTCCAGGTTCAAAGGTCAATACGGAATGGATTAATCTGCGTTATTTGTTTATGTCCCAGCCCTACTTAAAAGTATAATTACACTGTAACAAGGACACCTTAAAATAAAGGGTTACGTTTTATTTTACAGTGTCCTTGTTACACGTTACATGGATTTACTGTAGTAATAACTATAAATTATTCATAATTACAAAATCAAAACACTCCATCACAGCAGTGACATTGGTTGGGAATCTAGCAGGATCTTCGCATGTTTCCGAAAAGATTTTCTCAAACCATTTCTCAATATCAGTTGCTATCAACACACAATGAATTAAATCTGATGATAATCTGCTTCTGTAGATCTGCTTCCTCATGACTGTGAATGTCATTGGCCAGCGAATGAACTTCCTGGTGATTATCCACGGCTGCTGGTTGGTGGCCATCGTGGTGCGGCGGCGCAGAGCGGCCATCGCCAAGATCTGGTCAAAGTACTGCCTGTTCCTGGTCGTCTTCATGATATACCAGTACGTCCTGTGTGTGGGCATCCCTCCTGCGCTCTGCATAGGTGAGGCTTGACTGGATAATATATCATTATCACCACATCACTTTTGACAGCTATACTTTTTGTCTGACTTTAAAGTAATATACGGGTTGTTTTATATTGATTTAAATCTTGAGATGTGTGTTTAAAAGATGAACTGTTTTTAGACTCACAGACACAGATAATAAAAAGAATGAAAAAGAATAAGTAAATGGAAAATAACAATATACAGTACAAAAATATTTACAACTACACAATATACAAAAATAGACAATAGACGGTATGTGCAAATGCAAGGAAATATAAATAAGAAGTATGATGTGTTAAATAAATAATCTCAGCCTGTTTTAAAGTGATTAAAACCCCTCTAATAACAAATTACACAACTACTATTAGCATATTCAACCTTACCCGGATACACTATACTAGAGCTGCACGATTCTGGATAAATTGAAAAAATATATATATTTTTTGTTTAAGATATGGATCATGATTCTGAATAGACAATTAAACAAAATAACATAATTTACTAGAGGTTCTTCTGACAAAATGTTAACAGCTGCAGTCTATTTAAAAATATTTAATTAATTAGAATGCTTTAGTTTATTATTCAGGTCGAGTGAATGATTCAAAGACTCGCTCATAAATAGCTTGTTTGCATATGACGTCACGGCGCGAAATGCAGATGGAGGGCAGGAAGTGATTTGATACACTTTAGGAAGCACTATAACAAACTCAAAATGCCGATGTTTTGCGTCGTTTATGGTTGCTCAAATCCATCAAACCATGAGGAGTTTTTATCGTGTGCCAAAAGTTGTTGTTCATAAGGGGGACAAATGCAAGAAATTGACCGAAAAACGGCGAAAAAAATGGCTTGCAAACCTACGCCTGCGGTCGGGAGGAGCCGAATCAGAAAACACCCGTGTGTGCAGTGATCATTTCGACACAGGTGAGTTAATACATCTTATGTGGATGTTTGTGTAACGTACCATTTTCAGAACTTTGTAAAGTTAAAGTAATTTGAGTTTGTAAGTTACCCCGTAACTGAAGACAAACGTAACGTTATTCAGGCAAATCTTTCAATTCAGTTGAAAAATCACTTCTCTTCATAACGTAAGGATCACGTCCAACATATGTTAAAGGGACTGTAAGTAGGAATTTCTCCCATCTAGTGGTGAAATTGTATTTTGCATTCAAACGAATAATGCTCTCCAGCGCCTCACTTTTCCAAATGCGTGTTGCATCTACGGTTGCCGTTATGTACCAAAAAGCTATGACAGGATGTCTTATAATAGCACTTCGAGTTTTTCTTCGGGTGAACAGGTTTGTTATTTAAAACAAACTTGAATCAACGAAAAAAAGAATGTTACAGTATAAATGACTGACTATGAAAAACATTAACTATGGTAGTTAGTAGTAATGCCGCCTTTATTCGTTATATTTTTGAAGTACGTGCATTGTTATCATCATCATCCGTGCCTTCTCTAACGTTCCTTTACTCAATAGCTGCTAATCATCAAAGAGCCTGTTTAACTTACTATGAATATAATAGATAAATAGATATAACTATAAATGTTCTACTGTCTATATAATGAAGTTCACAACAAAGCAATGAAAAATAAGCTTGTAATTAAGACCGTAACATTGACTTACCTGTCGAGAAGAAAGCAGGCAACTTCAGCATCTCTTTTGAAAGCTTCCTCCTGCATTAGCTGTCCCGACATTAACCCTTGTTTTTGTAATCTCCGGTCATGTTTCCTTTTACGGTCTATTTTGGACTTTTTCGACGACGAGGACTCCTTATCCTGTGACTCATATGTATGTATGAATGAACGGTGTATAAATAACCGTGCAGTGCAGCCTTTTAAACTTGCCGGGGCAGTGACGAGCGCCTCTCTCTGCTCCGCTCCTCCGCTTCTGCTGACTTCAGTCACGTGACGCTGGCTCTGAATGAAACGCGTTGGCCTAGTACTTTTTGTCCCTCTCTGCTATTATAGTTTTTCAAGATGGCGGAACTACATGGAAGCCTCCGTGGACCTACCCGTCCCATGTATATAAAGATAATAAATTCTTCGTTTACGAGGATTAGTCAGATCATTGGCATAGGTATTTGTACACCATTGAGAGCATATTTATGAATAAAAATATTGATTTTAGATAATAAAATACCTAAAAAGCTACATATTGTCCCTTTAAATTTTTTGTTATATATTTCTCTTGTAATAGCGTCTAAAGTAGTACAGTTCGGACTTTACTCCATCTCGTCCATTCCGCTCTTCACTTCCTGCCCTCCATCTGAATTTCGCGCGTCATCACAATCACGTGACTGCAAACCACCTATGCATAACTCGTTTCATTACTGGATGAGTGTGTTTTTGAACAAATCTCTTGAATGAATAATTAAATGCCAAATACATATTTTTAACAGTCACTTGTCGTCTTGACATCACTAACTCTAAAATTTACTTAAACCCCGCCCCCTGAACACGATTTTATAGATTATCAAGACAGAATATGCTAATCAAAGACTAGAAGATGACTACACATCTGCTTCATAAATTCATCAACTAAACATTCAGAAATGTCCTGTTGCTTCTACATGTTGTCACTTCGTCTTGAGTCTCTCCATCATTGTCTGAATCTGGTTTAAATATAAAAGACTAAAAGTTTTAGAAATTTTCAGGACACACAAAAGCTCTTGAAGCTCCGCCCCCTGTGCCGGGAGCAGTAGCTCATTTGCATTTAAAGGAACACACACAAAAACGGTGTGTTTTTGCTCACCCTCAAAAAAGTGACAACTTTAACATGTTATATAAAAATATCTGTTTTTTTTTTTAGCTAAAACTTCACATACACACTCTGGGGACATCATAGACTTATTTTACATCTTGTGAAAAGAGCATTACACCACCCCTTTAAAACCATCGAAAATACCAGCTTAACCAGTGCAAATCATCTCAGTAGTCAGGCAAAATCCAGTTTAGGCTAGTTTAAGATAATCCTACATCAGAGTCACCATGCTGATGTGTGTGTACAGTGACCAACAATTACCACAGAGTAATTACTGGAACACACTAGGGATGTTGCGGTGACGGATTTTTTCCACCGGTTAATCGACGTGTAAAAAAAACGGTAATCCCGGTGTCACCGGGGTTGCGTGTCGGGGATTTCGGGTGGCCGAAAATGCGGACGTGCACACGTCTCAATTTACTTTCACTTTAATTAGCGGCAATTCAGTAGCATTTGTTTGAATTAATCATGGGTTAATTTATTTTATTCTTAATAAAAATACACAAAACAATAAGATACTCGCTTGTATTACACACATCTTTATTGCAAAATGAATAATAACTTAACACACCATGTAAAAACTAAACAAAAGCACTTATGAAACACCTTTAAAGTGCATTTATTAACAAAACGAACCACTGCACACATCGTGCAAGTATCAAAAAAGAAATTATATATAAAAAAATCACTATTCGTTAAATAAAGTGCCTGCCTTTTTCAGCAAAAAAAAAAAAAAAAAAAAAAAAAAAAACACCGCACAACCATCGAATATGAAACGAACGAACATCAATAACTTCCAGTGTCCTTCATTTTTGTGGTGTGCTTGAAGATGTGCGTGTACAAATACAAATGCATATTAGCTTAGGCAATCTTTTATTATTAATAGTAAAATTCGGTCCGATTTTCCCGTGGCGTTAATGCAACCATGCACCGCGCTCTCCACAACGACAAAGAAGTTTTAGTAGCTAATAGATTTCCACCACCGAAAAACGCTTGCTGTAGCTCTGCTACAAGATTTATTTACGGAGAAGAGAAAAACACCCGTAGCGTTTGTGGTGTGCTACCCTCATTCTTTATGTTGACTGAGCTTTCAATGTTGTTACGGAAAGGGTGAAGTTGATATGTTGGTTCTTGTCTCATGAACTGCGGTGCGGTGCGCTTGCGGCAGTCTGAAAAGTTGAGGTGTTTTCATCTCGCTGCGCCTGGAAAAAATGAGCGCGTAGGCGCTTCACTTATGAGCGCGCTTGCCGCGCGCCTACATTTGAAATAACGAACTTGAGCGCGCAAAAGGTTCACGCTTGCACTCATACTGAAAAGCGCGCTGTTTGCATCCCTGTATTAACTGTATTGCCAGATGTCTCTCTATATGGCTCTGGGTTTAGGTAGAGACCTTTCTACGTTTGTTGTTTTAAACTGCAAAAATGAGAAGGAAGTAACATTTTTTTTTATTTAATATGTCAACAAAACATATGCAAATTCCGTGCGTATAAGAGAATTCCGTTTTCATGTGTACATTCCGTGATTCCGTCCGCGTTTTCTGCATCACGGAAATCATAGGGCCCTAGTAGTCACTAACTGAATTAAGTGCTTTATTACTATAGGCTAAAACTTCAACACGATGGGGACGGTGCCGGTGGTCAAGTGCTATGACCGGTAGGTGGGTTAAACACCGTGTATCACCGGTAACACCGACTATCGCAACAAGCCTAGAACACACACCCTGCGTCTCTTGAGTTTTCTCGGTTAGTGACTTGACTCTGGTAACCTGAGCTTTCTCACACGGCTATAGATTACCCGTGGAGATGGAGAACCTCAGTGACGATCCACTCAGCTCTGGTTAAATGGATCTACTTGCCTGACTTCTACACCATTCCCAACTCCAGGAACCTCATATGTAAGTGACACCTTCAACTGAACACCCAACAGAACCACAATATAATTACTCACCAGTTACACCACCTACAGTGGCCCCAAAAAGTATCCGGACACTTAAACCACTTTAAAAAATTAACGTCTGGTAACGAAATACCAAAACAAGTGTCTTCTGCAAACAAAGGATTCTAGACTTTTTCTAAGAACAATGACTTTTCAATCAAGGCCATTTTTTTGTGTGCATGTACATTATGAAGTCAGTCCTCCTCACCACATTCATTACATTAACTATGGATTTGTGCCGGCCCAGATCCGGCCCACTTCCGGTACACATGGATTCCACACGGACCAGATGTGAGCCGGATCTGGGCCGACACCGTGTTGCTGTCTGGGACTATTAGCCTTAATTTTGAACAGTATATCTATTGTTTTATCATATAAAACCCAAAGGCCATCAACACCTAGTTTGTTATCTAATGCAGGGACTTTAATGTGAGGCTTAAGTGTAAAAATACTTTTAGGGGCCTCTATCCACCTCATGTTTAATAACAGCAGGCCATTATGCAAAGCTTCTGGTGTCAGCTACTTGCAAATACTTGAGTTGTTTAATGTTGGTATTTGTTATACTTATTATCATAATCATAAACTCACTGGTTTGTAGTGCAAATAATTTCACTATAGTTTGTGGCTACACTTATATTCTTCTAGTTATTTAGCAGAACGAGAATCTCACAAATGCACAAGAAATCATTTGCTTCTGCATTGAAAGAGAAGGTGGATATAGTCAAATCTGACGCCCCTCCAAAATGCATAAAATGTTTGCAAATGGTGTGTTGCAGCGGACTTCGTTCTGCTGATGTGTGCGTCCCAGCAGTGGATGGTGTTCGAGAATGAGAGAAAGGAAGAGTGGATGGTCATGGGAGGAGAGAACAAAGACAACCCGGATCCCATGGAGGAAATGCCCTTCAACCCGGCCCCGAACTTCATCAACTGCAGGTGCATTATTACTAATGAATGAGGAATGAAAACAGCTTTACTAGTCAGAGATCTGCTGCAGAAGGAGCTTTAACACGGCGCATTGCTTTCATTGCAAAATTAAAAAGGGGGGTAAATAAATAAATGAATAAATAATTAAGTAAAATACAGTACATGTACTTTCATTGGTGTGTGTGTGAATTGGCGCATCACTGTTTGGTCGACTCTTCCCTCTTTTAGTGGCAGGAATGGATGTAATTCACTGCTAGTGAAATGCAGTCTCTCTTTTCACCAAGCCAGTATTGATCTTGTGCATCATTCTTCAACGTTTTGAAGTTGTGAAACTCTAGAAGTGGTGTTCTCTCTGTCTAGGTCGTATCTGGACATGGCGAAGGTGCTGGTGTTCCGGTACATGTTCTGGTTTGTGCTGACGGTGGTGTTCGTGACCGGAGCGACCCGGATCAGTGTGTTCGGGTTGGGTTATCTCACGGCCTGCTTCTTCTTCCTTCTCTACGGCACACGGCTCCTGATCAAACCGTCACGCACACGTCTGGTCATGTGGGACTGTCTCATCATGTACAATGTGGCTGTGATCATCTCTAAAAACATCCTTTCTGTGAGTGAACACCATTTAACTACACAAACAACTAACAACTAGGGATGCAGAATCGGCTCGTGACAAAATCTTCATTACACTGTAAAATAAAAGTTGCTGCTTTAACTTTTTAAGTACAATCAACTTTGATGTTTAAGTCATTTCAACTTAAATGACATTAAACATTAAACATTAAACTGACTTAAAAAAAAAGTGTTGAATCTTAAATAACTTTGAATATTTAAGACTTAAATAACAAAAAGCTGAAAATTGCTTAACTTATTATGGGGATAAAAAAGAAGGCCGTCTATGAAGTTAATGCATCTAATTTGTGGAATATTAAACGAAATATGTGACCCTGGACCACAAAACCAGTCACATGTCGCACGGGTATATTTGTGGCAATAGCCAACAATATGCCAAAAATCATTAGGATATTAAGTAAAGATCATGTTCCATGAAGATATTTTGTACATTTCCTACCGTAAATATATAAAACATGTATTTCTGTGAGTGAATGCAGCACAATCGCCAACATAAATGAACAACTTTAAAGGAGATTTTCTCAATGTTTCGATTTTTTTGCTCCCTCAGATTCCAGATTTTCAAGTCATATCTCGGCCAAATTATGTCCTATGCTAATAAACCATACATCAGTGGAAAGCAAAAAGTTGACCCATGTGACTGGTTTTGTGGTCCAGGGTCACATACAGTAATGCATATATATCTGTGGTAAAACGAGGATTCATACAATGCGAAATGAATGACCAAAAGAATATGAATCATATTAGTTGGCTTAATTTGTTCATCAAATATATATTTCCTTCAGTTATGCTAAAATGGCTTAATTAAGCATGAAAATAACTGAAGGAAATATATATTTGATGAACAAATTAAGCCAACTAATATGATTCATATTCTTTTGGTTTCTCAACCCAATACATTTAAAAATTACAAATGCAGTGTAAAATACAGGTATCGCAAGTACCAAAACTGAAAGTATCGGTGCGTCCCTACACTCTGAAAAATGGTGGGTTGTTTAAACCCAACTTTGGGTCAAATATGGACAAACCCAAACGTTGGGTTAAAAATGTAACCCAATGGCTGGGTTTGTCCATATTTGACCCAAAGTTGGGTTTAAACAACCCACCATTTTTCAGAGTGTAACCACTATATTGACATATAGAGCAATATATCCAATATATTGACAACTACTAAGAGCAGAGTTGTGTGTGTTGTGTCAGATCCTGGCCTGTGTGTTTGTGCTGGAGATGCAGAAGAACTTCTGCTGGGTCATTCAGCTCTTCAGTCTGGTGTGCACCGTCAAAGGCTACTATGATCGTAAGTCACTTTTCCCTTCTTGTCTGTAGCCGTGTTTCCATTACAGATACGTTACTGTCAGTTACTATCAGCCAGTGCTTGTAATATTTGTAAAATATATTTTATTTTCTACATTTGCCTAGGGTTTGTGCACCACATATTTTAAATCTCAGACCCACAGCACAGTCAAATGTAATGTTCTATGTGTGTGTGTGTGTGTGTGTGTGTGTGTGTGTGTTTCTTCCTCAGCTAAATCAGTGTGTGATAAGGATTGCTCTCTGCCTGTGGAAGAGGCCGGCATTATCTGGGACAGTATCTGTTTCTTCTTCCTCCTGCTTCAGAGGAGAGTCTTCCTCAGCTTTTATTTTTTGCATGTAACTTCAGATCTTCAAGCTTCGGCGCGACAGGCCTCTCGGTAAGAAAGAAAGGACAGTTATTTCATGCAATGATGCAACCCATTCAGAGTTAGATGTGAAACATTCCTGCTGGATATATCTGACTTATGACCCTGAGTCCGATGCTGATGATTGATGTATAAAGAACCAAAGTAGATTTTTTTTTTTTTTTGTATGCATATTTTTTAAAGTATGAAGTTTAGAATTTTGTCTTTCCAAGTTGAATGGAATGCAACGAAAAGAGTGAATAAGTGATTCAGGTTGGGGTGTGTATAACATAAAGTTTATTTTCTGTGTCTGTGCATTAAGGGGTTTCGAGCTTTTCCGCGCCAGCATTATAAAGAACATGCATTTCCATCAGCAGGCAGAGAAGAAGTCAATTCAACAGCTGAAGGAATCGTGAGTGAACACTTTGCCCTTTTATTTGCCATAATAAAAATAAAACGAATGAATAAAAAAGAATTTCCTACATATGAAAGACTTTTTTTCTTCAGAATTCATACAAACTTCGCAATTTTGAGAAAAAAGTCATAATAATGAGATATAAACTCGCAATTCTGAGAAAAAAGTCACAATTACAAGATGTAAACTCGCAATTCTGAGGAAAAAAAGTCAATTATAAGATATAAACTCGTATTTCTGAGGAAAAAGTCACAATAACGAGATATAAACTTGCAATTCTGAGGAAAAAGTTGCAATAACGAGATATAAACTCACAATTCTGAGGAAAAAAGTCACAATTATAAGATATAAACTCACAATTCTGAGGAAAAAAGTCACAATTATAAGATATAAACTCACAATTCTGAGGAAAAAAGTTGCAATAACGAGATATAAACTCACAATTCTGAGGAAAAAAGTCACAATTATAAGATATAAACTCACAATTCTGAGGAAAAAAGTTGCAATAACGAGATATAAACTCACAATTCTGAGGAAAAAAGTCACAATTATAAGATATAAACTCACAATTCTGAGGAAAAAAGTCACAATTATAAGATATAAACTCACAATTCTGAGGAAAAAAGTCACAATTATAAGATATAAACTCACAATTCTGAGGAAAAAAGTCACAATTATAAGATATAAACTCGCAATTCTGGGGAAAAAGTTGCAATAACGAGATATAAACTCACAATTCTGAGAAAGAAATGTCACAATTATGAGATATAAACTCACAATTCTGAGGAAAAAAGTCACAATTATAAGATATAAACTCACAATTCTGAGGAAAAAGTTGCAATAACGAGATATAAACTCGCAATTCTGAGAAAGAAATGTCACAATTATGAGATATAAACTCACAATTCTGAGGAAAAAAGTCACAATTATAAGATATAAACTCACAATTCTGAGGAAAAAGTTGCAATAACGAGATATAAACTCGCAATTCTGAGGAAAAAAGTCACAATTATAAGATATAAACTCACAATTCTGAGGAAAAAGTTGCAATAACGAGATATAAACTCGCAATTCTGAGAAAGAAATGTCACAATTATGAGATATAAACTCACAATTCTGAGGAAAAAAGTCACAATTATAAGATATAAACTCACAATTCTGAGGAAAAAGTTGCAATAACGAGATATAAACTCGCAATTCTGAGAAAGAAATGTCACAATTATGAGATATAAACTCACAATTCTGAGGAAAAAAGTCACAATTATAAGATATAAACTCACAATTCTGAGGAAAAAGTTGCAATAACGAGATATAAACTCGCAATTCTGAGAAAGAAATGTCACAATTATTAGATATAAACTCACAATTCTGAGGAAAAAGTTGCAATAACGAGATATAAACTCGCAATTCTGAGGAAAAAAGTCACAATTATAAGATATAAACTCACAATTCTGATTTTATTTCTCACAATTCTGAGTTCATAATTTGCATAAACACAAATTTGTGAGAAATAAAGTCCAGATTGAAAGTTGCAATTTTTTTTATTTTTGCACAAGCTTCCATAACTTATCGAGCTCTAGTCACTCTATATATTCAATCTTCATGTTTCCTCAGGATGAATCGCATACGTGAAAAACAGCAGAAGTACAAGGAGGGACGCAAAACTTCTGATGTAGAGGAGCAGCCCGCAGGTACAGATGCATTAACATCTAAACTAATATAACATTGATCAGCTGTGGTTTAAAATAAAAATGAATAAGTGATGTGATGCATGAAATCTGTAGCCAGGAAATGAGAATGTGTGTATGTGTGTGTGTGTGTGTGTGTTTCACCTCATAGATGCCAAGGGAAAGAAGAAAGAGAGACAGTTGTCAAAGTCCAAACGGTGGGAGTTTCCTTGGATGGATCATGCGACTGGTATATGTCAAGCTTAATAAAATGAACATATTTTCAGGGAAGCAAAAATGCTGCAGGAGTTTAAATATTGGTGATTGTCTTTGCTTTAGTGTTGCATTCTGGGGAATATTACATGTTTGAGTCTGACAGCGGAGAGGAAGATGAATCCTTTCAGGAGGAACAGAAACCTCGCAAACAAACGGCCTTTCAGGTGAAACGCGCTTGTATTAAGTTTGCTCTCTGTTGTATGTTTGGTAAGGCGGTTGTTGCAGGGATACGTGTGTAAAGTGTGTGTGTGTTAAATGTTAAATGTTTCCCACAGCTGGCGTACAATGCTTGGGTCACCAGTGCAAAAGAAGCGCTGAAAGAGCGTCAGCAGAGGCAGAGAGAGCAGAGAGCCGAAGCAAAGAAACAACAAACCTCTCAGGCTTCAGGTTAAACGCAGACATATGAAACATACAGCGATATATTTCCCAGACAACAACATGGTGTCGACCCAGATCCGGCCCACATCCGGTACCAAGCGTGCCACACAAGTCCTGAAAAGTGAAGCCAAGAGTCCCAGAGTCTCGATTGCCCCCCGGTGGCTGGTCCCAGTATAGCTCATAAACCCAGAATCTTGATCGCCCCCCGGTGGCTGGTCCCAGTATAGCTCATAAAACCCAGAATCTCGATCGCCCCCCGGTGGCTGGTCCCAGTATAGCTCATAAACCCAGAGTCTCGATCGCCCCCCGGTGGCTGGTCCCAGTATAGCTCATAAACCCAGAATCTCGATCGCCCCCCGGTGGCTGGTCCCAGTATAGCTCATAAACCCAGAGTCTCGATCGCCCCCCGGTGGCTGGTCCCAGTATAGCTCATAAACCCAGAGTCTCGATTGCCCCCCGATGGCTGGTCTCAGTATAGCTCATAAACCCAGAGTCTCGATCGCCCCCCGGTGGCTGGTCCCAGTATAGCTCATAAACCCAGAGTCTCGATCACCCCCCGGTGGCTGGTCCCAGTATAGCTCATAAACCCAGAGTCTCGATCACCCCCCGGTGGCTGGTCCCAGTATAGCTCATAAACCCAGAGTCTCGATCGCCCCCCGGTGGCTGGTCCCAGTATAGCTCATAAACCCAGAATCTCGATCGCCCCCCGGTGGCTGGTCCCAGTATAGCTCATAAACCCAGAGTCTCGATCGCCCCCCGGTGGCTGGTCCCAGTATAGCTCATAAACCCAGAGTCTCGATCGCCCCCCGGTGGCTGGTCCCAGTATAGCTCATAAACCCAGAGCCTCGATCACCCCCCCGTCATTTTAGGTAGTTTTTATCACGCTGATGTAAGTTTAAGCATTCGTTTTTCAAAATAAGTTTGGTCTTAGTTATTTGACGCTATAAAAACGGGAATGTGACGTCATGATTGACAGCTTCTCTAAACGTAGTACCAACGGACTTTTGGGGGGATTTTCGGGAGGAGATTGGAGCTTCAACTTTAATTTCTACATTTCCATAACGATTTATTTCACACCGACATGAGTTATTGTACAGTAAACTGTACTAACCATTTCTGCGAGAGTGTGTGAGTGTGTGTGTGAGAGTGTGTGTGTGAGAGTGTGTGAGTGTGTGTGGGACCTTGATATCGTAGCACCACTTCATGTTCACTAATGCACAGAATCAGATCCCAAATCAGTGCAAGATGTCGGCGCCATATAGCGACACTAGCGGCTTCACTTTTCACCAATGGAAGTGAGTGAAGGGGTGTCGTCCATCTTTTCTTAGTCTATGTCCGGTACACACTCATTCCACACGGCCCGGATGTGGGCCGGATCTGGGCGACACTTTGTTGCTGTCTGGGTTTACAAGTAGACAAATCAACCAGTTCAACACATTTGATCTTATTACAGTGGTATATTGAGTTGTTTGTTTCTCTCAATGGGTATCAGGTGATGCTGAGGAGGATGGAGCGGTTTTTGATGTTGGGAATTCCCAGGAAGTGGAAGAAATGCAAGAGGAAGGAGAAGATGTGGGTAAGTAAGCAATTTCATCCCTGCTAGATATTCCACGTTCACTAATTATTGGAAAGTGGAAGCATTTATGAACAACAGCCATGAAGTGGAATAACTCTGGTCACGAGTGCTGATGCGCGTAGAAGTCGCCAACGCTCTGCTGATTCCAATGCTAAAGCGTTCCAAACTTCCACTGGCATTAACATCAGCACAGAAACTGTGCGGCGGGAGCTTCGTGGAGTGGGTTTCCTCACATCAACAAGTACAGTGCCAAGCGCCACCGGACTCTAGAGCAGTGGAAACCTGTTCTGTTCTGACGAATCACGCTTCTCCGTCTGGCAGTCTGATGCACTGCGTCCGAAATCGAATACTTCCCTACTATATAGAATGCCAAATACGCAGACAGATTAGTATGTCCGAATACATATTTGAAAAACAGTAGCCGAAAAGTACCCGGATGACCTGATATTTCCAGTGAGATTCTGAAGTGCGCATCCGATGGACTCTTTGCTATCCCATGAGGCATCTGGAGAGGATTTATGAGTGGCAGTGAAGCAACGCGACTGACGCTGGTAGATCACGTGACAGTAACAACATGGCGGATTTAGCATGTCGTAATTTCATTCATAGAAGACTTTTTTTTTTTAACGGTTTCAAAGTTCAAATTCAGATGTAGTTCCTACTCTGACAGTATGACTGTAGAGTTTGGTGGAGGAGGGATGATGGTGTGGGGTTGTTTTTCAGGGGTTGGACCCTTTACTTCCAGTGAAGGGGAATCTTAATGCTTCAGCACACCAAGACAATGCTCTGCTTCCAAATTTGTGGGAACAATTTTGGTGAAGACCCTTTTCTATCCCAGCATGCCTGTGTCCCAGTGCACAAAGAAAGGTCCATAAAGACACGGCTGGATGAGTTTGGTGTGGTAGAACCAGACTGGCCCTGATCTCAACGCCTTTGAGATGAACTGGAACGAAGATTGCGAACCAGGTCTTGTCGTCCAGCACCAGTGCCTCACCACACAAACCCTCTCCTGGATTAATGGGCAAAAATTCCCACAGAAACACTCAAAAATCTCATGGAAAGCCTTCCCAGAGGAGTGGAAGCTGTTGTAGCTGCAGAGGGGGACCAGCTCCATTTAATGCATTTATTAATTATGTAATGCTCAGGTGTCCCATTACTTTTGTCCATATACTGGACCTAAATAACACATCTGGTTTAATGACACAAACATTTGAGTTTAAAGGAGTGGTTCACTTCAGAATGAACATTTTCTGATGATTTACTCACACCCACGTCTTCCAAGATGTTTATGTCTTTCTTTCTTCAGTCTAAAAGAAATTAAAAATGGTGATAAAAAAGTGGTTAAAAAGTATATAAATGTTTATTTTTTTTAATAAAATGGCCGCTGGTTTGTCTAGATAAGACTCTTATTCCTCGGCTGGATCGTGTCGAGACTTTGAAGCTGCACTGAAACTCACATTTGGGTCTTCAACCCGTTGGACCCCATTGAAGACACTATATGGAGGAACATCCTAGAATGTTTTCCTCAAAAACCTTCATTTCTTTGCAACTGAAGAGAGAAAGACATGAACATCTTGGATGACATTAGTAAATTATCAGGAGATTTTAATACAGAAGTGAACTAATCCTTTATTCCTCCTTTTAAAATGGAGAGTTATCACCGCCTAACCATAAGCAACTGAAAACAAGCTGAATTTCACAACATCCTCGTGCATCTTTCTGATTTTACAGCATCTCAAGGCACTGGAAGTGATGTAGTGCAGAGGATTCTGGACATACTGAAGTTCCTTTGGGTGCTTTTCCTAGCAATGGTGGACGGATTCACCCTGTGGCTCAACATGCTCACCAAACAGTATGTAGACACTTCGATGGTCCTCTGTGAGGAGCGCTACCTCTTCATCCACAACATCCGCCAGGTGGGGCGATCACCTTCATTTATACAGCGCTTTTAACAATACAGACCGTTTCAAAGCAGCTTTACAGTGATAATAGGAAATGAAAGTAACAGAGATTGTTTTGGCTTTACAACAGCTCTAGAATAAAGTCATTGTCCAGCTAAAGTTAGTTTCACTTCTGTTGTAAAGATCATTACCCAGCAAGCAATTTTTGCGTTTAAAAGACATCTAATAGGCGTCCAAACTAGAGCCCAAAGCCATTTGTTTTGAGAATAATGGCTGGCTGATGAAATTATTGGCTGGCTAGCCGGCTCAGCCAAAACCTAAATGGCTGCTGCAGCCGCCAAACTTTTCATAGCTGCAAATGGCTGAAGCTGCCACTTCATGTCTACAGATGTCATGTCTATGTTATACTGATTTACTAGATCTCAATATTTCCAAGCAATGCATGGCTTACACTATATTTTACACTATATTTCTACAAAATGCAATACAATGTAATAAAGAAAACACCAGATTTTACTTTCACAACGTATGTACATATTTATTTTGTAGTCTTGTATGCTACTAAACATTTTCAAATAGCCTACAATGTGTTGTGTTTAAGCTAAATGTAACTTATGTAGGCTAAGTTGTATACAATAACTTGGCATTATCATGGATGAAGCTTATCATATTACACCTTGAAGGAGCAAGTGATCCATATTTGGATCCAACAGGATTGTACAGAAGAGAGAGAGAGCTTCCTAACAGTGCATGTGAGAGGGTGACGACAGAGATCGCGGAGAAGTATGTTGATTAAGAACGCAAACTTTTGTTGAATTTATGAGAAATCTACAGATGCAAACAGACTCGTGTAGTAAAATAAAGACCTAAATGTGTATTTCGGACTTTTTTTCACCACAAGTCTGAAAGAAGACATGTTATTGAAGACAAATATCCAAAAATCTAAAAATTGACCAGTAAAAAAAAAAACGATGTTTTTGCCTGCCGTGTCTCGCCTTAATATAAACACACACTGTTATCAGTATTATTTTGGACAAAGTTTTGCACATTTCACTTCAATGTACACCGAAGCATGCGTTGTGAATTAGAAACGGTGGTTTGTTACTGCAGTAATATCACGTTCAGTGCTATAAATCTCCGTTCCAGAATATTTGGTTCATAACATCAATCTTTGATTCAGGTGTTTGTGCAACCGTGCCCTGAATATTTAACAAAAGTCTGGGTAGGCCTAAGTTAAAAAAAAAAAAGTAAGTAGGACTTAGGAAAGTATGTGAGAAGTGAGATCAAAATTACCTTGCTTGCTTCTTTCCACCATTTCACCTCAGTGCGAGAAAAAAATGCATCGCTTCGCTTCTTCTGTACGGAAAACGAGCAATTTTAATTGGTCGTCAATTCACTGTGAGTCTGTGTATCGTAGCAACGAGCACAAGACTGTGCTGTTATGAATCCAGTGGGAAAATAGATCTCGTGTATTGTTTATATATTTCGTGTGTGTATGTCTCTATGTGATAGAATTATTATTTGATGCAAATAATTCTAGCCGGCTCAGCCAAACTTTATCAGATGGCGGCTCAATTTGGCTTACGAAATTATTGGCTGGCGGCGGCTGAAATTCTAAATGGCGCAAATGGCGGCGCCTGGCGGCGGCTTCGGGGTCTAATCCAAACACAGCCCAGACGTCTAGGCTAAAACAAGGCAAAATTGGAAATTTAATAGACGTCTAAACCAGAGCCCAAGAATAGACTAGTCATCAATTAGATAAAGAAATGAGTGAAGAAATTAAACCAGACACCTTGTAATCACGGTTGACTTTGCTTACATGATGGAATATCATACATCCTCCAAGTTATTTTGGCAAAAACAACATGTAACCAAATTCAAGGTTATATTGGCTAGAAGTGTGATACTCATAGCCGGACTATATCAGGTCTATAGTTAACAGGGTTTGTAATTAACTTTTTCACTCACCGGCCAATTTGGCTACTAAATTACCTAGATATTACCTAGTTATTTACCGTAAAGTACTAGTTACCGGCCATTCTGCTAGCCAAAAATAAATAAATAAATAACCAAGATTAACTACATCACATCTGTATGGATTGTAAAATTTGGATTTCATACATTCAATTATTTTTCAATCAAAATCCCATCATCCAGCATCTCCTCCATTCCTCTTTCATCCTCGTCCTTTTCACCAAAAACGTGTTTTAGATCAATACAGTACAAAGAACATCAAAACAATGTGGGATGTTGGAAAATAACAGTCTTTTCTGTTCACCAAATGCTTTTTAATCTTCGCTATTGCGTAAATGCAAATGAACAAGCGCCGTTATTTGTTGCATAGTGACGTGTGTGTTCGAGTACGCCAGATATGCGCAGATTTTGCTCAATACGCTGTATTTATTATATCATGATGATCAGTATTTGTGCTAAATCTGAACAGATTTGTCTTACACAAACTTCCCCAGCAAAGTGAGTAAACATAATAAGTAACGCCAAATTGGCTCGTGATTTGACAGCGTTGCTCGCCACAGTTGATTTATACCTGCATTTGGCGAGTGTTCATTTCAAACCCTGGTAGTTAACCTAGACGGTGAAATGACGGCTATTGCTTGCTGGGTAGATATTCAATTATGGTCGCATACACGACACCGTTTTAACTATAAACAAAGAAAACTTTTAATGTGTTCTGGCCGTTCATTTGCACGACAGCAGTGTTCACTCACCCAAACACACCTGACCTGTCGTTGTCATTGTTCTCATGAAGTTTGTCGTCCACAGACGCTCTCCCGAGAGCCCACGGAGGACCGGCTCTCCCAGGACAGTGAGAATCTCACTCTCGAGACCTGTCTCGATGAGACCGACACAGACAACGCTCGCTTCAGCAGCAACGCCAAGTGAGTCTGACCGGTTCCTGCTTTTATACAGGGTTCGTACACTGCAGAAAATGCTTTTCTTACTTAGTATTTTTGTCTTGTTTCCAGTCCAAATATCTAAAAATTCTTAAGTCAAGATGCATTTAAGTAGTAAAAGGCCATTAGATATTAAGTCTTGTTCTCTGGGGAAATAAATCAATATTTAGTGATAAAATGATCTGCCAATTGAGTAAGAAAAATAATCTTAATTCAAACGGAAACAAGATTATTTTCTGACCCCACTGACAGATAATTTTGCTTGTTTTAAGCAAAAACTCACTTAATTTTGATTTTTTTTCCCACAAAACAAGACATAATATCTAATGGCATTTGACTTATCTAGTAAATGATTCTTGATTTAAGAATTTTTAGATTTTTGGACTGGAAACAAGACAAAAATACTAAGTAAGAAGTTTTTTTGCAGTGTATTGAAGGAGGGATTTTGGACCAATGATATTTCAGTGTGGGTTATTATCCAGCGGGATAGATACCAGGAGTCCAACAAAATGCCTATATTTTTCTGTCATTTATGACCAAATGTCCCATGTCTTTGCAGCGTGGTTGAGTTGGAGACACTGGGTGGTTTTGCGAAGGCCCGTGACTTTAGCAGCACGACTCTGTCTTCTGAACTCACGCTTGATCTCGATACAGAACCGTTTTACAGCCAACACCCTCGACGCTCCAGAACCGCCAGCGAACTGCTCTCCGACAGGTGATATATGACATTACTGTGCGATCCTCTGCGCTTATTAAAGGGATAATCTCATGAAAACATGTCTGGATCAGTTAGAAATTATATTTTGAAGAAAGTCTCTTCTTAATTAAAAAGCTTCTTTTCATTGTATAGCAGTTTGAGCTAACACTATATTTTGATGATCCACTTTAGACATCCTACTAACTACAGTACAAGTAACTCTGCAACTACATGTCAACTATCAGTCATTATAGTATTAGTAGTTTGTCTACTTAATATCTGCTAACACTTTATTTTGATGATTCACTTTAGACATTTACTAACTACAAGTAACTACATGTCAACTTTTTCTACTAACCTGAACCCTAACCTGACAGTCTACTAGTACTCTAATGAGAGTTAGTTGACATGTAGTTGCAAAGTTACTTGTAGTTAGTAAAATATCCAAAGTGGATCACGTGAACCCAGTTTGGTGTACTCTGTTGACTTTGAATTGCATAAATAAATGTATAAATTCAGCATTAGCAGAGCAACCGTGATGCATAAATAATTAAATAATTTTGTCATATCACATAAATGAGAATTTGGGAGAAAATGTGTATTAATGGTGTTAAAGGTGCAGTGTGTAATATTTAGGAGGATCTGTTGACAGAAATGCAATATCATATTCATAACTGTGTTTTCAGTGGTGTATAAAGACCTTACATAATGAAGCGTTATGTGTGTATTAGCTTAGAATGAGCATTTCTCTCTACACACACCGCGGGTCCGCTTATATCGACATGTTTCTACGGTGGCCCTGAGCGGACAAACTTGTTTCCTCACTATGTTGTTCTTCATGATAAGAAGCGAGCTAAAGTCAGCGAATAAAACACTGACACAATGATGAACAAGTAACAATAATATTCACAATAACATAGTTTTACTGAATGATTAAGTAAACATAATTTCTTAATTTATCTTGGTAAAGAAACCTCATTGTTTAACTGGCTACTCTCTGCTGTCTCAGACGACGACATCACTTCCTGTCGGCCACCGTAACTTCTTTTGGGTGCAATTCACAACCTCACCACTAGACGCCGCTAAAACTTACACACTGCACCTTTAAAAGGTACTAAATAGGCTTAATTTCCTTCATGTAAAATGACTGATGTCTTGTCTCTGTATTCTCTGCTTCAGGCCCTTCAGTGTTGAGGAGTTGATACAGTCTCGTGAGTTTTACTCGACTCAGAACCGACTGCTGAAGCTGGTGTTCGCGCTCTATAATGTTCTGGCGGCTCACTCCGAGCTGGTGTGTTATTTCATCATCGTGCTCAATAACCTGGTGACGGCCTCGGTCGTGTCGCTGGTTCTGCCGGTTCTGGTGTTTCTGTGGGCCATGCTGTCGGTGCCACGCCCTTCCAAGAGGTTCTGGATGACGGCCATCGTCTACACTGAGGTGGGGAGAACACGCACGACATTTCTAAAACGGGCTTGGTGATTTAATGCTTCAGATAGTAAAAAATAAACTTCTTTCCCATTGTATTATTGCGATACTTTGGTAAAAGGTTCACAAAAATTTTACTGTTGACTTTTTACTGGTAACATCAGACATTTGGCATTATCAGGACCCACAAATATTCCCCCATTGCATTATTATACATTATATTCAACATTATATACAACAGTTTAATGTAGTACTGACACTAAAACTCTGTAAACTTGAATTTTTTTCTCTCACAGTAATTTGTATTTTGGGTGAACTATCCACAATACATAGTGTTGCATTTTTGTATTGCGATATATTGTGACACGATATATTATTACACCCCTAATATTTAATGTTTTTTTTTTTTTTACATTTAATGTTATACAGTATATAGAAAACAACATTTTAACTACTTTTTAAAAGTAAGCAATTTTACAGTTCATTGAACCTTTAGACCAAATCTTATTTTTTTTGTGTAAATTTTGTAAAATTGACTTAGATATTTAATGTTTAAGATTATTTGTTTACCCTCATTTAAATTTTGAGATTGTTTTTTATTCTAATATTTTGATTTGTATTTTATACTTTATTTTTTAATATTTATTTTTTAGTTTAGTTTCTACATTTTATTATCAACTTTTTATTTTATTTCTAAAAAAAAGTTTGCATACGTGGTTTTTGTTGACTGTCATATTGTCAGACATATTGGATGCAATTTGGTGCAGATGCTGATATTTATATGGACACACAGCAAGATGAAATTCTGATGCTTGTAATGTAAACCAATGAGATTTTTATAAGAGTATAGCAGATACTGACATAAAATTCATACAAAAATCAGACATCACTCTATATCTGCCAATAATATGTCTTAGTACGATGATATTTAAATGCTTAGTTTTATGATCAAAGCATAAAATGCAATGCAATTAAATGATTGAGAGATATATAAACCTTCCTCAAAAACCTGATGATCATATTTGAGACTCAAGCGCGAGCTGAACAATCACTGTATACTAAAAGACTTTTACTGGCTAAAAATGTCTAAACTATCAATCATACGACAGAAGGCATAAAGTGCGAGATAGTTTTGATCATGTTTATCATTTAGAGGCATTAGAAGTGTGCGCATTAAATATGATTCAGCAGGCTTTATAGAGTCAACATGTTGTTCTAAAACGGGCACTTTTATGAAAGCTTTGAAACTTTGCATATTAAACGCTTGCATTTGGACGATATTGAAGAAAATATGCGATAACTTATCAAATAATGCGATATTCAATATGCGATGCGATAATGCTTAAAGTGTGTAAAATAAACTTAATTTATCTTTAAAATATATTTAAAGGGGTCATATAATGACATTTTTGTACAAGCTAATATGATTCTTTAGGGTCCAAATTAAAAGTTTGTAATATACTTTAATTAAAAATTCTCATTAGTATTGTAAGAAAACACTCATTTTACCTGGTCAAGCACGCCGTTTAAGTGCATGTGTCTTTAAATGATAATGAGCTTTGCTCACCCCGCCCCTCTGTTCTGTGGAGCCCCGCCCCTCTGTTCTGTGCGTACACCGTTTGTAATAATAACACAATAACCATAATGCGGTGTTCATTATAAACGTGGGATTATGAATTATATTGAGAACTTTGTACATAGAAAACATGCCGTAATGTACCCTGAGTGTAAACAGCCGCATTCATCGTGAAGCGTGCAGCAAGCGATTTGCAAAGATTAATATAAAGATTAATATAAAGGTTAATAAAACGTTACACTCACTTCAGTTCTTCTGGAGGTGCAGCAGGAACACGAATAGTTGGTACTGATCCTTTTTTCAGGAGCAGCTTCTTAGCAAAACCAGCTTTATACTGACCCTCGTTTGTAAAGCAGTCTGGTGTGTGAAATGATTCGCGCAAACATGAAAACATTGACGTTGATCGTGGGGAATATTCCCTTCGAAAACAAACTCAGCCACTGCGTCTTCAGCGGTTGGGATTTAGGAACATCAAAATGATGCTGTGTTCGTTATTACACCCAAGAACAGAACACCACAATCGCTTAGACGCCATTCTGCTCCAGCGTATCAACAATGATGCGCGGACTATGATTGACAGCTCGCTCACGAGCGAGGGCGGGTCTGTGTTGAAACGCTGCTGTCAATCAACAATCGTGGGAGGGGCGTCCGACCATGTGACGTCACAAAATCGAACGGCTTGATTTGAGAGAAGGGAAAACATATACACATGGATTTTTATCATTTTATGATGGTTGTGTACAGGCACTGCCAACACACATTTCAGTACAATCAACTTGTAAAAGTGCATGTACCATTATATGACCCCTTTAAAATGATATAACCTGCATACGTGTTTCACATTCTTTCTGTGATGAGAAAACATCCCTACAGCTTCTGACAGTGAACATCAGTGTTTTACTGTATATAAGAAGTGTTATTGTAACATCAGTGTAAACCTCGGGGTTCAGGGGTTCAGGTTATCCTACATTAGGGTTATTCAACAACACAAACTGAATAATCAAATGTAAAAATAAAACTCTGCTTAGTTTTCACTGTATGAATTAAATATATCCTGATTCTTATTAAAGCTACAAAAGTGATTCAGCCGAGAGCAGAGAGTGATTTTCTCGTCGTCTTTTGCTCATGAGTTATTGCAAGCCGTTGCGATACGCATATCACGATATATACATTTGCGATATTTCTATATATTGTGCAGCCCTGATAACTGAAGTGTGTGTGTGGCCTGATGTGTTTCCCACAGATCATGGTGGTGGTCAAGTACCTGTTTCAGTTTGGCTTCTTCCCGTGGAATAGTGAGTATGAGCTGAAGCTGAACGAGGACAAGCCCTTCTTCCCTCCACGGATCCTCGGCCTGGAGAAAACCGACAACTACATCCGTTATGATCTGCTTCAGCTTCTGGCGCTCTTCTTTCACCGCTCACTTCTACAGGTATTCAGACTCGCCTGCTAAACTAGCGAAACGCTCACGTCGTTTAGCTACGTTGAATAAAGTCGTTTTTTTTTTTTTCGCACAAAAAGTATTCTCGTCGCTTGATAAATTTAAGCTTGAGCCACTGTAGTCACTTGGACTATTTTAACGATGTCTTTACTAACTTTCTGGGCCGGCAAGTTTCAATCAACAAATTGAACTCACTCATACTGTCATAAATTACTAAAACGTCATTCGAACTTGACAAATAATACATTTTATGCAATAATGCAGGGGAAACTGTAAAATGAACTGCAGCAGTGCTAAACTCGCATCATAAAATTACAACACTCGAACTATAAGTGTGTGAATTAAACTCACTGAGACTGTCGACAGTTTCTTTTCCATGCATCATTTTATTATATCCATGTGTGTGTTTACAGTCAAACCATATAAAGCAGTGAAATCGCCCTCGAACTCTTCTCGCCTGCCCTCGAGACGGTGACGAGAGCTCCACTGAAAGTCTTCTTTCCTATTGGTTGTCGCTCGCGAAAATCGCTTCTCATTTGCATAAAGTTACAATTAAGCCCCGTTCACACTACAAGCGACAAAGCGTCACGATACCATTCATTTCAATGGGGAGCGGGCGATTTCCGGCGACAGCGACCGTTGTCGACCGGATGGGGCGTGTCTGGCGACGCAACAAAGTTGAGATCTGTTCAACTTTATGCAAATGAAGAGCGACTTTCGGGAGCGACAACAAATAGGAGTGAAGACAGTGGAGAGCACGTGATCCGTCACTCTTCAGTGCCGAGTCCGGCCGAGGCAAGTTGAATGAGAAGGTCATTTTAGCAGTCAGAAACGGTCCTATAATGTATGATAGGTCTCTGTGTACATACAGTGGTATTCGCCGTGCTGACTCGGAGACTGAATGGTTTCGTGAACACAGATAGAGCGGCATTTGCCCGTTTGCTGCAGTTAAATAGCCGCGATGGCACAGAGCACTCGCTGTTTCTCGTTCATCTTTAATATTATGCATTTTATGTACTAATTTCATTTATATTTAGACTTTTCCTTACAAAACGTTTGTTTGTATCAGCAAAAAAACGGATTTGTTGTCTACAACATGGAGTAACATCCGTGAATGTCACTCACAAACTTTACTAGGCAACCAGTAGTGGGAACGCCTACTAGCGACATCATCGCAAGTGGCGACATGCAGCGACAAAGTGTCGCTGGTGGTGTGAACGGGGCTTTAGGTAGTTAACTAATGAACCTTACTGTAAAGTTACCCATTTTTGTCTCTGCATCTCTCAGCGTTATGGTCTCTGGGACCAAGAGGGCCCTCTGGAAGAGAAGAGCAAGAGCAAGAATGAACGAGATGAGAAAGTCTTTCAGCTCTCGGATGAAGAGGAGCCCAACACTGAGGTTATGTCAACGACACCGTCTGCAGAATCACCGACCGATGCTGAGATACACACCGCCCCGGACCCCGACACACACACACACACCACAGAAACACTCGACCCGGACCCCGACACACACACCACAGAAACACTCGACCCGGACCCTGACACACACACAGAAACACTCGAGACCGCGAAGGAGGAGGGAAAGAAGAAGAGTCGCTTCCTTCGCTTCCGCAAGAAAAGATCCTCAGAAATAGGTGTGTTGAAGAACTGGTTTATATTTGGTGTTGGGAATCGAAAATCGATGCTTTACTCTGGAATCGGATACGGAAGCTTGTCTCCGGCACAGAATAAAACATTTTACAAGATAATTGCAACTTTTTTTATCTCACAATCTCAGAATTACGAGATATAAAGTCAGAATTGTGAGATATAAACTCTGACTTTTTTCCTCAGAATTGCAAGTTAATATCTCACAATTTTGAATTTATAACTCACAATTCTGAGATAAAAAGTTGAAATTGCGAGACGTAAACTCGCAGTTGTAAGAAAAAAAGTCAGAACTGTGAAATAAAAAGTCGCAATTACCTTTTTTTATTTTTTATTCTGTGGCGGAAACAAGTTTCCATTGCAATCAGACGCTTATTATACAATTAAAATCTTGATTCTGCTTATCGATTCCTGTGTTCACATTTTAATGTGATTCTAAGCAATTCAATCACATTTTTTCTCATATAGTGTGTGAATACTCAAAATTGTCAAAATATCCTCACAAGTGAACATAAAAAGTTGGGAAACAAATCAGATGTGTGTCAGTATATTAGATCCGTGCATTCAGTCTTTAACATTAGCAGGTTTATTAGGCTGCTGTCACTTTAAGGGACACTAAGTGGGAATTTCTCCCATCTAGTGGTGAAATTGTATTTTGCATTCAAACGAATAATGCTCTCCAGCGCCTCACTTTTCCAAATGCGTGTTGCATCTACGGTTGCCGTTATGTACCAAAAAGCTATGACAGGATGTCTTATAATAGCACTTCGAGGTTTTCTTCGGGTGAACAGGTTTGTTATTTAAAACAAACTGAAACTTGAATCAACGAAAAAAAGAATGTTACAGTATAAATTACTGACTGTGAAAAACATTAACTATGGTAGTTAGTAGTAATGCCGCCTTTATTCGTTATATTTTTGAAGTACGTGCATTGTTATCATCATCATCCGTGCCTTCTCTAACGTTACTTTACTCAATAACGTTAGCTGCTAATCATCAAAGAGCCTGTTTAACTTACTATGAATATAATAGATAAATAGATATAACTATAAATGTTCTACTGTCTATATAATAAAGTTCACAACAAAGCAATGAAAAAGAAGCTTGTAATTAAGACCGTAACATTGACTTACCCGTCGAGAAGAAAGCAGGCAACTTCAGCATCTCTTTTGAAAGCTTCCTCCTGCATTAGCTGTCCCGACATTAACCCTTGTTTTTGTAATCTCCGGTCACGTTTCCTTTTACGGTCTATTTTGGACTTTTTCGACGTCGAGGACTCCTTATCCTGTGACTCATATGTATGTATGAATGAACGGTGTATAAATAACCGTGCAGTGCAGCCTTTTAAACTTGCCGCGGCAGTGACGAGCGCCTCTCTCTGCTCTGCTCCTCCACTTCTGTTGACTTCAGTCACGTGACGCTGGCTCTGAATGAAACGCGTTGGCCTAGTACTTTTTGTCCCTCTCTGCTATTATAGTTTTTCAAGATGGCGGAACTACATGGAAGCCTCCGTGGACCTACCCGTCCCATGTATATAAAGATAATAAATTCTTCGTTTACGAGGATTAGTCTGATCATTGGCATAGGTATTTGTACACCATTGAGGGCATATTTATGAATAAAAATATTGATTTTAGATAATAAAATACCTAAAAAGCTACATATTGTCCCTTTAATGTTAAACCGTTAATGTTGATCAAACCGCAAAAGATGAAGAGAAAATCACTCACTGTTCTTCACTGAATAACTTTAGTAACTTTATTTTTTACAAAATCTGTTTTATTTATAAAAAGAATACTGCGTAGTGTTATTTTACAGCCGATTTCAATGTCGGTACCTGAACTTTCTTTAGTTGTATTTATGTGCTATTGCTACTTTATTTATTTGTTCTTATTTTATTAGTGACTTGTCTTTAACAGTGTTGACAACTATTGTGAAAGTTGCTAAAGCCTGCTCAAAAACCAGCTTAATGTCACTAGATGACGTAATGCAATATACAATATAATATATAATAGCTGAATGTCCAGTAAAGCGGTTCTCATTTGCATACTTTCTGTCAGATAATGTAACGAGTGCGATATAGTGACGGACTACATGTTGACCAGCTGTCGCTAGATTTGTTGCAATCACTTTTTGAAAGATTTTTAAATGGGTCTAAAAAAGTCGTTAATATAATGACAGTCACTGTTGGCAACACCGTTCTTTAATAATGTCTTAAATTTGTATTAGTTAGGCTAGTATTTTTTGCTGTGGTATTTTTGTTCATTGTATGGAAGCTTGTTTCCGTCACAAAATAAAACATTTTAAAAGATAATTGCGACTTTTTATCTCACAATTGCGAGTTTACATCTTGATATAAAGAGATATAAATTCAGAATTGCGTGAAATAAAGTCGCAATTGCGTCTTATAAAGCCAGAATTCTGACTTTTTTTCTCGCAATTGCAACTTTATATCTCGCAATTCTGACTTATAACACATAATTGCGAGTTTATATCTTGCAATTCTGACATCTTTTCTCAGAATTGTGAGATATAAACTCACAAATGTGAGATATAAAGTCCAATTCTAACGAAAAAAGTTAGAAAAGTTTTTTTTTTTTATATCTCGCAATTGCGACTTTATTTCTCAGAATTGCGACTTTATTTCTCACAATTCTGACTTCATATCTCGCAACTCTGAGAAAAAAAGTCACAATTCTGACTTGATATATCGCAATTGTGAGATAAAAAGTCGCAATTATTATTATTTATTTATTATTCAGTGGCGGAAACAAGCTTCCATATCATTGTATCCAGCTACAGCTAAATGTTTGCAAAAAGACAAAAATGAATATGTTTGATTAAAAAATTATTATTATTTTTTTACTGTAATGGAAACTGAGTATCGCTAAGCAGAATCGGAATCGCTCAAATCAACCCTATGTATGCATGATTAATACCTTAATGATGTCTATAGTATTGTACTGAGCCTGATCTGTGTGTTGTTTTGAACAATCCTGTCACAGACACTAAACAGAAAGAACACAAGAAGAAGAAGAAGAAGAAGAAGTCAAAGACGAAGCACGGCGAGGACACCAGTAAAAAACTCCTGAATGCCGTTGAAGGAAAACTCAAAGGCCTTTTCCTATCCATGTAAGATTCCTGTTGCTTTTCTCTCAACCCGTCAGGAAAGAGCCGATCACAGTAGAGACGGCTTGTTGTTGTCCAGCTAGAGTCAGAAATGAACATTTCCATTAAGGGGAAATATTTTCCTCCTCAAATTGATTTTTTTCTTCTTCTTTTTGGCATTGAATTGGCAAAAAAAAATATTTTTTTTATTTTCTAAAGGCAATTACTAGTGATGGGAGATTTTGAAACTCTTCGTGAAGCTTCGAAACCTTTGCGATTCATGTTTCGAACCTGTGATTCGGGACGCGTGTCATGTGATTTCAGTGAAACGAGGCTTCGTTACGTCATCACTGCTTAGAAACGTTAGAAATGTCAATGTTTCGCCTCTAGAGGGCGATGATCTCCGTGAACACATGAACCAGTGTCTAGTTATGATATTTACCTGATCTCGGATCAGTCTTATACATTTGTGAACATTTAATGACACATTTGTATGATAAGGCAAAGCAAGGCAAGTTTATTTATATTGCACATTTCATGCACTTTGACAATTCAAAGTGCTTTGCATAGAAAGGAATAAAAAGAGTTGAATAAAGAGAGTGGTCTGATTTATCAAACTCTCCATAAAACTAACAAAACAAGCTCTACAATATAATAAAATAACACGCATTATAGAGACACTTATATTTAGCACTATTATAATTTGTATGATTTAATTGCATTTAAAAGATTAAACCCTTAATGAAATATTTGCAATTGTTTTTTTTCCACTGTTTAAAACAATATATATTCTGAATACTGATAAACTGATGATCGTAATTGATATATATCATGCAGAGTCATGATCCAGTTGAATATAATGTCTCTGCTGGTTCACGGGTCTCGTTGTGAAATGTCATATTTACACTGTGACCGTCATTCATGTGTCACGCAGAGTGAAGAACGTGTACAAGCCGAGCTGTAGATTCTTCCAGAACATCTTACACGCGGAGTATCAGACGGCCACCGACGTGTACGCGCTCATGTTCCTCACGGATGTGGTGGACTTCATCATCGTCATCTTCGGTTTCTGGGCTTTCGGAGTGAGTACGATATCCCTAGTCAAAGAATCCTAAAGGAATGCCTACAGGATTTGCGTTTTGGAATGGCATAATTTAGTATTCTCAATATGTGACCCTGGACCCTTTTAATAAATTAAAATAAGCTGAATAAATGAGATCTCCATTGATGTATGGTTTGTTATGATATGACTATTGAAAATCTGGAATCTGAGGGTGCAAAAAAATCAAAACATTAAGAAAATCTCCTTTAAAGTTGTTCATTTATGTTCACGATTGTGCTGCATTCACTCACAAAAATATATTTTTTTAAAAATTTACGGTACGACATTTACAAAATGTCTTCATGGAACATGATCTTTACTTAATATCCTAATGATTTTTGGCATAAAAGAAAAATTGATAATTTTGCCCCATATAATGTATTGTTGGATGTTGCCACAGATATACCCGTGCGTCATGTGACTGGTTTTGTGGTCCAGGGTCACATATGAGTTAAGACAACAAAAATGCTAAATGCAAATACTATAATCAAGGGTGCACATCTGGATCTCATGAGAGCACGTGTAGTGACAGACTAGTGATGATTCGACAAGTGCAAATACTGTATGACATCGACTGTGTAAAGTGTGCACTGCAAAAAATGCTTTTCCCACTATAGTATTTTCGACTTGTTTTCAGTCCAAATATCAAAAAATATCAAGATGCATTTACTAGATGAGTAAAATGACATAAGATATTATGTCTTGTTTTCCGGGGGAATTCATCAAAATTAAGTGAGTTGATGCTTAAAAAAAGCAAAATGATCTGCTAATGGGGTCAGAAAAATAATCTTAATTCAAATACAAGGTTATTTTTCTGACCCCATTGGCAGATAATTTTGCGTGTCTTATGCAAAAACTTGTTTTCCCCAGAAAACAAGACTAAATACCTAATGTCAGTTTACTACTTTAGTAAATGCATCTTGATTTAAGAAATGTTTGATATTTGGACTGGAAACGAGACTAAAATGCTGAGTAGGAAAGCAGTTTTCTGCAGTGTGATATGAATGTTTGCTCTGTCGCAGAAACACTCGGCGGCCGCAGACATCGCCTCGTCTCTGTCCGAGGATCAGGTCCCTGAGGCGTTTCTCGTCATGCTCCTCATCCAGTTCAGCACCATGATCATCGATCGGGCCATTTACCTGCGGAAGAGCATCCTGGGAAAGCTCATCTTCCAGGTGATCCTGGTTTTCGGGATCCACCTGTGGATGTTCTTCATCCTCCCCGCTGTCACCGAGAGGTAAGCCAGGCTTGTGTTCGAGAGTATCATCCCACAGACAGCATCAGGGCTGCACAATATAATAATCTAAATATCGCAAATGTATATATCGTGATATGCGTATCGCAACGGAGTCAATTAACAAAAGACGAAGAGAAAATCACTCGCTGCTCTCGGCTGAATAACTTTTGAAGCTTTAATAAGTATCAGTATTTAATTCATACAGTGAAAACTAAGCAGTGTTTTATTTTTACATTTGATTATTCAGTTTGTGTTGTTAAATAACCCTAATGTAGGATAACCTGAACCCCTGAACCCCGAGGTTTACTCTGATGTTAAAATAACACCTCTTACACTACAGTAAAACACTGATGTTCACTGGCAGAAGCTGTAGGGGTGTTTTCTCGTCACAGAAAGAATGTGAAACACGCATGTAGGTTATATAATTTTAAATCTATTTGAAAGATAAATTAAGTTTATTTTACACACTTTAAGCATTATCGTATCGCATATCGAAAGTCACATTATTTACTGAGTTATCGCATTTTTCTTCAATATCGTGCGGCTGTAGTCAGCATCACAGTGTCGGCTCAGGTCCGGCTCAGATCTGGGCCGTGTGGAATCCGGATCTGGACCGACACTGGGATCAAAGACTTCAGACAGATGAGAGGATATACATACAGTCAAACCAACATTTACTCAGACACCTTCAACATTTCTCACATTATCACAGTTTATTCGCTCTAGTTTAGAAAATCTAACAAGAATCAGTTGACTGGTTTTGTCCATCCTTCTGTTAGACTGTCTCACACATGAATTATGTTGAATATCTGTCAGCTGTTAAATTTAACTACACAATTAGATAATACCAGTTTAGCTCAACCAATCACCAAGCAATGCTTCATTTTGTTCAGTCTGTGTGTAAAAAGAGCATTAGCAATTAAAGACAAAACACTTCAGCAAAACATGATCAGCTCAAAGTGTCTGAGGAATAATATTTGCTCCCAAATTATTATAAATGTCACTGGTAGTCTCACGCTCTCCTCACTTACATTAATGAACTATAGTGTCCTGATCACACTAGTGAAAAAAAAATAAAAAATGGCATCTGGTGTCTGAATAATGTTTGGTTTGACTATGGCTTGCTTTATCTTCACAGGATGTTCAATCATAACTCAGTGGCCCAGCTCTGGTATTTCTTCAAGTGCATCTACTTCACGCTGTCGGCGTATCAGATCCGGTGTGGATATCCGTCACGAATCCTTGGAAACTTCCTCACCAAGAAGTTCAATCATCTCAACCTCTTCCTCTTCCAAGGGTAGGCATTTACTAATCTTCATTTTTCCAATGTCCTCATTTTTTAACCCTCTGGTGCTCTTTGGTCATTTTTGACCGAAAAAGTTTACATTTGTTTTTTGTTTTTGTTTTTTTCCTTCATTGGAACGAAACTTGGTAAAGGTTTTAGCACTTGCTGTGTGAACACACACACAAAAAAAAATCATGGACATGATACAAATAGGTTAACCATTAAATAGTCACTTGTGCTCGTCACGGTCAAACACGAGCGCATTGGAAATGAATGGAGACGAGTTTCCTCTAGTGGAAGCGTTTGGTACTGCAGCCGAACAACATCTCACTGAAAGATCATTTACTGAGATATCAGGCTCAAATGTGGAACACAACTTGTTTATATTTATGGCTTTGATTTTCTCACAAACATGTTTTTGAAAATATATATTTCATATAAAAATTGAAAATGGTCTTTTTGCACATTTTTCATAACAATAAACATTCTGTAATTTTTTTCACTTTTTTTACACTTTTTTCACTTCAGCAATAATCTGCCAAGTGTCGTCTTTGAAAAGAGATCAAACTTCAGTCTGTCGCTCTAAAGCATTCAAGATTTACCAGTTTAAGTTGGGAATGTAATTTTCAGGTCGATGCTCAAAAAGTGAGTAAATGGATTATAAATACAGCGTAAATATCATTTAGTACCATAAAATCCCCTAAAAATATTAAATAAAAAACATTATCAAACTAAAATATAGTATACTAATTTCATTGACCGACACACGAAGAGCACAAGAGGGTTAAACGGACACCCAGACAGAAACACAGTGTCGGCCCAGATCCGGCTCACATCCGGGCCGTGTGGAATCATGTGTACCGGATGTGGGCCGGATCTGGGCCACTGTGCTTCTGTCTGGGTAAGATGAGAGTGAAATGAACTACCCATGTTTCCTCAGGTTCCGGCTGGTGCCGTTTTTAGTCGAGCTTCGGGCCGTGATGGACTGGGTTTGGACCGACACCACACTGTCTCTCTCCAACTGGATGTGTGTCGAGGACATCTACGCTAACATCTTCATCATCAAGTGCAGCCGTGAAACCGAAAAGGTAGCAGGTCCTGTTTGGCATGCGCAAAAATAATCTTTTATTATACCTCAAATTTTGGATCAGTCTGTCAGATAAACTTTCCATATATCAGAGACACTTCATGTCCCATAACTACTGAATATATAGATGTGTTTCATAAACTATTGTACCTAGCATCAAATATCAGTATTTTGTATTATATTTGTAATTTTTAATTATCATGAATGTAAAATGTAAAAGCCCTGTTACTACTATATATATATATATACACTACCGGTCAAAAGTTTTAGATCGGTAAGATTTTTAATGTTTTTAAAAGAAGTCTCTTCTGCTCACCAAGGCTGCATTTATTTGATTAAAAATGCAAACAAAAACAGTCATATTGTGAAATATTATTACAATTTAAATCAGCTGTTCTCTATGTGAATATCTAGTAAAGTGTAATTTATTCCTGTGATCAAAGCTTAGTGTTCAGCATCATTACTCCAGTCTTCAGTGTCACATGATCCTTCAGAAATCACTCTAATATGATGATTTGATGATCAAGAAACATTTATGATTATTATCAGTGTTGAAAACAGTTTTTTTACATTTTTATTTCATGATGCTTTGATGAATAGAAAGTTCAAAAGAACAGCATTTATCTGAAATCTAAAGCTTTTGTAACATTAAACACTACCATTCAAAAGTTTGAGGTCAGTAAGAATTTTATTTTTATTTTTGGGTGAAAGAAATCAAATAAATCAATACTTTTATTCATCAAGGATGAGTTAAACTGATCAAAAGTTACAGAAAAGACATTTATAATGTTAGAAAATATTCTATTTTAAATAAATGCTGTTCTTTTGAACTTTCTATTCATCAAAGAATTTTGAAAAAAAAAAAAATACACAACTGTTTTCAACATTGAAAATAATAAAGAATGTTTCTTGATCATCAAATCATCATATTAGAGTGATTTCTGAAGGATCATGTGACACTGAAGACTGGAGTAATGATGCTGAAAATTCAGCTTTGATCACAGGAATAAATTACACTTTAAAATATATTAAAATAGAAAATGTCATTTTAAATGTTCATAATATTTCACAATATTACTATTTTTTTTATCAAATAAATGCAGCGTTGGAGAGCCGAAGAGACTTCTTTCAAAAACATAAATAAATCTTACCGATCTAAAACAAAATTGCCCAAATAAGAGTTTTAAACTCTATTCACATTTTGGAAGCAATGGCAAATCTCAGTTTATATAACATTTTATTTTTGAGTACCCGAGCCCTCTTTTGTACCTTATTCATCTAAAGAGTTGAATCTTCATCATTTGATTCTAATGTGTAAAAATAATAATGTATAATAATTTCATTTCTGGGATTCTCTCTGCAGAAATATCCCCAGCCCAAAGGACAAAAGAAGAAGAAGATCGTGAAATACGGGATGGGCGGCATCATCATCCTCTTCCTCATCTGCATCATCTGGTTCCCGCTACTTTTCATCTCATTGGTTAAATCTGTAGTGGGCGTGGTCAACCATCCTGTTGATGTCACCGTCACAGTCAAGCTCGGAGGTTATGAGGTAAAACTCTACTGGGATATTTCTGTAATGCTTTAGTACTTTGAGATCTGAGATCTGAGGTCTGATTGTTTCTCCCGCAGCCTTTATTCACAATGAGTGTCCAGCAACAGTCCATCCAACCGTTCACCGAGCGCGAATACGATCGCCTCAGCAATCAGTTCGCGCAAAATGCTGTAAGTGCTCATCAATATCTCCCATTAACACTGTAACACTGGCATATTAGATAATAGTCAGGAAAAATCTTTCTTGTTTTTAAAATCTAACTGTCTGACCTTAGTCCTTCAGGCTTATTTGAAAACTGCAGGTGTGTGTGTGTTGAAGCACGGTTGGAACAAAACTCTGTAGGGCTGTGGCCCTCCAGGAACTGAGTTTGACACCTGTGGTTTAGAGCATGCTGTGGGTCTGAGATAGCCTGGTAATACCAAACTCTGCTACTTCACTTTGTTTCGTAGACAGAGTCTGGAATAGCATAATAGAGAAGTGTTTTCTCTCTCGCGGGGGGGGGGGCGCTTGTCTGAAGTTTAAAATCATTGGTTACCCGTAAGCCAATCACATGTTATGCGCATGCTCAGTAGTGGTGTCAACAATAATCGATTCGGCGATGCATCGCAATGCGGGGCATGCACGATTCAGCATCGATGCGGCAAAGTGCCATAATCGATTATGTCACTGTTTTAGGGGTGTAACGGTACGCGTATTCGTACAAAACCGTTCGGTACAAGGCACGCATTTTCAAACCGAACGGTTATTTCAAATGTAAGCGCGTCGCGAGCGCGCTCATAATGTAGACGCTGGCGCGACCACAACATCAAATTGCAAACGCAATGTAAGCGGAACGAAACTGAGCTACTCGTGACGGACTGTTTATCAGTTTGGACCAACGTAGCGCGAGCCGATCTTATACTACACAGCGCTAAGAGATCCAGTAAAGAAAGCATTTGAACTCGCCACTAAAGTAATAACATCGCTGCGAGATCTAGTGAGAAACATTCACATTTCTCCGTTATTAACGGATCAAACAGCGCTGACGTGGAAACCAGGAAGAAACATTGTGACGTGAATGAACTATCCAGTGTCCACAGATCTGCAATATTCACCATGGATTTACTGTAGTAACACTAACTGCAACTTTGGAAGTTTGGCAGGAATAGTAGGCTATAATGCTTTCAAGTAACGTTATGTCGGATTTATTTCGACATTATGAATAACATTGCTGCCCTCAAATGTTAATCTGAACTAAAATAAACATTTGTTTATAAGCACAAAATATTACATTTAATTTTTTCCAAGGAGCTGTTTTGTTTTATATGCTCCTAAGAAGAGTCAATTATAGCTCCATCATTGCTCAAAGAAAAAAATGTCATACTTTATGATGTTAGTTCTAATAAAAAAAGAATAAAAAAAATCAAGGAAATTTCTCTGGCATTTCTTTCTTTTTGCTGTATCGAAAACGTACCGAACCGTGACACAAGTGTATCGTATTGAACCGAACCATGAATTTTGTGAACCGTTACACCATACACTGTTTATTTTCTGGCCTTGAGTTGGACAATAAAGTTGAAATTTAATTTCAAATGGTTCTCAAGCAGAAAGAGAAACATTTCTCATTCAAAGCACTGAAAGCAGTGATTTATGCTTTCTTTTTCAGATTTGAAAATGCCATATCCAATACCCTGTACCATTCAATTTTATTTAATGACATTTATGTCAAAGATAGGCTACAGGAGAGTGATAATACACACATAGCAGCCAATAAAATCTGTTGTTCAATATCTGACTGCTTGTATTGCCTCATGACTGATGAAAATTTTGCCTTGTTGTGTGCAGTAGAATTTTGATGCATCGCAATGCATCGTAGAATCGAATTGAATCGAATCGTTACCTGGTGAATCGTAATCGAATCGAATCGTGAGGGCAGTGCCAATGCACACCCCTAATGCTCAGCCGCATCTAACTTCCACTGTAAACACATGTATGATGCGAAAACTAAACCATCGAGCGAAATACCGGAGTGAACATGGCTGTGAACGACTTTTGCAGATTATGTGAAGTAAATCTACGCATCCACCACGGTACAATCAGCGTCTACGTCACGGCTCTCAGCCCGCCCTCTGTTCGCTGATTGGCCCGGCTTTTTTCAGGCCGGTGGAAAACTGAAAGATACGCTGCTATCTCAGACTGACTACAGGAGCGAAATGAAATTAGCGGAAGTAGGAAGTCTGACGTAGTCAGGCTAGGTCTGAGAGGGACCGTTTTAAAATGGTTTAAAGGGGACCTATTATGCAAAATTCACTTTTGCATGCTGTTTGGACATAAATGTGTGTTGGCAGTGTGTGTACACAACCACCCAATAGTGATAAAAATCCACTCACTCCTTTTTTATTAATCCCCATAAATCATCAGCAGTGTCTCCCAACGGCCTGTTTTCAGAATGCTGTTTTAGTGACGTCACTAAGCACAGGCCCCGCCCACGAGTGTTGACAGACACTGCCGTTTCAACATAGCCCCGCCCTGATCGAGTTCACAGCCATAGATGAGAATGTCTCCCAAGCGTTGTAGGTGTTGTGTGGCTGGATGTATTAATCCACATAGCTCTCTCTATTTACTCCCGAAATCTGAGGCAGCCGCTGAAGACGAGGTGGAATTATTTTGTTTTTAAAGAAAATGCTCCCTCAACTCTACCGAAATTCGTGTATGTGTTGAGATGGATCTTATAAGCAGAAGAGATTTATTCTTCCGAGTCTGTAGTACATCAAGTCTCCTGGTTTTCTGCTTCGATGAAGGAATAAATGTTCCCAACAATGTACTTGCGCACTTCTTATACTGTGTTTCCTCAGCTCTTATGGTGATTTTCTGTGACATACAGTGAACTTTATTAAACTCAATTTATTTTTGATCATCATTCAGACGTGGTCCTACAGCAGACTTGTATTAATACTGGCTACAATTAATGACACATAGGTTATAACCGTAATTAAACTAAACTAATACCTGTTCCAACTCCATACAGCATATATTCTCTGACTCTGTAGGCATTATTGTATGAGTCGAAATGAACACCGTTACTGAGAGTTTCTGTTTTAATATTATCATCTTTCCGTGAGTTGAGATTGTTCACTGAGCGCGAGCTCGTGAGGCTCCGCCCCCTGTGCCGTGAACCAGCAGCTCATTTGCATTTAAAGGAGACACACTAAAATGGTGTTTTTCTCAGCCCCAAAAAGTGCCGATTTAAACATGCTGTAAAAATGATCTGTGGGGTATTTTGAGCTAAAACTTCACATACACACTCTGGGGACATCACAGACTTAATTTACATCTTGTGAAAATGGGCATAATAGGTCCCCTTTAACTCTGATTTGTCTTAAATGTGTCAGAATTCTAAGAATGAAGTAATTTTGCTTAAGAATGACTTAAGAATAAGAGTGATTCATAAGTGTCAAGACTAGGTCTCAGCTCCTAAATTATATAAGAGTGCTGGAGAGGTATCCTTGTTATAGGAGTAGATGGCAGCAGAGAGGAGACCGAGACCACACACTTTCCAATAAACATATATTGGAACATATTGGAATTATGTATGTATATAATGTTATGTATATCATAATATGATGACATGGAGTAATAAAATGATACAGACTTGATTGTAAAGGTTTGTAAAAAAAAAAATAATAATAATAATAATAATTGGTAAATGACCTTGTAAGAAATATAATAACATCTCCCACTCTATAAATCAATGCTCTGACTGCAGAAATGAAAGTAATAATGACATTTTTGGCAACTGTAAAAATGCAGTATCGCAACAATGCGACTTCAGTCCACAGTAAGCAGTCGAAAGTGCGAAGGTTTTTTTTTTTGTTGTTGCTTTTAATTATCTTTTTTGTTGCTTTTAAAGTTCATCAAAATGTGAGGAAAATATATTTTTTTTACATTTCAAAATATGAAGGAAGATTAAGATATGCAGTTAAGTTTGTGTTTAAAAGGTTATCAGACATAAACACATTTGTATTGCTTAACCTATTTATGTATTTAATTCTAAAAATAATTTTAATGTCATACATGAAACAAGTCACATTACAAACAAACCATAGTTCAAAATAACAGCATTTATCTAAAATAGAAAACTTTTTTTAACATTATTATATACACTAGGCTTACAGTTCAAAAGTTTGGGGTTAGTAAGATTATTTTTGGGGGAAAAAAATAAAGAAAGTAATTGCCTACTTATATTCAGCAAGGATGCATTACATTAATCAAAAGTGACAGTTAAGATAATGTTACAAAAGCTTTCTATGTACTTTCTAAAAGCTTTAAAACATTAATAATAATCAGAAATGTTTTTTGAGCATATTATTCCCTCAGGTAGATTACATGTTTTCTTGCGTGGCTGGATGTTAGACTCATGAACAATAATCACATTGTTTGCATTCGCCAAAATTGATTAGCCGAAATCAAAACGTGGACAGTGAAAGGAAATTACCGTTAGCGCGAGACGAGTCCGGCTTGAAGAGGAAGCGACCAGACGGCAGAGGATGTTCGCAAATCAAACAATGATTTGTCTCAAAACATTGATTAAAAAAAGCTGTGATTGGATGATGACAGGTGTCGGTGATCATTCTCAAGTGTCGTGGTCAGCACTGCTGCTGTTGCTGTTGTATCAGTCAGTGGTTTATCAGCTTGTCAAAAAACGGGACACGGGAGGTCACGCACAGGACAAATAAATTAGGCCCAAAATACGGGACGTCCCGCCTAATTCGGGACAGTTGGCAACCTTAGTGACAGTATCATCCTAAACCAGCAACCCTTCGCTCAACAGCACCATCTACAGGCCGATGAGTGTACAGTCACTAAATGTGCACATAAATGAATTTATTTTATACCCCCCCATGGATGAAATTCTACGAAACTTAGCATACCCCCAGAGGATGTCAAGTTAATCATACACATGAAATATGGTGAAGTTCTGAACATCTAAACTGAAGATAGGGGCGATTAAAGCAGAATAATATTGCATTTTCATTTTTTATGGGAGGGGCGCAAATCACAAATGAGTGATTATGGGCTAGGTTGATGTGGGCCCTTAAGACCAACATACCATAAAAATGTCTTCATCCTCTGTGCCACGGTTCAGGTAGTTATTTAGGAAAAACTGCATTTTTTGGGTTTGAGGGGGCCCAGCGCGGGGGGGGAGTGGCCCCCGGGGACCAAACGAAATTTTTCCATAAAAGTCTAGTGGGGCTACATGCCCACCAAATTTCATGTTCCCCGGTGTTTCGGTGTCCCTGGTATCGTTGACGAAAAATTCAGTAGATGACGAAAAAAAAAAAAAAAAAAAAACTTTGACAATCCCTATATGACCGCTTTCGCTATGAGCGGCGCTCATAATAATATTTGGAAAAAGGGTGAAGATGTCCTTTTTTTCTGTTGCCGGCCCAAGACTATGGAAGACTCTTCCACCTGACATCAGATCTGCACCCTCAATTGACATTTTTGAATCTCGATTGGATACACATTTGTTTTCTATGGTTTATAACTCTTGGAATTTGGCAGTTGTATTTTCCTTATGTTATGTTTTATTTTTATTACTATTATTGACTATTGTCTTTTTTTCGGTTTTATTATTATTTGTTATTTTGTAGACTGGTTTTAATTGTACAGATCTTTGGTCTACTTTGCAATGGTCTAAATAAAATAGACTTGAGACTTAAAATTAAAAATAATTTTCATTCTGGCTGTAGAGGATATCCTCTACTGCAGGGGTCTCCAACCTTTTTTCATTTGAGAGCTACTTTTTAAAAATTAAAATGGACGAGAGCTACTCATGTAATACAATACTTAAATCTCTTAAATAATGTCTCATAACTCTCATATTAACAACTATCCAAACTGTTTTAGACCTAAAAGAGATTTTGTAGGCCTATATATGTCACCCTTAAATGTCAGAGATAAAAAAAAAAAATGTATAGACAATTGTACTTTGCATATTATACTCTAAAAACACATAATTATTGTTGATTTGATCATGGTACACAGAATCCTGTTTAAAAAGTACTAATACTACACAATAAAATCAATTCACCAAGTTTTGTCGAAAACCAGCAAATAACAAATGTACAAATGAATAACAAAAAATTTGATTTTAAAGGAGTGTCTTGCATCTACTAACATGTACAAGTTCAAATAAAGTTTTGACAGAAAAGTTTTTATAAAAAGATAAACCTTGCATATTTCAGCCTTTAAATCATTTTTATAAAAAAGAATGAGTCAAGAAAGATAAATTACTGACATTTACAATGCACATTAGCTTATCTTTTATTATTAATAGTAAAATTCGGTCCGATTTTCCCTTGGCGTCTGTCGTTGCTATGCAACCATGCCCTGCGCTCTCCACAATGATAGAGAAGTTTTAGTAGCTAATGGATTTCCACCACCGAAAAAGGCTTGCTGTAGCTCTGCTACAAGATTTATTTGTTTTTGAAGGAAAAACACCTGTAGTGTTTGGGTGCACCTCCATCCTTCATGTTGTTACGGAAAGGGTGAAGCTGATTGGTTGGTTCTTGTCACATGACCTGCAGTGCGTTTACAGCATTCTGAAAAGTTGAGATTTTGTCATCTCGCTGTGCCTAGAAAAAATGAGTGCGTCGCTTCAATTATTTGAAATAACGAACTTGAGCGCGCAAAAGACGAGATATGTGATACCTCCAATCAGGCCACGAGCTACTGGTAGGAGACCCCTGTTCTAATGAGTAAAGCTCGTGTACCGTTGGGGTTCTGCCTTATCATCAAATGAATGTGTTCATTTGCCCCGACCCTCACCTAAGAGAGAGAGAGAGAGAAATCCACAAGGATTTATATGTGATCACTTCTGTAAAACTCTGTTCACATTGATAGCATCCTAAACGCATTCATTTTCCATGACACAGCAAACATATTTCTTAGAGTAGATTTGAATGTGCAGCTACAAAGATGTGAAAAGTTTTCTCTTATACAAATGCAGAGAAACTTTATACAGTGATGCATTTTACCGTTCAGAGAGGATAGAAATTATTGATATTATAAACATACAGATTGTGCCGAAAATATTTCAGTGATTAAAACATCAAGATAAAAAAAAATAAAAAATAAAATAAAAATAATAATAACCAATTTACCTTGACCCGATACAAATAGTTGTCATTCAGATTTTTTTGAAATTCTTCAGGAGTGAAACAAGCATATCTTTGCAAATCTTCATGCTCCATCTTTACCTGAATAAAAAAAATGATATTAATCTATATAATAATTATTATTATTATTATTATTATTATTTTAAAAAAATTGTGTATTGGTCTCTAGGGAGTTACGTCTATCATTCATATATCAGAAAACTCATGTAAAAAGTGAGAAGTAAAAAAGTTGTTTTAAAAACAACAAATAATTTCCCCAACACATTTCACAGCACCAAAATAGATCATTTTACTAGGCTGTGTTGTAACAAAATCTGCATTTACTACAGTATATGAGAGATTTTCTGTCTCCTACCTCAAGGCACAAGGTCTTCACTTTTTTATCGACACGTTCAGATTTGCTCCATTCCCCCGTAGCCATTGTGCTGGTGATCAAAGCCTGGATGAAATAAACTGGCAGTCTTCTCACAGATTGATTCTGATCCACTGAATGAAAAGGTGGAGTTTCGCTTTTGGGTGTTGTGTAATCCTTTTTCCTGTGAAAACCTGTTCTTTCTTCTGTGGAAGATACAGATAAGAAGATACTCTGAAGAACCAGTTGAACCAATAATGGTGCCCCTAGACTCTGTATGTACAAAAAACATAATTGACCTTTTGTTTTTATTATGTTCCTCAGAAGAATGGGTCACGCAACTTGTGAAACGGTGACAGAATTGTTATTTTTGAATGAACTATCCCTTTAAAATTGAGCCACAAAAGCATAATGTTTTTCTTTATTTTTGTAGCAAAATACAGAGCAATGTTTAACAGTTTAGAGAATCTGAGATAACATGTTTTCTGTTTGAATATTTTGTAAAATGTCATTTATTCCTGTGATAAAAGCTGAAAGTTCAGCATCATTATTCCAGTCTTCAAAGAATTGATGAAGAAAAAAAATAAAGCAAACCTAAAATAATCCAGAAAAACCAAACAAAATGGTTTTGACATATCTAAACAATGTATGCAATGTGTGTGGGCTGAGCTTCAGTGACGTTCCTCAGAAACACTACAGTATGTCAAGTATGTATCAAATGCAACTCCAAAGAAATGAAGTTTTATGTAACAAAGTTCGGGAGGAGCATGTTCAGGTAATCATCCAATCAGCACAAGAAGAAACCAGTATAAATAAAGCCTTCCCTTACCTCCTGTCTCATGACAATTTTCTCAGCATCCCGCCACCACCCCATCACCTCACATTCGGCTGGGTCTACTCATAGATACCTATGATCTATACATTCATAGGGGGGGAGTACTCTGGGGTCGGGCCGAATTCCGAGCTTGGAGCCCTCCCCCCTGACAGCAAGCCAAATACGCATTATAATATTATATCAGATTTCATTAACATGTGAACTCGTGAAAAATATGAAACTGAAGATACTGAGATCCTGAAAACAGCCACAGGAATGATCATAAACAGCTTTTAATTCACATTCACATAATTCCTTTGCAGTAAAAAAAAAAAAATCCTTTTTTTTATTTCCTAACAATATTTTAAGGCTGGACGGTATGCCGGTATATATCAGTACCGTGGTAGAAAATGTCAACCCAGATTTTTTTATTGTGTATACCGCGACATGTAAATAAGAGGGCGTGGGTAACTCACATGCAGCGTGCGTGAGACTGAGACACTGAGATTTGTCAAAGAAACATGGAGAAAGCAGATCAAGAGGATCCACAAAGGAATTCCGTTTTCTAAAGCATTGTTAACGTGATATTTTCAGGGGAAAAACCGGTGTGTTGGTGTTCACCGGGCTATGGTAAAATAATGACACAATTACAAGGTGTGTATAATTTCAACTACTTAGTCAACACTAACAGTAACTCCTCCGATTGTGGAAAGAGGGGGACTGGAGAGAGCTTCACTCTTTTCGGGAGTTTAACCCGGCCGCGGCGGGGCTTGAATCACCCTTTTCCGTCCTGTAGCTAGGACGGCTTATGAGGCTCGGGGTTCGACGCTGACTTGGGTCGAGGGCCCCTCTTCTCAGGGAATGGCTGCCGCCTCGTGGAACGTGAGCGGCGGCGGATTTCAGCCGCGGGACGAGGCTTAGAAGTCACTGGCGCTGGTTTTACCTGCTGTGAAGACGGCGCTCTCCTACGGCCACTTGAGGTCGGCAGGAAATGGTGCTTGGCTTGTGACGCCTGCTGAGCCTCGGTGTAGCGTTCGGCAAAAAATTTCACAGCAGGATCAAAGAGGCCAGAGGAAGCGTTAGGGGAGTTGAGGAAAGCCGCCTTATCCGCATCCTTCATCTCCGTAAGCACAAGCCATAAGTGCCGCTCGAGCACAGTAAGGTTCGCCATCGTCCGCCCAATAGCCTGAGCCGTCGACTTAGTAGCTCGTAACGCTAAGTCGGTGAACGGTTTAACAGGTTTGGGACCGGCCTCATCCAGAGAGCGGAGGAGTTTCACTAGGAAAACTTGAAGCCCACAGTAGTCGATTGTCGAGTTCACGCGCGTGATCATAGGTAACTAAGCAACAGCGCGTGAACTCGACAATCGATTACTGTGGGCTTCGACCGAAAACAGGATGTAAATACAGGTATGTGCGCTGGCTGAATTAACATCACTTTTATTCATATCTTTCACATCTACTGCAGTCAGATTAACCGTGTTCACTCTGAAGCAATCACTCACATTGGCTGTGCACTTGTAATGACACATCAAGGATGTTAAGAGGCTAAAAGCAGGTTTAAAACTTGCCCCATTGAAGTCAATAGGGTGCACATTTTAAAAAGAGGATAACACGGTGTAGGCAACACCGATTTTTGTCGTTGTTCTCTGTATTGACAGCACTCCACATTTACAAAAAAATGAGCTCTCTCCTTTAAGCGGATGAGATACCTTTGTTCTCAATGCGGTGGGCGGGCACAGGTGGGCAGCCACAGCTTCTTCGAGGGGAGGCATGGCCTCGTATTCTTTATCCTTCGCACCGTCCACACTGGAGAGCGCCGAAGAAAATGAGGGTTTAATACGAGCCGAATGAGGCGCCTTCCATGACTTAGTGAGCTCGTCATGGACCTCAGGGAAAAAGGGCGCGGGCCGCTGCTGAGGGGCCTGTCGGCGTCCTTCACAGAACCATTCGTCCAGCCTTCTGCGCGTGGGTTGCTCGGGCGAGGACCACTCGAGCCTGAGGTCTTGCACGGCCTTCGTGAGAACGCGGATGAGCTTGGCGTCGACACTAGCTCTCATGGTGTTCTGCGTTGCCGGGGCAGAACCGGCCCAATCTTCACAGTCCGAAGCAGCCAGGGAAAGGCTGTCATTTTTGTCATCATCCTCGTCCGAAGCCCCGAAGGACAAAAGACCCGCCGCACGCGAAGAGGGCCGTTGGTCGACCTGTGTGAACAGGACAGGCGAGGGAGAGGTTTCCGGAGAGAGAGAAGCATGTGTGGATTGTGCCAGCGTGGGTTCTCTCGAGTCCGTATGCTCCGGCTCTCTCTGCGATCGGCGCTTCTTCTTGCGCGGCTCGAGCAGAGGAGGCCGCGGGGCGAGTTTGTCGTCCTCGTCGGTGAAGGCGGCCAACCTCGAAACGTAATGAGGTTAAATCCATGCCGTCACATGATCGCAAATCCATGAGTGCAGCTTTTTTCTACACGAGGCACAGTTAGTAACAACGCCTCAAATTTGCTCTTTTAGATAAATGGGAAACGTGAACGCGACGGAGATGTGTTGCACTGCGTCAGGCAAATGGTGGTCACACCAGATACTGACTGGTTTTCGGCACCGATCACAAAAACCTATATAGTGGAATGTAAAAAACAAAAACAAAAAACATAGTTTGATGTGTTTTTTAAAAGTTGAACTTCTTTTACCTTTTCATGGCTCTCTAAACATGAGATACGGATGAGATACTCTGTTACTGAGATGCTCTCTGTTTCACTGGTCAAAACCGTCTAGCGCATGTTTGCATAGAAAACACTGGAAAATCTGTGAGAACAGCTGTTGCTTTTGACATACTGGTAACCAAGATCATGTAGTTTGTGATGTCAGAAACACCAGCGATTTCAAAGCGTGTTTTTGAGACTGTCTTTGGTTCACTGCAGTTTTAAGGAGGAAATACTCAGCAATGGAGTCGACTTATGAATTTACACATGGTTTGTCTTAAAGCATATTAAAAACACCACATAGACACATAAACAACATTAAAAGCTGGAGTTTCACCAGAGGGCGACTTTAAATAGACATATCAAAGGGTAGAAAATGTGTATGATTCAGTATTTTACTTGATAGCTGTTTGATTCTTCTAGATTTAGCAGTGAATGTGTCCACTTGATATTTCCCTCACCAAAGCTCTGATTTCTGAGAGACGCAGCTTTGATTTCATACCAGTGGGGTTTAATGTGTCCGTCCACAGGTGGCGATGCAGTTCATCACCCTGTACAGTTACGAGGACATCGTGACGGCCCAGATCGAGGGCAGCTCGGGGTCGGTGTGGCAGATCAGTCCTCCCAGCCGACACGAGCTCATCAAGGAGCTGCTCGACAGCACCGGGGACATGACGCTCCGGCTCGACTGGATCTTACAGCGGTCAGTGTCACGGAGAGAGAGAGCTTTAACCCCTGGTGCTCTTCGCCTCTGTTTTTTTTTTATTTATTTTTTATGAAATTAAAGTATTATATTTTAGTTTGATTCATGTTTTTAATATTTTGTATTTTTAGTTGATTTTTTTTATACTAAATTATATTTACGCTGTGTTTATAATCCATTTATTCACTTTTTGAGCATAGACCTGAAAATTAAATTTCCAGCTTAAACTGTGGTAAATCTTGAATGCTTTAGAGCAACAGATTTAAGTTTGATCTCTTTTCAAAGACGACACTTGGCAGATTATTGCTGAAGTGAGAAAAGTTTTAAAAAGTGAACTTAAAAAAAGTAACAGAATTGTATGTGTATTGTAATGAAAAATGCACAAAAATACTATTTTCAATTTTTATATGAAATGTATATTTAAAAAAAAAAACATGTTTTACTCTAAAACTGTGAGAAAATCAAAGCCATAAATCTAAACAAGTTGTGTTCCAAAGTTGAGGTTGATATCTCAGTAAATGAGCTTTCAGTGAGATGTTGTTCGGCTGCAGTACCAAACGCTTCCACTAGAGGAAATACGTCTCATTCATTTCAAATGCGCTCGTGTTTGACCAAGAGGAGCACAAGTGTGACTATTTTTTACAGGACCATTACACCTGTTTGAATCATGTCTATGATTTCTTTGTGTGTTCACATATCAAGTGCCAAAACCTTTAGCAAGTTTCGTACCATTCTGATGAAGAAAATAATAAAAACATTTTTCGGTCATAAATGACTGAAGAGCACCAGCTTCTGGTGGAGCCCTGGACGTCATGCTCATTATGTGTCTTGTCTCTGAAAGGGACCTTGGGAAGGGCGGGACAGTGGAACACACGTTCGACCGGCACTCCATCAGTTTGGCGAAGGAGAACCCGGTTAGAGCCGACCTGGCCTCGCTTCTGCTGGGGAACCGGAAGGAACCGGTGTAAGTTTGATCACCACATGGGAAAAAACACTTCATCCTAGTGACACTTCTCACAATATACAAATCACAATATACTCTCCCACAATTCATGACATGTAATTTACTAGAGGTTCTAACAAAATGTTAATTGCTCCAGTCTATTTAAAATAATAAAAAGTTGTGTGAATAATTCAATGACTGACTTTTGAGTTTCATGGTGAATGAATCAGCATTTTTGAACAAATCTCTTGAATTAATGATTCAATGACAAATACACTTTTTTAACAGTCTCTTGTCACCACCTACTGGTGTAACGATGTAATTAATACAATCTTAATTTGAAGTGTCAAGTTACTTTCAAAAGTTAATTCCCTCTATTTTGATCTCTACCGTAGACATCAGTGTTTATATCTGAACTATAAACTTTTATCACAGTACTTCTGTGATCATTTGAATTATTGTAAGACAGAAATAATGGTTGAACAGACTGTCATATAGGAATAAGATCACAATCTTTTAGCTTCCACGGTCTTTCTACTTCAAAATTTCACATTTAATTCAATGTGTCCTTTTAAATGTTTGTGAAATGTACTAGCAGTTTCTCTATGTGAAAACTGTTTGAAAGTAAATCCTACACCATTTTTTTTGTCACTCATATTTGTCAAGTATCTTTGTTTCTGGTTTTTATCATCTCTGTAATTCTCTCCTAGGCTTGTGCCGCACATGTTCCCGAACTACATCCGAGCACCTAATGGAGCTGAGGCCAAACCCGTCAGCCAGCTGTATGAGGGTAATACTTTAGTGTTTTAGTCAGGCACAGTTCACTCTTGTGAGGTTTATTGGCATATTTCAGACTTTCAACTGTTTGCAATGAACGAATCAAACAAAAGTAAATAAATGTTTCAAGTGGTTTCCCAAAACTTTTAATAACTTCTGCAGTCTCAAAATTATGCAACCCCCTGAATAAAGTCCCTCACAACAGCACAACTCTGCAAAACAGATCAGATTGTCTCAAACACACCTGATGCAATTAATCAAGGGCTTCATTAGTTGCACCAGGTGTGCTTGAGCTAGAACACATGAAAACTGGCGAGGTTTGTTAGTGTTTGACTGCATGTTAGTAAAAGCAATAATCAGAAGCAGATCTAAGAAGACCAAATGCATTTATTTGATTAAAAAAACAAAACAAACAGTAACATTGTGAAATATTATTGCAATTTAAAATAAGTTTTTTTTTTTATTTAAATATAAATATAATGTATTCCCATCATTACTCCAGTCTTCAGTGTCACATGATTCTTTAGAAATATTTATAATATGAAGATTTGATGCTCAAGAAACATTTATGATTATTATCAGTGTTGAAAACAGTTATGTACTTTTTTTTTTTTTTTTCAGGATTCTTTGATGAATTGGAAGTTCAAAAGAACAGCATTTATATTAAATTGAATATTGGGTAACATTATAAATGTCTTTACTGTCACTTTTGATTAATTTAATGTGTCCTTGTTGAATAAAAGTATTGATTCTTTATTCATCAAAGAATCCTTAATTATTATAATTTTTTTTATTATTATTATTACTGTTTTCCCCTCTATTTTTTATTAAATAAATGCACACTAAATAAATTTTTTCTCTCAGTAAAATATATGATAGTTTTACTCTCGAGCGGTGTTGTGTGTAACTCATTACAAGTAACTTGAGTTACATAATCAGATTACTTTTTCAAAATAACAAAATATCTGAGTTACTTTTTCAAAAAGACAGCCCTCTTGTCCTCATGCTGAGAGAAATAAAGTGAGGTGTTTTGTGTGTGTGTGTGTGTGTGTGTGTGTGTGTGTGTGTGTGTGTGTGTGTGTGTGCACTGTGTAAACATGATGGTTATTTTACTTCTAAACTAAATGTGAACATACTTTTACTCGTCTCACTTGCACGAAAACATTCAGTATTCCTCAAAATGAATAAAAACAGTAAAATGCAATCTCAGAATTTCATGCAAAACTTTTATAATTAACTATATTAAATTACACAAATATACTTTATGTATTTAATCTCACTTTATTAACCAATGTCTTTGCTGCTGACCTTAAATGATCTAATTCAAAATTACTAATAAGAAAAAATGACTTTAGATTAGATTTAGAAATAAGAGTGTTGAACTATTGTTCTTTAATCCAGAACAGCAGCTGAAGCTGAAAGGTTTGCTTGAGCCTCTACTGTACTCTACTGTACAAGTGTAAATATGCATTTGCTTCAGCCTGAGGCTTATTCATTTCACTTTTGGTGTGAAAGGGCCTTTGCCAAAATATAACTTTTTTTGTTGTAATTAAAAAACAAACAAACAAGCCCAGCCCAGGTGAGAAAAAGTAAAGCAAAAGTAATTAAAACGCATTACTTTTCATAAAAAGTAACGAAGTAACACAATTAGTTACTTTTTTGTGAGTAATGCAATATTGTAATGCATTACTTTTCAAAGTAGCGTTCCCCAACACTGCTGGTGGTCAGTTTGTGAAGGTAACGCTGGTGTTGTGGTTCTCCTGCAGGAGGAGAGGAGGGATATCAGAACGTGACTCTGTCTCTGATGAGAGAAGCTTCGGTGAACATCACAGGAGCACAGGAGTGGTGGGACATCAGCATCGCCGGCTGCCAGGAATCCTGCGACGTCTTACCGATGGTCATCTTTAACGATAAAGTTAGTCCTCCGAGTCTGGGCTTCCTCGCAGGATACGGGTAAGCCATTTCTTTCATGAGATTCAGTGCAGGCTTTTTATTAGGGATGCACTGATATGAACATTTTGGCCGATACCGATAATTTTTTATGTTTGAAAGCCGATAACCGATATATTAGCCGATAAATCCAAATTTTTTGATAATTTTTGAGAGCCTGATTACAAAACCAAAAATCTAACTGTTAAAGCACACAATTATAATGATGTTCTCATGATAATTTTATGTAGCCGATATGACAGACTTGTGCTGCACGTTGCACTTTACTGTATTTTCCATTTTAAAGTGATTTCAATCATATTTCAAGCAATTCAATAAAAAAGTCATGTTGAACAGTTCGCATCTGAAGTGTCTCAGCTGAAGGAAATAATACATTATTTATCACTTTAATATATCGGCCGATACCGCTAACATTAAAAATGAACACATATCAGCCGATACCGCTAACATTGAAAATGAACATATATCGGCCAATACCGAGAACAATAAAAATGAACATATATCGGCCAATACCGATAACATTAAAAATGAACATATATCGGCCGATACCGATAACATTAAAAATGAACATATATCGGCCGATAACATTAAAAATGAAAATATATCGGCCGATACCGCTAACATTGAAAATGAACATATATCGGCCAATACCGATAACATTAAAAATGAACATATATCGGCCGATACCGATAACATTAAAAATGAACATATATCGGCCGATACCGAGAACAATAAAAATGAACATATATCGGCCGATAACATTAAAAATGAACATATATCGGCCGATACCGCTAACATTGAAAATGAACATATATCGGCCGATACCGCTAACATTAAAAATTAACATAAATCAGCCGATAACATTAAAAATTAACATATATCGGCCAATACCGATAACATTAACCCTCTGGGGTCTGAGGTGTTTTTGGGGCCCTTGGGATGTTCTGACTTGCCCTGACATTTGTGCTTTTTTCAGTTATTTATAAACATGTTATGGCAAAGGTGTAAATTCACTCTATATAGCACAAACAGGGCTACCATAATATGTGAGCAACATGTATTTGTTTGTATTTTTAAGAGAATAATGTTTATGCGTGGTTATTGGAAAAAATAAAAATGAAAGTTGCTGAAATAAGACCACAAAACTCATACTAAATATGTGTCCACAAGACTTTTGACTAATGGATGTTGTCGCTTCGAGTTCTGGCTTCAAAATTATGTGAAAATTGTCTTGCTTTATCGTTCACATAAAACAATACATTGATTTAAATTGTGTAAAACAGGTTTTGCTTGGAAAGCCAATATGCGAGGGGGGCGTGAACGAGGAGTGGTTTACACCTGAGAATACAATGTCCCACCCATTATGCGTAATTACTTGAATAATGAGCCATTCATTCAGGTGTGACACTGACTGAGCCACAAGAATGAATGCAAGGACAAAAGATATATTTAGAAGAAGACTTATATTGACCATTTAAAATTTTGCTTACATCTATCTTGTAAATATGTTTTGCTATTTTATTAAAAAGGTTACAATTACAACAATAATTACAATTTCAACAATATTTCAAGTGTACTCTTTCTTTGTAAAAAAAATGATTATAGGCCTACATTTTATCATATGTATTCATTAGTTTGAATATAGCCAACATTGGAACATCTAACATCTTAGTAGATGACTTTATTTTTGACAAAAATAGTATTTTATTTATATATATATATATATATATATATATATATATATATATATATATAATGTGTGTGTGTATGTATATATATATATACTGTATATATACATTTTATCATACGTATTTCAAAGTTAAGGATTCATTAGTTTGAATATCGCCTACATTGGAACAAACACTATAACATCTTAGTTGATTATTTTTGACAAAACATATATATATATTTAACACGAGCAGAAATTGGCAACATTATAAGCTTATTTGATGTGGCAGTATTTTACAGTAAAAACTTTATAATCTATCCGATTTTTTACTCATCTTAGTATAGCAATAGAGTTTGCTAAAAGCTGTTCATTCATTCACACACAGAAACGAAATTCATTTTGAAACAGTATTTGTGCCAGCTGTAGTAGCTACACAACAGCACGCATCTGTGCATTCATTCATTCACGCACAGAAACGCGATTCATATTTAAACAGTCTTTTTGCGTGTACAGACATTTCGATTAGAACAAAGCATAGGACTGACCTCTTCCTCAGCCGGATCTGTTACTCCTCGAAATGAAACTTCCAGCACTTCTGAGGTAAATTTTCCAGGATTATTATCAAGATAGTATTATTCCTCACAGCGTCGTAAAGTATTTGAGACTGAAAGTGAACTCGAGGTGTGTGTTATCCAGCTGATGTGGGCGTTCACGGGTTTGCAGGATCGCCTCACATTTGCGTTTGAATAGCGCGCGCTCTCCGTGGGCGGAGTCAAATTAAAACATAATGAGCTGAGATGAGAACGACTGACATCTCTCTCTTTTCATTCATATTGCATAAACTGAGAATATTTGTTTTTTATAAAAATTACTTGATTTAAAAGAAGAGAATTCAAGCTTCATGCCTGTGTGTCTGTATGCCTGTTTGACTGAGTATTCGCTGAGTTATGGTTCATTTTCGGACGCGTTTCAGAATTGACTACACTGACAGAGAGAAGGCAGAACTAGCTTCATGTTTATTTTTCTTTATTTGGCAAAAAGCACAACACTTTGTTTTTATTGTGAGTATACACAAAAATAATACACACTTAACAGGATCGATTGATGTATGAAACTTGTTTGTAAAATCAAAGTCAACAGAGTATTTCGGGTCTCAATTCAACTGATAAGGAAAAAAGCGAGCAGATCACGCCGGCGTGATTGCCGACCTCAGAGGGTTAAAAATTAACATATATCGGCCGATAACATTAAAAATGAACATATATCGGCCGATAACATTAAAAATGAACATATATCGGCCGATACCGAGAACAATAAAAATGAACATATATCGGCCAATACCGAAAACAATAAAAATGAACATATATCGGCCGATAACATTAAAAATGAACATATATCGCCCAATACCGAAAACAATAAAAATGAACATATATCGGCCGATACCGAGAACAATAAAAATGAACATATATCGGCCGATAACATTAAAAATGACCATATATCGGCCGATGACGATATATCATGCATCCCTATTTTTTATTGTTCCTTGCAAACGTCTCTCTCTCTCTTCTCCTCCCGCAGGATCATGGGTCTGTACGTGTCCGTGGTTCTAGTCATCGGTAAGTTTGTGCGAGGCTTCTTCAGCGAGATCTCGCACTCCATCATGTTCGAGGAGTTGCCGTGCGTCGATCGCATACTCAAAATATGCATAGACATTTTCCTGGTGCGGGAAACCGGAGAACTGGAGCTGGAGGAAGAGCTTTACTCCAAACTCATCTTCCTCTATCGCTCTCCAGAGACCATGATCAAGTGGACTAGAGAGAAGAATCAAGACTGAGAGTGTGTTGTGGGACTAGAAGCTTTCCTGCTTTATATAAGTTGGATGAACAGCGAGTCCAAAGCCGTTTCTCCAGCGCTTCGAAGCCTCCATGGATGTTATCGGCTTCTTTGCACTCAGAGGTTTGATGATGAGGTCCGGTTAAGCCTCGTCTGTTATTCTGCCTGAACTGTGTTAAGTTTTGTCCGCAAAGCTTGAGAGTCAGCCTTGTGACTGATCCAGACACTAGTGAACGCTGGGAGCGAAACAGCAGGACCTTCAAAGTGGAAATACAAACACTATTAAGAGTGAATCTCACTAAACTACGTCTGGGTCATATTTCACCACCCAATTACAGGGATTTCCCATAGTAAAATAAGGACTATTAATACTTTTTTCCAAATAGGACTATTAAGATTGTTCTAGAATACATCCAGATGTTTCTCAATTATTCTCATTACTATAATTTTTTTTGTTTTTTTAAATCAAAATAAGTATAACTTAGAGGCAAGCCCAACAAATACTCAGTGATAAATCAATGAATAAATATTCCACAACTGATAATTGTCATGAAAACAATGCAAATAAACATAAATGTTCATTTTTATTATGCAAAATATCAAAAATAGTAACAAGTGCATACTTCTATTAATCAGGGTTCATACACATTTTATCAATACATTTCCATGACTTTTCTATGATTTCTGAAGCAAATATCCACGCAATCTATGTATACGTGTAAAATATTAATAAACATCCATGTTCAGATTTATCATAGCATGTCTTAACTAAAATCAATGCTAATTGTTTGCTTGCCATTTATAAGTACAAGCATAACGTCACATGACTGAATGCCCGGATGCGGAGTTATTGTAATGTTTAACCGGTGTTATCAATCTATAATCAAGACTTTTTCAAAACTTTCTGGTTTGTTTCTTTTTCCAAAATGTTTCCAGGCTTTTTTCTTTTTTAATTCCGTTGTGTAATATTGAGGTGAGATATGACCCAGACGGATATTGATGGATTTTGTGAGATTTTAACAGTTTTTGTTCTGATACTACAGTAAAAGTGTTTACAAGCCAAAGTATCTTAGGATGAGAGACATTTAGTATTTCGTTCCTGGTTTTACAATTTCTGATCAAACACTTGAATCATAAGAAAGCTTCATGTTTGTTTTAGTGCCACAGTTTCCATAGTTTAAGAGCTGGACTGCTGTGATGTGGGGATGAGGACTCAACACTCTGTATTGTATGTCTTAAACACACACGTGTGTAATCATGAGTGTGCCGAAGTTCATCTGTAATGGCTGGAATAATCATTTCCACTGTATGGTTATGCAGAGAGACACGAACATGAACTCTTTGCTTTCTTTTTGTCTTCAGAAATCAAATGAGCCTGTAAAAAATCCTTGCAGTTTGCTAAATTAAGAACTCAAGAATGTTGCATTATTAAATTACTGTACAAACAACTGAATTATTACTGAATATATAAAAGGTTATATTGATTTAAATGGCAGGCGACATGTTCAAGTATTCTGTGTCTGATGATCAATCTAATACAAGCCAAATGTGTTCAAGCAAAAAAACAACATGCAGCTCTAAAATGTTTAATAACTGTTTTTATTCACAAATGGAGACAAATAATGAAATGATTATAATGATACGGCTTTAAATATCACTTTTCAGACCAAAGATCTGCTAGTCGCCGTCCTCCAAAAGATACTCGCTGATTTCCATCTTCAGCAAAGATCTGTGGAGAGAAACGATAGCCATATTTCCATGCAAATTTTGGGATATTGCATAAAATTGAAAAATGCTGGATGGAAATGCCAAGATTCACATAAAAAAATAAAAAAGTCATGAACATGAACTACGCTGGAAACACATTTACAGAATAAATCCCTTGATGCACATCCAAGAAGTCATGTGACATTGCGCGGTATGACGGCATAACAGGACTAACCAGCGGACCAATCACATCACAGCATCTCAAAACGTCAAAGAGGTTCAGGATAATGATTAGTCTTCAGTATAAAGCGTTTACTCGACTGCATGTACAGGAATCTGCCTCCGAAGCAAGTCATTATCTACGGAAAAAATGCTTCTCCCAATGCAACAACTTCCATTTTTTCCAGTGATATTTGGCCCCAGTTTATCAGGAAGTGATGTTTTCGTTCTCTTCGACTCACTGGATGCAAACGCTGCTTTATTCGCAAAAGATTTATTCCAATTTTGACTGAACCTAAAGATACAAAACAAAAGAAACTGACGTATATTTTGTGACGGAACTCACCGAACATCCAAAACCACGCTCGTTATGTGTGTGTACTTGATGGTATTTTTATCAGCTGGGATAAAATATGTCTGAATATGAATTATTTCGGTCTTCGTGTGTGTGTTAACTTCGGCTTGTTCCTCACACACTGCTTCATGAGACTCGAGTGACCGGACCATTTCATATTTCTGAAACTCAAGCGTCCCGAATCCTCATTTATTTCTCGTGTGTGGAAAAGAGCATCCAGGATATTAGCATTGTGCGTTCCATAGGAGGAGGAGAATGTGTGAAAAGAATGATGTAAACGATGACTAATTATTCTTTAAGGTTACAGTGCAGCATTCCCACCTCTTCCTCCGTTTCTCCGCCTCTGATCTGATGTAAGCTGGAAGAGTGTCGACAGATCCCTGTGGAAAGAGAAACATCAGACCGTTTCTGTGTGTAGTTCACTGATACATTTCTAATGTTGGGTTATTATTTCCCCCACTGTAGGGCTCTTAAAGTGAACATTAATACACTTGTTAAAGGTGCAGTGTGTGATTTTTAGCGCCATCTAGTGGTGAGGCTGTGAATTGCACCCAACAGAAGTTACGGTGGCGACAGGAAGTGATGTCGTCGTCTGAGAGAGCAGAGAGGAGCCAGTTAAACAATGAGGTTTCTTTACAAAGATAAAGAAATTGTTTACTTTATTATTCAGTAAAACGATATATTATTGTGAATATTATTGTGACTTGTTCATCATTGTGTCAGTGTTTTATTCGCTGACTTTAGCTCGCTTCTTATCATGAAGAACAACATCGTGACGAAACGCGTTTGTCCGTTCAGGGCCACCGTAGAAACATGTGGATGTAAGCGGACCCGCGGTGTGTGTAGAGAGAAATGCTCATTCTAAGCTAATACACACATAACGCTTCATTATGTAAGGTCTTTATACACCACTGAAAACACAGTTATGAATATGATATTGCATTTCTGTCAACAGATCCTCCTAAATATTACACACTGCACCTTTAAAGCACCCCATATAAGAGTTATATTACCCAAATACCCTCTTTTTTTTTGGACATGAATGTGTGTTGGCAGTGTGTGAACCCAATCAGCCTACAGTGATCCACTAAACAGTAGTAACTCGAGGATGGATCAGCAGCCGTTCGTGATCCAGCTCTCAGTCTCCGGAGAGATGAACTTTATTACAGTTCATATTCATATTACAGTTCAGACTTTAATGCACACTTCTTACATGGTGTTTGAGTTCTTACAGTGATTTTCTGGAGTAAAACGCACGATTCAACTTTTGTGAACAATAAACTTCATAAAACTTATTAATAAAGCTTAGGCCATCATTCGGTCAGCGTCCGCTACAACACACTGCAAAAAATGCTTTTCTTACTCAGTATTTTTGTCTTGTTTCCAGTCCAAATATCTAAAAATTCTTTAATCAAGATGCATTTACTGAAGTAGTAAAATGCCATAAGATATTAAGTCTTGTTCTCTGGGGGAATAAATCAAAATTAAGTGAGCTGTTGCTTAAAAAAAGCAAAATGTTCTGCCAATGGGGTCAGAAAAATAATCTTAATTCAAACAGAAACAGAATTATTTGTCTTACTCCACTGACAGATCATTTAGCTTTTTTTAAGCAAAAACTCACTTAATTTTGATTTATTCCCCCAGAGAACAAGACACAATATCTTATAGCATTTTATTTTTCTGGCAAATGCATCTTGAATAATTTTTTTTTATATCTTTGGACTGGAAACAAGACAAAAATACTAAGTAAGAAAAGTATTTTTTGCAGTGGAGGCTTGTATTAATGGTGGATAAAAGCAGATGACAACATAAGTTAGAACATTAATTAAACTAAACTACACCAGTTCTGTCTCCATACAGCGGATATTCTCTGAGTCTTTAGGCATTATATCCGACTCCGGGTCGAACTGAACGCCACTACTGAGAGTTTCTGATATTTTACTGCGTGAGATTGTCCTGTTTTGTTGCCACCAGTAGAAGCTCTTCAAGCCCCGCCCTCTTCTTAAAAGGGGGCGGGGCACAGCAGCTCATTTGCATTTAAAGAGACACGCACACCCAAAAGTGACAACTTTAACATGCTATAAAACATTATCTGTGGGGTATTTTGAGCTGAGACTTCACACACACACACACACATCAGAGACTGTAATTTGATTTTCTCTCTCATGAAACTCACCATGTCCTTGATCGTGAGTCTACAGCTGTAACACAACAGTGTCTTCAGGTCCTGATGTGCAGGAACCCTGGAATGCATCCAGAAGAGCAGAAATAAGAGAAACATCACATCATCTACTGACACGCCTTAAGATAAAACTCCAGAGAGAATAAATACGGCACCGGTTTGAGGAGCAGCCGCCGGTCCCACAACACTGAGTCTCTGCGCAGCGCAGTGCATCATGGGACATGTCCTGGAGCTTGATCTGGGACAGCTGCTCAGACACCAGCGTGGCGTGGAAAGCAGAAGCTTTATCTGAAGAGAGACACAGGTTCTGTCAGGCTCAGTTCTGGATCATGGCGGCCGCGTTTAGCTTTGGCTGATCCACCCGAACCATCTGGACTTCAACCCATCCACCCTCTAGACACCAGATAACAGTGTTGAGGAACGTTACTGTGAAAAGTAATGCATTACAATATTGAGTTACTCCCTTAAAAAGTAACTAATTGCATCACTTAGTTACTTTTTAAGAAAAGTAATGCGGTGTGTTACTTTTGCGTTACTTTTCATTTTGAGGAATATTGAATCTTTTGTGCAAGTGAGACGAGTAAATGCACACACACTCACATTTAGTCTAGAACTACAATAACCATCATGTTTACACACACACACACACGAGCTGTTCGGTGTCCAGTATAACTCACCCGCATCAGTGTCGAGAGCGCACACACACACACACACACAGTATAACTCACCCACATCAGTGTCGAGAGCGCACACACACACACACACACACACACACAGTATAACTCACCCACATCAGTGTCGAGAGCGCACACACACACACACACAGTATAACTCACCCACATCAGTGTCGAGAGCGCACACACACACACACACACACACAGTATAACTCACCCACATCAGTGTCGAGAGCGCACACACACACACACACACACAGTATAACTCACCCACATCAGTGTCGAGAGCACACACACACACAGACACACACACAGACACACACACACTCACACTCACCCACATCAGTGTCGAGAGCACACACAAACACACACACACAGTATAACTCACCCACATCAGTGTCGAGAGCACACACACACACACACACACACACACACACGAGCTGTTCGGTGTCCAGTATAACTCACCCGCATCAGTGTCGAGAGCACACACACACACACAGTATAACTCACCCGCATCAGTGTCGAGAGCACACACACACACACACAGTATAACTCACCCGCATCAGTGTCGAGAGCACACACACACACACACACAGTATAACTCACCCGCATCAGTGTTGAGAGCACACACACACACACAGTATAACTCACCCACATCAGTGTCGAGAGCACGCACACACACACACACACACACACACCCACATCAGTGTCGAGAGCACACTCACACACACACTCACCCACATCAGTGTCGAGAGCACACACACACACACACACACACACACAGTATAACTCACCCACATCAGTGTCGAGAGCACACACACACACACACACACACACACACACACACACACACACTCACCCACATCAGTGTCGAGAGCACACACACACACACACTCACCCACATCAGTGTCGAGAGCACACACACACACACACACACACAGTATAACTCACCCACATCAGTGTCGAGAGCACACACACACACACACACACACACACACAGTATAACTCACCCACATCAGTGTCGAGAGCACACACACACACACACACACTCACCCACATCAGTGTCGAGAGCGCACACACACAGAAGGCATTTAGACGCAGGTTCAGCGGCTTGACTTTCAGAAGGTTTGACTGTGTGAAGCTTCTCACTCGTTCTGCAGAGGAAACATTAAGACAATCATTAAATGTAATAAAAACTGAAGTCAGAGCTGTTGTTTCAGATGAAGATGAGGATGGGGAAGAGGAAGAGGATGAAGATGAGGAAGAGGATGAGGAAGAGGATGAGGAAGAGGATGAAGATGAGGAAGAGGATGAGGATGAGGAAGAGGAAGAGGAAGAGGATGAGGATGAAGATGAGGAAGAGGATGAGGAAGAGGATGAGGATGAGGAAGAGGATGAGGAAGAGGATGAGGATGAAGATGAGGAAGAGGATGAGGAAGAGGATGAGGATGAAGATGAGGAAGAGGATGAGGAAGAGGAAGAGGATGAAGATGAGGAAGAGGATGAGGAAGAGGATGAGGATGAGGAAGAGGATGAGGAAGAGGATGAGGAAGAGGATGAGGATGAGGAAGAGGATGAGGAAGAGGATGAGGATGAGGAAGAGGATGAGGATGAGGATGAGGATGAGGATGAGGAAGAGGATGAGGATGAGGATGAGGATGAGGAAGAGGATGAGGATGAGGAAGAGGAAGAGGACCTGTAGATGGTGCTGACAGTGGAGGGGAACTCCGCCTGAAGGTTGGTGACGAACGCCTCCGTCAGTCGCTGGATGCTGGCTTTATCCTGAGCCTGAAAGTTAAACCGCAGGATCAAAGTCAAGTCTAGTAATCCGGATACATTTAAATGCCTCAGTTTTGACCAAGGGGGTAATCCATCAGCCGAAACTGAAGCTTCCCCGGGCGCCGCCATTGATTAGCAGACCATCACCTGCTGTTAGCATGCCATGACTCCCATTCATTTTGGCGTCACTTTGACAGCGAATAACTTCACATCTGAGGCGTTTAAAGACTCCATTTGTCCATTATTTATTTCTAAAGAAACACGAAAATGTATAAAAGGCTCCATTACCTTGTATCTTACGTTATGGCCCCGTAGAAGCAGTTTTTGTAAAAATAGGCTAACGATTGCGTCATAACCACGCGACTCTCTGTCGCACAGTAGAGAGATTACCCAGAATACTTAGCAAAAGTGTCTCCTGCTCCAGCTCATGGACAGCTCCTCCTCACTCTCCGTCTCTGTGAGATTCAGAAGGGAATGATTCAGATTCCTCTCGGCACAGCTGCTAGAAGACAGACGGGTTGCTCACGTCACATCTACGTCCTCAAGCTCAGTGTGAGTCTGCAGTCGCTCCGCCATCAGGAAGAAGAGCTTCTAACTGACTTCACTTTTCTCAGTTGAATCCAGTGGGGTCGCTGTGTCCATTTCTTTACTGTCTATGGTTTTGACGCGAAAATGGCATTTTCAAATTTATCCACTTTGGAGAGTGTTTTCAAAAAGCTTTGATTTCATGAATAAAAACTCTGTCTCAGTGTGAACGGAAGCCCAAACCGGAGAGAAAAAGATGTGTTTTCAAAGGAAAGTGTGTTAGTGTGTTTGGCCTAGGCCTGATGATGAACGCTCACCTTGGTCTCCAGTCCCGGGATAAAGACCGAGGGAACGTGAAACAGCCGACAGTACGCGGCGATCTCTTTAGAGGAGTAATCCCTCATGGGCCGCACGATCACCACATCCCCGAACCGAGGATCAGAGAAACCCTACAAGACAAATCATGGAGATCTGTGACCCTGGACCACAGAACCAGTCACATGACGCACGGGTGTATCTGTGGCAATAGCCAACAATACATTATATGGGTCAAAATTATCGATTTTTCTTTTATGCCAAAAAATCATTAGGATATTAAGTAAAGATCATGTTCCATGAAGATATTTAGTAAATTTCCTACCGTAAATATATAAAACATGTATTTCTGTGAGTGAATGCAGCACAATCGCCAACATAAATGAACAACTTTAAAGGAGATTTTCTCAATGTTTTGATTTTTTTTGCACCCTCAGATTCCAGATTTTCAATAGTCATATCATAACAAACCACACATCAATGGAAATATTATTTATTCAGCTTTCAGATGATCTATAAATCTCTTGTGGCTGGTTTTGTGGTCCAGGGTCACATAGATTTCCAATGGATTTGGTAACACTTTAGTCATCACTAGTGTGTGTTCCCATGATCTTCACTTTAGAATATTGATCCAAATTATTATTAGTTCCTTTAGAAGGATGTAGTAACACTTGATTCATTACTACCTTATATTATACATTATGCATTATTAATATTAATTATGAACCTGTATATAGGCTAGTAGTTCTTAGTAGTCTTCAGTGAGGTATGAATAATAATAGTTATTGATTAGCTAATAGTGAACTACCACATTCAACTGAGCGCTATTACTTAGTAATTTGTTAATCAGAGTTTCTTGTTAGTTAATAGTTACTAGAATGTTAATAGTGCGTTACTCATTTGTTCCTGTGCAGTTCTTCATCAATGAAGGAACAGTATTATAAAGTGTTACCCATAAATGACTACGACTAATCATGTCCACACATGAGCTCTAAGGTCCACATGAAGCACCGTGGGCTCAGTGTTTGACAGGCGCTCCTCACCGTGTCGGACGCCAGCGCCGCTCCGCGACCCAGAGCGATGTTACTCAGCAGCTTCACAGCCAGTCGAGAGCAGCTTTCCCCCATCATGACCTTCGAGAAGCCGTTCTCACGGGCGACGTGCAGGATCAGGTGCTGCCTGTACGATACACACTCACACACTCAACTCTCCACACCAGGGCCACGCTGAACTCTTCATTACGATTGGCTCAGAGACATTCCCATGTGTTTCAGGTCAATGGTGGCATTCTGTAGTTATTATTATCGTTCATTAAGGTGACACTTTAGTCTTTCTCATGTTACGTATTAGCGATTCAACGAGAGTAGCAGTGAATCGAAACTGAACTACAGTACCAGTCAAAAGTTTGGAAACAGTACTATTTTTAATGTTTTTGAAAGAAGTCTCTTATGCTCATCAAGCCTGCAGTTAAAAAAAACAAACAAACAAAAAAAAAACAGTAATATTATGAAATATTATTACAATTTAAAATAATGGTTCTCTTTTTTAATATATTTTAAAATGTAATTTATTTTTGTGATGCAAAGCTGAATTTTCATCAGCAAGTACTCCAGTCTTTGGTGTCTTATGATCCTTCAGAAATCATTCTAATATGATGATTTGATACTCAGTTATTATCAATGATGGAAACAGTTGTGCTGTTTAATATATTTTTTTGGAATACTTTTTTCAGGATTAATTGATGAGTAAAACGTTAACAGCATTTATTCATAAAAACAGCATTTATTCAAAATAAAAACATTTCTAACAATATAAATCGTTACATCACCTTTTATCAATTTAACGCATCCTTGTTGAATTAAAGTACTAATTTCTTAAAAAAAAAAAGTTATTGTTCCCAAACTTTTGAATGGTAGTGTATATTGTTACAAAAGATTTCTATTCTAAATAAATACAGTTCTTTTTAACTTTTTATTCATCAAATAATCCTGAAAAAAGTATCTCAGGTTATAAAAAAAATATTAAGCAGCACAACTGTTTCCAACATTGATCATAAATCAGCATATTAGAATGATTTCTGAAGGATCATAAGACACCAAAGACTGGAGTACTTGCTGATGAAAATTCAGCTTTGCATCACAAAAATAAATTACATTTTAAAGTATATTAAAAAAGAGAACCATTATTTTAAATTGTAATAATATTTCATAATATTACTGTTTTTTTTTTGTTTGTTTTTTAACTGCAGGCTTGATGAGCATAAGAGACTTCTTTCAAAAACATTAAAAATAGTACTGTTTCCAAACTTTTGACTGGTACTGTATATTAGGGATGCTCCGATATGAAAATCTCGGCCGATAATTGATACTGATAATTCTTTATATTTGAAAGCCGATAACCGATATATTGGCCAATAATTCTACATAAATTTATTTAATTTTTGAGAGCCTGAATACATAAACGAAAGCCTCACCATTAAAATCCACATCTCAAGCACACAATTATAATTAAAATGTTCTCATTGTAATTTTATGTAGCCAATATGACAGACTTGCTCTTTAATGTATTTTCCTTTTTTGAAGTGATTCCAATCATATTTCAAGCAAGTGAAACCCATCATGTTGAACAGTCTGTATCTGAAGTGTCTCAGCTGAAGGAAATAATACATTATTTATCGGCTTTTATATATCAGCCAAATTTTCTTATTGGGCTGATAACGATAACATTAAAAATAAACATATATCGGCCGATACCGATATGGTGGACGATATATCGTGCATCCCTAATAATTATGCAATTAAAAAAAATTATTATAACATTATTATGATAAAAACTTCCTTGTGTAATTTAAATGCAAGTAGCCCAAACAAATCAGTTCATTTATACTTAATCGATATCAAATCAAACTGAATTGAAACAGAATCAAATTGCAAGTTTGTTAAACAAAATCGAAATGAATCGTGAAATCTGTTTCAATACCCAGCCCTAATGTTTATAATCAAATACAGAGACTCAAATGAATCAGTTTTGTGGAAACATGCAGTGAAATGAGCAAATGTTTTCTTGAAATCAGTCAGATTGAGAGATCAGAGCTGGAAAACTCGCCTCAGTGTGTGTAGCATGTCCTCTTTAGCCGTCAGTGTGTTCAGTGATGAGAACAGGCTCTCTAGCGCCAGCTTGTGTTCAGGAGGATAAGCAGAGTCCTCTAGACTGAGCCGAGCCACAGCGCTGGTCTTATCTTCTTCTGTCAGCTTCTGTTCCTCTCTGATGTACTGGTCCACTGCGTGTTTATAGCTGGGATTGGACTGGTCTGGATCAGACGTGACCGGCACCAGTACAGAGCTGGGCAGACCGAAGACCTGAGAAACAGTCAAGAGTCAGAGTCAGGGAGTCCAACACATAGTAAAGCTACCAACTATATTCCTGGAGACACTTATATTAGAAGAGTGAGTGAGTGAGTCAGAGAGTCAGTGAATGAGTGAGTGAGTGAGTCAGAGAGTCAGAGAGTCAGTGAGTGAGTGAGTGAGTGAGTCAGAGAATGAGTGAGTGAGTGAGTGAGTGAGTGAGTGAGTGAGTGAGTGAGTGAGTCAGAGAGTCAGTGAGTGAGTGAGTGAGTGAGTGAGTGAGTGAGTGAGTGAGTGAGTGAGTCAGAGAGTCAGTGAGTGAGTGAGTGAGTGAGTGAGTGAGTGAGTCAGTCAGAGAGTCAGTGAATGAGTGAGTGAGTGAGTGAGTGAGTGAGTGAGTGAGTGAGTGTAACCTCAGAGTAAAGTAAAGAAAACACTAGAAGACATGGAAAAAACTATTAAGAATTATCAAAATCCATTAGATAAATCAATAACAATATCTGAAATATTAGAACATATTAAAAATCTTAAATTAAAGAAAGCATGTGGACAAGATCACATTAATAACGAAATGCTTAAACTCAGCAGTCCCAGCATGATTCAAACTCTAGCCAAATTATTTAATCTGGTGTTCTGGTCTGGACACTTCCCTGAGATCTGGTCCGAGGGACTCATCACCCCCATATTTAAGAGCGGTGATCGATTCGACCCCAATAACTACCGCGGGATCAGTGTGGGCAGTGTGTTGGGAAAATTGTTCTTCAGTATCATCAACAGACGCATTGTCTCACACATCTCAGCACACAACATCTTAAATAAAGCTCAGATTGGCTTTTTACCAAAACATCGCACATCCGACCACATCTATTCTCTCCACACTCTAATCAACAAGAACATCAACGACAAACAAAGGAAAATATTCGCATGTTTTGTAGACTTTAAAAAAGCATTCGACTCAATTTGGCATGATGGTCTACTGTACAAAATCCTAAAAACTGGCATCGGCGGAAAAACATTTGACATTATAAAATCTCTGTACACCAACAGCAAAAGTGCGGTGAAGATCGGTAACCACAGAACAGCGTTCTTCAAGCAGGGCCGTGGAGTGAGGCAGGGCTGCAGTCTGAGCCCAACTCTATTCAACATCTACATCAATGATCTGGCGTCAGCGCTGGAGAGCTCTACTGCGCCCGGCCTCACTCTACAGGGGTCAGAGGTCAGATGTCTGCTGTACGCGGACGATCTGGTCCTGCTGTCCCGCACACCTGAGGGCCTTCAGCAGAGCCTGTCCCTGCTGGAACAATACTGTCACGACTGGGCCCTGACCGTCAATCTGGACAAAACCAGAGTCATGGTGTTCCAGAAGAAAGCCCGATCTCAGGGACACAAACACCAGTTCCTGTATAAAGGCCAGGTCCTGCAGCACAGCTCTAGCTACAGCTATCTGGGCATCGACATCAGCGCTTCGGGACGCTTCGGTCTGGCTGTGAAAACACTCGGTGAAAAGGCTCGGAGGGCTTTCTATGCTATAAAGTCACGATGTGGACACTTAAAATTACCCATTAAAACCTGGATAAAATTATATAATTCAATAATAAAACCAATTCTTTTATATGGATGTGAAATTTGGGGACCAGTACTAAATTGTAAAAATTGGGATAAAACATCAGTAGAAAAATTACAATTGGAAATTGGCAAAAATATTCTCGGGGTTCACAGAAACACGTGCACTGCCGCCTGCAGGGCTGAGCTGGGCCTGTACCCGCTGAACATCGAGATCCAGAAGAGATGTGTTCAGTTCTGGCATCATCTCCATCAGTCTGACCCAGAGTCAGTGCAATATAAAGCCCTCCTCGCCAATGAGACCTCAGCAGAACCTCATCCTCTGAACACACTCGCTCTTCAACTCGTCCATCAGACTATACTCCCCATCAACCCCAAACCTATCATTAACCAAATCCACAAACATCTAAAAGACACCCATGATGAATCACTAAAAACACATTTTGCCCTCCAGAATAAACTCCAATGTTACTCGACCCTCAATAGAACCACTAAATTGGCCAGTTAACTATTTAGTAAACATTTTAAAGAAAGACAAATCCTCTCCAAATACAGATTAAGTGACCATGATCTAGAGATAGAGAGAGGAAGACGTAGACTAACATGGACAGTGAGAGAGCAGAGGATCTGTAGACACTGTGATCTACAGCACATCGAGGATGAGGAACACTTTTTGCTCTTCTGCTCCAGATACTCCAGTATAAGAGAAGCCTTTCTGCCCAGATTTGAAATCTTGATTCCATCATTCTTTGAACTGAGCGACACTGAGAAAATGTCCTTCTTACTGGGAGAAGATGATAGTACAGCTGCACTAGCGGCTAAATATGTGTTAGCTATTCACAACGCCAGAGTCAAGAGTGAGTGAGTCAGAGAGTCAGAGTGAGAGAGTGAGAGAGTGAGTGAGTCAGAGAGTGAGTGAGTCAGAGAGTGAGTGAGTCAGAGAGTGAGTCAGAGAGTGAGTGAGTGAGTGAGTCAGAGAGTGAGTCAGAGAGTGAGTCAGAGAGTGAGTGAGTGAGTGAGTGAGTGAGTGAGTGAGTGAGTCAGAGAGTGAGTGAGTGAGTGAGTCAGAGAGTGAGTGAGTCAGAGAGTGAGTCAGAGAGTGAGTCAGAGAGTGAGTCAGAGAGTGAGTCAGAGAGTGAGTCAGAGAGTGAGTCAGAGAGTGAGTCAGAGAGTGAGTCAGAGAGTGAGTCAGAGAGTGAGTCAGAGAGTGAGTCAGAGAGTGAGTGAGTCAGAGAGTGAGTGAGTCAGAGAGTGAGTCAGAGAGTGAGTGAGAGAGTGAGTCAGAGTGAGTCAGAGAGTGAGTCAGAGTGAGTCAGAGAGTGAGTGAGTCAGAGAGTGAGTCAGAGAGTGAGAGAGTGAGTCAGAGTGAGTGAATGAGTGAGTCAGAGAGTGAGTGAGTGAGTCAGAGTGAGTGAATGAGTGAGTGAGTGAGTGAGTGAGTGAGTGAGTGAGTGAGTGAGTGAGTGAGAGTGAGTGAATGAGTGAGTGAGTCAGAGAGTGAGTGAGTGAGTGAGTGAGTGAGTGAGTGAGTGAGTGAGTGAGTGAGTGAGTGAGTGAGTGAGAGAGTGAGTGAGAGAGAGAGAGTCAGTCAGTCAGTCTCTCTCTTTGCACAGAGGGAAGGAACTGGGTCTGTTTACCTGCTCCAGAGGAACTATAAAGTACGGGAAGCCTGTGTGTGTGAAGATGCTCTTCAGTTGATCTACAGATCGCTGTCGCTCCTCTTGACTCCGCCCACAAGCGCCGCCATCTAACACACACCACACACACATCAAAACTTGTTTAAAATATCCCCAAATGCTCAATGCTGAAGCATAATTTTGAGATACAAGAATAATGCCCTCTTGGTCCCAGTCAAAGCGCTTTACCATCAATGTAAATGATTCCAGGCATAAATCGTAACTTTTTGGGAGCATCCCGACTCAAGCCCTGAAAAAAATAAAAGCAGAAAGTCATGTTGATTTATCTAGTGCTTTATACAGTGCAGATTGTAAAAAAAAAAAAAACACTTACACACACACACACACTCTCTCTCTCTCTCACACACACACACACACACACACACACACACGGCATTGTAGCAGAAAAAGCATTGAGAACCAGGAAAAACGAGTTGTATTTGACCTCTATAACTTGTGAGAGCATCGAGCAAGAGGCTGCGCCACCAGAAACAGCGAGAAGAACCTAAGAAGAGAAAAAGTGTGAAGGTCAGTAAACAACAAGACAGTAGGATTTATTTGAAAGATTCCTAATGTTGTTTTGGCGTCTCCTACAACAGGTTCACACGCATCCAAGGTCAAAACCACTTTAATTTCCTCATAATATACATTACAGCATCAGCTCTTTTCTCTCAGAGTCTGAAACGGATTGATCAAGGATTCAGTCTCTCTAAACCCCGCCTCTCTGAGAGCTTCCTCTGCTCTGATTGGTCAGAAAGCAAACGCTCATTATCATATCTGAATCTCAGCTCTTGATCACAGTGATACGAACAGTGACGATGGCGTGGGTTTTACCGTATCAATCTCAGAAAACAGCGTCTTCTCGACACGAACAACACGAACCAAACTCTTCCAGTCTCAGATACACTACAGTGTTTGAGGGCGGAGCTAAGAGACGCTGTTCAGCCAATCAAGACCACAGGCTGGCATTATGCAAATTAGTTACATTGGTCTGTAACAGGAAGTGAGACTAAAATTACTGATGACTCGTTTCAGCAGTTCAGAATTGATTCTTTCTTTTAGGAGACAATAACTTTATGTGTGTGTGTGTGTGTGTGTGTGTGTGTGTGTGTGTGTGTGTGTGTGTGTGTGTGTGTGTGTGTCTTTACATGTATTGCATTTTATGCTTATTTATTCATGTAATCATTTATAAATCACATATTTATCACTCCATAATTGTCAGTTTTATTATATTTTATGTTGATTATTATTTCCATGTTCTTGCAATGCTTGCTATTGTTGTTTAATCTTATGATTGTGTGGTTTCATGGGTTATCCGTCTTCACGAGTGTATAATAATAACACTTGTTGGATTTGTGCTGGTCAGACGAAGTACAAATTACACATTACAAACGCATTACAAACTCATCATTTGCACAATCAGATTGTCCATAATTCCACTAAAACTGAGGTCGATCTCGATATTGTTTTTATATTTACCTTCTCCTGGGGAAATATGACACGATTCTTTCCCAGCATGGCCCGAAACTTGTGTATGAAGTACTCCTTGAAGCAGGACCTAGTCAGCGACAGAGAGAGTGTTAGTGACGAGACCGCATCACATCATGAAGTGGGATTAAAACACGGAGAAGATTAACGGATCACCGACCGGCAGAACGCATCACTGACACGAATGATGAGCACGGCACTTCCCTCCTTACATTTCACACACTTCCTGTTAAGCCTGAAAAATATACAATACAGTATTATTTGTTTAGCATGTATAAAAACAACTGGTGTTGACCACAGAGCTTTACAGAGGCCAAGAAAACAAACAATAAATTTCAGTGCATGTGTGTGTGAGGTAAAAGGACACAAGCTCTTGAAGCTCCGCCCCCTGTGCCGGGAGCAGCAGCTCATTTGCATTTAAAGGAACACACACAAAAACGGTTATTTGCACAGCAAATAAGGCAACACTCTAAAATATCAAGAGTACAAAACATACACACACTCACACACACACAACACATTATTATACACACACAAATGAACTGCTGTGGCTGAAACAATATGGCAAAACTGAGCCAGAAGACCCAAATAAAAGGTTGAAATCAGGTTGAATCATTCCTCGTCATAAATCATTCCTGTTCAGTTTTGTTAAATATTTGTTGAATTTTGATGTTTATGTGAATGTATTTCTCTTTCTGTGGGTTTTATTGTAGTAGAATTAATGCAAAAACTGACACTTCAAATTAACATTTAAAAAAAAATCTAAACCTTGACAAAAAGTAGCCTTTGAGAATGTCTAAATATATATATCAAAATCCAGAACCTAATAAAAGTAAGTATTTATCTCTAACTAGAGAATGTTCCTCTTTATATTGAGCTATATATGAATCTAGAGGTTAAGTTTTCCTTTTTAACTTTCCACCAGATGGCACTAATCTTACTTATATATATATATATATATATATATTTTTTTTTTTTTTTTTTAAAGGCAGTCTCTATTTCAACATGAAATACTGCTTTAATTGAAAAGTGATTAAAAAAATACTAGAAAACAAAATAATTTAAATGGGAATAAAATCATAATTACCGCTTAGATATTAATTAGTACCACGAACTTCTATCAAAATACAAAATAAAGAAAAAAATATTGAACAAAAATGTATTAATGTTTTTACTGTAATACCAGAGAGTTAAATGTAACTGTTAGCTCTAGCGGTTAATAAACAGAACTGCATGCGTCTTGCGGAAGAACATTTTAGCCGGAACTACTTCTCTCTGTTTATGTCCATGTTTATGTCACGCAGGTACTGTGCTACTCCGCAGCGGCTGATGTCCCACTTGGTCTTAAATAGTCCGAATATAAACTTATTATAGGCGTTACCTAGTGATTCGGGATAAGAAGAAAACACGATTTGGAAGATGGATTCACGATGTACCCGCTCACATCGCCACAACAAAAATATAAGGGTACAATCATCATTATATTGTCCAAAACATGGATATTAATTCTACACTGACACTGACACTGACTGACACACACACACACACACACACACACACACAGCGGTTGTTTAGTTCAACTCACGTCGGCACAGGTATCTTCTCCTGTTTACACTCCAGACCATTATAATCCTCTTCAACTTGACACATTACGGCTTCAAATTCACAAACTAAATGAAAGGAAACACCCGATGTCACTCGTTCAACGATACGATGCTCTTCAGCTCGTTTAGAGGCGACACATTCTCTCAAAACTTATTCAAGAGAATCATCAAAATCACACGTACAAGCTTGTTTTCACGTGTGACTGTGTGGAGAATTTCCCTGACCCCTTTTGATGACGTACAGAGGCCACGCCCATATGTTTGCTTTTAGCATCGACTGACATTGATGTTTTTATTTTATTATTATCTTAATGTGTCATGTTTACTTTTTGTGTAAATACCGTTCACATACACGTGCAAAAATGGGCTAAAAGAAACCCCATATTTTATTATTTACACAGGATTAAAGCATTGTGATGAGTTATTTCTTTTTTATAATTTATATTAATGTCTTAACGGTTTCCTTCAAATATATATATATACATTTAAAATACTATTTTATAATATATACGTTGACAACCTTATTTGTTACATTCGCTACATTAGTTTTGCGCCATCTATCTATGCTCCATGGAATTGTTATGAATGCGATGTCTGGGAAATGTAGTTCTATTGAACAGCCGCTCTGGGAAAATGATCGCTGTAAGAACTACAACTCCCATCGTATTGTTCGCCTAATCCGTTCCGTTAAAGCTACCATGTAATGTTTACTTCTTTGGAACAACGGCGTGTCCTCCTCGGTTAACAGTGTTGGGAGATTGCAGATGCGGTATCTAATGTCGTATAAATCACGATACGTTCGTTAAAAACACGGAATCCTCTTCGCATCGGCAGTATTAGTGGTTCGTGATGGCGATGTTCCGCAGTTTTGTTTCGGCTGCTCAGATCAGGCAACATCAGCAGCAAAATGGAGCCTCATCAGCCGCACCTGGAGAGAGTCTAGAGAGCCAGTTCTCCTGCCCAATCTGTCTGGAGGTTTACCACAAGCCTGTCAGCATCGCCAGCTGCGCACATACGTGAGGAAACTGGCTTTTTAACATGTTCTACATCATGTTCCTTTGTCAGGCTTCGGCAGTGAAAACGATGCGTCTTTTCATCTGTTTGTGCATTTCGTGATCATACAATTTTCTAAACCGTTTTGACAAAATATAAAAACATCATATACCGTCAATAAGGGCTTTTAGAGTTTCACCATGTGTGCAGGAGAACAAAGCGATATTTCATAGTGATGATGATGTCTGTTTCGGTTCATTTGAAAAGAATCATTCGAACCGAGTCGCAAGCCAGACCGAATCTGTCTGGAATTCGAGTGAATCGTTCATCGACTGAGCGTAGCTTTTTGTTTTGATGTGTGCGCGTTGTTGTGGTTGTAAAATGCGTTTTCCTCGTTAGAATAGGACAATATGATGCTAAGCTTGCTATTGGCAGCATGGGTTTGTGTTTTTAAGGACCTGAAAGGAGCTTGACAGACAGGGACATACCGTAAATATAAGCATCCTCTTCAAGCTTGAATTATGAAAATGATCACTGAATCGGTTCCTAAAACGATTCATTGAAACGAATGTTCAAAATAACGGGATTTCCATTCATTAAAAAAAAAGTCTTGGTTAAAGCGTTATAAACCAAGTAGCTACAAAGCTAAAACTTTGATTTGAAGCAAACAAATATTTTTTTTAATCAGACCAAAATACAAAGGTGATGGAAAGAACTACAATCCCATGAAGCATTGCGAACAGCCTAATCGATGGAGAAATAAAAAACTACTAATTTAAAAATGTTGATTAAATAATATATTTAAAGTTTATTGCAAAATATGCGTATTTATTAAAACATTTAAGTATTTTGCAGTCTTTTGGCACGTTTAGCTTGTTTCGACTCTGATTGGTGGAATTTCCTGTACAGCATTATGGGTAATGTAGTTTTTCCACCACAAATTCCACTGTTAAACATGATTATTTTAAAACCAAGTTGAAATAATGCAGGCTGACGGCTTCAGCAGAAGCAAATACCATCGACTGAACTGGCAGCATCTCAGCTACTTGTCAATATATGCAAATTTAATCAAATAAAGGCAGCTCATAGTTTTGATTTAACAGGTTGAACACAGTCATTTGTGCTTTGGTTTCTGACATGTTCTGGTGTTTTTATGCACTGTATTTTGTGAAGAGTGAAGCTTCACCTGGTGGTCCATGTTGAAAATTGGTTATCCAGGGATTGCCTTGCCCTTTCACTGACCTTTCACAAAAAAATTAATTTTTGATGAGGGAAACGCTGTAACCTTCGCACCTCTGCTGTAAACCTGAGGATCCTTTTTTCTTTCCCTTGATAATTGATGTTTAACCTGTAAAGTCTGACCTGTGTTTTTGCTGATTATTATATTTGATACATCAGGCTTTCAATATATTTTGAGAATATGGAGCTCATATATTCGAGGAAGAAAAACTATAAGCAGTTCTATTCTGAGCAAAAAATATGCAAAGATATTTATGTGAACAAAAAGTGATGTAAATGTAATGTAAATCAATAAGATCTTTATAACAGATACTTGCATAAAATGATATAAATGTCAGTCATTACTCTATATCTGGTAATAAAGTGTCTAGTAAGATGATATTTAAATGCTTATCCAACCCATATTCAGTGTGCAAATTAAACAAAGAAAAATTCAAACCTCTTTTAGTTGTGTCTGTCTACATTACACTACTACATAATAATAGTTATAATATTAATCCCATGACAGTAATAGCCATATATTGTAAAACAAATGCACTGAAAAATAAAGGACGGTCATTAAAGCGGTAATGTTTGCACTTATAGGTTTTATTACGCATTTAGGAGAGTATTGCAAGAAGCTGCTTACATTAACCTTACTTTCGAAAAATAAATAAATACAATCATGATTTTTCATGAAAAATTATGTTAGAATTGTAGGCCTAAAATACCTTGGTATCAGCTTGTTTTCATCAATGGTGTAATTAATACAATTACAATTAATTTGGTTTGTCGTGATTAATTTGTGTTCATAATCAGAAAATAAATCTTCTAACAAGAATAAACACATATGAACAATTAAATTATTATTGTATTATTAATTATTTTTATATCTTGAAACTACCCAAGCAGTGTTTCGTGCTCAGATGTGACGGCGGAATGAATACATTACCAAAATGTGATTGCAGAATATATTTAATTATCCATCAAATTGTCATTTTCTCCTGACTGTCTTGCCAGTTAACAATAATGCCAGTAAATTACTTGGTGAACAAAGAAAACATTCTGGCATCAGGGATTGTAATTAGTTCATGCCTAAAAATGTAAAAGTTTTACCTTATAAATAGAATTTAGTTTAATTAATTTTAAAATTCTTCACCAGAGTGAATGGGAACATGATTTATTGAAAATATTTGAAAAAATATATAAGTGTTTCTTAAATCAATACTTTTTAATGGCTTGTCAACTTTCCATTCCTCCGCTGCGTGATTCGTGTCAGCGCTGGATTCGTGTCAGTGCTTGAGCGCTAGTCTATGACTGGAAAAATAGTAGAGTCGTTGCAAAAGTAACGATAGGCGACATGTCGCTTTAAAGGAACACTCCACCGTTTTTTGAAATAGGGCTTATTCACCTTCTTTCCTACATTTAGATAGGTGGGCAAATGCATTTTTGTCTCAGTGCATGCATTGTTTTAGTTTGACAGGGTCGGCGCTAGCTTAGCTTAGCATAATGAATGGAATCCTTTGTTGCCAGCTAGCATGGCCTGAGTAAAAGTGATATAAAAAAAAAAAAAAAACCCACCTAATTACTTCTTGTGATTTCCTGTGCAGATATTGATTTGGGACTATATTAGGGGGAAGCACAGGCGAAGCACTGCTATTTGGGCGCAGAGATATCACGCCCAAGTAGCAGTGCTTCGCCTGTGCTTCCCCCTAATATAGTCCTTAATATACAAGTCAATATCTGCCTAGGAAATCACCTAGTGTTAATCTGCATCGCTATTTGTACTCGTTGTGAATACGCAGGCCACAAGAAGTAATTAGGTGGGGGTTTTTTTATTTTTTTTTTATATCACTTTTACTCAGGACATGCTAGCTGGCAACAAAGGATTCCATTCATTATGCTAAGCTAAGCTAGCACCGACCCTGTCAAACTAAAACAATGCATGCACTGAGACAAAAATGCATTTGCCCACCTATCTAAATGTAGGAAAGAAGGTGAATAAGCCCTATTTCAAAAAACGGTGGAGTGTTCCTTTAAACTGGAAGATTTTAGAATGGTAGGCATTCTAAACTTTTGAATAAGAAATAATATCAACTCGTCAAAACTCCGGGAATCACAACAAGCGTATCGGTGAGAACACTCATTTAAACAGCATATAGGCATTACAACTGAAAGCTGTATCAATAATGTTAAAAATATAAGGCTACACATACCCGAACTTGACTGCACATCATATTTTTAACATTATTGATACGGCTTTCAATTGTAATGCAATAGAGATGAACACAAAAAACCTGCCTAGTGCCGGTCTACAACACTGACGGTGGACTTGCGGTCAGGACTAGAGCGGCTGCGGACGTGTTCATAGACGCGCGTGCACACACACAATATGATATCACACTCTGCGCATATGTTTTACAACATAATTTAACAAATACATAGTCCTAACACTTTTTAAATAGCCCACTTAAAGTGTTTATTACAACTAAATTACTAAATGCTTAAAATGAATCAAAGGAAATGAACAAAAAATTGCGTTATATATTTAAACTCGTGAACGCCCCCCATTAACACATGAACGCCCCCCTTTCAAAAATCTTGCTTCCAACGCCCCCGTTGAGAACCACTAATTTAGAGGCATTAGAAGTTTGTGGATTAAATATGATACAGCTTTATAGAGTTAAAATAGATTAATGCCAAGTGAGGATTGTGTATCGGATTTTTCTCAGTTTTATTTGGCCTGAAGAAAGTGGATTGGTTTTGGTAACTTGCGCTTACACGGCTCTCCATGTTTCGTGTGATTGGCTGTTCACTGATGATGTCACACTGTGATTAATCACAAACCCTGAGTCGACAGAAAACGTTCATCCCGTGTGTTGTGAGCCCGTTAAACCTGATCTTGACCAGTTTGGATTGTGTAAAAAAAACTTGCTCTGGAGAGAGATGAAAGTTGCCCTCGCCTCATTTAGTATGCGCGGTTCTATGAATATGCAAATGAGCCCCGCCTCCACTCACTCACTCAGCTCAGAGATCCACTGGTTGACGATCACACGTTGATCTGATTGGTTACAAGGTAGTTTGTGACGTCAGAAACACCAGCGATTTCAAAGCGTGTCTTTGGTTCACTGCAGTTTTAAGGAGGAAATACTCAGCAATGGTGTCGACTTATGAATTTACACATGGTTTGTCTTAAAGCATATTAAAAACACCACATAGACACATAAACAACATTAAAAGCTGGATTTTCACCACAGGGGGACTTTAAAATACAATCACACTTCTGTACGATAGAAATGCCACTTGTAGTTTCATGTGGACTTCAAAACATGCAAACAGAGCGAGGGGTTAAACTTTAATATGAAATCGTGATAAACAACAGCTTGTATATTAAGAAGCATTGATGTATTCTCCTGTGTTGGCGTAGGTTTATAAATGATTTATGTTACAAATCTGATGAAATGACACGCGTTACGTTCTCAGATGAACGTTATAAGCAACACACACTCAGTATATGCAGAGATGGAGTCTGTTAACCGCGCTGCTGAGACGCTCCACGCATGTAAATGATAACATCAGCAAAATGCAGTGCAGAAAGCGCATATTTATGTAATTCAATCACAGAGTTTGTGATTTCACAATAGCAGTATGCTTTATGATTTCTAAATGTTTTTTAAACATTTAATTGCATCCAAAATGAAGCGTATTTTTGAGACTGTCTTTGGTTCACTGCAGTTTTAAGGAGAAAATACTCAGCAATGGTGTCCACTTATGAATTTACACATGGTTTGTCTTAAAGCAGATTAAAAACTCCACATAGACACATAAACAACATTAAAAGCTGGATTTTCACCACAGGGGGACTTTAAGTAAAAGAAAGCAACATGAAAGGCGAAACATAAAGGCTTGAATCCTCAGGCATATTCCTCCTACTCTTGAGATGAACACATCATGACGGTGTTTTATGAATGTGTTATATGAGTGCAATGGATAGGAGTGCGGTGTATAGGAGTGCGGCGGATAGGAGTGCGGCGGATAGGAGTGCGGCGGATAGGAGTGCGGCGTATTGGAGTGCGGCGGATAGGAGTGCGGCGTATTGGAGTGCGGCGGATAGGAGTGCGGCGGATTGGAGTGCGGCGGATAGGAGTGCGGCGGATAGGAGTGCGGATAGGAGTGCGGCGGATAGGAGTGCGGCGGATAGGAGTGCGGCGTATTGGAGTGCGGCGGATAGGAGTGCGGCGGATAGGAGTGCGGCGTATTGGAGTGCGGCGTATTGGAGTGCGGCGGATAGGAGTGCGGCGTATTGGAGTGCGGCGGATAGGAGTGCGGCGTATTGGAGTGCGGCGGATAGGAGTGCGGCGGATAGGAGTGCGGCGGATAGGAGTGCGGCGTATTGGAGTGCGGCGGATAGGAGTGCGGCGTATTGGAGTGCGGCGGATAGGAGTGCGGCGTATTGGAGTGCGGCGGATAGGAGTGCGGCGGATAGGAGTGCGGCGGATAGGAGTGCGGCGGATAGGAGTGCGGCGGATAGGAGTGCGGCGGATAGGAGTGCGGCGGATAGGAGTGCGGCGGATAGGAGTGCGGCGGATAGGAGTGCGGCGGATAGGAGTGCGGCGGATAGGAGTGCGGCGGATAGGAGTGCGGGCAGTTCTGTGCAAAACAAAAGACAGCATCAGAAACTCCAGCCCAAAAAACGGTGGAGTGTTCCTTTAAGGAGAAAATACTCAGCAATGCTGTCGACTTATGAATTTACACATGGTTTGTCTTAAAGCACATTAAAAACACCATACAGACACATAAACAACATTAAAAGCTGGATTTACACCACAGGGGGACTTTAAGTAAAAGAAAGCAACATGAAAGGCGAAACATAAAGGCTTGAATCCTCAGGCATATTCCTCCTCCTCTTGAGATGAACACATCATGATGGTGTTTTATGAATGTGTTTTATGAGTGAGATGTATATGATATGAGTGTGATGTATAGGAGTGCGATGTATATGAGTGCGGGCAGTTCTGTGCAAAACCAAAGACAGCATCAGAAACTCCAGCCCACATTATTTATGGGTTTAATCAATGACAACGATCTCACCTGCGTCTCTGGCGGAGCATACGCTAGTGTTGGCGTAGCAAGAGAAGGATTAGCACTGTTATTTTAGTCTACTTATAAAACCATCTAATCTGTATTCGGCAGGTAGAGCGGGGGTGCATTAGATGATGAGTGGAAGCGAGGCTCTTTTTAGCACCAGCCTTGAGCAGCTTTACTTATCATTTAGATGCATAAAACTCAGATTTCCTAATATGTGACCCTGGACCACAAAACCAAGGGTCACAAGGGTACATTTTTTGAACTTTAGATTTATAGATCATCTGAAAGCTGAATAAATAATATTTCCATTGATGTGTGGTTTGTTATGATATGACTATTGAAAATCTGGAATCTGAGGGTGCAAAAAAAATCAAAACATTGAGAAAATCTCCTTTAAAGTTGTGCATTTATGTTGGCGATTGTGCTGCATTCACTCACAGAAATACATGTTTTATATATTTACGGTAGGAAATGTACAAAATATCTTCATGGAACATGATCTTTACTTAATATCCTAATGATTTTTGGCATAAAAGAAAAATCAATAATTTTGACCCATACAATGTATAGTTGGCCACAAATTTACCCGTGCGACTCGTGACTGGTTTTGTGATCCAGGGTCACATATTAGGTATTAGTATTTACTAAAACTAGTTTGGTAAGTCGAGCATCACTGTATTCTTATGGTTAGGAGTTGTTTGAATCTCTAACCTTATATATTATATTATATTATATTAAAGTCTCCCTGTGGTGAAAATCCAGCTTTAATGTTGTTTATGTGGTGTTTTTAATATGCTTTAAGACAAACCATGTCAACATCCCAGTGTATTCTACTTGTGTTATGTACATTTTAGCAAATATGGTTCGCCGTTTGGGAATTCCACGCATAAATTGTGCAAAATGTGCATTCTTTCAAAAATAGCATTTGAAAAACAGTCACAATGATGAAATCTGACGTCTCTCTTTTACTTCCCGTATTATTATTATGTGTGGAAGAAAGTTTGTCAAATCATTGTCTGTTATTTCAGTTATCAGGGCTGCACAATATATAGAAATTATCGAAATATCGCAAATGTGTATATCGTGATATGCGTATCGCAACGGCTTGCAATAACTGGAGTCATGAGCAAAAGACGAAGAGAAAATCACTCTCTGATCTCGGCTGAATAACTTGTAGCTTTAATAAGAATCAGGATATATTTAATTCATACAGTGAAAACTAAGCAGTGTTTTATTTTTACATTTGATTATTCAGTTTGTGTTGTTAAATAACCCTAATGTAGGATAACCTGAACCCCTGAACCCCGAGGTTTAAGAAATAACACCTCTTACACTACAGTAAAACACTGATGTTCACTGGCAGAAGCTGTAGGGGTGTTTTCTCGTCACAGAAAGAATGTGAAACACGCATGTAGGTTATATCATTTTAAATCTATTTTAAAGATAAATTAAGTTTATTAATCAATTTATCACTTTGTAACAAAAACATCATGTTATTGCTAACTCAAACATTGTGCTGAAACATCATATCGCATATCGAATATCACATTATTTAATGAGTAATTTTATGAGTGCCGAGAAAAGCGCTATATATTACTTTATTATTATGTGTGAAAGAAAAGAAAAAAAAATCATTGTCTGTTATTTCAGACCATCAGATTTCCTAAACCCTGTCTGGGACGTTCTGCCGGTTCAGGAGTCGTTCTTCTTCCCCTGATGTTTGCAGAGGTTTGGAAATAGCTGTGTTCTCCTCGGGGAGGACGGGCCGCCGTCAGGCTCGGCTGTGAACAGGGAAATATGGGGATTGTAGGGAAAGAGCCTGACTCGCCCGACTCGCCACCAGCACCTGCTTTCTCCTGCTCTCATTATGTCTGCAATACTCAACAGCAGCGCTGGAGCAGGAGCGAGTCGGCAGCACTACACACAAGGCCAACTCTCTCTCTCTGTCAAATATTCTCCTTCAAATCCACTGGTATTTGATGGAGAGAAGGAAAATTCCCACCAAAAATCATGAATTCTGTTCAGCCAATATTCTTCAGTGGCCTTTGATAGTACCGATATCTAAAGCGAAGAGTTGCCATTGGCCAGTTATTGTAATATTGGATTTTTTTCAAACTGGCATGAATATTTGGTAGGGATGCACCGATACGAACATTTTGGCCGATATTGATAACCGATAATTCTTTATATTCGATAACCGATATATTGGCCGATAAATCTAAATCCAGATTCTTATATAATTTTTGAGAGCCTGATTACAAAAACAAAAGCCTCACCATTAAAAGCATTTAAAAAAATAAATAATAAAACATTATTGTGGTCGACAAATACAGAAATAAACCGTAGAGATGCACGATATTTTGGCCACCATATCGGTATCGGCCAATAATGTTCATTTTTTTAATGTTATCGTTATCGGCTTGATAAGAAATATTCCCAAACACAATCATAATGATGTTCTCGTTATAATTGTATGTAGCCGATATGACAGACTTGCGCTTTACTGTATTTTCTCTTTTTTTGAAGTGATTACAATCATATTTCAAGCAACTCAAAACCATCATGTTGAACAGTGCGCATCTGAAGCGTCTCAGCTGAAGGAAATATTATTTATCAGCTTTAATATATCGGCCAATATTTCGTATCATGATAACATTAAAAATGAACATTAGCGGCCGATACCGATATGGTGGCCAAAATATCGTGCATCTCTACTGTTTATTTCTGTACTCGTCGACCACGATAATGTTTTTTTCTTTTTTGAAATGTCATTTAATCTGAATACTGTAATCAACTTTTTTTGTAGTTTAACAGCCCTAGTTTTTAAAAAAAATGGTGAATGCTAATAATTTGATGAGTGCGGTTAATTACAGCACGACACTGTTGGCTCTGAGTTTGAAGAATATCTATGCGATAGGCTTAGACTGACCTTCACTCCGTTCCCGAGTCAGTCGGTGTGGTGTAAGTGTGGACAGTGATGGAGCGGCTCTCCACTGGCCCTGGATTCAACAGTGCCATAAAACACGGTGCAAAAAAAGCTCTGCGTGATTCATTGCCTTTACAGTGCCATAAACTCTTGCCTCATCCGTCAGAAAGTGACAAGGCCGTTTTCTGCTGATGCGTCCGGACCCGATCTGAGTCACGCCAGCTTGAAAGGCGATGGCCAAATCCCTGATAGTCTGATACATCAGCATTTGTTCAGCGCTCCTGAGTTCAGTGGTTCAGAATAGTGGGTTTGCATTGACGTCACGTTCCCTCGGGCGGACTGGGTGTCAGAAGAGCTGCTGAGGGACTGGATTTAACTGTGAAAACACCAGTAAAACGAACGATTATCAGCTTAAACTAAAGCTTGGACTCGATATAGTGTTTCTTACAACTTACCCAAAGATCCAGTGATCCGTGGATATTGACATGCAGCAGGAATCATGTTTCCTGACATTTGTCAATGTCAATTTTATTTATATAGCGCCATTAATCACAGCCTAGGTTGACCGATGTACTGCATAATAAAAACATAACAATAAGACAATACAATATAGTTAATAAAAATAAAAAAACACAATGCAATATAACTTGTATGCCAAAAAAAAAAAAAAAAATGCATATGTGCCTGATCTCGACACCGGGAAAATACATAAAGCAAATTTGCCTGTGAATGCTTTATATAAATGCAATATATGAAGATCTAAATCCGTGTGATCACTTATATCAATGTTATATATATCATAATATTGTCCAGCCCTAAAACTTCTATAGTTTTCTGTCAGTGTTTATTTAAAAACGTCCAATTATGCAGAATATACGATGGTAAATATTTAATTGAGTTGTCAATACAATATATAACACTACAATATACAGGGTCTGATTTTACCCAGGGCTCGACATTAAGCCTTTTCATGTGCTTGTCCTTCAGACGGTAAATCTGTCGTTCATTTGTCCGAGTAATAAAGTTGCTTGTCCGGAATTTTAAAAACAAATTTGTGTTGTAAATATAATTTATTCTGAAGCGTTATTCTCATCAGTGTTCAGTCAGCTTTGATGTATGTAAATCTGCATATTGTAATATCTGCACCTTTAAAGGGCATTTCCCCTCCTAATCTTATTTTCACTTTAAATTCCTACATTTGATCAATTAATTCAATAATTTAGAATAATAAGACACTGAGACGTTGTTACCCTAGGTAGGGTTGATCAAATTAAATAATTTGCACTGAAAAATTACAACTGCATTAAATAATGTTATGAGATTGTTTTAAATATTTTTTTTAATTTTCAAATAAGAAACATTGGAAAGAATGATACTTTTAAACACAACACTAAAACCACCAGTAGGTGGCGACAGGCGACCGTCTTAATGAGCGAGTCATTGAGTCATTCAGTCAAATAATTCGTTCAAACGACTGATTCATTCAAGAATGAGGCAGTTTGAATGGGTCATTGAATCTTTGACTCAACCGATTCGTTCAAAACGCTGAATCATTAATTTACACGGCTAAGTGTTGCTGTGAGATGCGTGATGGTTCTGCTGTGATCTTTGTGTGGAAGTATTTTCGCTGCTGAAACAGAACAAAAACAGTCAATATTGCATCTAAAATGTAAGTGACTTAATTTTAACTGTTTATTGAACTGTTGTATGAAATCAATGTCACATTTTCAATCGTGATGGTATTCAGGAAAACATCACTCGTCGTGTGAGGTTGATTAAAGGGGTGGTGTAATGCCCTTTTCACAAGATGTAAAATAAGTCTCTGATGTCCACAGAGTGTGTGTGTGAAGTTTTAGCTCAAAATACCCCACAGATATTTTTATATAGCATGTTAAAATTGTTATTTTTTTAGGGTGAGCAAAAACACACCGTTTTGTGTGTGTCCCTTTAAATGCAAATGAGCTGCTGCTCCCGGCACAGGGGGCGGAGCTTCAACAGTGTGTGTTCTGAAAATTAAAATAATGTGTAAATAGAATACTGATCCAATTTATTATTAGTTCCTTTAGAAGGAATGTAGTAACACTTGATTCATTACTAACTTGTATTATACATTATGCATTATTAATATTAATTATGAACCTGTATATAGGCTAGTAGTTCTTAGTAGTCTTCAGTGAGGTATGAATAATAATAGTTATTGATTAGCTAATAGTGAACTACCACATTCAACTGAGCGCTATTACTTAGTAATTTGTTAATCAGAGTTTCTTGTTAGTTAATAGTTACTAGAATGTTAATAGTGCGTTACTCATTTGTTCCTGTGCAGTTCTTCATCAATGAAGGAACAGTATTATAAAGTGTTACCCATAAATGATTACGACTAATCAGGCCATCATTCATACATTTCAGTAGCAGCTGAAGACATGCCACACTATATACTGTGCCTGTAATGTGTGTGTGTGTGTTCACAGTTTCTGCGGGGATTGTCTCCAGCCGTGTCTTCAGGTCACATCTCCGCTCTGTCCGCTCTGCCGAATGCCTTTCGATCCAAAGAAAGTGGACAAATCCTCCAGCGTGGAGAAACAGCTCTCGTCGTATAAGGCTCCGTGTCGGGGGTGCAGCAAAAAGGTTAGTAGACAAATATTTTATTTCACTATTTAATCCTCTGGTGCTCTTCATGTGTCGGTCAAAAATGACCGGAATGTATTTTTTTATTTCAATGAAATTAATGTACTATATTTTAGTTTAATAATGTTTTTTATTTAATATGTTGTATTTTTAGGGGATTTTATGGTACTAAATTATATTTACGCTGTATTTATAATCCATTTATTCACTTTTTGAGCATAGACCTGAAAATATAATTTCCAGCTTAAAGTGTTGTAAATCTTGAATGCTTTAGAGCGACAGACTGAAGTTTGATCTCTTTTCAAAGACGACACTTGGCAGATTATTGCTGAAGTGAAAAAAAGTTTTAAAAAGTGAACTTTAAAAAAAGTTACAGAATTTTGTTTATTGTTATGAAAAATGTGCAAAAATACTATTTTAAATTTTTATATGAAATGTATATTTTCAAAATCACGTTTTACTTTAAAACTGCAAGAAAATCAAAGCCATAAATATAAACAAGTTGTTTTCCAAATTTGAGGTTGATATCTCAGTAAATGATCTCTCAGTGAGATGTTGTTCGGCTGCAGTACCAAACGCTTCCACTAGAGGAAACTCGTCTCATTCATTTCCAATGCGCTCATGTTTGACCGCGAGGAGCACAAGTGACTATTTTTACAGGACCATTTAACCTGTTTGAATCATGTCCATTTATTTTTTTTTTGTTTGTTTTTTTGTTCACATTGCAAGTGCCAAAACCTTTATCAAGTTTCGTCTATTCCGATGAAGAAAAAAACTTTAACTGTCCCCCCCCCCCCCCCCCCTTCTTGAGAATAGATGTGAAAATTCACTACACTCTTAATGACCCATATTTGGGTCAAATATGGACAAAGCCAACCGTTGTGTTAAAAAAAAATTAATTAAAAAATGTAAACCAATGGTTGGGTTTGTCCATATGTGACCCAAACATGGGTTGAAACAACCCATTATTTTTAGTGTATCCAAACTTAAATGGTTGCAATTCAAGAATGCTTTGGAATATTATTGCGCATGTCAAACGTGCTTAGAGGTTGAGTGTACGTTGAAACCTGTAACGTAGAAAATGTCGTATACCCCGGCCTTGAGATGTCCTAAATGAGCTTAGAGAGACCTCTAAACTATAGAAGCATATGAGTAGCAATATTCAATTTGAAATGCAATATGTAAAATGACAATGCATTTCTGTATTTACATTTGCTTTGCCATTTTATATATTACATTTCAAATTGAATATTGCTACCCATATGATTACATACTAAACCCTTTATTATGTTTATTATGCAGGGTTTTTTTTTTTTGCTCACTGTTAATTTGACACAGCAGTTTTGTAGATATTTTAGTTTTGTTAAGTCAGCAAAACATGTTTGCTGGGTTTAAAAACATGACCAGCAAGGCTCACATTTGCACTTTACAGTACATTAGAAATTGATGTTTAAACAGTTAACCAAACAGTTGATGGACCCCATTGACTTCCATAGTATTTTTTTTTTTTTTTTTTTTACCATGGGGTCCATCAACTGTTTGGTTAACAACATTCTTCAAAATATCTTCCTTTGTCTTCAGCAGATGAAAAAAATAGAAATTCATACAGGTTTGAAACAACTTGAGGGTGAGTAAATGATGACAGAATTTTCATTTTTAAGTGAACTATCCCTTTAAAGGGGTGGTATAATGCCCTTTTCACAAGATTTAAAATAAGTCTCTGATGTCCCCAGAGTGTGTGTGTGAAGTTTTAGCTCAAAATACACCACAGATATTTTTATATAGCATGTTAAAATTGTCACTTTTTGAGGGTGAGCAAAAACACACCGTTTTTGTGTGTACCTTTAAATGCAAATGAGCTGCTGCTCCCGGCACAGGGGGCGGAGCTTCAAGAGCTTGTGTCCTGAACATTTCAAAAACTTTTAGCGTTTTATGTTCAAACCGAAGTCAGTAAGATGGAGAGACTCAAGAAGTGACAACATGTAGAATAGGACATTTACTAGTCATTGATTAGCATATTCTGTCATGATAATCTATAAATTGTGTTCAGGGGGCGGGGTTTATGTAAATTCTAGGGTTGGTGATGTCACTAACCCGGGAGGAATGTGGTGTAGTCTCTACCAGCCGTTTGTTGTAGTCCTTAAAGTGATTTCTGTAAAAGCAAATATCTCCCTTTGCTTTGAGCTTTGAGCGTCGTAACTTTGCAGATGTTGTTTATGCTCAAACAGCAACATTACACACTAACTAAAGTTAGAAAAGTCAAATCATAATCAACCACCCCTTTAATCAAGGTGTTATTTGTATTAAGCTCAAGTTACTCACACTGCTCTGTCATGTCTCTGTGAATGTCTCAGGTCACCCTGGTCAAAATGCGGTCGCATATTTCATCTTGCACAAAGGTTCAGGAACAGATGGCCAACTGCCCGAAGTTCATGCCTGTGGTCCCGACCTCACAGCCCATTCCCAGGTAAGCGTCAGGGGTCATTGCAGGTCTTTGGGATTAGATCATACTCCTCAGGTGATTCTACATTATAAGCCTGCCTTATATCTCACATTATTGTTACTTGAAAAAATATGCATTGCATTTTTACTATTCCGTACTATTTAAAAAAAATCTAGGGCTGTGCAACGATTAATCACATCCATTTACATAATATATGTTTGTGTACTGTGTATAATTATTTTGTATATATAAATACACACATGCATGTATATATTTCAGAAATATTTGTATGTATACTGTATATATATTTATAAATAATTTATATTAAATAGAAATATACATATTTTTTATATAAATGAAAAAAATTCTTAAATATATACATGCATTTGTTTGTATTTATATTTACAAAATAATTATACACAGTACACTCACATATTATATAAACACATTCATTTTGGATGCAATTAAATGTTTAAAAAACATTTAGAAATCATAAAGCATACTGCTATTGTGAAATCACAAACTCTGTGATTGAATTACATAAATATGCGCTTTCTGCACTGCATTTTGCTGATGTTATCATTTACATGCGTGGAGCGTCTCAGCAGCGTGGTTAACAGACTCCATCTCTGCATATACTGAGTGTGTGTTGCTTATAACGTTCATCTGAGAACGTAACGCGTGTCATTTCATCAGATTTGTAACGTAAATCATTTATAAACCTACGCCAACACAGGAGAATACATCAATGCTTCTTAATATACAAGCTGTTGTTTATCACGATTTCATATTAAAGTTTAACCCCTCGCTCTGTTTGCATGTTTTGAAGTCCACATGAAATTACAAGTGGCATTTCTATCGTACAGAAGTGTGATTGTATTTTAAAGTCCCCCTGTGGTGAAAATCCAGCTTTAATGTTGTTTGTGTCTATGTGGTGTTTTTAATCTGCTTTAAGACAAAGCATGTGTAAATTCATAAGTCGACTCCATTGCTGAGTATTTTCTCCTTAAAACTGCAGTGAACCAAAGACAGTCTCAAAAACACGCTTTGAAATCGCTGGTGTTTCTGACGTCACAAACTACCTTGTAACCAATCAGATCAACGTGTGATCGTCAACCAGTGGATCTCTGAGCTGAGTGAGTGGAGGCGGGGCTCATTTGCATATTCATAGAACATCGCATACTAAATGAGGCAAGGGTGTCGAGTTACATTCAAGATATTTTAAGGCATGAACAACATTTAAATATGTCATTTTGGTGATCAAAGATGAGTTTTAAGGGATGAAATGATTGACTACAGGAGGACTTTAAGTGTCAGTCAGGACAAACAATGGAATTACGTCATTCGAAACGTGTTGCATTGCTCTTGTTTTGGACGGTGTTGGAACAGCGTTTTCTTTCTTTCCCCCTACATTACCAATCCCACAATTCCCTCGTGCAAACACTGCCTTATGGCTCATGCTCCTCTAAAGCACTCAATGCTCTTCGGGACAACAGTCAGAACGCTTTAAAATATGGATCCAGGACACGTTTCACTTAAGAGATACTCGTAGACACGCACACAGGTGTAGGTATATTTAGATCTAGAGACGTCAAACTGATTTCTGAAGTTTTGCAGACAGGAATCCGATAAAAGTCCAATCGGATGACTTCAGGTTAAACTGTGTGTGTGTTTCTCTCTTCCTGTGCTTCAAAGGAAGTGTAAAGAACGACAGAGCGGGAGGAGGATGAGAATTAATTAGCTCTTCAAAGCAGAGCATGTTGATGAATTCCCACTGTGTGTCTGTGTTGCATCACGGATATGTATCGTACTCTTTGTGCAAACATCACATTCTGTCTCAGTGCCAGTGTTGTCTTTATTCACTTTTCCCACTCTAATCAGTTACCATGGCATTAGGGCTGGGCGATATGGAGCAAAAAATATATCTCGATCTATACAGGAAAAATAACCCCCCAAAAACTACTGCAAAAACAAATATGCCAAATACCACAGTCTTTTTTTATTGAAGTGCAAAGAGGTAGGCAGTTCATGTAGGAACAAAGTGCTTCTGCGACATTTAAGATAAAAAAAAATCCCTGATTACATAAATAATAATAATTTAACTGTAAAATAAAAGAAATAATACATATTGCCTTCTTTTCATTCAAAAATAAAACAACTCAACTCAGGCTCATCTTTGCATTAACTCTGTTGTAGCCATCAACAAATAGCCAAAAAACAAGTTTGTGTAACGCTTTTACATTTTAATATTTTGAGCAAGGAATACCAATCTGTCTATTGTGTCAGGCTTAAGTGCAGCCCTTTGACAAGTAACTATATTTCCACTGCAGCTGAAGATCCTTTCAGAAGGTACTTCTTTGCTAGGATGCTCAGTGCTGGATAGGCAACCTCATGTTCCTGCCACCATTGTAGTGGATCTGCCTCACTCTCCAAACATACAGACTGTAAATATCTTGACCACTCATTCTCAACGGACTCGCGAGGTGTGAATGAAGAAGAGTAAGGGGTTGCATCTTGGATCTGCTATGGCACTCTCTTGAGCGGACTGAGGCACAGCTTTGTCAACACCTGCAGAGCTCCCCTGATCACCTAGCAAACTCTGTGCTTCGCAGATGACCCTCTCTTTCAATGCAACCAGTTTCCCACTGCTGACATATTTCCCCCGAAACCGTGGGTCTATAAAGGAAGCAATGTCCAGCAAGTCACTGGTAGAGGGCTCTGAATAATTTTCATTTAAAGGGATAGTTCACTTTGAAATTAAATTTTGGTATGTTTTAGCTTACCTCAAGGGCATCCAAGATGTAGGTGTCTTTGTTTCCGGAGTAATTTCAATTTTGATATTTTTAGGTCAAACCGTTCTTGTCTGTCAGTCATATAATGCAGGTCTATGGTCACTATCTCAAAGAGCATGCACAGAGAAGTCCAAATGAAACAATTCCCCATCATAAGTACACACTGATGGCCTAAGACACGAAACGAGCAGTTTGTGTGAGAAAACGAACAGTATTTATATCGTTTTTACCTCTTGTACACTTTCCGGCGCTTGCGCAGACTAAGCCAGAACGCGCGCACACGTCACACACCAGGAAGCGCGCGCGCCCTCAGATCACTTGGACGTGGTTGTGTACAAGAGGTAAAAACGATATAAATAAACACACAAACAATAGTCGGAAATGAACTGATTAAAGGAGAAGTTCACTTTTAAAATGAAAATTCTGTCATCATATAATCACCCTCATGTTGTTTCAAACCTGTATGAATTTCTTTAGGAAGATATTTAGAAGAATATCAGTAACCAGACAGTTTTTGGGTCCCATTGACTTCCATAGTATTTTTTTTCCTACTATGGAAGTCAATGGGACCCAAAAACTGCCTGGTTACTGATATTCTTCTAAATATCTTCCTTTCTGTTCAGCAGAAGAAATTCATACAGGTTTGAAACAACATGAGGGTGATTATATGATGACAGAATTTTCAGTTAATGTATTTACTAACATGAGTTAACAATGAGCAATACATTTGTTACAGCATTTATTAATCTTTGTAAATGTTAAATAATAAATATCCATCTGTTCGTTGTTAGTTCATTAACTAATGTTAGCAAATACAACCTTTGATTTTGATAATGTATTAGTAAATGTTGAAATTCATATTAACTAATATTAATTAATGCCGTAGAAGTATTGTTCATTTTTAGTTTGTGTTAACTAAGGTAGTTAACTAATGTTAATTAATGAACCTTATTGTAAAGTGTTACCGAATAAACTGAGAATATCAACAAAGCGTAACAACAAACACACAAACAACTGAGGAAACACAGGAACTTAAGTATACTAACAGGTGTGATGATCCAATGAAACGCCATGGTAACCGATTAGAGCGGGAAAAGTGAACAAAGACAACAGGAAATAATGAAAAGCAAACTAAAAGTCCATGAAAATGAAACTAAATGACTGAATATGTGTGACTGGAAACTATTTCAGACTGCTTCAGTTTCACATCTGATGATCTAGATCAAACTCAAGTGAGCTTTTGAGCTGAAAAAATATTTAACGACAGCATGAAACAACATTCGCAACCCATTTTACTTCTATAAGCAGATAAATAAAGTGAATCGAGAAAAAATGTAGATCAGGACTGGGGTGTGTGATATGTGTACTCTATGATAATATCATTGTTGTTTTAACGATGTGCGAGCTGACATGAATCTGCATTTTTAATGAATCGGTGTAATGAGTGATTCATTCAATGACTGAATGAATCAGCCATTTGAACAAATCTTTTGAACAAATGACTCAGTGACTCACTTGCTGCCACCTACATGCATCTAATAAAAAATAATAATAATAATAATTGCCATTGTAAAAGTAAAAATCCCCTGGGGCAAATATTGCCTCGTAATGGAAAAGTTGAGTTCTGTCACTGCTGTAAACCGCACCGATTAGAAATAAAGCTTTGGGAGTCATGACAGTCCTAAAGTAGTCCTAAAGTAATGTCTAGTTATCGCTATCGACAACATCCCAGAAAATAGCAAGATATCATTTCAGTATCGCACACCAAGTCAGGACAAGATTTTATGTTTTTAGGAATTTAATTTATCGAGAAAAGCGTCTCTATATGACAGATGGCCGGAAGGGAGGGGTTAAAAATAAGCAATGCAGCAAGACATTACATTTATGAAGTAGATATTTGCTTCTTTCAACCTTGTGTCAGACACATTTTTCTCTATGCTTGTCTGCCTCATCTATTAATCCAGTTATCTCTCAGTCTTTTCCATGCAAACATCTTTGCCAGACCATCAGGGTATTCAAACTGCATGGCAGCATTTAAAGTGCCCTATTATACTACATTTACATTTACATTAAGTCATTTAGCAGACGCTTTTATCCAAAGCGACTTACAAATTAGGACTAAATTAAGCGAGTCATCATGAAGAGGCAAAAACAACAACAATGCAAGAAGTGCTCACAATACGAAGTTCAAGCATTATTCAGAGTAGCATAAGCCCGATAAGTGAGGTTTTAAAGGGAAAGGTTTTTTTTTTTTTTTTTTTATGAGGTTACGTGCTCACGGAAGAGATGGGGTTTCAGCTGTCTTCTGAATGTTGTCAGGGATTCTGCATTCCGGATGAGGGTGGGGAGAGCGTTCCACCAGCATGGAACTGTGAAGGAGAATGTTCTGGAAAGTGATTTTGTGGCTTTCTGTGATGGAACCACGAGACGTCGCTCGTTGACCGATCGTAGGCTTCTGGTAGGGATGTAGACTCGTAGGAGTGAGTGAAAGTAGGAGGAGCTGAGCCTGTGATAGATCTGTAAGCGTCAATGCCTTGAACTTGATGCGAGCAGCGAGAGGTAGCCAGTGCAGAGAGGTGAACAGAGGAGTGACGTGTGCCCTCTTGGGCTCGTTGAAGATAAGACGAGCTGCAGCGTTCTGAATCATCTGTAGAGATACTATTTTAAAGGCTCCCCATTTTGTCTCTTACAACAGGTTTACATGCATCCAAGGTCAAAAAAACACTTCAGTTTTCTCATAATATACATTGCAGCATCGCCTAATTTCTCAAAGAGTCTGAAAACGGTTCGTTCAAAGATTCAGTCTCTCTAAACCCCGCCTCTCTGAGAGCCTGCTCTGATTGGTCAGACAGCTCAGTCTGCTGTGATTGGTCGAATGCTTACAGTGCGTGTCGGAAACAAAACGGCCATTACTTACGGCCGAAACTTCCAGTCTCAGATAAACTACAGTGTTTGAGGGCGGAGCTAAGAGACGCTGTTCAGCCAGTCAAGACCACAGGCTGGCATTATGCAAATTAGTTACATTATATAGAAAGTGAGACTGGAATTACTGACAGTTCAGAATCGATTCTTTGTTTTAGGAGTCAGTAACTTTATTTGTTGTGCGCTTTGATCTTTGAAACTATGCAGACCTTTTACATTTGCAAACATCTCTATTACACACTGCATGAAAGGGAATATTTGAAAAAGTATAATAGGTAAACCAAGGTACATTTACATGTTTGATTGCCTTTGTGTTGTCCTTTACATAGTGTTGATTGAGAATGTGTTTTATGGAATTATAATATAATATGTAAACATTTCGGCAGTATAGAGCATCACAATGTGGTTTCCGGAAGTAAAAATATAATTAAATTGAACTGAATTCCCAGTAAAGTGTTACATTACCCATAATCCTGAGAGAAATGCACTGTTTTTATCCTTCCGCTTGTCCATGTTTGCTGGCTATCTAAACAAATTTAGCCTGAATTCAATATTCAATATTAATATTCCATTGGCGTGTTAACATTCGTTAGTCTGCTAAATAAAAGTAATACTCCTGAAGTTGTTCAGGCATGAGAACACAAGGTTATTGGCTCATTTCTTAGACTTTGTTTCAGTATTATACACCCTCTGGTTGCACATTTGCATAATTCATGTTAGCAATGATAATCAGTTTGTTACACAACTCTGTTCATTTGCCCATTTACTCTTTTGCTCTCATTATGTAATTCTGTAGAAATGTGATTAGTTGGTTAAGAGTAAGACAGTTTTTCTCAGTAAATGAGTAAATGTAATAAGTTACGTTAAAGTACAATAAAGTTGGATTTCTTTAAGAGAGAGTTGCACCTTTTCTCCAATTTATATGGGATTTTAGAAAATAAACGTGATTTTTCCTCTCACAAATCAACTGTTTCTTGTTTTTCACTGCCGTGTCTCTTAGGTTTTGAGGACTAGAGAGCCTACATTCAGTATGAGTAACATACTTAGTCCCCCGTTTGAGAAAATCCAGCGTTTAATGTTGTTTATGTGTCTATGTGGTGTTTTTAATATGCTTTAAGACAAAGCATGTGTAATTTCATAAGTCGACTCCATTGCTGAGTATTTCCTCCTTAAAACTGCAGTGAACCAAAGACAGTCTCAAAAACACGCTTTGAAATCGCTGGTGTTTCTGACGTCACAAACTACCTTGTAACCAATCAGATCAACGTGTGATCGTCAACCAGTGGATCTCTGAGCTGAGTGAGTGAGTGGAGGCGGGGCTCATTTGCATATTCATAGAACCACGCATACTAAATGAGGCAAGGGTGTCGAGTTACATTCAAGATATTTTAAGGCATGAAGAATTTTTTTCTAGGAAAAAAACGGTAAAATGTCATTTTGGTGATCAAAGATGAGTTAAAATGATTGACTACAGGGGGACTGTAAATGCTGTCAAAAATAAATATTGGTGACTTGTGTAATTGAGTCATTTTTGCTGTAAGGTATCTGGGTAACACTTTATAATAAGGTTCATTAGTTAATGTATTAACTAACATGAACTAACCATGAGCAATACATTTGTTACAGTATTTTTAAATCTTTGTTAATATTAGTTAATAAAAATCCAGCTGTTCATTATTTGTTCATGTTAGTTCACAGTGCATAAACTAATGTTAACAAATACAACCTTGGATTTTAATAACGTATTAGTAAATGTTGAAATTAATATTAACTAAGATTAATAAATGCTGTGGAAGTATTGTTCATTCTTAGTTCATGTTAAGTAAGGTTGTTAACTAATGAACCTTACTGTAAAGTGTTACTGGTGTCTGTACTTTTATGCAAGTGTGGTTTTCAGGAACATGTGTTTCTCCATCGACAGCAATATCCCAAACCGCTCCACGTTTGTGTGTCCGTTCTGTGGCGCTCGAAACCTGGACCAACAGGAGCTGGTGAAGCACTGCATGGAGAACCATCGCAATGACCCCAACAAAGTGGTGAGTGTGAGTTACCTTGAAGTTCAATTCAATTTCAATTCACATTTATTTGTATAGCGCTTCTCTCAATGCACAATGATTTCAAAGCAGCTTTACAGAAAATGCATGAGTCCACATTACAATTTACAGTAGAGACACTACTGGTGAATAGGGTAAAAATTTAACTAGCAGATATCACCATGAAACTTTCCCAGTTCATTACCTACATTAAGATGAGAAAAAAATGTATTACAAGTTTTTTGTAATTTAATGTTTAAATATGCAAATTAGGCAATATCTAATTAAATATGCGCTAATTTACATATATTTTAAAAAACAAAATCTGAGTATTGAATAAAGCCAGGTTAAAAATTATTTTTTTCATTGTGTTCACATATTAGATGGGGGAAAAAATTACAGAGGGATTTATGGATATAAATCGCAAACAGACAAAGTGTAGTAAAATAAAGACCTAAATGTGTATTTCAGACTTCTTTTCACCACAAGTCTGAAAGAAGACGTTATTGAAGACAAATATCCAAAAATCTCAAAATTGACCAGTGAAAAAACACGATGTTTTTGCCCGCCGTGTCTCGCCTTAAGCGATCAAACGCTGGGTCATGGAGCGTGTCGTCAAAGAACAACAACACAAAAGTAATTCTGAGTGTTTTTCTGAAGCGAGACCTTTATTTTGAAAGACATGAGTGAAGCTTAAAGTAGTAGTGAACTTCAGAATTTAAAATTACAACGTGATTACGTAATGTGTGTCGCATCACAGCTAGTGCAAGATGAGCATTAGTGGTTAAAAGTATATAAATGTTTATTTTTGCTATAAAATGTCCGCTGGTTTGTCTAGATAAGACTCTTATTCCTCGGCTGGATCGTGTCGAGACTTTGAAGCTGCACTGAAACTCACATCTGGACCTTCAAATCCTGAAGTGTGTGTGTGTGTGTGTGTGTGTGTGTGTGTGTCGGCCATCTTTGATAAATAAATTAGCTTGGTTTCAATTCCTAAAAATTTGGGTTGCGGCTCAAAACCAGTCGAGAACCACAACAGAATATATGTATTAAGAATTAAAGTGAAAACCTTAAATAAAAATGACCCTCATGTCGACCGAAACCCACGTGATATCGATGCTTCCCTGGAACACAAAAGTAGATATTTAGCAGAATGTCCAAGCTGCTTTTCTGCCATTCTTTCAGTGTTTTAAGTCAAGCACCAACCAAGTCAAGATTTGCTCAATGACATATAGATTTTTAAAGGTCGCTTGTCGGTACTGGTGTAACGATGTATTTGATACAATTGTTATTTGAAGCGTCAAGTTACTTTCAAAAGGTGATTTACTCTATATTGATCGCTACTGTAGACATCAGTGTTTTTATCCGAACCATAAACTTTTATCCCAGTTCTTGTGATTATAAGAATATTGTAGATTGCAGTCTTTTAAAGGGGTCATCGGATGTAAAATTCACTTTTGTATGGTGTTTATATATAAATGTGTCTTTGCAGTGTGTGGACACAACCACCATACAATGAAAAAAATCCATTAGCTTTTTTATATCCTCAAAAAGCCTAAACACTCTCAATAATCAAGCAGTTTGTATTTTCTGAGCAATATGATGTCATATTTCTGATGCTCCGCCCACGACCACGGACCGTATTAGCATATTTCCCATATTACCATATTTTCCCTCTCAGCCAGTTGTATACTGTTTGCCAGGTGTGAGCAGTTGCTCATTATCATTTAAAGAGACATGCACTGAATCGGGTGGCTGTTTTTGAGGAGGTAAAAAGGTGTTGTTTTACCACAACCATTGAGGAATTTTAACCAAAATTATGTTATAAACTTTATATGAAGACCCTAAAGAATCATACCAACTTGTGGAAAATGGGCATCCGATGACCCCTTTAAAGGTTTAATTGATTTAAAGGTGCAGTGTGTAAGTTTTAGCGGCATCTAGTGGTGAGTTTGTGAACTGCACCCAACAGAAGTTACGGTGGCCGACAGGAAGTGATGTCGTCGTCTGAGACAGCAGAGAGTAGCCAGTTAAACAATGAGGTTTCTTTACGAAGATAAATTAATTTACTTTATTATTCAGTAAAACGATGTTATTGCAAATATTATTGTGACTTGTTCATCATTGTGTCAGTGTTTTATCCGCTGACTTTATCTCGCTTCTTTACGCGAAGAACAACATAGTGAGGAAACAAGTTTGTCCGCTCAGGGCCACCGTAGAAACATGGATATAAGCGGACCCGCGGTGTGTGTAGAGAGAAATGCTCATTCTAAGCTAATAAAAACATAACGCTTCATTATGTAAGGTCTTTATACACCACTGAAAACACAGTTATGAATATGATATTGCATTTCTGTCAACAGATCCTCCTGAATATTACACAATGCACCTTTAAGTAATCAAATGTAAAATTTGACTTTAACTCACTGGTAAACTCTCTTCTTGTGTGTGTTGTTGTGCAGGTGTGTCCGGTGTGTTCAGCGATGCCTTGGGGCGACCCCAGCTATAAGAGCTCAAACTTTCTGCAGCATCTTCTCCACCGGCACAAATTCTCCTATGACACATTTGTGGTGAGGAGGCGTATACTTTACATTTATATATCCTTCATTTTGTATTCTAACGCTGTCCTGCTTTCTCCTGCCTACATCTGCAGAAGAGAGGGAACCTCGTACAAAACCTCATCACAAATAAAACAGCAGTTCAGCTTCTTTATGCAAAACATGAACATGTTTAATGAGATTCAACCAAGGAGAGCAACTCTTTCCTGATCAAGTGAATATGTACTGTTTACATTTCACCCCAAATTACATAGAAAATATAAGATATTTTGCATACAGAAAATTAGGAATCTTTTTTTAGGACAATTAAGTTTGTGACATTTTTATGACAATTAAGCATATTTTACCCTTCGAAATGTTAATTACTGTACTGCATTTTTTTTGTTTTGTTTGTTTTTTAATCCCCACTATTCTCACTATTGCATTTTAATGCAAGTACTTTACAACTGAAATGCAAAAATGTATAATTTGTCGTTTAACCACGATGGTTACTGATGTCACACAGGTGATGGAGAAATAACTTATTTTAATTAATCTTTTTGAGATTAATGCTAGATTATTTTGGACATGGCATCTGAGGACCAATTCTCATTTTTCTCAGTTACTTTTTAATTTTTTTTTAAAAAAAATTTTCAGATTCAATCAACCATACAACTATGGTTTCGGGAAATTATCATGCATTTATATGCGTATTTACCAATTTCGCAATTTTCTTATTGTGCTTGAAAGGACAAATACACACAAAAATATATTCAACTTTTAATTTTGGTGAGTATTCATTTGACAGTCGGTTATGTCTTAAGTGAAAGTAAACGTTTGGAAGAAAATCGTATCATTGGATCCGTGGATTAGTTCTTAAAGTGACAGTTGCCTAATAAACCTGCTGCCGTCTGTCATTAATGTTACTTAAAACAACAAAAGACAAAGAGAAAATCACTTGTTGCTCTTGGCTGAATGACTTTAGTAGCTTTAATGAGGAAGACTATTTTACATGCGATTACTTCATTCAATTTCTGTAGGTATTAGAGCTGCATGATTAATCGTTGAAACACCACAATCTCAATTAATCACCATTTGACTGTAACTTGACGCTTCAAATAAAGATTGTATCAGTTTACACCAGTAGGTGGCGACAAGTGACTGTTAAAAGTGTATTTGTCATTGAATCATTCAAGATATTCTTCAAAAACGCTGACTCATCCAGTAATGAAACAAGTGATGTATTAATGAGTGAGTCATTGAATCATTCACTCAAACTGAGTTTAAGTAATTCAGATTAATTAAACGTTTTAAATAGACGGCAGCAATTAACAGCTGGTCAGAACCTCTAGTAAATTAACGTTATTTTGTTTAGTTGTCTGTTCAGAATTGCGATCTCTGTTTGAAACAAAAAAAAAAGTATCCAGAATCGTGCAGCTCAAGTAGGAAGTGTTTCTTGCCTGAATACGACTGTTACTGTAACGGTAAAGATATCGCTCTAAAATCTTTCTAAATATAAAAGAATAGAGTCTACAGCACAACTATAACAATAACGGCTCAGAGAAACGATATCGTTGGAATCACTTTCAGAACGATTCCTTTCCAGCTGATGAATGATAAAAACATTGACAGCCAATCAGAATCCATCCTGCTTTAATGAGCGCGAGCATTTAAAGAGACAGGCGACAAAACTGCAGAATCAACAGAACGATAACATCCGCTAATATAGCTATCAGTCTTGGTTATTTCATTTGTATCTTTTGTTCTGTTGTATTTTTTTAAATACTTATTTAAAGGCTAATGTAAACCTTAATCTTGATCTTAATCTGAACACCTTCATCAAACCAACAGTAAGACCTTTGGGAATCCTTTTAGATTCCTCCCTAAAATTTGATCAACATATTAATACAGTAGTAAGGTCATGTTTTTCTCTCTAGAGTCAAGTCTTGGTTATCTTTTAAAGATTCAGTCACGCATGCCCTTGTTTTATCGCGCCGGATTACTGTAACTCTTTATATGTTGGTCTGCCTCAGTCTTCAATATCACGACTCCAGATGCTCCAGAAATGCGGCAGCCGGGTTTGTAAGCGAGAGCATATTACTCCGATCTTAAAATCTAAATCTAAATTGAAATCTTATTTTTTTTACTTTGGCTTTTTAAACTTTGTATGTTAAATTTGCTGATTTTTATTTTGTATTGTTTCCTTTTATTATTATTATTTTTGTTTCCTTTCATTGTTTTATCTTATTTGTCAGCACTATGGTTCAACTGCTGTTGTGCTTAATAAATGCATGAATTAATTCAATTTTAGTAGAGTAAAATCTTGATTTTACTTAGACTTAAAGACTTAAACCACACTGACCTGGACTTGTTGTCTTTCTCTGTTTGTGAATGCAGGATTACAGTATTGATGAGGAGTCAGCACTGCAGGCAGCACTGACCCTCTCATTGGCCGAGAGCTGAGAGTCTGACATCATATCCTGTTACACAAACGCAAACATGTGAAGGATCTTCTCGCCTGTCTTGTTTTAGGCTCAATATTTTCATTGTTTCTCTGTATTTCCTCTCACTCTACCTCTCTTCTGGTCTATATTTCCGAGCTACACTCCAGCTTGATCCTGAAGTAGCTTTAGTTCCATCGCCACCATCAAACCAACAAAAAACAGTGATGTATGCAAAAGGTCAGACGAAGGAATAGATAAATATCACCATGCTTGTTCTTGCTGTTCTTCCTGTTGTTTTCTATCCAAACGTGAAGTGAAATCGAGTACGGAGGGATCAGCGCCACGTTATCTGAATTATTAAAACCATGCTGGGGTTTGCTGTCCTCGTGATGAACTCTCATCTTTAGGCAATACCAATACAGAGACGAGAGAACGAGAGACTCATTATCACTCATGTCATCATTTAAGGAATGCTGAAAACCATCCGCCCTTTTTTTAATCAAGAGTTGATGTGAATACTTGCACTCGTCACAGTTTTCTACATGTCTGAATTCTAGTATCGTTGTTCTTTTATAGTTCAATTACAGAATACTGACCGACAGGACTGCATATACTCTGCTCTTAACTTGCTACAGTAATATTTTCTAAGAAGCATCGGATAAGATTAAAGTTTATATTTTTGGAAAAAAGTTTCCGTTTCAAATGGTGCACTGATAATACGACGGCGAGCTTCTAGAGATGTGCTGAAGCGTTTGATCTGTTCATTGGTACTGTTCATCTGCATCACTCACTAGTGCTGATTTTTATTTACGAGTTCAGGAATCGTGACGTGAATTCAAGTGGTTTGGTTGGAATAAAAGGGATGCGTTTGGCAAGCTTTTTTTGCATATATCTCATCAGAGAATTATGGGAAATGTCATTTTGTACTTAACGATCACCAAATGGACAACGATTGGTTAACTGGCATGATACCCCTGCTGGTAGTTGCTGTAATTACACCCTGTGCTTTTTAAAAGCACCTTTTTTCCGTTAACGGCCATTAGAAAATGTGATGTGAAATTCCGATGTGACTTGAAGGCAGAATTGATATAGAGAAACTTGAGAGCATCCAATAGACTGTACAAAAAGATGGACAAAGTGTCTCCCACTTCCTTCCACTGTTGAAAAATGAAGCCAAAATATCCCAGAAACAGTCGTTAATTTATAGCATCAAATAAACATGAATGAACATCAGAAGGTATGTTGTTTCAACTGTGGAAAGATGTCAGTACACACCGTTTTTCAAGTAAAAAAGTCCACCGATGTTAATCTACTAACTCTCCTGACTGCTTTATCGGACAAAATGGCGGATTCAGTGGATGGCGGATTATTATTGGTTAGATCGCCTGTCAATCAAACTCCCTGCGAAGGAACAATTGGAGCCGGAGTCTGCGCAGCATTAAATAACTAACTAAAACCAAACTTATTGGAGAAATGATCACCTGAACATACGTCAGCATGATGAGAACTACCTAAAATGACAGAAACCATATTCGAGAAACATGGGAGAAACATATTCGCTGACATGGAAAGGGGGCGGGGTTTACAACCTATACTGCAGCCAACCACCAGGGGGCGATCGAAACGTTTTGGCTTCACTTTTCAGGGCGTGGAAGTGGAACAGTGTGCAGATTCCTTTTCTTGTCGTTTACTACTACTGATAGTGGGGTTCAGTACTTTGTACATGTTGAATCCAAGCCTATGAGCGTTGTAAAGGAGCACTGATGCATTGGTGTGATAGGCTTAGGCATGTGTTACAGGACTCTAATGTCTCCACTATGCAGACGTACTCAAGTATTCTGTTCCTTTCCCCGTTCTTCTCAGCCACAGAGTGTTATATATGCCTGGAGCTGAGCGAAACATGCTCTACACAAGTACACTAATGTGAATGTTTGGCCGAAGCACTGGGGAAAGTCCCTTTGTATGTGCTTAACCTGATGCTTGCTTTACTTTCTTCAATCAACGAAGCATTAAAATATCTAAAACCAATGTTTTCTTAAGCCTGGGTCAGACTGCAGGAGTTTTATGCCAATTTATCCCCTGATTATCCTCCCGACAATCTGAGGAAAAATCTGCGCTGTTGCAACTCGACTGCCAAACCCGGGGAGAAATTGATTCTAACTCTCTTGTTTACATGCGCTTCCCCGTGAGATCATGTGAGGTGCATGATCATCTTAATATCTTGTAGTGTGTGCTTGTTTGAGATTTGAGAGAAGACAATCTGTAAAGATTATCCTCATGTGCTTGATGCATAATCATAATTGGTTAGGGTTTTAAAACTCCTGAAGCCTGAGCCCATCCTGAGGAGTATTCAGAAATGTTGTTGCTATTACTCAAGAATGCATTAGTCACATTTAAATTTCTGTATTAAACTGGATGTTTAGTGTCTTGCTATGAACATGTTGACAGTTTAACAGACTTTAACTAACTTAAACGCAACAATATTCTTAATCAAACAGTCTACCGTATGTGACATGAATGAAAACCCTAGAAGAAAACAGTTTATGCTAATTAGGGATGCGCCGATACCGATAACCGATAATTCTTTATATTTGAAAGCCGATTACCGATATATTGGCCAATAAATCTATATCCAAATTTTTGTATAATTTTTGAGAGCCTCATTACAAAAACAAAAGGCTCACCATTAAAATATGTCTCAAGGACATAATTATGATGTTCTCATGATAGTTTTATGTAGCCGATATGACCACAGCGCTTTACTGTATTTTCCTTTTTTGAAGTGATTTCAATCATATTTCAAGCAATTACAAAACCATCATGTTGAACAGTGCGCATATGAAGCGTCTCAGCTGAAGGAAATAATACACTATTTATCGGATTTAATATATCAGCCAAATTTTCTTATCGGGCCGATAACGATAACATTGAAAATGAACATATATCGATATGGTGGCCGATATATCGTGCATCCCTAATGCTAATGTCTGCTAAATCACTCCTGTGTTATGAATTTGGCTCATTTCGAGAAACACAACGTGTGAATTTGAGCTTGCATTGAATCATTTGCGTTCATGTACTTGTATAGAGTATGTTCCAGATCTACAAGCACGTGCTCCAAGCTTCAGTTTGGTGGATTTGTGTGATACTGGTGCATCATTTCCCATTTGATACAGCTTTGATAACTCTACCGGATACAGTGTTTTTGATATATATTTAGAGCCAGTCATGGCGGAAGAGTTGAAGACCATTAGGGCTGCTTGGAAACATTTGTTTTTGAAATTAGCAACTTTTTTTAAATTAAGATGATGTGCTTTAACTTGTGATTCATTTCTGTGTTGATAAACGGTGTGTTTGTTTAATCTGTCGCGATAAGAGTCATTGTGATTATCTCCAGTTTGTGAACCACTATTTTAGCAAGGTTAAGCGTGTCACAATCATCATCATCTAATCGGAAACTCTCAGACCAGGAATTAAATCGGCAGTGTTGGGTGTAACGCATTACAAGTAACGCGAGTTATGTAATCAATTACTTTTTCAAGTAATGATTAAAGTAATCAGATTACTTTTTCAAGTGATGAGTAATCAATTACTTTTTCAAGTAATGAGTAATCAGATTACTTTTTCAAGTAATGAGTAATCAGATTACTTTTTCAAGTAATGAGTAATCAGATTACTTTTTCAAGTAACGAGTAATCAATTACTTTTTCAAGTAATGAGTAATCAGATTACTTTTTCAAGTAATGAGTAAAGTAATCAGATTACTTTTTCAAGTAATGAGTAATCAATTACTTTTTCCAAGTAACGAGTAATCAGATTACTTTTTCAAGTAATGAGTAATCAGATTACTTTTTCAAGTAATGAGTAAAGTAATCAGATTACTTTTTCAAGTGATGAGTAATCAATTACTTTTTCAAGTAATGAGTAATCAGATTACTTTTTCAAGTAATGAGTAATCAGATTACTTTTTCAAGTAACGAGTAATCAATTACTTTTTCAAGTAATGAGTAAAGTAATCAGATTACTTTTTCAAGTAATGAGTAATCAGATTACTTTTTCAAGTAATGAGTAAAGTAATCAGATTACTTTTTCAAGTAACGAGTAATCAGATTACTTTTTCAAGTAATGAGTAATCAGATTACTTTTTCAAGTAACGAGTAATCAGATTACTTTTTCAAGTAATGAGTAAAGTAATCGGATTACTTTTTCAAGTAATGAGTAAATCAGATTACTTTTTCAAGTAACGAGTAAAGTAATCAGATTACTTTTTCAAGTAATGCGTAAAGTAATGCATTACTTTTCAATTTAAAGCAAAATATCAGTTACTTTTTCAAACCAATGTTTGAAAAAGTGTTTTCCCATTTAATAATATCTCAAAATGAATAAAAACTGTGAAACGCAAACTCCAGATATTACGCAAACCTGCAATAATTAAATGTTAAACTACACACAAATATACTTAATGCATTTAATCTCACTTTATTAACCAATGTCTTTGCCGCTGACACTCAATGATCCAATTCAGCCATACTTATCAAAAATTACTTTAGATAAACACATTTATGAGGAAAAAGTAATGTAACGCATTACTTTACATAAAAAGTACTGAAGTTACGCAATTAGTAAAGCAATATTGTAATGCATTACTTTTAAAAGTAACTTTCCCCAACACTGTAGATCGGTCTGATTTCTGTAATGGTCTGTGGAAAGTGACTCAACATGACTTGGGGGGGAAAAAAGGAACATTTATGAACTTCTATAAATGTCCTGCTGTCGGTTTCTAATCATTTAGAAAGTTTATTGTGTAATCACTTAGAGTGATCATTCCTGTATGGTTTTCTTAAAAGCCATCATAGAGTTTGTATTGATTTCTTTAATAATAACGCCGTGTCCTAATGGAATGACATGCATCTCTCTTTTGTGCAAATCTGAGTTTTTGAGGATAATATCAAAGTTGTCGCCTCGTTGAGACGGTAATTTAATAACGTTTTACACTTTCTGACAAATTTCTTCGCTGGAAACGTGTGACGTCTCATTAGGACACGGTGTTATTTGTCATTTGTCATTTGATGTACATTTGTACTGAATACGGGGCCATTTATAATGTGTAAGGCCTTCTGGGTAATGTTGGGAATGTCCTTGTTTGGTATTTATTAAGAGGCCCGTTAAGAGGCTTATACATTCATAGTATAAGTGATGACTTTATTCTTCTTTTGTTTTATGGTTAAATTGTACATAAAATGGCAAGACTGCCACGTTTCGTTCGGTGGCATACGTTGAGGTTTGGATTAAGGTGCGATCACCTTTCTGCGAGGAAGCATGTTAAAAACATTGCACTTTAATTAACTCAAATGTCTTTTGATGATCGAGTAGGAATTTTGTTCCAGTTATTTAGTAACTCACTGCCAAATGTATTTGACAAGAGGCAGATGAATTTGTCATTGTTCATGTCATTGTTGTGTGGAAAAGGTTGGTCAAGTTCAACTAAACATTTTCAGAAACGCTTTTCAGTAATTGATAATATTGTTATATTTAAAAAAAAAAAAAAAATCCTAACTTAAAGCAGAAGTAAAAACTGAAAGATTGCCTCCTGAAAATGTATTCACTGTGTTTGATGGCAATGTGTTTTTGATTGGCTTTTACATGGTGTTGGTATTTAATGGTCTTGCTCTGAAAGAACGATATTGAGGAGTAGAAAGTAGAAAAAGACAACTAAGTTTCCCAGTATCCCAATGTTTTTCCTGTTTTTTTTTTGTTTTTTTGTTTTTTTGTTTTTTTTAAGTGTCTAAATATATTGCTCAAACAATATTCATGTGCACAGCTGTAGCATAGTATGTAATTTTTTTTTTTTTTTTTTTTTTTTTTAAGTGGAACTTTTGATATTGTACAACACAGCTCTCCAAGTCCTGATACCTTTGGGAATGACCTTAAAATGTATATTTTTCACTCTTTTTGTATATTGTAACATCAATGCACACTGTCACATAAACATACAGGACTTCTGCATTTCTTGTGTTTGTTGACGGCTCTCCAGAAGAACAACGGATGGCTTGTGGTGTGTGTATATAAAGGAGAAATGAAACCCTCTTAAGGACTCGACGGGTTACAGCAACTCTTTGGAATATGTTGAAAGCGTAATTGCGGATGCTTGAGAAGGAAACGTGCCAGACTCTCGGACATGTCATGGATTGAGTTGTGAAATGCACTCATCTGACCAGAGAAGCGGTGTTTTCGTGCTGCCACAGGCAGAGGGCGCCATCGGTGTGTTGGCTTATTCTCGGCTATGAATAATAACCAGATAACAGTAATAACAATGCTGATGTTAATGATGGTGTGCATTTATGAAGCTGTAATACTGACTGAGGTTTAATAAGACACTTAGTGTATTTGTAGCAGTTTTCCCCTTAATAAAAACACAGATGCACCCATCTTTAATAGCCTTGTCCTTTGGTGGAAACACTTTTTCTGCACAAACGATTTGGGGGATGAAAGCGGTCCTTGAATTTGACCATTTAATAAATGTTTTTGTAACTTAAACATTAAAATATGAAGAAAAAAAAATGCTTTTATTATTTCTGCAAGTTGCCAAGGATTTTTTTTTTTTTTTTTGATGTACAAAAGAATTAATAAAAAACTATATAGATATAAAAAAACTAAAACTAATGAAGAGGTTTATTTATTAGAAAACTAATAAAGTTTGACAAAGAGAAAAACATTTATAAAAACTTAGGTGTGAACAAATGTGAACAAAAAATGAAAAACGGAAAAGATTAAAAATAAAAACTATAATAGTATACAATACAGCATTAATTTTTTTAACCTTTACATTTTTTAGATCTAAAGTTGCATATATATATGCACAACAAGAAAAATATACAATTGTATTTTTATTATTTAACATTAGCAAGTCGTGAGCAATATAATTTTCCTCTATAAAACAATAACAAAAGTTTGATTAGTGGTTAATTTGACAAAAACTCAAACAGTCCAAATATTTACATATAGGCCTACCATATAAATAATGAGCTTGTTACCATTTTTTTACAGATGTTACTGTTTTTGTTATTGAACACAGTAGTTTGAGTTTAGATGCAGATGTAAATCTGTCAAATGAGCATTTCTAAGAGACAAAACATGTATTATTATTAACATTACAGCCTGGAGATGCGCTCAAAGTCAGAACATCTATAAAGATATTTATTTTGTTGAGGAAAAATGACTGGTAAAGTGTAAAGATTTCAAAAATGTGAAGTGTTCATCATGTTCTGACAATAAAGATAGTTTTAAACCCACAATTAACGCTTTCAGATTTCACTCGGAGCAAAAATCTGCCTTAAACTTTAAAGAAAGCAAGATTTGACATTTATTGGGATAGTTATCGATATCGACTGATATGAGACATTTTTGTGGCCTTTAGCTGACAAGTGCACAAACACAAGAGACGATGTCCCGACTGGATCTCAGAGGTCAAAGGGCACGATGTGAAATGCAAACGCAGTGATCAACCAATGAACGCGACGCAAACGTCCAGCTGTGGGACTGGACCAGTAAACGCACCTGTTCTGGGGAGCGTATTCTCCACAACAAGTGGACGGATATAACCGAGGGAACAAGTGCAACACATTACTGTCATGCAGTGTGTGTGTCAGCGGCTCGCAGGAGCTTGATATTAATACACACACAACACTCAGTGTGGAAAATATTCTGTAAATCTCAGCGGCTGGCCGATGCAAATATCTCCTGCATCTGCTTGATGGGCTAAATATAGACCAGCTTCGCCTTAACGCTGGGTAAAATTAGTTCATGGAAATGTAATAGTGTGCCACTATTATATATATATACATACATATAAAAAGATTTCCCTTATGTTTATGCCAGAAGAGTTTATATAGTCTTTGCATGACATCACAGAAATATCAAATGATGCATGTTTACATTTCACTTCTACTTATAAATGAAAACAAAGTCAGTCAGTGCTTTTTATCATGCATGAGAATGCTTATAAATGACTGTACCTGAAATGATATTTACACAACGCCTGGGCTCTGACGATCGTATTGCACACTTTTCTTTCGTATTGATCATTTCTCCACTGCTTTTCCATATTTGGTATGTGTTTCATTTTAAATTGACCCGCCCATTAATGGCACGTAAAAACAAACTGATTCATGATTTGGCGTTTTTTATGTAGGAGACTTATTCGTTATCTCTACGCAGACAGAAGCGTGTGATTTCGGACCAGACTTAAGCTTCTCGCAAGTCGTAAGTCTGGTTATGCGAAACTAATCAACCCCCAATTTCAGTTTCAGAAGAAGCGTTCTGCACGATCCATCCTTGAGATGTATGAACGGCAAGCATAATCCTCTCCAAAGTATGGAACTATAAATGATGACTTGGTTCTGCTTTGAAACGAAACAAGTTAAATGAATACTTTGAAATCACATGAACTCTTTTCTCACTCAAACACAACCAAAAAAGGTCATTTTGTCCATCGCTCAAGGATTCAAAGAGTCATCACTCAAAAGGCACAGACAAGGGTTCAGAGTAAAATACAACACAAGTTTTTCACAATAAATCACAATAAACATTCACATACAGTGAGGATCCGATGTTAAGCAGTCAGTTTGTGAACTCTGTGAATGGCTTTAAAATGGATAACCTGGTGACTACAATTTCGAGATGTTTCGCTTATATTTAATCGCTTTAAATCAGGGCCGCTTCTAAATCCTTCTCAATAGGCAAACATTTACACTGTGTTTCTAAAAGGGAGGTATACATTTGTGAAACCAGGCTTCTAAAATCTTCTGGACAATCATACCATCCCACCATTGGATACGGTAGTTGTGTTGATAAAATTATATTTGTAACAGTATTCTGATTGAAGTAATTGGTTAAATGAAAGTATTTGACATAAAAGCCAACAGATACATTTAATAAGGTAATCATAATTATTCCAGGTGGCAAATATTACCTCTTTTGTTTTAGCATCTGCAAACTTTCATGGATTACAGGTAGGTTTCACTTTATTTCAGTATTCAACTGATAATGTAATTTTGCAACTACATGTCAACTAGCAGTCATTAGAGTATTAGTAGACTGTCAGGGTTCGTATTATTAGAATAAGTTGACATGTAGTTGAAAAGTAACTTATAGTCAGTAAAATGTCTGTCGGGAGCATTAAAATAAAGTTATCGGATATTAAGCAGAATGTCTACTAATACTATAATGACTGATATGATAGATGACATGTAGTTGCAAAGGTACTTATAGTCAATATACTTCTTTTTCACAAGGGTCTGCTGAAGAAAAAAAGCATGGAAGTGAACTCTATGATCTCTTTATGAAGCAGTACCATCAAGAAGGAATAAATTATTTTATTTTCTCATTATAAATCGTGCTTTTTAATGCATCTAAATATCAAGCTTAAATAACATGAACCTGTTCACACATAGAGGTCACTACATTGGACAACTATTTAGTTGCACAACGACCTCTACAGTGCACTCTAATGCAGTTAGAGTTAGAGTTACGTTTTTTTCCCCTTATCCAAACCAAGATGGCAGTCAGAATTGCTCCAGAATATCAATCCATTCCTTCTGTCCTAGGAGACTCTTGCAGGTAAAAAAAATAAATAAAATAAATAAAAGATTGTTGTAGCACCAAACATCTAAGGCAGGGGTGTCAAACTCAGTTCCTGGAGGGCCACAACCCTGCAGAGTTTAGCTTCAACCCTAATTAAACACACCTGATCCAGCTAATCAAGGTCTTCAGGATTACTAGAAACTTCCAGGCTGGTGTTTTTGGAGCTGGTTGGAGCTAAACTCTGCAGGACAGCGGCCCTCCAGGAACTGAGTTTGACACCCCTGATCTAAGGAGTCATATTGGGAGGAAATTCTGATTAATCGTCTGTCCACTAAATTGGACTAAAGTAAACATCATGCATCTCTACCTACATTTCAGCTACAATTCATACTATTACTGTGAATTTTGTACTTAATTTTGGCTGTAAATGTATTTGTGTTATTAGAATGTAATCTAACAATCATTACAATGTCCATCCATCCATCCATTATTATAACCTTTATTTTACCAGGAAAGAAGCACATTGAGATTAAGAATCTCTTTTACAAGAGTGTCCTGGCCAAGACTGACAGACACAGCACGTTTGAGTTTAACAAACATCCAACAATACATACACATATACACACACAAGCAAATCCAATCAAATTTCAATATCACTACATAGCTAGCTAAAACATCTACAGCCCGATGTTTCCTTCTCCAAATCATTTAAAAATACTTTAAAATTGTCCAACGAAACCAGTTTCTTCAGTTTCAATTTACTTTGTAAACAATTCCAGGCAGAGGGAGCAGCAAATTTAAAAGCCTTTTTCCCAAATTCTGTACGTGCCACTGGAACAGACAGTAATAATAATTCCTGTGACCGGAGGCTATAGCTACAAGCATACTTTTTACAAATGTATGAACAAAGATATGAAGGAAGAAAACCGAGAATAGATTTGTAAATAAAAACATGCCAGTGTTTTTGTCTTCGGATGGACAACGCAGACCAGCCAACCCGAGCATACAACACACAATGATGAGTGAGGGTTTTAAGATTTGTTATGAACCTCAGTGCACCATGATAAACAGTGTCTAAAGCATGTAAACACTGTGAAGATGCATGCATATATATAACATCACCGTAGTCCAGTACAGACATAAAAGTCGCTGCAACAAGCCTCTTTTTTGCCTCAAAGGAAAGACAGGATTTGATTCTAAAGTAAAAACCCAATTTTACTTTCAATCTTTTCACCAAATGCTGGACATGAGGGCCAAAGGAGAGAGCGTCATCAATTAAAATCCCCAGATACCTATACTGAGACACAAACTCAATTTCTGAACCTTGGGACGTAGTAATAGGCAGAAGATTAATATGAGTGATTGATTTGGATTTAGAAAACAACATGAATTTTGTTTTATCCACATTTAAAACTAATTAATTCAAATAAGTTATGCTGAACAATATCAAATGCAAGCTGTAACTGAGAGAGAGCCAGATTGGGTGTGGATGCTGAACTATATATGACAGTATCATCAGCGTAATAGTGAAACTTTACATTATGAACATTATGATCAATATTATTTATATACAGAGTAAATAGGAGTGGTCCAAGGACTGACCCCTGTGGCACACCTTTAGTGACATTGAGTGAACCAGAGATAAAACCTTCTGCCTGTACACATTGAGTTCTGTTTGAAAGATAGTTATTAAACCAACCGATCGTATGTTTAGATAATCCAATACTGACAAGTCGTTGTATCAGTAAAGTATTATCAACAGTATCAAATGCTTTTGATAGATCGATGAATAAGGCTGCACAGTTCTTCTTGTTATCAACAGATTCAATAAAATCATTTAGTACCTTTAGGGCTGCCGTAGTTGTGCTATGTTGTTTTCTAAAACCAGATTGAAAATCAGACAAGGTATTATTAACAGACAGAAATTCTTTTAATTGATTGCTGACCAATGTTTCAAGGACTTTGGCCAAGACTGATAGCTTGGAAATGGGCCGGTAATTATTTGGGTGTGTAGGATCTCCGCCTTTAAACAGAGGAAGAACAAAAGCTGATTTCCATATAAGTGGAATTTCATTTAAGTCAAGTGAAAGGTTAAAAATATGAGTCAAAGGTGGGGCAATAAAATCAGCTGCTAGCTTTAAAAAGTAAGGTTCTAAATTATCCGGACCTGCCGATTTCAAAACATCTAAAGATTTAAATTGGTGAAAAGTTGAATGATTGAGACACTAAGCTCTCTGACGGAACAGTCGAAGGGTTCACTTGAGCACCATTAACTGAATCAAACAAAAAACCAGAAGCAATGAAGTGTTCATTAAAACAATTAAGCATATTTACTTTATCAATGATTGTATCAGAGCCCTTATTAATACATGATGGAAGTTCTATACCTTTATTATTTTCAGTTAATGATTTAACACTTTTCCAAAATTTTGAAGAATTGTTTAGATTGTGAGATGTTTCTATAAGAAAATGTTCAGCTTTAGCTTTTCTGACTGCAACCGTGCATGCATTGCACAAACGCCTAAAATCAAGCCAGTCTGAATTTAAATCGGTTTTCCTTGCTTTTGCCCATGCCAGGTTGCGCTCATGAAGCATATTTGATAAATTATGAGAAAACCATGCATTATTCCGACCCTTCACCCTGTATCTTTTGCGAGGAGCATGTTTATTGACTAAAGCAGAAAAATTTTCATAAAAAAGTTCCCAGGCTATTTCAAGGTCAGGAATTAGATTTATTTTTTCCCACTCCAAATTATTCAAATCGTGTAGGAACCCTTGTTCTGAGAAATGTTTCATGTCACGCTTGGTAATGATGTTTGGTTTAGTTTTAGGAATTTTTGTGTTTCTAACTGTTGCGATGACACAGTGATCACTAATGTCATTCGCAAATATAGATGCAGTTGAATACTTATGGGGAGTGTTTGTTAAGATTAGATCTATTAGTGATGATTTTTCTGGACATTTTAGGTTTGGTCTAGTGGGCTTGTCGACAATCTGAAAAAGATTCAATGCATCGCAATAGGTTTTAAATTCATCAGATGCTGAATGCAACCAATTCCAATTTAAATCACCTAAGACTACCAATTCTTTAGCATCAAGAGCTGAGAATAGCTGGAATAAAGAAGGAAGCGCACTACTATCAGCAGACGGTGTCCTATAGCAACCAACAACTGTTATTCTGAGAGATTTAGAAACCTCAAGATCGAGAGCTAAAAATTCTAATTGTTTACTCACTGATTTAAAAAGCAGTACTTTAACATGAAACCTTTTTTTTTATAAATATTGCTACGCCCCCACCCCTTTTTGGTCGGTCAGACCTATATACATTATAACCATTGATACAAATATCCTTGTCTAGCACAGATTTACTTAGCCAAGTTTCAGTTAGAACAATTACATCCGCATCAGTGGACTGTGCCCAAATACGAACCATATCGATTTTAGAAATTAAGCTCCGAACATTCAAATGAATAAAACCAAGTCCACACCTTGATTTAAAATCTGCAGGTGTTTCTAAGCTTGATGCAGAAACTGGACCTGGATTAGGTTGAACGTTTCCCGAAATCAAAAGTAATAAAACAATCAAGCACCTCTGCCTAAATGATTTAATATTATAATATTTAGAATTTGTCTCTACTATTTTAAAATTCCAGTGGGCACTTATAGAGATTATAAAATTATCCTGAAGAGCCATAACACTGGACAAACAGACCAGGTCTTCAGTGCAAAAACAGGACTGGAGTATAGCAGACAGTCTGGCACACGGCACCTCTAGTGCAAAGCCAGATGCAGACGTTCCTCTGTATGCTGTGCACGTAAGTGGAGTCGCTAAATATGGTTTGTCATACCCGTGAAAACCACCTTTAGTACTGTAATGACTAGATAGGCACAGTAAAATGAAAAAACACAGCATTCGAGCCAGGTCCTTCATCTTTTCTCCAAAAGCACCAACAAAGCCCTTCATAGTAAAGTACCGGTAGGCGAGTGCAGCAGTGGAATCCAAATCCAGTTTGTGGGTAATCCACTCCAGTTATTCGCTCTCCTGGGACGGATGAAAAGCGGTACTTGACGTCAGATGTAAACAGGAAAATGGGCACAGTGAAGTTACGCGATGCTATGGAAAATAAGATAAAATCAAGAACAGCAAGGTCTAAAGCAATAAGAATAAAACCACATCAGAGGCAGAAAGAAGCACTTCCCTTCATCTTGAAGGATTCATATCCATAAAGACCACACGGACAGCTTCTACAGACAGACAGCTTCTCCAAGACAGCTTCCACAGTCCCGCCAGGTAGGATAATCCAATTCCTCCAGACCCGCAAAAGCCGTCAAAAATACAAGCCACGCTTGATATAAGGTTCATTTGACGGCACGGAGATACTAACTGTTGTGCTTTGACCATAAACTGAAGGATTTACGATCGCACTTTGTTAGTATTAATGTGTCACTTTTGTCCAACTAGAGAACGAGAAGTTCACACTGATGAAACAACTCAGATAGCTGACAGATAACTCACAAGACACACGCACTCAAACGCCTTAGTCTGCCATCCATCTTCTTCCGCTTATCCGGGGCCGGGTCGCAGGGGCAGCAGTCTAAGCAGGGATGCCCAGATGCCCTCTCCCTAGACACTTCATCCAGCTCTTCCGGGGGGACACCGAGGCGTTCCCAGGCCAGCCGGGAGACATAGTCCCTCCAGCGTGTCCTAGGTCTTCCCCGGGGTCTCCTCCCGGTGGGTCATGCCTGGAACACCTTCCCGGGAAGGCGTCCAGGAGGCATCCGGAAAAGATGCCCGAGCCACCTCAGCTGACCCCTCTCGATGTGGAGGAGCAGCGGCTCTACTCTGAGCTCCTCCCGAGTGACCGAGCTTCTCACCCTATCTCTAAGGGATCGCCCAGCCACCCTGCGGAGAAAGCTCATTTCGGCCGCCTGTATCCGGGATCTTGTCCTTTCGGTCATGACCCACAGCTCATGACCATAGGTGAGAGTAGGAACGTAGATTGACCAGTAAATCGCCTTGCAGCTCAGCTCTTTCTTCACCACGACAGACCGGTACATCGACCGCATTACTGCAGAAGCTGCACCGATCCGCCTGTCAATCTCCCGTTCCATCCTTCCCTCACTCGTGAACAAGACCCCAAGATACTTGAACTCCTCCACTTGAGGCAGGAACTCTCCACCAACCTGAAGTTGGCAAACCACCCTTTTCCGACTGAGAACCATGGCCTCGGATTTGGAGGCGCTGATTCTCATTCCAGCCGCTTCACATCTCAGCTGCAAACCGTCCCAGTGCATGCTGAAGGTCCTGGTCTGATGGGGTAACGCACGTTACCTGTAATGTTACTTTACTCGTTACATCAAAAAGTAATCTGATTATATAATGCATGTTACCTGTAATGTTACTTTAATTGTTACATTAAAAAGTAATCTGATTATGTAACGCACGTTACCTGTAATGTTACTTTACTCGTTACATCAAAAAGTAATCTGATTATATAATGCATGTTACCTGTAATGTTACTTTAATTGTTACATCAAAAAGTAATCTGATTATATAATGCATGTTACCTGTAATGTTACTTTAATTGTTACATCAAAAAGTAATCTGATTATATAATGCATGTTACCTGTAATGTTACTTTAATTGTTACATCAAAAAGTAATCTGATTACGTAATGCAGGTTACCTGTAATGTTACTTTACTCGTTACGTCAAAAAGTAATGATTATGTAACGCACATTACCTGTAATGTTACTTTACCTGTAATGTTACCTGTATTTACAGTTATTACTGTATTATGTTCAGTACAGTATCTCTTCAGTTAAAACCAAAAATGCATACTGTCCACTAAAGTGTATGTCTGAAAATCTCTGAAAAATATAAATGAAACATAATTTTGGGTACACTTTACTTAAAGCCCTTATGTGTGATGCATTATAAAAGCATTTTTAATGCAGTAATTTTGCCTTGTAATGCACCTTATAATGTATTGTATGGTCTCATGAATAATTGCAACCAGTTATTATAAATTATAATACTTCATTGAACATGCCTTTAGAAAGTATAATGCATTTAAACATGACAAACAACCAATTTCAGAATCTGCAAATATTATAATGCATTTTAACTTTGGTTAAAATGATTTATGAAAAGATATAATGTATTATAATGTACATTATAAATAGCCTACCTTTATAATGCATCATACACAAGGGCTTTAAGTAAAGTGTTACCAAAATTTCTAAATTCTAATCTTGTTTTTCAGAGCAATAAAAACACAATCCTGAATGAGGTGGTCATAATTCATTCATTAAAGGGTTAATTAACTGAAAATGTACCATAATATGTAGGCTTTTAAAATTACTTTTGCAAATGCTGGGTTGGGTAATGCTTCAGAATACTATGACTTCAGTAATCAACAATGAAATGTGAGCCAGCTTGTGTTGTGCACTGCTTCAGGCAGAGGGCGCCATGGCTCTCTGAACAACACACTCCAGTAAACACAAGCAAACCCTCCCTGTGTCCATCAGAGGCGAATAGTAGAGCTTCTCATGCCTATTACAGTTACAGCTGAATTAGACATTAAGGCATACAATTAAAGGGTCTATATGTAAGAATGTCCATGCATTAATCGCTTTTGTATTGCCAATGTGTGAACAGCTTGTAACGAAACTCAAAAAAACTCCCCGACTTTCTAGGTTGTCTATGAAAGCCTGTCGATCGATTTTTGTGTGTGTGTGTGTGTGCGTGTGTGTGTGTGTTTATTCTGTTATTGAGAGGAAAGCACATATTTACATATTCATCTAAACGTGTTGTTTCTCAGCAGCCAACGTTCCCGTAGGATGCAGTTACAGGACCGCATTTCTAGCTCCCTTGTTTTTTGTGTCAAAAACCTGTTGAGTCTGTTCAGTAAGGAGTGTTCTGATTGGTGGATTAAAAGCTCCCCGCAATTGGCTAAACAGAACATCCTCCAAAAAAAGATATTTATTAATCTTAAAGGAGAACTTGGTAACTTTTTTAACTAAATAAAACTGTCTAGAAATCATTTGGATGGTTAAACAACCTGTTCTGGTGATATTGGTGACTTTCCCCGCTCCCCCCAGCGTTCCCAGGCGGAAAACCAACCTTGCAACTTGGGGACTACCGTCCTGGCAAGATAGAAATTGGAAGTCTCGTGAGAAGCGAGAACTAGAACGAGAACGAGCGCGAAACACGAATTGCTTTACAGCAATTCGACATAAACACACACGCATGTATGATATATTACCAGATTACCCACCTCGGTAGACACTGCTCCACGCGATACAGTTGGCTTGCTCCGATCAAAACAAACGCACATGAGCAGCGGTAGAGAGGGGGAGGAGGCCGCCGCAAGTGAGTTTTTTACGACCGTGTTGTGAAATATACGCCCCACCACAGCTGTAGGGGGAGCTCGTGGGGAAAACATGCGACAACAAAAGGGAAAATCAGCGAAGAAGTGACTAGAGTTCGCTAGAGTTGCCGAGTTCTCCTTTAACCTGTCAGGAAGGTCTCAAAAATACCACACACAAATTCAAAGCAGTCCACGCACGTGTAACGATTTGCAAATGCAGATTCAACGATCCATAAATACATGTAACATCATTCATAAATGTGTGATGGAAATTAATTCAAGAACTTGATACATTTGTGTAAACATTTTAATTGTATTTAGGTAAGATGTATTTGTGTGAGCATTTGGGGCAGGGGCGGACTGGCCATCGGGAGCACCGGGACATTTCCCGGTGGCCTGACGGTCGTTCTGGCCTGCCGGCTGCCGCTGTGCAGACCATCAGCCTGGCATGTGATAGGCTGGTGTGCAACTAGAATGCAGACGCAGCAAGCTGCTGCAAAATCCCAGCCATGTTCGCCAGTAAGGGAACAGGTCGGTCAAGATAACATTTACATTATATTTATAATAATTTGGCATTGGGGTGTGCGATATGACGATTTTTGATCGTGGACGATTAAAATGTCTCCATGATCTGCTTTTGAAGAAATATCGTAGAATCGTGCATTCTATCAGTTGCTGTTCTGGCGCCTCTGTCCCAACATCCTGAACAACGCGACGTACACGCTGCGGAACGGGACACTGCAGTTTACAAAAGTTCATAATTTGCATGTGCTTTAATACCTTTTCGGTTAAACATTTAATTCGCGTGCTGATGCGCTGTTCTAACGTGTGCGTTTCTCAGCGCGTACATGTGAAGTTCACATGCACTAAAAGCCTGTCTACCAGCGCCTGGATAGTGGACAAAGTTATCCTTTGAGTCTTATTGTGCTAATACTGTCAAATACACACAAGGTTTACATAAACAAAGTCGGTTATGTCTAAAGTGAACGCAAACTTGAGAAAATTGAGAGAAAATCTGCTTGTCAAATGCGTGTATAATAGACGCGTCGCGTGCAACTCTTAAAGAGACAGTAGTAATAGTAAACACGATGCCGCTTCTCCTTAAAGGGATAGTTCACCCCAAAATAAAAATTATCTCATTATTTACGCACTCTAATGTTATTCCAAACCTGTATTAATTTCCTTTTAATATTTTCTAATATTTATCTAATATTAATATTTTGAAGAATGTGGCTATCCAAACAGTAGCTGGTCCCCATTGACTTCCATAGGAGAAAAATATACTATGGAAGTCACTGGGGTACATCAACTGTTTGGTTACCCACATTCTTCCAAATAACTTTTATTTTCAACAAAAGAAAGAAACTTATTCGAGTTTAAAACAACTTGAGAGAGTAACTTATGACAAATAGCATTTTTAGGAGAACTATCCCTTTAATGTTAATAAAACAACAAAATGCAAAGAGAAAATCACTCACTGCTCCTGACTGATAACTTTTAATAGTAGCTTTAATAATTATCAATGTATAATTTATACAGTGAAGTCTGTTTTGTTTTATTTTCATATTTGTTATTTTTGTTATTTTAATTACTTTCTTTAATGCCACTGTTAAATACACCTACTGTAGCTGAAAACATACAGCAAATGTTTATTTAATTTGTATATTAAGTTGTGTATGAGTAATGTGTATCTTTGATCTTAATATTTAATAACAAAGAAAATGACAAAAAAAATATCTTCGCCCCTGTCTGCTATTCTTTTTTATTTTATATTTTGTTACCTAAGGCTTTGTTTTTAAAATATGGACATTAGTTTGGCTGTAATGCTCAGTCACAAAATAGTAAAACCAACATTAAAAAAAGAATCGTGATAAAATCGTGAATCGTGATTTTTCTGAAAAAAATCGTGATATTATATTTTTGCCATATCGCCCACCCCTTTTGAGCACTGAAAATACATAAAATGTAAATATTTCAACATGTGAATGTGTCTCTTATTATCTCTTTTAAAAAGCCAATTTTCTATTTGTCATTGGTTTGTTAGTATAAATGGTGTATTCCTAGTGAGTTTTTAAGGGTTATTTTTTTATTCATTTGTATTGCATCTGGTAGTCTACCTGTTACATTAATAGGGTTAGCCTACAAGTTTATCAGTCCAGTAGATTACATGAATAGGGTGGTGGTGACTGCAGCAGCAGAGGTGGCCTGGCAGTGGAGTCAAATTCCCGGCCTGAATTATTGTCCCAGTCCGCCACTGATTTGGGGAAATAGTTATGCTTTTATACTTTTTATACTGCATTTATGAATTTTGTTTTGTAAATGTATTATTTTTTAGGCTGATCTGGCTCCATAGGACAATGCAATGCATTGCGAATTTTCCCCTTATATCCCATCTCTTCTTTTGACATAAACACTAGCCTACACACACACACACACACACACACAAGTCTAAAGGTTTGTGGATTGTCACTGTCAGTGACACGATCTTCTCTGACCCGTTTGTCTGAACATGTGGAGGCAGGGACAGATGAGACCCTGGATCACAAAACCATATATAGAAGTCGCACGGGTATAGCCTATTTGTGGCAATAGCCAACAATACATGGTCAAAATGATAGATTTTTCTTTTATGCCGAAAATCATGAGGATATTAAGTAAAGATCATGTTCCATGAAGATATTTTGTAAATTTTATACCGTAAATATATAAAACATTTATTTGTGTGAGTGAATGCAGCACAATCGCCAACATAAATGCACAACTTTAAAGGAGATTTTCTCAATGTTTCGATTTTTTTGCACCCTCAGATTCCAGATTTTCAAATACTCGGCCAAATATTGTCATATCATAACAAACCACACATCAATGGAAATCTAATTTATTCAGCTTTCAGATTATCTCCATGTAAAAAAAAAAAAGACCCATGTGACTGGTTTTGTGGTCCAGGGCCACAAATGAGAAACACATGTCTAGAGCTTCATTCACAAGAGACCGGCTTAATCACCAGATCTGAATAGATTCCCGACAATCGTCTTGTCTTTGGAGAATAAGGGACCCCAGTCCACCGTAGACCCGGGAATCTTCTATACAATCGCTGGTTGCCTGGGAAAAGCCTGCTTTAGAGGAGCTGGAGTTTGGGAATGGTCTGGGAATCCTGGGAGATGCTTCACTCCTAGAAAACATGTGGATTCAGCCGAACCTGCGGTGGAGATCCGCACCTGCCGAAAGCCAGCCGGACCCGGAGAACAGCGGCTCTGCGTCGCTATAAATCACTGACGACTTTATAGCATTCCTCCTAGAAGAGGCCTTGTCCACACTCATACGCATCTTTTTTGGCCTTCCGTTCAAACTAAGCTTTTAGAAAACACTTTCCAAAGTGGATAAATTTGAACACTGCAAAAAGTAAAAGATGTTCTTACTTAGTATTTTTGTCTTGTTTAAAGTCCAAATATCAAAAATTTCTTAAATCAAGAAGTATTTAATTACTAGATGAGTAAAATGCCATTAGATAGGCTATATTATGTCTTGTTTTCTGGGGGGAAAATCAAAATGAAGTGAGTTCTTGCTTAAAACAAGCAAAATGATCTGCCAATAATGTATGAAAAATAATCTGTTTTCCGTTTGAATTAATATTTTTTCTTACCCAATTGGCAAATAATTTTGCTTGTTTTAAGCAAAAACTCACTTGAAAACAAGACATAGGCCTTATGGCATTTTACTACTTTAGTAAATCCATCTTGATTTAAGAATATTTTAGATATTTGGACTGGAAATTAAGACACAAATTAAGCCTACTGAGTAAGAAAAGCATTGTTTGCAGCGTGTGGACTGTCAAACCGGATGTATGTTTAAAAACGATGACGTAAGTTTAGTCACGTGACACATATTGTATCCATAGATATTCATGTTTATACTGGTATTGTGCTGGAGAGCGGCTCTGTGTCGGTATACCCTGAAAAAAACTTGCTGTAGGATTTACTTGATAAAATCCTTGTAGCAATTTGTTCTACCACATTTTAAGTGTTTTACTGCATCTGCTCTGTACAACTTAGGCTACCTGTTATTATCAAGTAAAACCTACTTACTATTGAACTTAACATTCATTTGACGTTTAATTGACACTTAACATTTAATTGAAGTAATTAGCTTATAATTACTTAATTCTCACTGAGAACTAAGTTACATCTACTAAACTAATTTTTTTAATAACTTTTTACTTTAAGACTATAGCCTACTAAATTATTCCATACTTTTAAAGTATATGCTTTACTTTGTAACATCTAAGTATTTAATGTACTAGATATTGTATAGATTCAATGCATCTACTTAATAAAAGTAATTTGGCATTCGAACACAGAAACCTCAATACTTGGTACACAAAACATGATGATGCTAACATTCGATAGATCGTTTTTTAGTATGAATGTGTCATTTTGAGTAGAAAATGAATCCAGATGTCACAAAATGGCAAGTTACCAAACCTAACAACAAAAGCAATGATAAAATGATGTAAATACAGCTGGAAAACAGTGAAAATCAACCTTATTAATTATTCATGCCCAAGTGCATGATGGGAACACCAGTATTAGAAAAGTTGAATAGGTTTTACTTCATTTTATATCGTTGATATTTACGCTTTAATTGGGTACTAGGATTTACTTTGTTGTTTTTTTATTCTTGCCTGAACTAACTTTTTCATGTAGAAATTACATTTGTTTTTTCAGTTGCATTTACTTCACAGAATTATTTTTAGTGTGGAAGAAGTCTGAGGCTGAGCTGCTGTTGAAAGCGTCTGTGTGTGTGTGTGTGTGTGTGTGTGTGTGTGTGAGAGCAGGTGTTGTAGTTAATGTTCGCTAGCTCATTAAAGACAGTGAATCCAGACCCTTAAGTGTCTCCATCAACCTTTTTGTTAGAAGGTTTAAGTGTTGACCTGCGTTGACCCCGCGAGCTCCACAAGAGCGGGACACGTTTGCACAATATGGTTGTTCAGGAGTTTCTTCTTTGTGCTCAAACATCTCCTTCATGCCCAAAATGACCTATTTGTGTCTTCAATGTGCAAATGGCCATTTTGAGTTTTAAAGACAAGAAATGCTATGTAAAAAACAGCAAGGACAATAACTTAAAATTCATTATTTATTTTGTTCTTTATTTTAATTACTGATATTTGACATTTTCAGCAGATCCTTACCAAGCCTTGTGGAAAAAGAAGTACACTTTATCTTACTTTTATTACGAAAATAATATGCTTTAAAAGAAAATGCTTTAAGTGTAAACTGAATGTAATGTTAATGCATGTAATTTACAAATAAATTCAAATGTATTATACTTAAAGGGACAGCTCACCCAAAAATTACCATTTTGTCATAATTTACTCACCCTTATGTTGAGCCAAACCTGTTTGAGTTTCTTTCTTTTTTTTTCTGCTGAATACAAAAGAAGATAATTATTTTGAAGAATGTTGTTAATTTTTTTTTAAAGTTTCATTAATAAATCCGTCAGATCTTAACTTTATGCTGTGGAAATACAAACCGGAACACGACGAGCACGGCTCTGAAAAGAGGCGGGGCTTCATGAGTTTGAGGAAAGTCCGTTTTCTGAGGTTAGAGACTGTTTAATTTCGTAAAAAGTTACGAAAATAATGTTAGAATAATTACATGCAGCCTGACATCTCGTCTGAAGAGTCAACTGCGTTGCATGTCTTTCAAAATAAAAGTCTTGCATCCAGATTAACCACATCACAGCTTATATATATTATAAAATTTGGATTTCATACATTCATTTCTTATTCAAAGTCATCCAGCATCTCCTCCCTTCCTCTTTCATCCTCATCATTTTTACCAAAAATGTTTTAGGTGGACAGATCAATACAGTACAAAGAACATAAAAAAAATGTAGGATGTTGGAAAATAACAATGTCTTTTCTGTTCACCAAATGCTTTTTAATCTTCGCTATTGCTTCAATGCAAAAGAACAAGCGTGCCGTTATTTGTTGCATAGTGACGTGTGTTCAAGTAAGCCAGATATGCGCAGATTTTGCGCAATACGCTGTATTTAATATATCATGATGATCAGTATTTGCACTAAATCTGCACAGATTTGTCTTATACAAACTTCCCCAGCAAAGTGAGTAAATATAATACATTAAGTAACACGCCAAATTGGCTCGTGATTTGACAGTGTTACACGCCACAGTGGATTTTTATCCGCGTTTGTCGGGTTGGCGGGAGTTAATTTCAAACCCTGTCTGTGACCCACTATTTGTGAAAAACTGGGCTAAAGCGTGTGTGAGATTTATGGCCTATAGCTGAAGTGTCAGGAGAAAGTGCTTGATGTGCATCACCAACACACAAGAGACTTTAGAGAGGTGCCAAAACTTGACCTCCGAGGTTAAAGGGCACGAGTGACACGCAAATGCAGTGATTGACCTGTAGAGGAAAACAAGCCTCGATGGAAAATAGGGTGGGGTTGCTGTCGGACTGAAACAGGCCTGTGAATGTGAGCGTGCTGCACCTGTTCTGGGGAACTTATTTCCACAACAAGTGGACAGATATAACCGAGCAGAAGAGCACAGGGTAACAAGTGCAACACATTACTGCCATGCAGTGTGTGTCAGCGGCTCGTAGGAGGTTGATATTTATATACACCCAACACTCAGTGTGGAAAATATTCTGTAAATCTCAGCGGCTGCTCCGAGAGCCCCTGTAAAAATATCTCCCTCCGAGCTGGATAGCATCCGCTTAATAGGCTAAATATAGGACAACTCTGTCTTAAAGGTGGCTAAAAGTAGCGGATGGGATTGTAATGCAGTTGCATGCTTACTATAAACAGAATTTTTTTATTTTTACAACTCAGTAGTTTTCATTGAAATCTCAGAAACTTTTTAGTTCTGTGATCATGCTTCATAAACGTCTCACTGCGACAGATTCGTTCGGAGAGTTTTGGCATGCATGGAAAACAACTAAACTTTGTTATCTATAAATATTGTTATCAAGATGGGTGGAAACAGATTCTAAAGCAATTCATTTATTCATTGCCAACAATAGTCGTACATTATTTTCCATGTATGCTCTATGGGTAAATTATGTGCCAGTCTTTTTTGTCCCGTTTATTAATTTATATGATGCAATTCATACATACAATTGTTACGCTGCTGTATAAAGATACTGTCAAAATAAAATATTTCATCAATCACACAGGAGATCACTGGAGAATCAACAGTAGAAACACGGGAGATAGCTGGAGATACAAACGCTATCCACAGCATAGGAGAACATAGGAGACAGCAAAAAACAACTGAAATACAGGGGTGGAACAAAGGAAACTAGATACAGGTGAAACAAAGGCATAAGTCGTAACCATGGAAACCAAAACTTAACAGAGCAAGCAAACAGGTACTAAAGGAAACGGAACAGAGTTTCAAAATAAAAGACAACATGACAGAGAAGAACCATAACAACAATGACTTGAATACACATCTTTTTTAATTTAATTATAATTTTTGTATATAAAGTATCTTATGCTTATCAAGGATCCATAAATAAACGCAAGAGACCTCTTAAAAAAAAAATGGGAGAAAAAAAAGATTGAAAATACAGTTAAACAGTAAATCTGAATATTATAATGTTAAATCAGCCACAGCCAAATCATTATTTGGTTATTTTACATATTTACATATTTTCATAAAATAATCATGTCACGGTTTCCACACAAATATGAAGCAGCACAACTATTTTCAACATTGATAATAATCAGATATGTTTTTCGAGCAGTAAATCATCATATTAGAATGATCATGTGACAGAGTGGAATAATGATGCTGAAAATGTAGCTGTGATCACAGTATGAAGGAGTGTGAAGGAGTATGAAGGAGTGTGAAGGAGTATGGTAGGAGTATGAAGGAGTATGAAGGAGTATGGAAGGAGTATGAAGGAGTGTGAAGGAGTATGGAAGGAGTGTGAAGGAGTATGAAGGAGTGTGAAGGAGTATGAAGGAGTGTGAAGGAGTATGAAGAACTATGAAGGAGTGTGAAGGAGTATGAAGAACTATGAAGGAGTGTGAAGGAGTGTGAAGGAGTATGGTAGGAGTATGAAGGAGTGTGAAGGAGTATGAAGGAGTGTGAAGGAGTATGAAGGAGTATGAAGGAGTGTGAAGGAGTATGAAGGAGTGTGAAGGAGTATGGAAAGAGTATGAAGGAGTGTGAAAGAGTGTGAAGGAGTATGAAGGAGTGTGAATGTGTGTGAAGAAGTCTGAAGGAGTAAGATGGAGTGTGAAGGAGTGTGAAGGAGTATGAATGAGTGAGTGTGAAGGAGTGTGAAGGAGTGTGAAGGAGTATGAAGGAGTGTGAAGGAGTATGGAAAGAGTATGAAGGAGTGTGAAGGAGTGTGAAGGAGTATGAAGGAGTGTGAATGTGTGTGAAGAAGTCTGAAGGAGTAAGATGGAGTGTGAAGGAGTGTGAAGGAGTGTGAAGGAGTGTGAAGGAGTGTGAAGGACTGTGATGGAGTATAGAAGGAGTGTGAAGGAGTGTGAAGGAGTATGAAGGAGTGTGAAGGAGTATGGAAGGAGTATGAAGGAGTGTGAAGGAGTGTGAAAGTGTGAAGGAGTATGAAGGAGTGTGAAAGTGTGAAGGAGTGTGAATGTGTGTGAAGAAGTCTGAAGGAGTAAGATGGAGTGTGAAGGAGTGTGAAGGAATATGAAGGAGTGTGAAGGAGTATGAATGAGTGTGAAGGAGTATGAAGGAGTGCGAAGGAGTATGAAGGGGTGTGAAGGAGTGTGAAGGAGTGTGAAGGAGTATGGAAGGAGTGTGAAGGAGTATGAAGGAGTGTGAAGGAGTGTGAAGAAGTATGAATGAGTGTGAAGAAGTCTGAAGGAGTAAGATGGAGTGCGAAGGAGTATGAAGGGGTGTGAAGGAGTCTGAAGGAGTGTGAAGGAGTATGGAAGGAGTGTGAAGGAGTGTGAAGGAGTATGAAGGAGTGTGAAGGAGTATGAATGAGTGTGAAGGAGTATGAAGGAGTGTGAAGGAGTATGAAGGAGTGTGAAGGAGTGTGAAGGAGTATGAATGTGTGAAGGAGTATGAAGGAGTGGAAGGAGTGTGATGGAGTATGGAAGGAGTATGAAGGAGTATGAAGGAGTATGAAGGAGTAAGAAGGAGTGTGATGGAGTATGAAGGATTATGGAATGAGTGTGAAGGAGTGTGAAGGAGTGTAAAGGAGTGTGATGGAGTGTGATGGAGTATGAAGGAGTATGGAATGAGTGTGAAGGAGTGTGAAGGAGTATGGAAGGAGTGTGAAGGAGTGTGTGAAGGAGTGTGAAGGAGTGTGTGAAGGAGTGTGAAGGTGTGTGATGGAGTATGGAAGGAGTGTGATGGAGTTTGAAGGAGTATGAAGGAGTGTGTAGGAGTGTGAAGGAGTGTGATAAGGTGTAAAGGAGTGTGAAGGAGTGTGATGGAGTGTGAAGGAGTGTGAAGGACTGTGATGGAGTATAGAAGGAGTGTGAAGGAGTGTGATGGGGTGTGAAGAAGTATGAAGGAGTGTGAAGGAGTGTGAAGGAGTGTGATGGGGTGTGAATGAGTTTGAAGGGAGTGTGAAGGAGTGTGATGGGGTGTGAATGAGTTTGAAGGGAGTGTGAAGGAGTATGAAGGAATGTGAAGGAGTTTGATGGGTTGTGAAGGAGTATGAAGGAGTGTGAAGGAGTATGAAGGGGTGTGAAGGAGTGTGAAGGAGTATGGAAGGAGTATGAATGAGTATGAAGGAGTGTCAAGGAGTATGAATGAATGTGAAGAAGTGTGATGGAGTATGGAAGGAGTATGAATGAGTGTGAAGGAGTGTGAAGGAGTGTGAAGGAGTGTGATGGAGTATGGAAGGAGTATGAAGGAGTGAGAAGGAGTATGAAGGAGTGTGAAGGAGTATGAAGGGGTGTGAAGGAGTGTGAAGGAGTATGGAAGGAGTATGAATGAGTATGAAGGAGTGTGAAGGAGTTTGAAGGAGTGTGATGGAGTATGGAAGGAGTATGAATGAGTTTGAAGGAGTGTGAAGGAGTGTGATGGAGTGTGGAAGGAGTGGAAAGAGTGTAAAGGAGTGTGAAGGAGTATGAATGAGTGTGAAGAAGTGTGATGGAGTATGAATGAGTGTGAAGGAGTGTGATGGAGTATGAATGAGTGTGAAGGAGTGTGATGGAGTATGGAAGGAGTGTGAAGGAGTGTGATGGAGTTTGATGGAGTGTGAATGAGTGTGATGGAGTTTGATGGAGTGTGAAGGAGTATGAATGAGTGTGAAGGAGTGTGATGGAGTATGGAAGGAGTTTGAAGGAGTGTGATGGAGTATGGAAGGAGTCTGAAGGAGTGTGATGGAGTGGAAGGAGTATGAAGGAATATGGAAAGAGTGTGAAGGAGTGGAAGGAGTATGAAGGAGTGTGAAGGAGTGGAAGGAGTGTGATGGAGTGGAAGGAGTGTGATGGAGTATGGAAGGAGTGGAAGGAGTGTGATGGAGTATGGAAGGAGTGTGAAGGAGTGGAAGGAGTGTGATGGAGTATGGAAGGAGTGTGAAGAAGTCTGAAGGAGTAAGATGGAGTGCGAAGGAGTATGAAGGGGTGTGAAGGAGTCTGAAGGAGTGTGAAGGAGTATGGAAGGAGTGTGAAGGAGTGTGAAGGAGTATGAAGGAGTGTGAAGGAGTATGAATGAGTGTGAAGGAGTATGAAGGAGTGTGAAGGAGTATGAAGGAGTGTGAAGGAGTGTGAAGGAGTATGAATGAGTGTGAAGGAGTATGAAGGAGTGTAAAGGAGTATGAAGGAGTGGAAGGAGTGTGATGGAGTATGGAAGGAGTATGAAGGAGTATGAAGGAGTGTGATGGAGTATGAAGGAGTAAGAAGGAGTGTGATGGAGTATGAAGGATTATGGAATGAGTGTGAAGGAGTGTGAAGGAGCATGGAAGGAGTGTGAAGGAGTGTGTGAAGGAGTATGAAGGAGTGTGAGGGAGTGTGAAGGAGTGTGATGGGGTGTAAAGGAGTGTGAAGGAGTGTGAAGGAGTGTAAAGGAGTGTGATGGAGTGTGATGGAGTATGAAGGAGTATGGAATGAGTGTGAAGGAGTGTGAAGGAGTATGGAAGGAGTGTGAAGGAGTGTGTGAAGGAGTGTGAAGGAGTGTGTGAAGGAGTGTGAAGGTGTGTGATGGAGTATGGAAGGAGTGTGATGGAGTTTGAAGGAGTATGAAGGAGTGTGTAGGAGTGTGAAGGAGTGTGATAAGGTGTAAAGGAGTGTGAAGGAGTGTGATGGAGTGTGAAGGAGTGTGAAGGAGTGTGATGGAGTGTGAAGGAGTGTGAAGGAGTGTGATGGAGTTTGAAGGAGTATGAAGGAGTGTGTAGGAGTGTGAAGGAGTGTGATAAGGTGTAAAGGAGTGTGAAGGAGTGTGATGGAGTGTGAAGGAGTGTGAAGGAGTGTGATGGGGTGTGAAGAAGTATGAAGGAGTGTGAAGGAGTGTGAAGGAGTGTGATGGGGTGTGAATGAGTTTGAAGGGAGTGTGAAGGAGTGTGATGGGGTGTGAAGGAGTATGAAGGAATGTGAAGGAGTTTAATGGGTTGTGAAGGAGTATGAAGGAGTGTGAAGGAGTATGAAGGGGTGTGAAGGAGTGTGAAGGAGTATGGAAGGAGTATGAATGAGTATGAAGGAGTGTCAAGGAGTATGAATGAATGTGAAGGAGTGTGATGGAGTATGGAAGGAGTATGAATGAGTGTGAAGGAGTGTGAAGGAGTGTGATGGAGTATGGAAGGAGTATAAAGGAGTGAGAAGGAGTATGAAGGAGTGTGATGGAGTGTGAAGGAGTTTGAAGGAGTGTGATGGAGTATGGAAGGAGTGTGAAGGAGTGTGATGGAGTATGAATGAGTGTGAAGGAGTGTGATGGAGTATGAATGAGTGTGAAGGAGTGTGATGGAGTATGGAAGGAGTGTGAAGGAGTGTGATGGAGTTTGATGGAGTGTGAAGGAGTGTGATGGAGTTTGATGGAGTGTGAAGGAGTGTGATGGAGTTTGATGGAGTGTGAAGGAGTATGAATGAGTGTGAAGGAGTGTGATGGAGTATGGAAGGAGTGTGAAGGAGTGTGATGGAGTATGGAAGGAGTCTGAAGGAGTGTGATGGAGTGGAAGGAGTATGCAGGAATATGGAAAGAGTGTGAAGGAGTGGAAGGAGTATGAAGGAGTGTGAAGGAGTTGAAGGAGTGTGATGGAGTGGAAGGAGTGTGATGGAGTATGGAAGGAGTGGAAGGAGTGTGATGGAGTATGGAAGGAGTGTGAAGGAGTGGAAGGAGTGTGATGGAGTATGGAAGGAGTGGAAGGAGTGTGATAGAGTATGGAAGGAGTGTGAAGGAGTGGAAGGAGTGTGATGGAGTATGGAAGGAGTGTGAAGGAGTATGGAAGGAGTGTGAAGGAGTATGGAAGGAGTGTGATGGAATATGGAAGGAGTATGGAAGGAATGTGGAAGGAGTGGAAGGAGTGGAAGGAGTGTGCAGACACCGATGGAAAGTAGTGAAGGAGTGTGCAGACATCGATGGAAAGTAGTGAAGGAGTGTGATGGAGTATGGAAGGAGTGTGATGGAGTGGAAGGAGTGTGAAGGAGTATGAAGGAATATGGAAGGAGTGTGAAGGAGTAGAAGGAGTATGAAGGAGTGTGAAGGAGTGGAAGGAGTGTGATGGAGTGGAAGGAGTGTGAAGGAGTGGAAGGAGTGTGATGGAATATGGAAGGAGTATGGAAGGAATGTGGAAGGAGTGTGCAGACACCGATGGAAACGGAGACGCTGACTCATTAGGTTAGTTGGAAACTCTCTGGATTCCAGAGGCAAGCGGGAATAGAAGCCGTCCTGCTTGGCTTATTCTTCATCTGGTCAGAAATAGTGCCTCACAATCTATTTTGGCCCGTCTGAAGCAGTTTAGGGCCGAGCCCATGCCTCCCTCACCCTAACTACAGCGTATTTATAGACTTTTGTGGAGTCACAGTGGTTATAGTTAGGAGAAACGTCATGGAGCATGTAGTGACAGGATCAGGCCTTCAGTTTATCCAGCTCTTTCTCAACCAGAGATTCAGCTACAATTCAATTCAACTTTATTTCCAGACTTTGCCTAGGGTTTGACAACAGCATAATAATAGCTGTGAATTATCCAGCCGACAAATACGTTTATACACCTGAAGCTTACATAGGCTCACTTTTTAAAGCAGTATAAAAAGAAGAACAGTATGCTTTAAAAAGGTTTATCTTAACCTGACATATAAAACTTTCTCACCATCATATTAGCTTGGGCATATAACATTCGGCGCTGTCTATACATATCGTCATCAACACACATTTCATCTAGGGCTGTCAAACGATTAATCGTGATTAATCGCATCCAAAATAAAAGTTTGTTTTTACATAATACATGTGTGTGTACTGTGTATAATTATTTTCTATATATAAATACACACACATGCATGTATATATTTAAGAAATATTTGCATGTATATACTGTGTATATATATTTATATTATATATAATTTATATTATATATAAATATTTTATATATAAATAACACATTTTTCTTAAATATATATATGAATGTGTGTGTATTTATATATAGAAAATAATTATATACCATACACACACATATATTATGTAAAAACAAACCTTTATTTTGGATGCAATTAATCGCGATTAATCGTTTGACAGCCCTAATTTCATCATTAATGATATGCCGCAAATATTTCGTTTTAGTACTTGCCCTGACAGATAAAAATCTGGAAAATTAAAGTCTTTATCCCCTTTTGTTCTACATATCATGGCAACACTCTTCTTTGCAATATCTCACACATCATATGTAATCCCATACTCAGAGCATACATTTAGCAGCTGTTGAAATCCAGCACTACTTGGAGAAAAAATGACCAGATCGTCAGCATACATAAGACTGAATAAGATATTACCCAGCATGCATCCAGTCTTACAGTCAATTAATTGGGCTGGTGAAAGCAGAGCACACTGAAGCAGCACTGCTTTAGCAGACAGTGGGATCGGTGGACTGCGGCTGAGGAATGAGACAGATGTAAATTTAGTGTTGGAGTTGAAGGTTTGGTCATGCCGGCTCCAGTGCGGATAAACTAACACATTCCAGTGTGTGTCTGCTGTGTCATGACTATGGTAAAACACTAGAGAGACGTGCAGACGGAGACATAGCTTAATATGGGTGCTTCAATCCATCATAGTTTTCAATGCAGTTCAGCTTTATTGCCAGTATTTTGAAAGTTCTATTTGCTTTATTGAGTAAAGTGAAATAGAATTCTGCAGGGGAAAAGTGTTGTTTTTTTTAATCAGTGATCAGACAAACTCTAAATTTCTTTTAGATGAGAGAAAAGAGACCTACAAAACACATATAAGGACAACAACTGACCAAAGACAAGTGAAACACATGGGTATATATAGGAAAACAAGAGGCTAACAAGACACAGGTGTGGGTAATCAATAACAAGAGTAACTATAGAAAAAAGGCTGTGTCTGAAATAATCTATGATGAAACATGATCTCTACACTCTTAAATAGGGCACAGCCATTCGCAGTGGTGTCCGAAACCATAGTGGACGATATCGAGTGCTCTCATTCAATCCCACAATGCACCGCAATAACGAGTGTACAACCAATGTACACGCAACGGCTAGAGAATACCCATAATGCACTGTGAGAGTCGCGCACTGAATGAATTCCCGCGTCTGACCAGAAGATGGCGCTGCATCTGAATAATCATCATCATCTGACGACTGCTGGTCCAATGTGGGTACAGCGTAATATCATACAGGTAAACATGACTTTTTAATTGATTATTAATTAAAGTTTACAGGTTCCATTACAGAGTTCAAAATAAATCCTTTAATTTCTACTGGAGCTGCCAGTTTGCTCAGTTTCAAATGATTATCAAACAGCACAAACTATTTAAAAGCGGCAACCCTTATGTAAGGCACTATGAAATCCCTTTATTTTTTTCCAAATTCAGTTTTTTTCCTATTTATTTTTTCTGGATTCTGTTTTTCATTTAGTTTTTTTTACTCCATTTGAATAGTTATATTACATTTTAGTAATTAAAAAGCATTATTGAAATCATGTAACTTATTCAATTTATTAAAAGTTTAACAAAAATGAAATTTAGGGCTTAATGAAATAAACATTTTTTTTCTCAAATTCGGTTTTAATTTTACCAAATTTTGTCCTTTCTGTTTTAAGTCATCTGAATTCCATTTTAATTGTTTAATTCAATTTTAGTAGTCAAAAAGCATTCCCAATTAATTAAATTAATAAAAATATCAATTTTTCTTTTTTTAAAAAATGTTTTATTTTCTTTATTTCCATGAAATATTATTATTTTTTTTTTATTCTGTGCTGTGTATTAATTTTTTTTTGGTAATCAAATTAAGGCATAAAACATATTAGTAGCCTAGTCACAATTTCTTCAAATTAAACCAAACTTTTATTTTGACGGGCTGCTGTGAAGACTTTTTCGGTTTATAATTCACAGACATTAGTCTACATGGCGATTTGATTTAAGTATACGGACATGCTTTTTATTTATTCATCAAAAAATTCCATTGAATTGCGCGTTTAACAGTAAACTTCAATTTTATGACTGGATTCTGAGATTCCATCTGTGTTTTCTGTTTCCTCGTTTTCATTCATTCCTTCAATATTAGTGGAGTAATGTAGGGAATAGCGAATGAGGGTATCGGGGGTGATTTCGAACACAGCCAGAGATCCATGGTGCCGTTACGGCCCGCAGCTGACCTCCATACACCTGCCAATAAACAGACATATATATATATACACACACACACACAAGGATTTTTTCCATGCACAATTACAAATGGGAAACATTGTAGGTTTTATTTAGCCTAGAAGAATTCTCCTCTCCTCAGCTGCCCTCAATATAGACATATTAATTAATACAGTGCGAGCTGGGAAGCAGGATTGTTTGGCATGTGAAGTCAAAAGTTCAACAATCATACACTCTGGGTTGAGCCTGTTGGGTCATTTTTGGGGTTATTTTTTCCATGCTTGGGTAATTTTTGTGTCACCCAGTGTGAAACGGAGAGGATAAAATAGTATCGATTCCCAACTTTGGGTGTTTCTTGGCTGATGGTTTTGGCCGTAGTGCTATTAGTGTGTCCGTTGGCAGGTGAAAAATTTGGTCGAATTTGGTCGTAAAAGTAAGTTATGAAATTTGTAACTTTTAAAAAGCAAATTCATTAACTGTATAAGCTTTATAACTGATGAGTTGTCATTCTTTCCTGCACTTTACTCACTCACACACATTGTTTTTACTCTTGCCTATATGTCCATTTCTGGATATTCTTGCTTATTAATAAATGTTCACCTTTTGATTGTTAATGGCTCCTGTGTTGTTACTCTAGTATTTCTGTGTGGCTTTAATGTCCAACCTATTTTGGGTTCATTCTAACCGAGCAATATATTCATTTTTAAACAGTAGTAAAATAAAAGTCCAGTGTGTTGAGTCAAACATGGTGAACATTAAGTTTTTAATGTAGTTTATGTGTCTATGTGGTGTTTTTAATCTGCTTTAAGACAAAGCATGTGTAAATTCATAAGTCGACAGCATTGCTGAGTATTTCCTCCTTAAAACTGCAGTGAACCAAAGACAGTCTCAAAAACACGCTTTGAAATCGCTGGTGTTTCTGACGTCACAAACTACCTTGTAACCAATCAGATCAACGTGTGATCGTCAACCAGTGGATCTCTGAGCTGAGTGAGTGAGTGGAGGCAGGGCTCATTTGCATATTCATAGAACCGCGAATACTAAATGAGCCAAGGGTGTCAAATTACATTCAAGATATTTTAAGGCATGAAGAATTATTTTTAAGGAAAATGTTTAAATATGTAATTTTGGTAAAATATTGACTGCAGGGGGACTTTAACAAATTGTTTTTAAACCTGCATTTTTTAGTGTCGTGAGCAAGTAAAGTAGCACATGGCAGCTTTTATACTAAACAGGACACATATTATATTATTAGAAAAATATTATTTTATTGTTTGCTTAGAAATTTCTCCATTACAAAACCGTAACCTGAAAAATCATCATTAGAACAACTAAAAAAATGTGCAAGGCCAAACTCACACAGCGTATTGTGCTTTATAGTTTGCATTCAGTGTATCAGTCAGTTCTGCTGATCATCTCTAACTCGAGGAACAGCAGCCGGCCTCTTCGTGTTTGCTCAGCAGGGATATTCTGGAGAAGGTTTTGAAGCAGCTTCTGCACTGGTATTTCTTGATCTCGGAGTGTGTTTGTAGATGCGCTCGCAGGTTTGAGCGGTCAGCGAACGCACGACTGCAGTGAGGGCAGGAGAACGGCTTCTCACCTGGACACATTACATCATCACAGTTAGGTCTTATTTTACATACTACAAAATTACAATGCATCATTTTCATTCTTCTGTTAGAAGTAGTTCACCTGAAATGAAAATGTTACTTACACTGTGGAAAATACACTTTACCTATAATGCATTATAAAGGTATTCATAATGTAGCCCGAGGTTATAAAGCATTTTATTTTATTTCATAAAAAACTGCAAACTAAAGTTAAAATGCATTATAATATTTGCAGATTACTTGTTGCATCTGAAATTGGTCTAAAGGTGTAATAATGAATAGATATAATGCTTCATAACTGTGGTTACAATTATTCATGAAACCATACGATTGCATTATAAGGTGCACAATTAATGCACTAAAATACTTTTATAATGTATTATATTTAAAGGCTTTATTAGACATTATGTTTTATGTGTGTGTGTGTGTGTGTGTGTGTGTTTCAAAATTACAATGCATCATTTTCATTCTTCTGTTAGTAGTTCACCTGAAATGAAAATGTTACTTACACTGTAGAAAATACACTTTATTTAAAGCCTTTATGTATAATGCATTATAAAGGTATTCATTATGTAGGCTATACTGCATTATTTTTTTCATAAATAACTGCAACCAAAGTTAAAATGCATTATAATTTTAGCAGATTCCTTGTTGCATCTGAAATTGGTCTAAAATGAATAGATATAATGCATTATAACTGTGGTTACAATTATTCATGAAACCATATAATTGCATTATAAGGTGCACAATTAATGCACTAAAATACCTTTATAATGTATTATATATAAAAGGTTTATTAGACATTATTAGAGTATGTTTTTTGTTTTATTTTGTATGCGCGCGTATATGCGTGTGTGTGAGTGTGTGTTTCAAAATTACAATGCATGATTTTCATACTTCTGTTAGAAGTATTTCACCTGAAATGAAAATGTTACTGTAAAAAATACACTTATTTAAAGCCTTTATGTATAATGCATTATAAAGGTATAAAGGTATTCATAATATAGGCTATACTGCATCATATTTTTTCATAAATAACTGCAACCAAAGTTAAAATGCATTATAATATTAGCATGTTCCTTGTTGCATCTGAAATTGCTCTAAAAGTGTCACAATAAATAGATAAGTATTATAACATATTACAACTATAACAATTATTCATGAGACCATCAAAGAATTATAAGTTGCATAATTATAATGCATTAAAATACTTTTATAATGCATTATATATAAAGCATTTATTAGACATTATTGTGTATGTTTTACATTTCCCCTGTGTTGTCGATCTCAAATCTCATTTGCGTTCATGTATTTCAAACCTGATGTGATGTGAAAACCAATGTCTTTTGCCATCAGATTATTATTTTTATTGTCAAAACAGAAATATCTAAAGACTCAGTTTAATTCAACACAAGTGAGAACAAGATTAGAGACTGTGGAAGAGAAAACTGACTCAAGCTTTGGTGTGTTCAAAGACTCACTTTAGATTAATTTAGCTTTTGTCATCATTGTGGAGTTTGGTGGTATAGTCGAACTGTTTCCACCCACCTACGTTTATGCACATTTTGGGAATTCACATTAAAAATAATGCTGGGTGGAAACTGGATGCACTCATGCGCTCTGTTGAGGTGCTTAAAGCTTTTATCTGATATGAAGACATGCAGATAAACTACGATGGAAACACATTTACAGAATAAATCCCTCGATGTGCAACAATAAACTCATGTGACTTCGCCTCAGCGTCAGCTGTGATTGGATAACTGGAGTAACCAGCGGACCAATGGCGTCGCAGCGTCTCAGATGTTGGTTTGGTGTTTCTGAAACGCCGGAGTCGAAGTGTGTGATCAGAATGATTTGGTTTAATTCCCTCCAGAAGCGTCTCACACACACGAGTGTGTTCCCGAACACCAGCATCCGAACGCCAGAGAACACGACAGCGGTTACTGTGTTTCGTCTGACGCTCTGAGACACACTCGTTTATGATGGAGGGAAAAAAAAAAGAAAGATTACAGCAAATTACAGTTTTATTACTGATAATTTTGCGCCAGTTTTCCAGGAGGACATGATTTTGTTCTCTTGAACACTTGTGATGGAAACACTGCTTTATTCACAAATGTTTTATTATGTTTTCTCATTTTGTGTTTCACACAAGCAGAAAATATGAAAAGAACACTCTTAAAAATAAAGGGGTTACACTTTATTAAGGTTTGATTATTGAAATAAGTACAGAGTAATATTAATTAACTACATGTACTTACTATAGTTACGGTTTAGGGTTAGTTACTTGTAATTACGCATAATTTACTGTTATTACTATAGTAAGTACATGTAGTAATGTGTAATTACATTACAAGTGCCACCAATAATGTTCTTTATTGGCATCGACGGGTCCCTGAAGAACCTTTAACATCCGTGAAACCTTTCCATCGGACAAAAGGTTGTTTATAGGGGGGAAATGTTCTTTAGATTATAAAAATGTTCTTCATACTAAGAAAAAAAAAGGTTCTTTGCAAAAATCACTTTTGAAACCTTTATTTTTAAGAATGAAGGGTGAGATGACAAATGTTTGAGAGACATATTCCTTCCAGAACAGTATTTTCCTCCACTGATGCATAATTTTACAGACTTAACATATCATTTTTTTTTTACTTGTATATAAAAAGATATGACTAGACAAATGTACATCTTCACCCCATTTGTTTGTTTTATTTGTGATAATAACGCAATGCAACCTGACAAACATTATTTTGGTCCAGGCTGTCACACAAAGAAATTATGAACACATGCAAAACTAACAGAGAACCAGAGAAATATTAATAATGGATACTAAGATTTTTCCTGTCAGCTTTTTGTTTTTTCATGCATATATAGATTATTTTTGCATATTAAAAAAAAAATTGTGATTTTAACCCTCTGGGGTCGACAAACACATCGACACATTTTTCACATAGCAGCAAAATAGACTAAAAATACTCATTTATGGTCATACATATACATATTGTGATTTTAACGGTAAAAAACTGTTAATTGGTTAACAGAAAGTGAAAAAACCTAAATTGACATTCCCACAATTCCCAGCATGACGCTTCACATTTGATGTATTTTTGTTGAAATAACTGTTTCTTCATAGTTTTTCTAATCAGTTATGTACATTAGGGTTTCATGTTACATTTCATGTTGTTAAATTAATGCTTATTGCAATTGTTCAAGTTCACATGTTGCCATGATGGTGTTTAGTGTGTGTGAGTGACTGTGAAGCTTCTATATGTTAGTATTAACTTTCTCAGTTTGTGGAAAAGCTGCTTGTGATGAGCTTTGATTCATCATGTGACTCTCATCACTGCTGTGATTGATGCTTGTCAGTGTATTACAATGGTATAAAACAGATATTAGTACTTCAAAATATTGGTAAATTATATTTTTACTGTAAATTTAAGTTATGTCTAAATCCTAAATAAAATGTTGCTACCGTATTTTTTACTGTAAATTTCTGCCAACCACAGCTGCCAGTTTTTTACCGTAAATGTAACTAATTTTATTTTATTTTTTTGTAGTTCTCCACTTTTAATAATAAAAGTCACTGTGAAAATCCCCTTTCAGAAACTTTATTTTTAAGTGTGTGTTGAGAAAACGACATCTTTCCCTCCACGAGTCTGATCGAGTCTGATCGTACCTGTGTGTGTGCGAATGTGTCCCTGAAGCAGCCAGGGCCTGGAGAAGGCCTTCCCGCACAGCTTACACACACACGGCAGAGTGTGTGTGCGGATGTGCATCTTCAGCGCTCCCAGACTCACGTACTCCTTCTCGCAGAACTTGCAGACGAAGAACCTCTGGCACTGCCTCTGGTCCGTCAGACTGGAGAAGCTCAGGAACGCTCTCTGGCAGTCGAAGCATCCATCACTGCCATCCTGAAGGACTCTTTGGGAAAGCGGGAATGAGCGTGGATCTGAAAGAGGACTGGACGTCACAGGGAAAGGGAAAGAGAGACCCAGAACCGGGTTCTGTGGAGGAACGTACATCCCTGAGCTGATCGGGTTCATCCGTAAAGTCGAGCTCAATCCCGAAGGACACAGAGTCTCGTGAGGATTCAGTGCTTTGAGTTTGGAGCTTGAAGATTCAATATGAATCACATCTGTGGAGATATGTAATGCACATGATCAGATCGTTCTTATAACATTGATAACCCATTGATAATCTAATTTATCCATTGGTCAACTTTGAAATAAATTTCTATAATTCCCAAATATTATTGGTAACACTTTACAATAAGGTTCATTAGTTAATGTATTTACTAACACAAGAGTAATATATTTGTTACAGTATTTATTAATCTTTGTTCATGTTAGTTCACAGTGCATTAACTAATGTTAACAAATACAATCTTTTGATTTTAATAACATATTAGTAAATGTTGAAATGTTCATTAACTAAGATTAATAAATGCTGTAGAAGTGTTGTTCATAGTTCATGTTAACTAAGGTAGTTAACTAATGCTAACTAATGAACGTTATTGTAAAGTGTTACCAGATTATTTCTCAACTGGTTAACCCTGGAGCCTGAAATAATAAAATGTGCCTTTAAACATGATTGATTTCCCATTATCCACCTTAGTTTTAGCATAAGAGCAAGTGTAACTTGAATGTGCGAGGCTTCTGGAGTCATCCGCTTTTTCTTTATCGTAATCATGAACTCACTCTAAAAAATGCTGGGTTGTTTCAAACCATGTTTGGGTCAAATATGGACAAACCCAATCGTTGGGCTTAAAATGTAAAGTCTCTCTGTAGTGAATAATTGTATCCCTTAAAACTCATCTTTAATCATCAGAATTACACATTTAAATGTTTTTTTGGACACCCTTGCCTCATTTAGTATGCGCAGTTCTATGAATATGCAAATGAGCCCCGCCTCCACTCACTCGCTCAGCTCAGAGATCCACTGGTTGACGATCACACGTTGATCTGATTGGTTACAAGGTAGTTTGTGACGTCAGAAACACCAGCGATTTCAAAGCGTGTTTTTGAGACTGTCTTTGGTTCACTGCAGTTTTAAGGAGGAAATACTCAGCAATGGTGTCGACTTATGAATTTACACATGGTTTGTCTTAAAGCACATTAAAAACACCACATAAGCAAATAAACAACATTAAAAGCTGGATTTTTAACACACAGGGACTTTAAATAAAACATTTAAATCAACGGTTGGCCCAAACATGTTCACCAACTGGCTGTGAAAATGGGTCCATGAATCTTGGCATTGGAAAAGTTTCTTCTATGTGCGGTAATAAGGATCTTTGTAATGTGCAAAATGCTCCAGGTATTGTACTTTACTGCCATAGAATAGTTTCATAATAAAGTGCAATTATTACTGTATTATTGTTATTACTTTTCTCTAAAAATTTCTGGGTTGTTTCAACAGTCAAATATGGACAAACCCAACCGTTGGGTCAAAATTTTTTTTTTTTTTTTTTTTTACATTTGAACTAATGGTTGAGTTTGTCCATATTTGACCCAAGCATTGTTCTGAGTGTGGTTTGTTGCACAAATAGTTTTACATTTACTCCATTTTGTCATTCTTCTCATAAGTCCTATAATGAATCAGAAGTCTCACACGCTTACATCTGCATTGCAAAATAAGGTGGATATTTATTATTTAAACACAATAAATTTAACTTGCATATGAAAACATATAGGCCTGGGAAAATGTACATCTTCAGCCTTATTTGTTTGCTTTAGTTGTATTTGTGATATTAACACAGTGAAAAATGCCAAATTGTGCAGCTGCCATTCAAAGAAATTACGAACACATGCAAAAACAAGAGAGAAGCAACAAAATATCAATAACGAATGATGTTGTAGTCAGTGCTTTTCCTGTCAGCTTATTGTTTTCCTATGCATTTTTTAGCATTTTAAAATAAAACTTAAAACTAGATTGCCTTTTTGTGACAGATAAACACAGATACGTTTTTGTTCTTTTCTCATATTTGTACCTTTTCTCCTGTGGCAAAATGAATTTTTATGGTAACATAAAAATAACAACGTAACAAGGTTTATGAACACATTAACTAAAATTAACCAACAATGTGCAATTCATTAGTTAGGCCTACTGATTTAAAAAAAATATATCTTTATTTATGTTAGTTAATGATAATACAACTGTTGATTGTTAGTTCATGTCAGCTCAGGTCTATTAAATAAATATTATACCATGGGCTGTTTAAATACTCGATTCTGATTGGCTGGAAGGTGTGCAGTAAAACCGTTTAATGCACAGGTAGTTCCAGTCAGTTTGATTACAGTTCGAAATTAATCCGCTACATTGGTAACCATAGTAACACAGATACACTTGCAAGCAGAGTGAGAGACGCATATGAAAACGTTTATTTAGGTAGGCTAAATGGATGAATTTTTCATATCGTTTAATTTGTATGGTGAATATGGCAACTCTGAGAAATGGGCCCAGGCACAAGACGAAATAGAAGACTTGGAGAAGACGTTGAATGACAAAAAGCGGCACAAAGAATTAACAATAAATAAATGACATGATTAGTTCAAATAAAGATTGCCTTGTCACTGTCAGTGTTGCTTGTCATTCATAAATAATTGTAATAAATCCATTAAAGAATCATTAAGTTAGCTATATGCTTAAGCAACGAGGGGACGTTAGCTGATAGACTTTAAAGAAGAGACGCACACAGGTAACTCGCGCACGCATCTCTCTCTCTCTCTCTCTCTCTCTCTCTCTCTCTCTCTCTCTCTCTCTCTCTCTCTCTCTCTCTCTCTCTCTCTGTTCCTTCTCCTTCAGTTCTCTGTCTCTCTCTTTTAATAATGAATTTAAATAAATGTGAATTCATTCAAATAAAAGCAATCCGATGGCTCTACTTTATTTAAAGCGGTCGGAGTGCAAGAACTGACGAGCCTTAACTTAAGAAATAACCGTCATTTTTACACGTCTGTTAAAAAATGACACTGTAAACATCAGTTACAGCTTTAACTTATTTTTAACTTGGCAAATAACCAAGGTATAAGCGGGATAATCCTCGGCTAGCCGTGCAATAAAGGATTTTAATGCACGACGTAGAGGCGAAGAACCACCCGACGCGAAGCGGAGGGTGGTTGCCTCTACGAATTATCCCTTACTTAACAGATACAACTTTTGATTTTAATAATGTATTAGTAAATACTGAAATTATATGGTAAGATTATCAAATGTTTTAGTAGGCCTAGTTCAGTTCATGTTGCAGATAATAATGTTAACAAATGAAACCTTATTCATTTTGTCAGAGAAGATCAGTAAGGGAAAAAAATAATACTATAAAAATAACTGGCTAAGGCTTTGTTAAAACAAAATGCAAGTTATAGTTAGTTGAGCCAATGGCTTTCCCAAGCAGCCAATACAGACAATACAGACTTTTGTCAAAAAATAGTAAAAATAACTCTCTCTTTAGTTACTATACGGTCTATTCCTCTTTTTCTTATTTCTAATCTCTCTCTGAGATACTGCTGAATAATAGTTTGGTTCCTGCTCTAGTTTATCCCTCTTCTTCAGCTCTTCTAACCCAGAGAATAAGAGTTCAACGAGCCGCTCTTTTGTCAGAGGTTCTGCACCTGCTAAACTCATATCTTCATCCTTCTCTCATTATCTCCTCATCATGACGGATAAAACATCTATAGCTGATCATACAATCTAGCTGACACATTTTAAACAGTGACAGGCTGTAAATATCTCAAATCTTGTATAATTACCATGCATGCATTTTCAATTACATCATATTAACTGAAAGACTACTATAAGCAAATATTCATTTATAGATATTTTTGCACTATATTTTTACACACAGAACATCTGTGATATTGTGCACGTTAAACTGTAAGATTTGTACATTCAGAATTTTATTAAATCATAATTATTCAAAACTAATATTTTCTCGCCATTCATTTATACCTTTCAAATTAACCAAAAAAAGTGAATTATATTATCCAATGTTGTTTCTGCGAAAAAATATTTGTTAAAAATCGTAATGTAGCCTATGCAAATATCGAAATGATATAATATAAATAATAACCCAACTATGAAACAAACAAACAAATAGTTATATTAGGTACAGATCAAACATTTTTAACAAGCCTGACAAATGTAGTATTTTAGTCCGAGTCTGAAAATAAGTTACCGTGTTTCTTTGAGTCCAGCACTCCATAGTCAGGCTTCTTGTTCGTGAGGTGTTTCTTCACCAGGAAAGATCTTGGCATCGTATTTCGGTCTTTAAAAGGGAACCAGGTTTGCCTTCTGGCCACGAGCACGAGCTTTAAGCGGGAGATGTTGAGAGTTGAATAAATAGCTGATGTTTAAAGGCTGTTCTTAGCGCCACATTCTCGAGTAAAGAAGAGAAGAGAGAGTCAGGTGCAGATAGAGCTAGACGGACAGCTGGATCAACCAATCAGAATGAAAGGACAAGTGTAAGTGGGCGGGGCCATGTGTGTAGCGACATTCCGCAGCAAACAGGTGCACGCGCGCGATCAAAACAACACAACTTTGTTTTGATGAAACATCACATGTTTTTTTGTTTTTTCCCCTCACTCTCTTTTAGACAACTTGTTGAGGAAAAGGTCGAAAGCAATAGCTTAGTTCAGACTTACACTTTAGACATAACGTTACATGTTCAATGCCTAAAATGTGGTGAATCATTTAATGTAGCCTATGAATAGGTACATAGAATAAAATAAATTATAATATTTTGCTTTGTTGTATTGTTCTATCCCAACAACAGAAACGTCCCACTGAAACGTCTAAAATCTGCTTGAAATGTAAAGGTTAAAAAAGAATAGTTAGGCTAATTAGTTAAATCTGACAGCTTATTTCTGCTTAATGCATTTTGCTTTATCGGTTGAAAATAGAGACCAAGATAACAATTTATTTAAAGAGTTTATAATTTATTTAACTTGCACCTCATATGTTTTTTTGTTGTTGTTTTTTCACAAGGGAGACCAGATGATTGTAACATGCAACATATTAAGAACTTCCGTAACTCACAAAACTCTCAAACTTGATATAGCCTAGCCTAAATCTAATCTTCCCATATTTATCTGTTACAAATTAATAACGCAACATCCCTAAACAAAGTAGCCTACTAATCTTAACCTATCGCACCGCTGAATGGGTTTGTGCATGAATTTACTGTGGTAAACATTTTTTTTTTCATAATAATTATACTTTTTTGTTCATAATAATTATACGCTCCTCAATCACTTTCGTGACCCGACGCGACACGCGACGACTCTTTTTCGCGACGACGTTTCTAATTTTTTTTCGTCGCGGCTGGAACAACTTTAAAGTATCACAATGATAATACTAGGTACTGTTTATGTGATTATTTATAATAATAAAAGCGTCTATTGTTACTTTTTTGCGTGACTTTTATAGCCGTACTGAAAGTGCACTGTGTTTAAATTGATCTCTATTTAATTAAACACAAATTCAATTGCAAATAAAATTGCAAATAAATATAGAAATTCATAAAACAGCTCTAAAAAACATTATAGACAGTGTGTGTGTGTGTGTGAGAGAGAGAGAGAGAGAGAGAGAGAGAGTGTGTGTGTTTGTGTGTGTGTGTGTGTGTGTGTGAGAGAGAGAGAGAGAGAGAGAGAGAGAGAGAGAGAGAGAGAGAGAGAGAGAGAGAGAGAGAGAGAGAGAGAGAGTGTTTGCGTATGTGCGCGTGTGTGCGTGTGTGATAGTGTGTGTTTGTGTGAGATTCTGGTCATTATGCAACCAGTGGGTAATGAGGGTTTAACAAAACAGAATCCATGTGGACCATGTAAAAAACATAGAATCTTTTTTTTACTATTATTTCGGAGAAATGCTTTGATAAATTAAATTGTGCATTTGAAATAGGAATGTTGAGTCTACATCTGTATTCGATGTCGCCATCTAGTGTACCATTAGTGTACTCACATGTGCATCTATTTTTTATTTATTTTTAAAAGTTTGTTAAAGGGATAATTCATCCACAAATATTAAAATACAGTCATCATTTGCGCATACTCACGTTGTTTTTAAACTTATGATTTCTTCCATGCATGGAGATGTCAGGCAAGAATCACAGCATTTCATTTACTTTCATTATATGGAAAGAAAAGATGTGATGAAGAAAAAGTCACTAATATTCCCCTTTTGTTGCTCCCTGGAAGAAAGAGATTGTACGAGCAAAACACTTGACGTGTGTCCGCCAAACCTTTGCTAACAAGAATAAACTAAAAGGCATTAAAATATAACATTGTAATTTTATGTTTACAGTTTTGATCAAATTGGTCTCAAAACATCATTGTTCCACACCGGCCAGAATAACACATCATTAATTTATAAAGTAGAGCAAGTTAAAGGGTAACTCTCACCAAAATGCAACCTAGGCTCTTTTTGTTAATCTACCCGAGGCAAACTTTAGTTTAAAAGCATAATTAGAATGGAAACGCCACTTTTAAGTTTGACCGTATTTTCGTTTTATGTTAAAATGCCTTGTGAATGGGGCACTTTTATGATAGCATCAAAAATCACTATTTTTAAAACACTAAGGAGGCTCGATTCAACATGAAACTTTGCTCAATCACCAGGGGCTCTACACATGAACTCCAGCATTGAGAACATCTTTTGTGTACACAGAGTTTACTAAAAAGAAAGATTTTGAACAACTCACTGTCTCTGTGTCCGCCGGCATTTTGACAGTCAAAAATAGTCGATCTCCGAAAGCAAATGAACTGACTCTGAATTTTAGTATTGTTTCTTATATGATGATCCTTTTTCAAATACAAGGTCAATATTGATTTTCACTAACGAAAAAACAACAAATTATCCGTGAATTTATATTGAACTAAGCTTTAGGAGCTTTCCATCTTTACTCTCCTCCCTGTTACGGAGATTGACTATTTTTGACTGACAAAATGCCGGCTGAGTTGTTCAAAATCTTTCTGATGATGTTGAGACCGCTTCGGCCCTTTCTCAACATTCAGCGGCCAGCTCCATTGGTCCCGCTGACGGATCGGAAGCCCGCTCTGCGGCTTCTTCCGCCCGTGACGAGGACCTGATGCTCGAACTATCTGGCTCCGAGGAGTTGGATATTTTGAGCATTGAGGCAGGAGAATGTGAGGACTCGCCACCCCATTCTCCTGCCTTTGAGGAGCTGCTGGAGGTTGTGACCAGGGCAGTGGCTAAGCTAAACATCGTTTGGCCACCAGAAAAGCAGCAAGCGACTAAAAAAAGCAAACTCGATGAGCACTTTCTGCAAGCCCAGTCACAGCCTTCGCGCCGGAGCCTCCCATTTTTCACCCATCTCCACACCGAGGTGTTGAGATCGTGGAACAAGCCGTTCTCTTCACGACTTTCGAGCCACAATATTCACATCTTGCTTCGATTATGGGTTCGAAAGAGAAGGGCTATGGGATGATGCCACGGGTTGAAGAGGTGTTTGCATCCCATCACTCGCCCGATGCTGCATCGTCCCTGAGAGCTCCGGCGCTTTCCTCCAAGCCCTGCCGTACAACATCGGCCTTGGTTGGGAAGGCATATATGGCGGCAGGTCGGGCTGGTGCATGCCTGCACACGATGGGGCATCTGCAGGCATACCAGGCCGACCTCCTCAAAGAGGTGGACGACAGTGGGGAGGCCGCCCTCAACGACATAAAGGAAATGCGTCGAGCGGTCGACTTGTCTCTCTGGGCTACCAAGGAGACGGCCCGCGCCATTGGTCGGTCCATGGCAGCTTTGGTAGCTATGGAGAGACATCTGTGGCTGAATCTGTCGGGCATCGGGGACAAGGACAGGGCCTTCCTCCTCGACGATCGAGCACCAACAGCTCGCTCCTTCGCAGAGCCCTCAGGAAATCGATGTTTGCCTCCCGCCGCTAAGTGCGCTTCGGGACACATCGGTTTCCAGCGAACGCAAATCGTAGTGTCCACCAGAAAATATTCTGGCCCTGTCGAGTTCGCTTCCTCTCACGAGGCCTGTAGAAAAATTAAATCGGTTAGTTCCTGCCAGTCAACCACTTCAGGTCACCGAATTCCCAAATATAACACCAAATGTCAGTCTCGAGAGACTCTAGTAGATTATCTAGACACCTGGAAAGGTCTTCGAAATATATCTCAGTGGGTCCTGCACACAGTGGAAAAGGGGTTCAGAATTCAGTTTGAGTATCGTCCACCAAAGATTAGCGGGGTTGTGCAACGCTGGTCAGCCCCGAGCAGGGTCAGGTCATGGAACGTTCAGTCTCTCTTAACAAAGGAAGCCATAGAGCAGGTTCCTCCCATGGTTCCTCCTCAAGAGAGGGAGGCCTCCCAAGAAGGATGGGGGTTACGTCCTATTATAGATCTCAGGGTATTGAACCGATGTGGGCATAGTTATCTCCTGCTCGTATAAACACCATCTTGAACCATAGTAACGAGTATCAAGCTAGGCCAGGCCATCACTGTCAAACACTTTCAAAGGGTTTTGGGTCTCCTGGCAGCAGCGTCCAACGTGATTCCTTTTGGCCTGCTGTATATGAGGGCCCTGCAGTGGTAGCTCAGGACCAGAGGGTTTTCCCCGAGGAGGAACCCATTTTGCACAATCAAAGTAACGCGCAGATGCCTTCGTTCTTTGGTCATGTGGAAGAAACCGTTGTTCCTGTCCCAAGGTCCTGTGTTGGGGGCACTGTGTTAGAGAATTTTTTTTACCACGGATGCATCCCTCACAGGCTAGGGTGGAAGGCCGCTACACCAGGGGTCTCTGGAAGGACCATCATCTTTCATGGCACATCAATTGCCTGGAGATGCTGGCAGTATTTCTGGCCCTCAGATATTTCCTTCTGGACCTCAGAGGCCATCATGTTCTAGTGCGAACAGACAATATGTCGGTGGTCTCATATATAAATCGACAGGGGGGCCTGCGATCACGCCCTCTATGCAGATTGGCACATCAGGTTCTTCTGTGGTCCCAGGGCAAACTTCTCTCAGTCAGAGCAATGTTTATTCCCGGGGACAATAATGTGGGAGCAGACATCCTGTCGAGGCAGGGGCTGAGGCCCGGGGAATGGAGACTCCACCCCGATACGGTGGAGTTGATATGGAGGGAGTTTGGTCTGGCGGAAGTGGATCTATTCGCCTCTCACGAAAACACTCATTGTCCGCTCTTGTTCTCCCTCATGCATCCAGCTCCTCTGGGGCTGAGGCTACGACTGTACGCATTTCCCCTGATCGCTCTGCTCCCAGGGGTTCTAGAGAGGGATCAGCTCGCTCCTAGTAGCCCCGTACTGGCCGGCTCGAGTATGGTTTTCGGATATCATGGCTCTTCTAGCATGCCCTCCGTGGCAAATCACGATCAGGAGGGACCTTTTTTCTCAGGTTGAGGGCACAGTATTTCACCCTCGGCCGGAGCTGTGGAACTTGGACAAACTCGTAAATGCTGGTCTCTCAACTGAGGTTGTTGAGACCATCTTAAACTCTACAGCCCCCTCCACGAGGAAACTGTATGCATTAAAATGGAATGTATTCAACTTATGGTGAGTGGACAATGAGAACATCAGTTGGACCCAGTTAACTGCCCAGTGGCTTCAGTGCTGGAGTTCCTCCAGAGTCGCTTCTCTGATGGGCTGTCCCCATCCACGCTTAAGGTCTATGTGGCTGCTGTAGCTGCCTTCCACACGCCTCTAAGGGTGGGCACCTTGGGGAGACACCCACTTATAGTATGTTTCCTTCGTGGAGCTAGGAGGATGAGGCCTGTCATCCAGCCCAGGGTCCCCACGTGGGACCTGGCTGTGGTTCTTGAGGGGTTATCCCTGGCACCCTTCGAACCCTTGGATGAGATGTCTGAGAAATCTGTATCTTTAAAGTTAGCCTTCCTGCTCGCTATTACGTCCATAAAAAGAGTCGGGGACCTGCAGGCGCTATCCGTTGCTCCCTCTTGCCTCGAGTTCGCTCCTGGCAGAGTAAGGGCCATTCTCCACCATAGACCTGGCTATGTGCCTAAGGTGCTGACAAATGTGTCACGGTCTATAATTCTTCAGGTATTCCATCCTCCACCGCATGTGTCCGATGAGCAAGCTAAGCTACATTTATTATGCCCGGTCCAAGCCCTGGAGGCCTATGTTCAAAGAACCTCGGGCTGGAGGAAGTCGGACCAGCTACTCTACTTGGGTCACCTAAGAAGGGTTCCCCTATTTCAAAGCAAACTATCAGCAGATGGATAGTAGAAACTATTTATTCAGCTTACGAGGCGTGCAGCTTGCCTTCGCCTCTTCTAATAAGAGCCCACTCAACCAGAGGAGTGGCTTCCTCTAAAGCTCTGCTAGCAGGAGTTTCCCTTCAAGAGGTCTGTGATGCCGCTGGCTGGGCCTCCCCACACACCTTCATAAAACATTACAGTCTGGATCTGCGCCCTACATTGGGTCCACAAGTTCTCTCGTCTTGAGTGTGCCAGATTGCTTCACACCAGGGCGTATATCTCTGTGTGGCGCAGTGGGCATTTCGTTCCCCAAAGTGTCGATTCTTGACGCAGCGTCTCGTTCTCTTCTCAGGGAACGAGGGTTACAGTTGTAACCTGAGATGTTTTCCTTCTTGCTATCTGTTCAGCAAAAAGAGTGGGTGAGTTACATTCTTAAACAGTAAGTGAAGACTGTCTGAGCTGGAAAGCAGACTATTCAGGGGTCTCTCTTTGTCCGAACCCGGCTTTCCTGCCTAAGGTTCTTAATAATTGCATGATCAATCAAGTAATCAAACTTGCAGCATTTCAACCTGACCCTGATCTCTCTTGTAAAGAACTTGGTCTTGCTAGCTTATGTCCAGTTCGAGCACTTCACACATACATTGAGCACACACAGTCGTTACGACATTCACACACTCAGTTGTTTGTGTGTTTTGATAAGAAAAGTGTCGGACAACCAGCCTTGAAAAACAACCTATAGTAGACATAGGCGCCAATCCATCAATGGATAATATCTCATATTTGTCCTATGAGGCTATGTGATGATGTGGGGCTATTCTAATTCCAAAGGCCAAGGGAACTTTATCAGGATGCATAGTATCCTGGATCCATGAAGTAACTGGCCTTTAAAAATAAAAATCTGCCTGCCTCTATGGGAATTTAACATAGGGGTGTCCAAACTTATGCACCTTGTATTTTAAGGAAGAACATTTATTTATTTACGATACATTATTCATTCACAAAGAAAATTGGTGTCCTTAAAGGATGGATTTTTCCAAATTTTTTTAAATTAAGGCATTAAGTTCAATTTCCAAAAGATGATTTTTTATTCCTCTTTTTAGTCAACTTTAGCATGGGTGTCTAAACTTATGCATAGCACTGTAAATGATCTGGGGGTATTTTGAGCTGAGATTTGACAGACACATTCTGGGAACACCAGAGATTTATATTACATCTTGTGAAAAGGGGCATAATATGTCACCTTTAAGTGTACTTTTTTAAATGGTTTAAAATGTGTTTATTTTATTCAAGTAACAAAAAGAAATACTTCAAAGTTCCCTCCCACTCATCCAGCAGTGAATTCAATTATAATATTTTTTAAAAACATGGCAGGCATATTTGAACTTTAGCTGAACAGACAATATGAATGAATATATAGCCTGGCATAATTCACTGCTAAAGCTACAGTAAACTAGCCTAGAAATCTAGACGCACCCTAGCGGCAGCAAAATTTATTTTGCAGCCAGGGTAGTCTAGCAACTCTCCATTGACTTTCGAGCTGGAAAAACCAAACTCTAGTCAGGCCAATAAAATCGTGTATAGAGTCGGTGGGCGGGCTTAACATAATGACGACAGAGTTGTGACGGTTCCGTGTGAATTCCCTGCGACTTGAAAACAAAGAAGAGCTGCTGCTGCTGGCGAACAGCGGCCTTTCGAATCGGCTTTGGCCGCGACTCTGGAGGACTTGCAGTTAAGCTTTTCTTTGAGAAAAGAACAAAGAACGGCACTTAAGTCATTCTTAAAAAAGATGTGTTCGTAGTTTTGCTGACCAGATACGGCAAAAGTTTAATCTACTAGCTCCGCTGGTGGGAAAATGCTCTGGTTGGTTGAAGCGCTGTCCTATTGCGTGCAGAGGGAATTTAAAAGACAACCGTTTATCCCACCCCTCAGATTGAGCCCTGCCAATGGTGAGTTGCCAGACCTAACATCTTGATGTAGGTCTGGTTTGCCAGGCTAACATAAAAAAAGTACAGTAACATTTATAAAATGGCAAAGATCAGGGGAAAAATAATTTTGTTATGATGAAAAAAGAAAACAGTTGTCATGATCTCACAAAGAAAACAATCACTCGATATAAGATGTAATGGAACACATTATTTCTCTTTATTTTATTAAAGCTTTATTTTATTATGAGAGCTCCCAGGCGAAAAAAAGAAAAGCAAATGTAACAACCATTTGAAGTACTGTCAGAGATGTTCACAATCTCGAAACAATTCCTTTACAGCATTCATGAAACATCTCTGCATGTGTATACAAGATAATCAACGCAAAATTAATATAGATGTAAGATCTCAATATAACTGTAAGGTAAAAAATAAGTCAAATGATTATCTAAAATAGACTACAAACAAAAGATCATCTGAATAATAAAGAATATGAATAAATGATTCAAAGGGTGAGTAAATGAATACCATAGTATGGATATACAGTGAGGAAAATAAGTATTTGAACACACTGCTATTTTGCAAGTTCTCCCACTTGGAAATCATGGAGGGGTCTGAAATTGTCATCGTAGGTGCATGTCCACTGTGAGAGACATAATCTAAAAAAAAAAAAAATGCAGAAATCACAATATATGATTTTTTAACTATTTATTTGTATGATACAGCAGCAAATAAGTATTTGAACACCTGTCTATCAGCTAGAATTCTGACCCTCAAAGACCTGTTAGTCTGCCTTTAAAATGTTCACCTCCACTCCATTTATTATCCTAAATTAGATGCACCTGTTTGAGGTCGTTAGCTGCATAAAGACACCTGTCCACCCCATACAATCAGTAAGAATCCAACTACTAACATGGCCAAGACCAAAGAGCTGTCAAGAGACACTAGAGACAAAATTGTACACCTACACAAGGCTGGAAAGGGCTACGGGGAAATTGCCAAGCAGCTTGGTGAAAAAAGGTCCACTGTTGGAGCAATCATTAGAAAATGGAAGAAGCTAAACATGACTGTCAATCTCCCTCGGACTGGGGCTCCATGCAAGATCTCACCTCGTGGGGTCTCAATGATCCTAAGAAAGGTGAGAAATCAGCCCAGAACTACACGGAAGGAGCTGGTCAATGACCTGAAAAGAGCTGGGACCACCGTTTCCAAGGTTACTGTTGGTAATACACTAAGACATCATGGTTTGAAATCATGCATGGCACGGAAGGTTCCCCTGCTTAAACCAGCACATGTCAAGGCCCGTCTTAAGTTTGCCAATGACCATTTGGATGATCCAGAGGAGTCATGGGAGAAAGTCATGTGGTCAGATGAGACCAAAATAGAACTTTTTGGTCATAATTCCACTAAACGTGTTTGGAGGAAGAAGAATGATGAGTACCATCCCAAGAACACCATCCCTACTGTGAAGCATGGGGGTGGTAGCATTATGCTTTGGGGGTGTTTTTCTGCACATGGGACAGGACGAATGCACTGTATTAAGGAGAGGATGAATTGCGTGATTTTGGGGAACAACCTCCTTCCCTCAGTTAGAGCATTGAAGATGGGTCGAGGCTGGGTCTTCCAACATGACAATGACCCGAAGCACACAGCCAGGATAACCAAGGAGTGGCTCTGTAAGAAGCATATCAAGGTTCTGGCGTGGCCTAGCCAGTCTCCAGACCTAAACCCAATAGAGAATCTTTGGAGGGAGCTCAAACTCCGTGTTTCTCAGCGACAGCCCAGAAACCTGACTGATCTAGAGAAGATCTGTGTGGAGGAGTGGGCCAAAATCCCTCCTGCAGTGTGTGCAAACCTGGTGAAAAACTACTGGAAACGCTTGACCTCTGTAATTGCAAATAAAGGCTACTGTACCAAATATTAACATTGATTTTCTCAGGTGTTCAAATACTTATTTGCAGCTGTATCATACAAATAAATAGTTAAAAAATCATACATTGTGATTTCTGGATTTTTTTTTTTTAGATTATGTCTCTCACAGTGGACATGCACCTACGATGACAATTTCAGACCCCTCCATGATTTCTAAGTGGGAGAACTTGCAAAATAGCAGGGTGTTCAAATACTTATTTTCCTCACTGTATAAATATGCAAGTTTATATGATTAAAGAAAAGAATAAAAAAGAAAGACAATAATAAATGGATTATAACACAAGTTTAGCCCTTTAAAGCATATAGTCAAATAAACTGTTCTGCTTTCCTGGAGTGAACCAGACAATCACCCCTCAGATAACATACATACGTGCAAATAAGTCAAATACAAGAAGCGTTAATCTAACATCATTTCTATAAATCGCCTCAAAAGGCAGAATGCTCTGTGTTTTACAATACTTAATATTTTAAGTAGAGCTGTTCTTCTCCTTTTCTATGTCAAGCTCACATTGGCCATTAACACTATATAAAGGCCTGGCAAAATATTTTCTCAAATTGCAACACTGTTGGGGATTTTGTCTGGGGACAAATAACAATAATCAAATGCTAATCCCTCATTCCGGCTCTTGATGATGTTGGTCACCTCATGTAGTTTCTTGCGGAAAGTCTTTATGGCTTCCTTCACTGGTTGCTCTGTGAAGCACATTTCTGGATATGTGCCTAAGAAAAGCTGGAGGGAAAAGTAAGTTCTTCAGAAAGCAGAACAACATCTTTCTTTCCTTTTACAAGGTAAACTGACCCTAAGCTCCGCCCCCTTGGTTACTGTCAATCACTCAGACAAGCTTATAAAACAAACAAAGGAATTGGGGATTTTCAAATCATAATCCATATTATGGATAATCGAAACATAAATTAACTGTCACTGTTATATGTGCTCCAGAAATAATATAAATTATCCCTTCTATAACTTTTAGATAATTTAGTTTAAAACTATACATTATCTAACATTAGAGAAGAGCAAAAGCTTGCCTGTAAGGATTGGAAGATATGTATTGCACTACAGAACACATGGCGTAAAATGTCATTTGTAACATATGAATTTCTTATTCAACACTGTTTTGAATTTTAAAATGTGTGGACATAGAAGTGTGAATGTGGCACATAATATATAGTGTATAGTAGACGTATTATTTATACTGGACAATAACAGATCAGAGCTCCTAATATTTTATATTTTAAACATGCAACACCATTAAAAGAATAGATACACTTTCTGTTACTCCCCAAACATGATGTTTTTAAAGTGGGACTTAGCGAAGGGTCAGTTAAATTAATTGCACTACCTGACTGAGAATACTTGTATGTTGGCAGTGCCGCAGAACAACATACACAGTAGCAAGCCCTCATCCTTCACTCGCATTTTGTAACATCTTCCCCTCAAAATTGTACTTAATTTTTTTTGTCTAGAAAGCTTATTTTATTTCATTTTGATATTTTTTTTCTATTTGTTTAATGTAATTTTTTTTTTGATTTCTTATTTTATTTACCTTTAAAGTACCTTAAAATTTGGTCAATAAATAATACATAAATAGTCATTTAAGCACATTCCTCACATTCTTTCAACTTAAATTCAAAATAACATAATTTCATGCATACCCAGCTCAAATTCAGCTAAAAATATCATACATCGGGTTTCTTTGCCGGCCTCTTGTGGAAAAAAAAATATATAACATGATATTTCATGACTCTTGCCACTAGATGGCCTTATAGCTCTATGTGGAGCTTTTTTTAATTCACAGTACTCCTCAAATCCATTCAATTGTTTTGTGTATTCGTGGTTCAAGTGCAACAAAAGTCCCAGGGTCTTGGACCCCTCTGATGAACACTAAATTTTTTTTTTAAATAAATAAATAAATTAGTTTCGGGTCAAAGTGATCCGAAGGTGATGCTCTGTACCCTGAGCCAGTAACAGGTTAATTCTTTTTCACATTGATTTAGATTAGACTGTTCGCTACAATTTCAAGTGGAAAGTATATCCAGACCGAATCAACATCAAACCTCATTCCTCTCGAACCGACTGAGGGCCCAAGCTGTTCCTAGAGCCTGGCTGGAACGTCCACGATCAGGCAGACTCTTCATGATATACTCCATATTCACATTGTCCTTCTTTTTGGGAGGCGGCATGCGCATGGTGGTAGGACTGTTGGGGATCCAGCCATACCAGTCAAACTGGAACATAAAAGTTTACTCACAGATATTAGCTTATAGATATTATCCAGAATGTTGCCTAGCAATTTTTGATGCTCTTGTTGTGTGTAATGTAGTGTGTAATCTCACCTGTCCAAAGTTGACAGCAGCATGTTGTGCTGAAGCTGTGAATATCACAACGCTCAGGTACTTGACTAACTCCTCTCGAGTTCCTAGAGACTCTGGAAACTGTGTAAACAGTGGAAGTATGCATTTAACTTCAGAACACATTTAAGGGTGACTTGAAACACACAAAGATGCATATAGAATATACAAGAATACAAACAATCCTGCATGCTTGCACAGAACAACACTGATATTTTGGCCCTGTTTACTCCTGGTATTAAGATGCGTTTTGGTCAATTGGATCACAAGTACGTGATGGAGACACATTCCCGTTTACTCCTGGGGCTCGTTCTTCGTACGTTGCTTATTACATCCGAGATCAAATGACACATCCAAGATGATATCATCGTGCGAATCATGATCCGGCTAACTCGGTTCTTCGAACACACCGACGGATATGATTAGTATCGCTGGATTGAGTTATCTGAGATAATTGCGCGTTCATGCGCTGGTTTAAAAGGGGATATGTATCGATAGTAGAAACATTGATCAGCAACGCTGCTATTGGCTGCTCAGCGTGGCCAAAGAGCGCGCTCAGTTTTTCTCCTCAGCAGAGCAAGAACTAATAGTCGAAGTTTATTCGGAATTTTAATGTTTAATCAAAACGCCAGGGAACACCTCAAAGTCTGCAAAAGCCAGGAGAGAGGGCTGGCAAAAAGTAGCAGACAATTTAAATCCGTTAGAAGTGGCCATGTTAGATGTTTTTATCACTTATTAGCCTATATTTTTGTATTTTAATAATTGCATAATTACTTTGTGCATTGTAATGTCAGAGTCACCACACTAGAACATGGGAACAAATAAAAGTGAAGTACAAAAATATTCTACATAATGGTAATTTTTAGTTTTTTATTATTAGTTTTATTATTAGTTTTTTTATCCATCCATCCATCCATCTTCTACCGCTTATCCGGGACCGGGTCGCGGGGGCAGCAGTCTAAGCAGGGATGCCCAGACTTCCCTCTCCCTAGACACTTCCTCCAGCTCTTCCGGGGGGACACCGAGGCGTTCCCAGGCCAGCCGGGAGACATAGTCTCTCCAGCGTGTCCTAGGTCTTCCCCGGGGTCTCCTCCCGGTGGGACATGCCCGGAACACCTTCCCGGGAAGGCGTCCAGGAGGCATCCGGAAAAGATGCCCGAGCCACCTCAACTGACCCCTCTCGATGTGGAGGAGCAGCGGCTCTACTCTGAGCTCCTCCCGAGTGACCGAGCTTCTCACCCTATCTCTAAGGGATCGCTCAGCCACCCTGCGGAGAAAGCTCATTTCGGCCGCTTGTATCCGGGATCTTGTCCTTTCGGTCATGACCCACAGCTCATGACCATAGGTGAGAGTAGGAACGTAGATTGACCGGTAAATCGAGAGCTTCGCCTTGCGGCTCAGCTCCTTCTTCACCACGACAGACCGGTACAGGGACCGCATTACTGTAGAAGCTGCACCGATCCGCCTGTCAATCTCCCGTTCCATCCTTCCCTCACTCGTGAACAAGACCCCAAGATACTTGAACTCCTCCACTTGAGGCAGGAGCTCTCCACCAACCTGAAGCGGGCAAACCACCCTTTTCCGACTGAGAACCATGGCCTCGGATTTGGAGGTGCTGATTCTCATCCCAGCCGCTTCACACTCGGCTGCAAACCGTCCCAGTGCATGCTGGAGGTCCTGGTTTGATGAGGCCAGCACGACAACATCATCTGCAAAGAGCAGAGATGAAATCGTGTGGTCCCCAAACCTGACCCCCTCCGGCCCCTGGCTGCGCCTAGAAATTCTGTCCATAAAAATTATGAACAGAACCGGCGACAAAGGGCAGCCCTGCCGGAGTCCAACATGCACCGGGAACAAGTCTGACTTACTGCCGGCAATGCGAACCAAGCTCCTGCTCCGGTCGTACAGGGACCGGATAGCCCTTAGCAAAGGGCCCCGAACCCCATACTCCCAGAGCACCCTCCACAAGATGCCGCGAGGGACACAGTCAAATGCCTTCTCCAAATCCACAAAACACATGTGGATTGGTTGGGCAAACTCCCATGAGCCCTCCAGCACCCTGTAGAGGGTATAGAGCTGGTCCAGTGTTCCACGACCGGGACGAAAACCACACTGTTCCTCCTGAATCCGAGGTTCTACTATCGGCCGGATTCTCCTCTCCAGTACCCTGGCATAGACTTTCCCAGGGAGGCTGAGAAGTGTGATCCCCCTATAGTTGGAGCACACCCTCCGGTCCCCCTTCTTGAAAAGAGGGACCACCACCCCGGTCTGCCAGTCCAAAGGCACTGTCCCCAACCACCACGCGATGCTGCAGAGGCGTGTCAGCCAAGACAGCCCCACAACATCCAGAGACTTGAGGTACTCAGGGCGGATCTCATCCACCCCCGGTGCCTTGCCACCGAGGAGTTTCTTGACTACCTCGGTGACTTCAGCTTGGGTGATGGACGAGTCCGCCTCTGAGCCCTCAGCCTCTGCTTCCTCAATGGAAGACGTGACGGCGGGATTGAGGAGATCCTCGAAGTATTCCTTCCACCGTCTGGTGATATCCCCAGTCGAGGTCAACAGCTGCCCACCTCCACTGTAAACAGCGTTGGTAGGGCACTGCTTCCCTCTCCTGAGGCGCCGAACGGTTTGCCAGAATCTCTTCGAGGCCGACCGATAGTCCTTCTCCATGGCCTCACCGAACTCCTCCCAGGCCCGAGTTTTTGCCTCCACAACCACCCGGGCTGCAGTCCGCTTGGCCCGTCGGTACCCATCAGCTGCCTCAGGAGTCCCACAAGCCAGCCAGGCCCGATAGGACTCCTTCTTCAGCTTGACGGCATCCCTTACATCCGGTGTCCACCACCGGGTTCGGGGATTGCCGCCTCGACAGGCACCGGAGACCTTACAGCCACAGCTCCGAGTGGCCGCGTTGACAATGGAGGTGGAGAACATGGTCCACTCGGACTCAATATCTCCAGACTCCCTCGGGATCTGGTCGAAGCTCTGCCGGAGGTGGGAGTTGAAGATCTCTCTGACAGGAGATTCGGCCAAACGTTCCCAACAGACCCTCACAGTACGTTTGGGTCTGCCGAGTCTGTCCAGCTTCCTCCCCTGCCATCGGATCCAACTCACCACCAGGTGGTGATTAGTTGACAGCTCCGCCCCTCTCTTCACCCGAGTGTCCAAGACATACGGCCGGAGGTCGGATGAAACGACCACAAAGTCGATCATTGACCTCCGGCCTAGGGTGTCCTGGTGCCATGTGCACTGATGGACACCCTTATGCTTGAACATGGTGTTCGTTATGGACAAGCTGTAACTAGCACAGAAGTCCAATAACAGAACACCGCTCGGGTTCAGATCAGGGGGGCCGTTCCTCCCAATCACGCCCCTCCAGGTGTCACTGTCGCTGCCCACGTGGGCGTTGAAGTCCCCCATTAGAACGACGGAGTCCCCAGTCGGAGCACTTTCCAGCACCCCTCCCAGAGACTCCAAGAAGGCCGGGTACTCTGCACTGCCGTTCGGCCCGTAGGCACAAACGACAGTGAGAAACCTATCCCCGACCCGAAGGCGCAGGGAAGCGACCCTCTCGTTCACCGGGGCGAACTCCAACACATGGCGGCTGAGCTGGGGGGCTATAAGCAAACCCACACCAGCCCGCCACCTCTCACCATGGGCAACTCCAGAGTGGTGAAGAGTCCATCCTCTCTCGAGGAGTGTGGTTCCAGAGCCCAAGCCGTGCGTAGAGGTGATCCCAACTATCTCTAGTCGGAATCTCTGAACCTCACGCACAACCTCAGGCTCCTTCCCCGCCAGAGAGGTGACGTTCCATGTCCCTAGAGCTAGATTCCGCGTCCAGGGATCGGGTTGTCTAGGCCCCCGCCTTCGACTGCCGCCCGATCCACTTAACACCGGCCCCTTACGGTCCCTCCTGCAGGTGGTGGGTCCACGGGAGGGTGGCCCCATGTCGCTCCTTCGGGCTGAGCCCGGCCGGACCCCATGGGGGGAGGCCCGACCACCAGGCGCTCGCATACGAGCCCCAACCCCGGGCCTGGCTCCAGGGTGGGGCCCCGGCTGCGCCATGCCGGGCGACGTCACGGTCCTCGAATTTATAGTCGTCATAAGGGTTTTTGAACCGCTCTTAGTCTGACCCGTCACCTAGGACCTTTTTGCCTTGGGAGACCCTACCAGGGGCATATAGCCCCAGACAACATAGCTCCTAGGGTCATTCGGGTACTCAAACCCCTCCACCACGGTAAGGTGGCAGTTCAAGGAGGGGTATTATATTATATTATATGTTTTTTTATTATATTTTTAAACATTTGTGCATTTATTATTTATTTTATTATATATATTTATTTTATTTATTATATCTTTTATAAAAAGCACTATTAAATAAATGGTGTTCTGTTTATAAAATCAACCAAGAAAAAGGCTGAAAAAAAGAAAAGATCTTAGTAGCCTACACTGTAAAATATTTTTTGCTGCATTAAATTAAGGCTGTATAGTCATTTCAACTGTTAAATCTTGAGTAATGATGAATTGCTTTGACTTGTGAAAGTGAAAACTGATAAACTTATGTTAATGTAAAAATATTTTGCCATGAGTTATTGATCACATTTTTCCCCAGTGTAGTTCATTGACATTGTGTTTTCCTCTTTTGTGCACTTTTACATAATACACCAACACTTGTATCTGTTCCCAAGAAAGTGGCTGAAATATGTGCAGTAAGTGGACATTTTATAACTTTCCAAAGGAAAGAAAGTATAAGACTTTGTAATGTCCATTTGTTTCCATTGCACTGGACAGTGAATAAACCCTCTCAGATAACGGTCATATGGAGGAACTAGCCTACCTGCAAGTGCATAAACTTTACTTAATATATACTTGTATGCTTTATGGCTGCAATATAAGTTGCAGGATTCCACATCTACAGAAAGGCCCACAGAAGAGTCTGCACAGACAGAGGAGACATAGGCCTACAGGTGGGCAGTGTATAGCCAACTTTTCCTTTTTATTTGTTGCATGAGGCATGTGTCTATATCTCTTGTTGCAGGCACTTGACCACTGGCTTTTCTTTACAAAGAACAATTGAAATAAAACTCAAGGAACTAATCATATTTGTCTTTTATTAAACATTTAATGAAAAGTGTTTTTTTTTTTTTTTGGCAATGTTGTGTAATATGGCACATGCAACAATGTCACAGGCCCTGTCAGGTGTGCAACCCTCAGACTTTTCAGACACTGAAATCCTCCCTTTAGCCAAAGTTCATTTCATTGTGTGCCCTTGTCCTGGCTAGAGCTGCATTGTAACTGGTTTGGGTCAGGGAATGGGGTCATGACACACCTGTCTGCAGGAACATGTCATAATCACCTATGAAAACATGCAGTTCTGTTAGGATCAGCATAAGTGTAAGTAATACAGTGAGCTTGATATTTAATTGTGGAACTTTTCTTACCACTTTCAAATAATGTGCATAAATGTGAATCTCTGAAAATTCTTAAGTCATGCACAGATCCTGGCCATTTTGCTTTCACATTTGTGATATAGAAGATTTTAGTCAACTGCCTTTTTTAATTTGATATAATATTACTAATCTGGAATATTAAGAATCCCAATAGTAACTGGGCTGCACATTTACATTGTGAACCCCCTTTCTGTTCACATAATCCCCTTCATTGAGGCCTTGATGGCAGTCTATGGTACCAATCACGTTAGTGAAGCCTGAGTGACATATACTGTAATCGGCATGGTCATGATTGCATGATCTTCATAAAAAATGATGATAGCCTAAAAAAAAAAAAAAAAAAAAAAAAAAACGGCTTTAAAGTCCACATGAAATCAAAATTGACCATACTTACTTTGTTTGCCTAAATTGATCGTTTTGTGGTGAACAATTCATCCATGCAAGTCAATCCACACAAAAAAATTTTTTGGCTTCGTAATCTTTAATCAAAATCTGAAAATGCCCCTCCCGTCTGCGTTGGAGGACCTTCCCTGATGACGTAGGTTTGAGGACTTGGGTTGGGAAACGCTTAACCACTCCCCTCAAACCGTTAGTCTGCTATGAGCAGAGATGGAGAGGAGGAGCGCTAGAGTAAAACCCTGCCCTCTGTTCAATATTCCGTTTCACTGGGAAACACGTCACAACACTGGAGAAAAGTCGTTTGCAACTTCCGGTTCACGCGGACTTTAAAAAAAAACTGCTTTACAACATTGGGTCTTAAGTGGCTTGGAAATACCACAAAAAAACTACAACTGTTTTTTAAACCTAAAAGCGGCAGGTAAACTCCGAATGACACGACAGACAGCGCTTTCCATCAAGTTCTCCGCATCTCCAATAGTGTAAAGGAAAGAGCCACTCACAAATAATCTTAGGGCAATGCAAACAGTTTGTGCTGTAGTTAAAGCCCAGCTCTGACAAGTCGAAAATAAATGTGCATTTCCAACAAATTAATAATGTAAAAATATATATCTCAGAAAGTGCACAAACAATCCAAGATCATGCCAAATCGCCAACAATCAAATCCAGCTAAGTGAGTTAGCGACGTACGGGCCCCAGGTTTGTTTTGGCCTGTCTACTTAATATTCATGAGCCTCACTTCTGATTGGCCTGTTGTTTTCTGAGTGATGCAAGGCCAGGCCAACCACAGGTAACTATGGTCATGTATGCTGTAGCCTGCTGTGGCTTGGTGATGCTCACAAGTAAGGTAAATAAAACAACTGTAATGATGGTGATAAATTATTTGTTATTAAAGTATAAACATTCACAAACCACTGTTAATTTAACATAAAAGCAAGCATAGGTTAATACGTGCATGGTTTGGCATGACAGAAATAGCGCAAGGTGCGCTCCCTTAAAGGGATGGTTCGGGGTAATTTCAACCTAGGGTCCTTTGCACCATGACCTCGAGTCAAACACCACGAATGGTACCAAACTTCTACAGTAGTACAAATAGGTTCTGTACTCATAAAACGAGGCATTGGAAAGTTTGTAAGTACATCAGGAGTTTATTTAAATAACACTTGCCTGATGGCTAATGCTACCGCTAACCCGGACGTCGATGGGTTAATAAATAAATATAATCTCAATATAAAAGAGCACCAGTCAAAATCCTTTACTTGAGAACGGCGAGCAGCAAGAATTGCTCAGATTTCCAAACACCTGCAGTGCTCAGACTTTTCTGCCACAAGGAAAAGTGCACACGTCTGCTTAGACCCTGACGGGGCGCTGTAAGCAATTTTATCACATCGAAGAGCGTTTTAAAAATATGAACGCTGGCATGGATTTTAGCGTGCAAACACTCAAAGATCATATCTGTGCAGGCGCGCGCTTTATAAATGAGGCCCCTCAAGTCAATAGAAATGGAGAATGAGCACATATTTCATGAAGGCTGTGTTTTAACAGCTACAGTGAAGATGCATGATCAACAAAACCAATTGCAAGGATACACTCTTGATTTGTAATATTGGAATGTTTTCCATTCACAAATGGGTGTCTTTACTGGATAACTGAAATACAGTGTAATACTGTACTATTATTATAGTAACTTAATAGTTCTCTGCAAACACGTAGTAAATGGTATTGGGAACAAATTGCTACAGGTCTGTTAGTTTATTTTATTTTTTTAAAGAACAAGTTCCCATTCAGAACGTTTAAGTAGCGGGAAATTTTCTGAGAAATGCTTTAAGAAATTAATGTTCTGGAAAGTTGTGATTAATGTTCAATTGAGAGTTGAGGTTGAGTCTACACCTGTATTCGATGTCGCCATCTAGTGTGTCATTAGTGTACTCACATCTGCATCAAGTAGATTTTTTATTTTTTTTTAAAGGGATAATTCATCCCTAGATATTAAGTCCCTCCATCACTCCACCTGCCCTTACGAGACCCTCCATCACTCCACCTGCCCTTACGAGACCCTCCATCACTCCACCAGCTCTTATGAGTCCCTCCATCACTCCACCTGCCCTTACGAGACCCTCCATCACTCCACCTGCCCTTACGAGACCCTCCATCACTCCACCAGCTCTTACGAGACCCTCCATCACTCCACCTGCCCTTACGAGACCCTCCATCACTCCACCTGCCCTTACGAGACCCTCCATCTCTCCACCTGCCCTTACGAGACCCTCCATCACTCCACCAGCTCTTATGAGACCCTCCATCACTCCACCAGCTCTTATGAGACCCTCCATCACTCCACCTGCCCTTACGAGACCCTCCATCACTCCACCAGCTCTTATGAGACCCTCCATCACTCCACCAGCTCTTATGAGACCCTCCATCACTCCACCAGCTCTTACGAGACCCTCCATCACTCCACCTGCCCTTACGAGACCCTCCATCATCACTCCACCTGCCCTTACGAGACCCTCCATCACTCCACCTGCCCTTACGAGACCCTCCATCACTCCACCAGCTCTTATGAGACCCTCCATCACTCCACCAGCCTTTACGAGACCCTCCATCACTCCACCTGCCCTTACGAGACCCGCCATCACTCCACCAGCTCTTATGAGACCCTCCATCACTCCACCTGCCCTTATGAGACCCTCCATCACTCCACCTGCTCTTACGAGACCCTCCATCACTCCACCTGCCCTTACGAGACCCTCCATCATCACTCCACCTGCCCTTACGAGACCCTCCATCACTCCACCAGCTCTTATGAGACCCTCCATCACTCCACCAGCTCTTATGAGACCCTCCATCACTCCACCAGCTCTTACGAGACCCTCCATCACTCCACCTGCCCTTACGAGACCCTCCATCATCACTCCACCTGCCCTTACGAGACCCTCCATCACTCCACCTGCCCTTACGAGACCCTCCATCACTCCACCAGCTCTTATGAGACCCTCCATCACTCCACCAGCCTTTACGAGACCCTCCATCACTCCACCTGCCCTTACGAGACCCGCCATCACTCCACCAGCTCTTACGAGACCCTCCATCACTCCACCTGCCCTTATGAGACCCTCCATCACTCCACCTGCCCTTACGAGACCCTCCATCACTCCACCTGCCCTTACGAGACCCTCCATCACTCCACCTGCCCTTACGAGACCCTCCATCACTCCACCAGCTCTTATGAGACCCTCCATCACTCCACCAGCCCTTACGAGACCCTCCATCACTCCACCTGCCCTTACGAGACCCTCCATCACTCCACCTGCCCTTACGAGACCCTCCATCACTCCACCTGCCCTTACGAGACCCTCCCAGGGTTTTTCCTACATTGAAATTTTTTTGGCGGCCGCCAAAACGATTTTTTGTCCTGCCAAAGCCTTATTTGATCTGTAATTGGGTTTTGTGAGTGAAGCAGGCTACTGACGGAGTGACGGAGAGAACGATCACAGCGCCCCACCCCCGCGCGCGCACTCTCAGTCTTCAGTTCTGTCTTTGCTCTCTCCCTCGCATCAAAATCAACTGATCCTAAAGGTCGGAAGAACGAATCCATGTTTCACGTGGTGCATTCGGAGAATATTTTTTGCTGAATTAGCGCTGTGTGTGAATTGCAGTCAAAAAAAAGTTGCCTTATCTTCTCTTACAACTTGTGACAAGCATTCATGCAGCTGACATAACTTTAAATAAACGCAAGAGAAAAAAAAAGAAAAAAAAAAAAGAGTGTTTTGTGTGTGTGTGTGTTGACAAATCTTTCGTGATGTCCTAACATCCAGGATTCCCACACAACACGTCCGCTAAAGTCCGATTCGCGACCTAATGACTCCTTTGAGCCGAGGGACGGGACACTGCAGTTCACAAAGTTTCATAATTTGCATGTGCTTTAATGCCGTCGGTTAAACATTTAATTCGCGTGCTGATGCGCTGTTCTAACGCGTGCGTTTCTCAGCGCGTGCATGTGAAGCTCACATGCACTAAAAGCCTGTCTACCAGCGCCTGGATCTTTCGAGTCTTATTGTGCTTATACTGTTAAATACACACAAGGTTTACATAAAGTCGGTTATGTCTAAAGTGAAAGCAAACTTGAGAAAAGTGAGTAAATCTGCTTGTCAAATGCGTGTATATTAGACGCGTCGCGCGCAGCTCTTAAAGAGACAGTAGCAATAGTAAACACGCTGCCGCTTGTCCTTAAAGGGATAGTTCACCCAAAAATAAAAATTATCTCATCATTTACGCACTCTAATGTTGTTCCAAACCTGTATTAATTTCCTTCTAATATTTTTCTAATATTAATATTTTGAAGAATATGGCTAAACAGTTGCTGGTCCCCATTGACTTAGGACCATAGGAGAAAAATATACTATGGTTGTCACTGGGGTACATCAACTGTTTTGTTACCCACATTCTTCCAAATAACTTCTATTTTCAACAGAAGAAAGAAACTTATTCGAGTTTAAAACAACTTGAGAGAGTAAATTATGACAATTTGAATTTTTAGGAGAACTATTCCTTTAATGTTAATAAAACAACAAAATGCAAAGAGAAAATCACTCACTACTATTGACTGGTAACTTTAATAGTAGCTTTAATAAGTATCAATGTATAATTTATACATTGAAGTCTATGTTTTGTTTTATTTTCATATTTGTTCATTTAATTACTTTCTTCAATGCTCCTGTTAAATACACCTACTGTAGCTGAAAACAAAGCACTGTTTATTTAATTTGTATATTAAGTTGTGTATGTGTAATGTGTATCTTTGATCTTAATATTTAATAACAAAGAAAATAATGACAAATATTTTTTTATCTTTGCCTCTGTCTGCCATTTTTTGTTTGTTTTTTTGTTACCCAAGGCTTTGTTTTTAAAATATGGACATTAGTTTGGCTGTAAGGCTCAGTCACAAAATAGTAAAACCAACATAAAAAAGAATCGTGATAAAATCGTGAATCGTGATTTTCCTGAAAAAAAAAATCGTGATATGATATTTTTGGCATATCGCCCACCCTGATGGCCCCCCCAAAAAATAAAATAAAAAGAATGAACAACCAAATATTAACAACGAGGAACAAAAGAAACAAACATCAAGGTATAGATATAAAATAAGTTGTAATCACTTTCTTTTACTATCTAGCCTGACAGTGATAATTTTTTTCATGAATAAATAGGATAAGAAAAAAATCACAAACTGTTTCTTTCTATTTATTTTAAATTTAACATTTATTGGGTACTACGGTACTCTTTGCTGTGTGTGGATGACCATGTCGGTCAGCCACCACCGAAGACCAATTTTGACCCAGGAAAAACCCTGCCTCCATCACTCCACCAGCTCTTATGAGACCCTCCATCACTCCACCTGCCCTTACGAGACCCTCCATCACTCCACCTGCCCTTACGAGACCCTCCATCACTCCACCAGCTCTTATGAGACCCTCCATCACTCCACCTGCCCTTACGAGACCCTCCATCACTCCACCTGCCCTTACGAGACCCTCCATCACTCCACCAGCTCTTATGAGACCCTCCATCACTCCACCTGCCCTTACGAGACCCTCCATCACTCCACCTGCCCTTACGAGACCCTCCATCTCTCCACCTGCCCTTACGAGACCCTCCATCACTCCACCAGCTCTTATGAGACCCTCCATCACTCCACCTGCCCTTATGAGACCCTCCATCACTCCACACTCCACCTGCCCTTACGAGACCCTCCATCACTCCACCTGCCCTTACGAGACCCTCCATCTCTCCACCTGCCCTTACGGGACCCTCCATCACTCCACCTGCCCTTACGAGACCCTCCATCACTCCACCTGCCCTTATGAGACCCTCCATCACTCCACCTGCCCTTACGAGACCCTCCATCACTCCACCAGCTCTTATGAGACCCTCCATCACTCCACCAGCCCTTACGAGACCCTCCATCACTCCACCTGCCCTTACGAGACCCTCCATCTCTCCACCTGCCCTTACGAGACCCTCCATCACTCCACCTGCCCTTATGAGACCCTCCATCACTCCACACTCCACCTGCCCTTACAAGACCCTCCATCACTCCACCTGCCCTTACGAGACCCTCCATCTCTCCACCTGCCCTTACGAGACCCTCCATCACTCCACCTGCCCTTATGAGACCCTCCATCACTCCACCTGCCCTTACGAGACCCTCCATCACTCCACCAGCTCTTATGAGACCCTCCATCACTCCACCTGCCCTTACGAGACCCTCCATCACTCCACCTGCCCTTACGAGACCCTCCATCTCTCCACCTGCCCTTACGAGACCCTCCATCACTCCACCTGCCCTTACGAGACCCTCCATCTCTCCACCTGCCCTTACGAGACCCTCCATCACTCCACCTGCCCTTACGAGACCCTCCATCACTCCACCAGCTCTTATGAGACCCTCCATCACTCCACCTGCCCTTATGAGACCCTCCATCACTCCACACTCCACCTGCCCTTACGAGACCCTCCATCACTCCACCTGCCCTTACGAGACCCTCCATCTCTCCACCTGCCCTTACGAGACCCTCCATCACTCCACATGCTCTTACGAGACCCTCCATCACTCCACCTGCCCTTATGAGACCCTCCATCACTCCACCTGCCCTTACGAGACCCTCCATCATCACTCCACCTGCCCTTATGAGACCCTCCATCACTCCACCTGCTCTTACGAGACCCTCCATCACTCCACCTGCCCTTATGAGACCCTCCATCACTCCACCTGCCCTTACGAGACCCTCCATCACTCCACCTGCTCTTACGAGACCCTCCATCACTCCACCTGCCCTTACGAGACCCTCCATCACTCCACCTGCCCTTACGAGACCCTCCATCTCTCCACCTGCTCTTACGAGACCCTCCATCACTCCACCTGCCCTTACGAGACCCTCCATCACTCCACCTGCCCTTACGAGACCCTCCATCACTCCACCTGCCCTTACGAGACCCTCCATCACTCCACCTGCTCTTACGAGACCCTCCATCACTCCACCTGCCCTTACGAGACCCTCCATCACTCCACCTGCCCTTACGAGACCCTCCATCTCTCCACCTGCCCTTACGAGACCCTCCATCACTCCACCTGCCCTTACGAGACCCTCCATCACTCCACCTGCCCTTATTGCCTCAGATTGTGAAGCACAACACATCACACAACAACCTCAGGCACGAAGGAACGGCTCACCTCTGGTGGTCAGCTGATTCATCAGAATAAAACCGCAGAATGGGCACCGCTGTGTTGAGATGGCAGAAGGATGTGGGGTTCAGCGCCTTCGCCTACATACATGATTGTAGTTTGAATAAAGCTTTGTTTCATGTGTTGACTTGTATATGCATTTGTTTATTGTGTGATGGTGACTTTCATTCATTCTTTTACTAATTTATTAATATTTCTCATTGTTGTCAGTAAATAAAATATAATTATTTACTGAATGCTTTAATTGTTTGAATGAAAATGTAGATATGTTCACTGTTCTAGAATGTATTCAAGCATAGCTATGTCATATGACATACATTTTGTTTGTTTTATTGAATTATATCATTTTCAGTAAAAAGTAATATAATTAAGTATTGGTCAGCATGTATCGTTATTACTGTATGTTTTGGGGTGGGATAGCAATGCAATTCATTCATGGTTAAAATTCATTTTTAATATTGATACTTACATTTTTCGAGTATAAAATCAACAGTTTTCTTCAAATGTGAATCTTCGCACAGCTGCCCTTTGTGCAGACATTACAAACGCTGAGGAAAACCATTCTAGGGACGGCTGTCGATGTTAAATAAGAACATAAATCCACTTTTCCACATAGATCCACTTTTATGTCCTCAAACGCTCGTTTTTCGGGGTCGACAGCTTATGAAAACTTATTTCTGGTTTTCTTAGCTTGTTTGCTGTACACCTTGTCACATAGCAGCTTTTAGGCATTATTCTGTCTTTTGTTTGAAGCAAGAAATGACAAGGAGGCAGCCTCTCGCAATGCAGTCAATGGAGACGGTTGGATCGTTTTCCCCCTTGGTGGGCGTGGTCTTCAGATTATGACGCGATTCGCTCTGTCTCTTTGGGAAATTTATTTTTAATTTACATTTTTAGGAAAACCCCAATATTAGATTAAGATTAAGCACACTAAGTCAGAACAGTCTGATCTGGGTTTGGAGGTTCTAGTTTGAAAGCTTTAGGAGTTACAGAAGTTTAGTCTCAGAAGAAGTAGTAAGTTTAAACAGAATTTCAGTAAGTTGGCTTTCTCAAGCCAAGTTAATAAAGTTGGTTGCAATGGTTTCATGCAGACTTTAACAAAAATTATCATTTAGCCAGTGTTGTGTGTGAAGTGTTATAGAGTGAACACTTGGAAACAAACACAGTAAAAGTAATTTAATAAAAAAAGGGAAATAAGCATCAGTGTAAAAATGTAATGCTGAAACAACCATATAACGACATAAAAGAAATAAAAGCATACATGATGCAGCTGAGGGGAAAAGGACAGAAAAAGACATATCATACAAAAAGTTTGAAAATTCAGTGCTTTCAAAAAAAAAAAAGTAAATTTACAGTATAAATTCATGCTTTAGTTTAGATCAATCTTTAATGCCAAAGAAGTTGTAAAAACATAACCGTTACATTTCATAAAATATACTGGGCAAACAAATTTGGGACAAACATCTTAAGCGGCATTACCGCTTCTTCCCCACAGAGCAATCCGAACAAACATTGAATGTCTTTTGAATTGGGAGCTTCTTTTACGGGAGAAAAAAAAAAAAGCCACGTTCCTGCCTAGACTGCTCCCATGAGAAGAAAACACTTAAGAATATTTCCTTTATGTTGACAGGTGAACAGTGCCATTTTTCCAGCTCCAACTTTAAACATTCAAATCACCAGACCATAAAGCGAACTATAAAAATTCTCATATTTTGCACTTTTAAACCATCTCTTCTTGTAGAGAGAAAAAAAAACAAAAAACATAGTGTCTTAATCGTCTCCTCCTCCATACATGTCTGCCAGCTTCTTGAAGCGAGGGCCCCAGTCATTGATGAAGTCGTAGTCCTGGTCTCCTCCTGAGCTGGAGGAGTTGAGGGAGCTGAGCGAACCTGCGTCTGAGCCGCCTCCTTCATAGTCGAACACCAGGAGAGAGTCGTACGGCGGAGCGGTGGGGTCGTTATCCGCAGCATTCAGATTCTACCGGACAAAGAATAAAGTCGTTAGCCCATTTCACACAGCAATCCCGGTAAGCTACCGTAAAATAGCCAGAATGACTTTACCGGTAAATAAAAAACCTTGACAGGTGTCTGTGACCTTGACTCCAATTTGAAGACATTTTACAAAAGTGCCGAGTAAACGCGTCATTTTATGAATGACCCAGAGCCGTTTCTTTTTTCCGCACTCTTTTGATTGACAGAATATAATCGGCGCTGATCATCGGCTGTTTTTAAACAATCGGTCAATGGCAAAAATAATAGCTTTAATCGGCCGATACCGATTATAGGCCGATACATCACTTCATCTCTAATACTTCGATCTTGCTTTAAAAATAATTCTCTTAATTGAGGTTTAACAGGAATTCTCTTGAGGTTTAATAAGTAACAAAATCACTTACATCATCAATGAACGCGCCAATCTCATCAGGGTTGGTGGGCCGGGGTCTGAACTGAGGTGCCGTCATGTACGTGGGCGCCACATCGTTTCTGAACACGTCAGGTCTGTTGTCCAAGCCTCGATGCAGCACGCTCAAATCAAAGTCCTGTGCAGAAAGAGTGTTGGATATTAAAGTACAGCAAAACCAATTACTACGTAGCAGCAGACAGTTGGTCAGTATGTTATTACATTTTCACAAACCTTGCATTTACAGCACATTAACATCAGCCTCAGACAGCAACAGATCCGGCCCACATCTGAGCGGTGTGGAAACCATGTGTACCGGATGTGGGCCGATTGCTGTCTGGGGCATAACTGCAACCACAGGTATGCATCAAGAATTCACACTAAGAGCGCTCCTGCTGAGTCCTGGGTTACCATGTTATTTCCTTTTTATAATGCTCATTCATTAGACAAGTCACTGCGAGTGGAGCTCTGCAACTACAGCTGCACGATTAATCGTTAAAAGATCACAATCTCGATTCAAACACCCACATGATCTTACTCTTAAAATGACAATGATTCCCTATGCCTATTAAACCATCATTAAGATCAATTACGTATAGGTATCAAACAACTTCACAAACAGTCTTTAACCACAAAGTATCATTGTTAATTGCAATAATTCAGATTAATCATAGAAGTTCTGGGATAAATGTTTATTGCTCGGATATAAACACTGAAGCCTACGGTAGGGTTTTCACTGTACCTTTTGAAAGTAACTTGATGCATCAAATTAATAGTCTATCAATTACATTGTTACACCAGTAGGTGGCGTGAAGTGACTTAAATGTAATTGAATCATTCAAAATTGCAGATTCATCCAGTAATCAATCAAGTGAAGTCTTTATGAGAGAGTCATTGGATCATTCATTCAACCAGATTAAATAAAACTGAGCAATTAACATTGTCAGAACCTCTAGTAAATGCATAGCTATAGATTACATGCATCAATTTAAGTCAGACTACATGCTCACACTACATTACTTTTGGCTGGATTTCACAGTTGCAAATAAAACTTCAAAGCTCTGCAGCAAAACCCCCAGATCGCAGCCAGATCGGAGCTCGCTACGGTCAACAATGCTAGTCAAGTGATCGTGATCTGAGCCGGGCTTAAGCAGACGATTATCACCACGTGATCTTGTATAGTGTGCAATGCCATGTCAAGACGGCCATATGGGCAGGGTCAGGTTTTAGCAAAGATAAAGTTTTATAAAACGCTTAACCTCACATTTCAGCCTTTAAACATTTTAAGAGAGACGAGTCAAAAATAGGCAATCTCCGGGTAAAACTGAAGTTCCAAACATAAGCTTGGGAGGAGCCCAATCATTCAGTGCTGTCAATCACCACAAGCTTACACCGATGAGCCAAAACTTTGACCAGTCACAGGCAAAATCAAATATCATTGATCATATCCTAACAAGTCCACATATTAAGATCTGAACAAATTAAATGGTAAGCAAACAATCAGTTTTTGTAATCATGATGCAGGAAAAATTGGCAACAAATAAAGATCAACTTTGACAAGGGTCAAATTTTTATGGCATGGAGGCTGGGTCAGAGTATCTCTAAAACGGCAAGGCTCGTGGGTTGCCCCCAGTCAGCAGTGGTGAGGATTTACCAGTGGTCTGAGGGGGGACAAACCGGCAAAACGGGGTGTTGGGCGCCCAAGGCTCATCAATGGACAAGGGCAACGAATGCCATCCCGATTGGTCTGAGCCAACAGAAGGTCTACTGTGGTACAAGTCACAAAAATTGTAATGTTATGAGAGGAATGCGTCATGGCATCAAACTCTGCTGGGAAACACTGGATCCGGCCATTCATGTGGACGTAAATTTGACATGGCAACTACCTAAACATTGTTGCAGACCAGGTACAGCCCTTCCTGACAAGTGTTCCCGGTGGAAGTGGCCTCCAACAGAATAAATTATGCACCCTGCCATAGAGCACACATTGTTCAGGAATGGTTTGATAAACGAAGAGTTCAAGGTGTTGCCCTGGCCTCCAAATTCCCCAGAGATCAATCCAATTGAGTCCCCTATTGCATCACGTGGAAGGCCATGTACGTGTGTGCTGTTGACCTGGGGAAGTGATGGCACCAGGATCCACTCTGCAATGGCAACAAGCCAGTAGAGAGAGATGCTCTGAGCAATGTTCTGCTGGGAAACACTGGGTCCAGCATTAATGTGGATGTACATTTGACACGTGCCACCTACCTAAACAACATTGCTACAGACCAGGTACAGCCTTTCCTGACACTGTTCCCTGGTGGAAAAGGCCTCCTTCGGCAGGACGATGTCTCATTCTACCACATTGTTCAGGAATGATTTGAGAAAAATGAGTTCAAGGTGTCCTCAATTCCCAAGATCTCAATCCAATTGAGCATCTGTGGGATGTGCTGGACCAACAAGTTCAATCCATGGTGGCTCTACCTCACAACCTACAAGATCGGAAGGATCTGCTGCTAATGTCTTAGTGCCAAATGCTAGTCCACGCCTTGGCAGGTCGGTGCGGTTTTGGCAGCACACGTAAGAACAGCATATTAGACAGGGGGTCAAAGTTTTGGCTCATCGGTATATACAAGCAGTCGTCACTATGCCGTCCTTGAGGAAATTCTTCCAGCTCCCCATCTCTCCCTCCATTTCCCTCATTTTTTCTCTACTAAGAACCTTTGGTCATGTTCAGAGCTCAAGCCAAGCCTCAGCAATTTACCATTAACTATTAAGATTGGAAGGGCAGGTAAACGCGTGATAACTCTGAAACGTGCAGTGCTCTCATTTACAATGAAATCACCTTTTGAAGTTTAAAAAGCAATTACATTAAGCTATTTAACGATTCCCCCATTTAAAATTTCCAAATTTAAGATCTCCTGAAAGAGACGTTGCTTGTACCATTTGTATATTTTGGTACAAGTTATGGCCTTTAATTCGATGTAATAGAATATTTCTTTACACAAGGATCGGAGTCCCTGCGGGTCCTTAATGTTTTAGTGCGAGCACCACAGCGATTCAGGTAGTGAATCACTGGACCTTGAATTAGGCCCCATAAGGGCTTTCTGAGGGCACCCTGTTAACTTAGAGCTTCACAAATGCTTATACTGTAAAAGATGGTGATTATAAAAAGACATATTGCTTGTTCAAAAGCAAGTTTGACTGTCAATTTCCAGGTACCAATGAACCAATTAACAAACTCAACCATTAAAAACTGATAAACCCCCTTAAAGTATTTCAAATGAAAACCAACCTGATCATCTTCTCCACCGCCTTCCTCATCATAATAGTAGATGTTGTCCCTTATATCATCTTCAGGAAGGAGAGGTTCTTTTTTGGTACCACTTTTCCTCCTCATGAACAAGAGCAGAAGAAGAGCGAGCACTGTGGTAAAAGAAGCACAACTTAACACAGCAAACCTAAAGGATTAAGCAGTAATAATGAACCAAGAAAGATTGAATAGGGACTCTAAAGAGGTCAAGGAAAATTAGATTGCTATTGATCTTATAGGAGTTCAATTCAAAGAGTGAATGTTTGGAAAAAATTGCTAGCAATGAGACTCCTTTTCTGCAGTATAACGTACAGTGTTTCCCATACGTTGACTAGACTGTGGCGGCCATTAAATATATTTTAACTTCTTATAATAACAAAAGGTATTTAAATGTTGTGTTTTGCACCATTGCTGTCAAACAAACCAAAAAGCGTGATAAAGTTCAGGTTCAAGTCACAGACTTTTTCTTTGTTCAATCCGCACACTGAATATGGGTTGGAGCTCTTGATTCGGAAATCTCAAAGTGATCAGATTGATGAATTTCTCTTTAAAATGTACAACATTCTATCCTGTGGGAAACACTGAACTTTCTGTATGCATACAAAGCTTGGAAAATCAACTACATGTACACTCAAATGCATGGGAGAAACTACATACATAGCAGAAGCAAGATTCCTCCCAGGATTCCCAGAACTCCAGATAGTGGCATTCCACCTGCCACTTTGAGAGAACATTGCACTTCTTCTCCTTCGCAGTCACACACCTCTGCTTTAATGGTGTTATCCTGATCCAACCCAGCCTGATCAAAAACTTTCAGGACAACATTGTATTCACCCTGCTCCAATGCAAACTTTGGCATCAGAAAGACACCGGTTGCTAAAATGGGAACATTATGATAATTAGACATGTATACCAAGCCAGCCAGATATTTCAATGTGTAACATGAAGAATTTCTTTAAAACATTAGTAATTGCTCACATGTGTCATTCATCGAGGTGGACCAATTTTTATTGGTTTCTCCGTAGGTCTCAACTCTAAAGGGACCAGCGAAAGGAGGTCCATCTTTGTCCGTTATAGAGAGAAGCACTTTGGCTGAACCACGATTGCATATTTTTATATTCCTTTCACCGATGACAGGAGGGCTGTCATTTACATCCTCCAATTCAATTACCAGGGTTCCTGTGCCAGTTGCTGGAGCTTCACCTGCACACAAGCACAGACATCAGAAAAAGGCCAGCAATAATTCTCCTCTTAAAAAAGGAAACAAATTACCATCATTATCCAGTGCCAAAATGGTAGCTCTGTATTTGCCATCTTTGACAAAGGTAGATTCTCTATCCATAGACTTCATGACTTTAATAACTCCAGTGTCTGGAGTAACACTCAGCCAGCCGGCAGGATCAGTGCCAATTTTATACCTGGAAGGAACCAAACATACAGGTTAAAACTAGAAATGTTCAGCAATAATAACTTAATTCTTGCCTGGAAGTTTAAAATCTTTTGAAGTTCAAAGGATATACAGGCATGATATGATTTGAATTCTGCGTATGAGAGATTTGACATTGGAAGGGAAATATGCATTAATAGGTAGACAGTTGCTAAGGTGGTTCTCAGATTTGTCTGTGGACATTGGTTTGCTAAAAGATCTGAATCTCTAGAGCAGAGGTTCTTAACCTTTTGGAACATAAACCCCCCAAGCCTCCCCCATCATGAGGCACTTTTACAAAAAAGCACAATTTGCGGTTCAGTATTGGACAGTGCAAGCCTTATGTCATCCTCCACATGGAGCCGATGTCTGTATGCTACTTGGTTTTCAAGGCAGTGAATTTTGAAAACTCAGCCTCGCAGATACGTTGAGGTGAATAGTAGTAGTAATTTAACTGAGGATATTAAGTCCAGAGAGCAAGAACTATTGAGGTGTTGCAATCTAGTGTCGCTCTTTAATATGACTAATTTCTCCATGTCAACTGAAAGGCCTTTTCCTGGGCAACTGAAGGGATCTCTGACCCAAGCAAATCAACTGAAATCCTCACTGAAATAATGGCCGAATTGTTGTTTCAGTCCTTCAACACGTTGAGCGGCTGTGTTAATCAAAGGAAAGATATTTATCCCTGTCTATTGCACGGTCAGCGAAGTTGGGAAACATGCAACATTTTTATTAATTAACCGATCACGGCAAAGATCCAATTTGGATCCAACGAACGCCAACGATCGCACGGACTTTGATGTTGACATTGATGCTCAATCAATTCAACCTGTCGAAAATGTCTACAAGGTATGACTACTGCGCCAACCACAGGGGGTTGTCCAGGTACCGCACAAGGTCGGACTTCGCATCAAGAAACATCATCACCTCTGAACACAATTCGTAGCAGCGATCTAAAACCAGACCTCTGGAGAGCCAGCTGGGTTTTATGCAGAGCGGCGTTTTTATTTATGTGCATTATGCTTGAAGCGCAATCAGTAACCAAATGATGTCCAGTCTGCACGTTTTTTCTTGAAATCAATTTGCGCCCCCCTTGTTGAGAACCACTGCTCTAGAGAAAGCAGTCAATTTTCAAATGGAATGAAACTCAGAGGGAATAAAATGATTTGCAACATTTCTTACGTTATCTTCTGTGATTTTGCGGTGTCTGGATCAGTGGCTTTATAAGTAACCAATTCACTATCAATTGGTGAATCTTCACGTTTGAAGATAACCTTCTCCTTTGGATTAAACTCCGGAGGCTCATTAACATCTTCTACATTCACAGTGACTGTGGCAGTGGAAGTGGGCAAAGAACCGACAAATGGATCATCGTTCTCAACAATCACCGACAGAATGTATTGCTTGTTCTTCTCAAAGTCCAGGGGCTGAATGGAAAAGAAAGCATCTTTTACTAAAGGAACATGATCACGAATTGCCAGTGGACACACATGAGCAACACACAGTACCTTTACAGTGGTGATGATGCCCTCTAGCTGGCTGGGTCCAGTACTGACATTGAAAAACCCACTCTTGTCACCGCTAATAATCTTATATTTGGTTGACCAGGCAGGAGATCCAGGTTCATCTCCATCAGTAACTGCAAGTCTGGCCACTTCAGCCCCTACTTTATTCTCTGGGACAGATACAGTGTGCTAAAACAAATAGATGTATGGTGTAAATAAGTATAAATAAAGTTAAAATGCTTATTATAACATTCCGAATTTCTAAATATACATTACCGTTGTTTGCTCAAACTGAGGTGCGTTATCATTGCTGTCAGTCACAGTAATAACAGCTGTGCCAGTGGTTGCGTAACCTTTTCCTTTCATGTCAGTAGCCGTAATTAACAAAGTATATCTGGAATATGTCTGAAAAGAAAGATGTTTTCAGGTGAGTTTGTTTACATGAAATTATTCTTCACTAATGTGAGATCCATTCATCATTTCTCACCTCTTTGTCCAAGCCTAAAGCATTCACACGAATTCCTCCAGTAACAGAGTTGATTTGAAACAGGTTTGGTTTTGGCAATTCTGGATCTTGCTTGACGATTGAGTAAGTGACAATACCATTGTTAGTTTTTGGATCATCTGCATCAGTGGCTTTGACTGTCATAAACTCATGACCTTCAGTGAGAGAAGAAGAAAGACTGATTCGGTGAAACTGAAGAGGCATTTAAAAAAGAAAAAAAAACCTGCTAAAAACCATTTTATTAAGAAACTGCATCATACACCTACCTATTTCAGAAGCTTCAGGAACATTTCCATTGAATGGATTTTGAGTAAATATAGGCGGATTATCATTTTGGTCCAGCACATTTACAATAATTTCCATTGGCGCTTCAACAATATTCGCACCAACTCCAGTCGCATGAGCTACAAGCTAAAGACAGGAGAAGAGATACAGGCATGTTAAGAGACAAATATCTGAGGTTGTGTCTTTTAGTCCATGTCTGTTAGCTTTGACATCAATATGCAAGTGTAGTTTAAGAAAACACTTAATTTTAGTAGATGTACAAATTACAAACGAAAGAAAAAAAAGAGAAAAATCTAACATTAAAAATACACCAAGAACTATCTGCTGATTTTAAAAGTTAGAGATCTAAAATCAACTTACTTTGTATGAAGCTTTTTTTTCTCTGTCAAGTGGTTCAGTCACATACAGATTCCCTGATAATCTTTCTATAGTAAAAATCCCCTTAGGGTCCAGATCCGCTCCTTCACCTGAGATCCTGTATTCCATCTTAAGTTCCTTAGAATAGTCCGACTGGATCTAAATACAGAAAGAAATAAGAGAACAAAGTCAATAACAGACAAACCTCTCAATCTCATTTTGAACATTCTCTTCATGACTTTCTCTCACCTGGACCAGTAGATCTGGGAAAGGACCATTGCCATCCTCAAGCACATTGACTGGAGGAATAACCCAACCTCTCTTTGCTCTCTTCAGACCCGTTGAAGACATTGGAAACCTCAGAACCAGACCATCAGAGGGAGATTCCATCTGAAATTTTGTAAATAACAATGAGTGACAGTTTCTTGGCTCGCTGTACATCGGATATTTCAGGACTCCATATTGCGAATAAATAGTGGCATTTTGCAAAAAAAAATTTCCACCAGTGCGACTCAATTTTGTTAGAGGTCACAATGCTACCACCACCATGTTGCCCAACTGATAAAAGCTGCCGTTTCAGTTGCATATGAGAAACAAATGAAACCAGTCATCAACCAATAATAGAAAAGCGCACAACAGGTTTACTCGTGGGCCGATCTCAATCATGTGACACCGTTAGTACACAGCGCTGGGAGATCCAGTGAGAAAGTGCTTGAATTCACCACAGTATCAATAAAGGCCAATTTCAGCAGAGAATTGTGTTTAATAAATCATATCAGATCAAAAAGTGTTGACATGGAAAGCAGGAGAAACATTGTGCCAAGAATGAACAAGTTATAGATGGCTTTTCAATCCACGAATGACCATGGATTCACTATTGTAGTATCCTAATTCAGAAGTAAGGCCCAATTCTACCCCTCACCCCTTCACTTTCCCCTACCCCTCTGTTTTGCGCGTTCCCGTGAAGGGGTAGGGTTGTCTCGATTCTCTTTTGGTTGGAGGGGTAGGGGTAACTAACTCACGCAATTGAGATGACTACAGCTGACGACGGCATCTTGGAAGTTTGTGATAATCATTGGCGCATCTCCTGTGACGTAGGCGCTAGCGACGACATATGACGTGTAACGGTGTAATAGTGGTGTCCCATTTCTTAGGGGAATATTTTCACCCCTACGCCTTGCCACTCCGTTTCAAGGGGCAAGGGTAAGGGGTAGGCGAGGGGGTATAAAATAGAATTGGGATTGGGCCTAAATCCATTTTCTATCCTGTGTTTGACATCTTTTGAACACTTTTTATAGGAGTCACATTAAAGACTTAAGGTAAACGCCCACTGCCATGATTGGCTATCATATTAAAATTTTCAATGTCCCCACCATTTCACATGTAAATTGGTTTTAAAAACTCCCGATGTTGAAATCTACTTACATAGTTGAAACATATGTAATGCACAAATGTTTCACATGGTTAGCATTAGCATTAATAAGTCTTGGCTGTGGCAAACAAAGTTTAAGAACTGAGTTTCCATCGTTTTAGTTGACAAACGATGACTGCAGCACTACAGTCTTTCGTCACACTATGATGCAATAATGACAAAATCAGAAAGAGTCATTTTCTGAGCTTGGTTTCAATAAAAGCTGTTTTTGGACAAATGAGGAAGTTGAGTTCTGCAACTTACAGGATATTTTTATAGTACAATGACCTCTTGTGTCAAAAGATCAATTAATTATCTCTCACAATTCATGACCCCTTTAAACTGCAACTGAATTGCGAGGAAACAAGTAAAACTTGTATACCTGCTCCTTATAGACCCTTTTACAGTTGGTAAACATGGTGACGTATGTGTGTGGGCGGGGCTTAGCTGGAGGCAGAAAGAACCCTCTGGCCGCTTCACTAACGTTAGTTTGCCAGTTTGTTAGCTTGTTTTTTTAAACAATGACTGGAGAAAATCCAATTTTGTCTTAATGTGCAAGGTCACTCACCGTCCAGGACCGCGATTGTTATTTGCAAAAGTTAATTTTAACGGACGGAAACAGATTGTCTGACCCGTAACGTTACACGCTCAGTCAATGGATGGACGATCTGACAGGATTAACGTTAACGCTAACCGTTACCTCCAGTTGAGTGGCCTGACTTCTACACCTACCCGATAGAGAAACCGAGGGTAAAGAGAAACTGAGGACATATAAATCTTTAGATGCCTATAACAATGTGCTGAATGGTCATGTAAAGACTTGTGTGGTACGATCCGCAGTTCTGCCTAGCCAGCGCCAAGAAGACGACAATGTAAAGAGTGACACTACAGTGCAATTTTAATGATATGAATATTTTCTAGAAATAAAAATTCCAGATGCAGCATACTCATTTTTCATCGATTCTTGCACCCAACAACACAACAAGATGACATTTAATAATAAAAATAATAATTTAAGCTCCTTATTATGTAGCCGAATCTGTGCTAGTTTGTATTGGCCGCCTCCAGTTTTCCGTTTGTTTTGCCTCCAGCTAGCGCCGTGACGTAACTGTGACGTCGGCGCAAAAGGGGTCTATATAATCACTAAAGTGTTTAACCCTGTTCATTTTTTTTGTTGCTTTTTGCATGTTACTGTTGTTAAAAGTAAATTTTAACTGGATTTTAACTGAAATTTTTAACTCCAAGAAATAAACATGCATTATTATTAGTAAACCGCACTTGATGCAAAACAATAGAAATTGAGTGATTAAATTACCTTTAGGATTAAGAATACAGAACAGTGCTCTATAGTCAATCTTTCAGGATTGTATTGGAAAATCATGAATTTAACACAGGCCTCCAATAATAATTTGTAAAAATACAGAATTTGGTAGTTGAATATGCCCATTCAAAGTGTGATAGTAAAGTAGCACACATAAAAACTGAAGTGTCCAATAGAGGTCAGGCTTGTACTGTACTGACAGCAGTTTCTTGTAGGAACTTGTTTGTACCTGTGGAGAGGAGATGTTCATGGCCGTGTCCATGTGATGGTCCTCATGATGATGATGATGATGATGATGATGATGACGCTCAACTCTGACAGATACCGTGTGCTTCTTGCCACTGGAGTCCCAAGCGTCCACAGAAAACACCTTGTGGCCTTCATGAAGAGTCACTTGTCTCTTCAGCGTTACAGTCCCATCCGTGCCCACATCAAACCGCGTGTCAGCGGACTGGAAGAGCGTTCTTGTTCTTCCATCGCAATTAGTGAAAGGAACTGAGGGAGGGAAAGGTGCATAAACTTAAGACAGAGGTAGAACAAACTCAAGCTATGACTTCAATGTGATTTTATAAAAAAAAAAAAAAAAAAAAAAAAAAAAAAACACTTTTCTTTAGGAAAGTAATAAAGTATCAACTGATATGCTGAAACTTGTAGCGGTACATACACCAGTCATATTTCCACATAAGCTTTACTCGTTTCACTTCACTTTCATTTCATCATTCAAAAACTACTTGTTGCCACATGGTTTACCACCCACAGTATTAAGTGATTCACTGTAAAAACGGCCAATCGGCCACTTTATAATATACATTTCTAGTCTCATGAAAGAGTTTGAGAGCCTCATGGATGGGACCAAAAACGGGTAACACTTTACTTAAAGCCCTTATGTATAATACATTATAAAGGTATTTTTAAATATCGTGTCATAAATAATTGTAACCAAAGTTAAAATGCATTATAATATTTGCAGAATCTGAAATTGGTCGTTTGTCATGCATTTTAACGCGTTTCTTTCTAAAGGTGCGTTCAATGAAGTATAATGTATTATAAATGTGGTTGAGAACATACAATGCATTATAAGGTGCATTACAAGGCAGAATTACTGCATTAAAAACACTTTCATAATGCATTATACATAAGGGCGTAAAGTAAAGCGCTACGAAAAAAAATTCTGAAACACTGATTTAAAAAAAAGCAATTTGCAATATTCACATTCAATGTTTGTTTGGATGTGCTTACATGCATGCTTTAGTTTATGCCAAACAACTTCAAATGATGCTTACGGTGTCAATCCTTTTCCCAAAACTACAGCATAATTCATTTAAACAACCACTATCCAGTTATACAGAGGTTTTGCAATGGCTAATAGTGCATCCATTAGAGGTCGGAAGTGGTGAAACCAATCAGCTCTTAGAAATAAGTCACCATTAGTGGGACAATAAAAGGAAAGTCCTTTCAAGATGTACAGAGGTAAACTTACAGATCTATTGATCTAAAGACTGGTTAATGTCGAAACAAAAAGGTTTTGGTTTTGTTTTTTTATATAAAAAAAAAGTAAAGAATAAATCATAATAATGCTGCATTAACTCACATAATGGCTCTAGAAAAATGACTAAATTAACAATGCTTGTGAGATGAGGGCATAAAATCGAAACTAAGATAAGTTGAATCACCTCTCATGGAAAGTACCTGATTCAATGCATTAAATAGGAATTCTTACACTTAATAAACACTGTGGCTAATAAAGCACTGGGTATGACAGAACCAAATATAACTGGGTTTATACATTTCAATGATTGAAAAAAGAAGAAGAAAGTGATAGGCTAACTCTTAAATGTTTTGTTGACCCTGATTCTCCTGGTTTCACTCCCACAGAAACTCAGGATGAGATCATCTGAATTTCACAACACCTGCAGGTTTACTTTAGCATGATATTTCATACAGAGACTTTAACTAAACACCTCACATCCTGATAAATGAGAGAACTAAAATGTGATTTAATTAAACATTTGTGGAGTTAAACCCGAAGTGTTGCATAGAAAAACAACAGTTTAACCTGCACAAATAAAAACTCTTTGCTTTGTCACACCAGGAAACAAAAACAAGGTACTAACTTGCCAATATCTTTAAGAGGTTAAAGTGTCTAGATCTAATAAACGGCTAAGGTAAAGAATCGAAATAGGTTGAATTAAATAAGTGCTGTAAAACAATGTTCGACCACACCGACTTTTGACGAAACTCGAGGCACAGCAATTAAACTTGAGGTGAGACCAGATTTAAGGAAGACGCTAGCATAGACCACACATCGCATTTTTAATTAGCGCACTTCGCGTTATATTTGAATATTTAATAACATTTTGAAAACGCTTGTGTTGTAAAGAGATTTGTATTGACCTACCTCTTCCTAGTCTTTTCCCCCTGTGAAGGTGATCTCTGTGCACTTTTAAAACTACTGTTTCCGACTCAAACCCAGGTGTACATGTCGACTCCTCCGTATATCCACACGAAAATACCTATTTACAAAAATAAAATCAACAAATACAACATTTTATAATAAACCAAGCCGTTAGTGTCCGAAGGCGCGCGACCGTTTAGGTCCACAACTCGACGCCAGACGAAAAAAAATAAATAAAACTTACCTGAAAGAAAAAAAGTATAACTCCTAATCGCACAATCCCCACACAAGCCATTCGACACGCCAAAATCCACACAAAATCCTTCAGCTTTATAATCTTTCGAGGATTTTAAGTAAAGAGCTGCTGTTTTTTCCAACCTCTCAACAGCAGCAAATTGAGGAAATGGTTTCCAGCAGGTATTTCTGCTCTGACGTCAGCAGCAGCCAGGTGACCTCGCCCATCCGGTAATTACCATGTCCAAATATGGGTAGCTATTCGAGGCAAACACACAGGTAAAAATAAAAAAACAGCTCGAAAATCCCCCGATTAATGAACTTCGTGTGAAATATCGAAACGCTGCGTTTCTCAAACATCCTGCATATCATCCCACACAATTAACTCTTTAAAAGACTATTTGTTCAACTGCTCACTCATGTTGCTGAACTGAAGAACTCCTTTCATGGCTTTACACTGAAAAATCCCCTTAGACACATCCTCTGTCTGCTGATGATGAAATTGATAACGATGATGAATCTACTGGTGGATTGAAAGAACTAGCCTCGATTTACTGAAACTAGCCCACATTCATCAAAATATAGGCTACTATGTTTCTGTTAACAAATACATGAAAATGTAGGTTTTGGAAAGATAAACTGTTTATAGACCAAAATGAAAACTTAATACACCATGTAGCCTATGTCAGTGCCGTCTGCTCATACAGTATACAAATAGTGCATTATTTTCGCAATGAATCCCATTCACAATATGGTCATGTGAAGAAATAGCAAAAATAGCTTAGATTTCAGTAAATCATATTGCACATCTTCCATGTTAGCTTACTTATTCGCTTGGTATTTCTTGTGACCCTGATGATTTACTTCAAGATTAGTAATACAATGGTTATGACTTTACTAGTCATCAGGCCTCTTCCCACACAATGCCTCAATAATAACCTCTCTAACATGGTCTATAATGCTTGCTTTGTATTATATTACTGACCCTATAATGTATTTATTAATTTAACGGTTTACCCAGATATCCATAACTAATTTCGGGTGCCTCTTTTCTTGCTTTCTGTTCAGCTTAGGATGCCTCAGGCCACCAAAGATCGTTTTTATTTTCTCCTTTAGTGTTGAGTTTGATCATGAGTTTCCAATGTGATCATGAAACCATAAGTATTTTGTTTCCAACTGAGCGTTGAAAAAATTAGCCTATGGTTTCCAAGGAGAAAGTGTCTTTAGCCGTTCTATCTTTGTGCTCTTCTTTTCTTTTTGTAAACAAGATATATTGGCTCCTCCATTATCACTGTAATTGTCTTTCTGGAAAAAAAATAATATCACTATCTGTTGTTTTTGTCAGTGTAAGATCATTCGCTATAATAAATGGATGTATAGTTAAAATATATGACGGATATTTTTCCATGCGTCCAAATTTAAGTCAAGTGAACTTTATTTTTTTATGCTTCAATGGAAATGTTTTCAAAGCAGCTTCACAATGATAAACAAGAAAATAGCAGAATTAATCATGCAAATTTGATCAAATATGAGTGTAATTCTGCTGTAAAGCAGAAGTAGCAAAACAATAGTGTCATTATTATTCAGTTGTTGATAGTTCTGTTCAATAATGTAAAGCTCATTCTTTATGAAACAAGTTCAATTCAGCTAGCTGTACTGAAAACTACGTAAGCTTGTTTATGCTGCAAAATAAAAAAATAAAAAGGTAACTACAACTTTTTTATCTCACAATTCTGACTTTTCTTTTTATAAAACTTCTTATAAGTTAAATAAGTGAGAGATATAAACTCATACTTCTGACTTTTTTCCCAGAATTGCAAGATATAAACTTGCAGTTGTGACTTATAAAATCAAAATTGTGTGATGTAAGCCCACAGTTCTGACATTTGTACACAATTGTGTGTTTACATCTCACATTTCTGACTTTATAAGTTTATATCTCGCAATTTTGAGGAAAAATAAAGTCAGAATTGTGAGATAAAACACCACAATAATATTCCGTGGTGGAAACAAGCTTAGAAAACATTAATGCCATTATTCAGCTCGAGTCAGTTCAATGTTGATTCAGTTCAGTTCAATAACTGGATCAGGATATTAAGTTTCCCCAAGACTAACCCCCTTCTTTTATTTTTAATTTTTAATTTTTAATTTTTTGCTGGATGAATGTTCATGGCCTGTTTTTCATCTAACAATGTTAGTTAGGTCACTAAACTGTACTCTGACTGTGAGAGTTTGGATCTTCTTACAAAACACTAAAATATGAATGTTATTCAGTTGACCTTTATACAAGAAAACATACAAAGGAGCACATTGTGTTCTTCATCCTTGGGGAAACTGTTGAACTAATTGCTATCAGTTCTGAAGTTGGCTTTAATGTGTCTTTCTAATTTCTGTCTTTGTAGGGACTCAATGTCTTTTTAGCATGACGACAACCCTAGTCTAAGCACTGTTTGTAGTTGTGAGGTTTTATATACTTGTCAATTAAAGCTTAATACAAATCAATGTGTTTCCACAGTGTGCATTTGGAGAAAGGCTTGAAATTCATCTGACCACCTTGGAAGACAATGCATATTTTGTTAATCATTTGTTTGGAGTCTGCTTATCTGTCGCTGATAAGCCCCAGAGGACAAATATTGCAAGAGAAAACATGAAATACTCTAGAATGTGACCAAGGCATGCATAACATTCCCAGACCGAACCAACGGAGAGAGATCGTTTTTGGCATGAGAAACCTTTTTTATTTGGAAATGCATCTTCACATCTTTGTTTTTTTAGTATGATATGTGACCCTGAATCACAAAACCAGTCACAAGTCACACGGGTATATTTGTGGCAATAGCCAACAATACATTGTGTGGGTCAAAATTATTGATTTTTCTTTTATGCCAAAAATCATTAGGCTATTAAGTAAAGATCATGTTCCATGAAGATATTTTGTAAATTTCCTACCGTGAATATATAAAACATTTATTTTCTTGAGTGAATTGCGAACAGAAATGGACAACTTTACAAAAAAGCGATTTCCTCAGTTTTAATTTGTTTGCACCCTCAGATTCCAGATTTTCAAATAATTGTATCTCGGACATATATTATCCTATCCTAACAAAGCTTATTTATTCAACTTATAAAGCTTATTTGTATGCATCTTAATTTAAAAAAAACTGACCCATGTTACTGGTTTTGTGGTCCAGGGTCACATATGAGTTTTGTTAAAATATCACAAGTATTGCTACTTTAATGTGTGCTCCTCTTAATCATTGCTGACTGTATACATAATTTCAGTTTTTAGTCCTTGACATTAGGTCTAAATATGTGTAATTGTGTTTTGACTTTGTTCAGACATAACGTACTAACAAATATGTTTGTTGCTACAAATGCTAATCAGTGCACTTGGAAGGGAGAATAACATTACAGGACATTTCTTTCTTAAAACAGTGGCCCTGTTTTAGGATTTTGAAAAAAAGAGAAATTCATAAAAGTCTTATAATAAAGAATCGGCTACATACTGTATCTGAATTTTTTTGAATTTTATAAAAATTTTCTCAAAAAGATAATATTATTCAAAGAATTCAGAAACCCTTGTTATTAGTGACACTACTGGCCGTAAAGTGAACTGCAGCCAGCGACTCGCGCACACGTGATGTACAAGAGACTGGGATTTAATCATTTACTTTTTCGTTCTTTGCTTAGAAGTAAAAAGAAGATGGAAATACTGATACTTTTAACAAACATCCCAACGGTGTCCATGTTGCTGAGAGCGACGTTTAGATGAATATGTAAATATGTGCTGCCAGCTTCAAAAACAACATAAACACAACAAAAATGCCAGCGGTGAGAAATCAGCAGTTCAGAAAGCATCTGATCATAGCGATGTGGATATTGCTGAACCAGCTCTGCGATTCAAAATGTCGACAGATGAGGTGAATTAAAATTACACTGTTATGATAGATAGATAGATCATAAATTTGAGACTAGCTATAGACTGTATAGATCTTTATGGAAGCTTGTTTCCACCACAGAATAGAAAATAAAAAAGTTAATTGCGACTTTTTATCTCAGAATTCAGATTTTTTTTTTTTTATCTCAGAATTGCGTGAAATAAAGACGCAGGTTTCTGTTATTAAGTCAGAATTGCGAGATATAAACTTGCGATTGCGAGAAAAATGTCAGAATTGCTAGTTTATGTCTTGCATTTCTAACTTTATAACAATTGTGAGTTTATATCTCGCAATTCTGAGAAATAAAGTCAGAACTGCAAGATTTTCGTAATTGTGAGATTAATTTATAATTTTAAATGTTTTATGCTGTGGCGGAAACAAGCTTCCATAGATCTGGGATATATGAGACTATAATTTGAATGAATCTCTTTTCTTTGCATGACACATTGACATTACAGTAGAGAATGGCTCTTTCAACATTATTCTGAACACATTCGTTTCATCTGCCATATAACGGAAGAGAGGTTCGCAAGCGTATTAAACGTCACATCTTTTTGATTTTCCCGGCAAAAATGCCCCGAGACCTTCTCATAAAAATCTGCCTACAGGCTTTCATAGACAACCTCGGGGAAGGTCTCCTTTATTAATTTTCTTTACAAGCTGTTCACACATTGGCAATAAAAAAGCGATTAATACATACCAATTATTACATGGAGCTCCTTTAATAAAAGGTGCATATTAATTCAATTCAATTCAGCTTTATTTCCAGACTCATCGTCCATTAGAAAGAAAACATACAACAACCTACACAAAATTACATACAACACAAAATATTTAAAAGAGACAATCATGCCAATACTTTCTCATTGATGACTGGTACTGCACCACACTTTGCCTATAGGGTTTGACAACAGCATAATAATAGCATTCTGTGAATTATCCAGCTGACAAATACATTTATACATCAAATTTCTCATTAATTCCATAAAGGTTTTGACATACAAAATAGATTACTTGCACCGCTCCACCTCGTTTTTAAAAAAAATATATAATACTCATGCAATCATTGTAGGCAACCTGAAGCTTACAGGCTCACTTTTTTAAACTTAACCCACAAGGGAGCAGTGTAAAAGAAGTACAGTATACTCTAAAAAGGTTTATCTTAACCTGACCTGAACACATATAACAATTTCAAATTATATTAAATCATACCAATGCAAAATAGAAGCATTTTCACAAGGGAAGCCCATTATATTTTGAGCTGATTCATTGCAAGTGAAGAAGAGTTTTTGCTGAGCGCCTGTGGCAGTAGTTTTATGTACAGTAAATAGCATTCAGTGTGAAATCATTTACACTGGTTAATGCATTACAAGGCCAGCAGTGGAGGTCCGAGTTAATGATTACGCTGAACTGTTTTTGTTTGAAAAGATCCTGTACTCTAGTCTGCCAGCCGCCAAATGAAACGCTGTTTGGTTCCCAAATACTGTTGGCTAAGCTGAATCAAAAATCAATGCCAAATATTCAAGAATTCATATTGTTTAACACTTCAAAAGTTAAAAATGAATTTGTTATTTTGGCCCAGTCGGCTCCTGAATCAAAAGTCCCAAATGAAGTCAATAAATGTATCATTGTTCAAAGTCTTTCATGTTGCACTCTTTCCCCGTAACAGCAAGTAAAATCACTTTAACAGTTTTGAATGTAACCGTAACTATAGGATTTGTCTGAGAAGTAACCTTTGGATGCACTCTGAGCTGTGTTATGTGGCTAAACAAACAAGTTTGTGGATGTTTGGCGAGTGTTTAAAGCTGGGCGAGGCTCAGTTAAAAGCATATGGGGGATGGTGTCTTATCTCGCCATGCGAAACCAGTTCCGCATTACACTATCAGTCCACTTCAAAGTGCTCTGCTTCGATACTATGACCAGTCAGATCAATATTTCCTGTGCTTATAATTACGAATGCAACTGTATGCTATTACGAGAGCTTTTACCCAGCCCAATGTACAGCATGTTGCTTATTTGTTAATGGCTATATGAACTCTGTTAAACTTTGTCAACATGGACTCCAGCTCGAGTGTCTTCCAGTGCTTCCCACAGCGATTGACCTCTCGCGTCCATCAGCCTTAAAAGCCCATCATTATCCAAGAAGGGCTTTTAGGCTCCATGAAATGTTTATGCTTGTACAGCTTTCGGTATCATATATGCTTGCGGTGTCGTGTTCGTAGAGCACATGACTCGAGAAGAGAAAGCAGCTGATAACACCTTGGTTTCACAGCCATAGGACAAGACTGGTCTTGAGTTGCGAAGGGCCTTTTGTTACTTAGAAATGCATTAGAGGACCTCCCATCTCCTACTGAGCCTTATAGCTAGGGGCATGTAGTTGTCTTAATGTAGATTAAACACCCTCCCCCTGAGTCAATACTAGTCTGCCAAACATAGACAGTCTGACAGGGCTTTTAAAACAAGGAAGTAGAGCTGAGACTTTAGTTCAGGTCAGCCAAATACTGGAAACTGTGTGATGTCACAAGGCAGATACTGAAGATATAAGGCTGATTATCGGTTCTCAGGGAGGGAATTCATGACGTCAGGTCACTCCTTTCTGTTTCAAAATTGCTGCTGACATCTCTTGTCATATGTTTTAATAATATCCTTCTATCTGGTAGTGAAATGTGATTTCTTCAAGACCCAAACTGCTCAATAATATAGAGTCAAACCTAAATTTATTCAGACACCTTCTCACTTTGTCACAGTTTATTCGCTTAGTTTAGAAAATGGTAATAAAATGACAAGAACTCAGTTGATATTTCACTGGTTTTGTCCGTCCTTCTGTTAGACTGTCTCACACATGAATTATGTTGAATATCTGTCAGATGTTAAATTTAACTACACTATTAGATAATACCAGTTCAGCTCAACCAATCACCAAGCAATGCTTCATTTTGTTCAGTCTGTGTGTAAAAAGAGCATTAGCAATTAAAGAAAACACACTTCAGCAAAACATGATCAGCTCAAAGTGTCGGAATAATTTTTGGTCCCAAATTTTTATAAATGTCACTGGTATTCTCTGTATGAAGAGTTTTTGGGTATAATATGTCACAGTTTACTTTATTTTGCTCTCCTCACGTACATAAATTAACTATGGTGTCCTGCACACACTAGTAAAAATTAAATCTGGTGTCTGCATAATTTTTGGTGTGAGTGTTTATAGAGTAACTCCAGTGACACATTTCTCCAGAACGTTTGTTGATACTAAATAGCCTCTCTTGACAATCTCTTTGTCCCCCGGGCTTTTAAATAGGTGACACATTACTCTCTCAGACAGACGGCAGGGATTATAGTGGGAGGAAGAGCCTGAGTTTGATCTGAGATCTGAGGAATCCCACCACACCCAAAATCTCTCCATTTAACCCCCTACTTCAGTTTTTATTGTTTACGCACAATGGGTTTTGCTCAGTCAATCGCCTGATCAACACATACAATGCAAATGAATGATTTTGAGTAGGGATGCACCAATGTGAAAATGTTGGCCGATACCAATAACCGATAATTTTTTATATTTGCAAGCCGATAACCGATTTATTGGGTGGTAAATCTAAATCCAGAGCCCAATTACAAAAACAAAAGTCTCATTAAATCACAAGTACACAATTATAATGTTCTTATAATTTTATGTAGCCGATTTGACCGACTTGCACTTTACTGTACATTCCTTTTGAAGTGATTCCAATCATATTTCAAGTGATTTAAAACCATCATGTTGAACAGTGCGCATCTGAAGTGTCTCAGCTGAAGGAAATAATACATTATTTATCAGCTTTATTATATCAGACAAATTTTCTCATCGGGCCGATAACGATAATATTAAAATTACAGATAAGGTGGCCGATATATAACTAAAAACATCAATGCTTTAAAACATGAACATGTTTGTGTTGAAACGGAAAGGATTTCATGTCATACACAGGAAAAACGCTCACTTTCTGAGATCATCATTGCGAAACTGGCTTTTATTACTTGGAATATATTTCAAAAGGCTGCAATCAGGGTGGAAAGTGATACTGGAGACACAGAAAAACGGATGATTAACTATTAAAACAACATTCCCAAGAAACCATGTTTTAGTTTTAGTAAACTAATATGATTTCATATATTCATATTGTATTTATTATTAAGACTTGTAAATTGGGAGGATGCTGCATAGAAGGAATTTAATCGTGTAGCTGACCCATATTATGACTTAACAGAAGGAGTGTTTGTAGAACAGCTTGTAAAAACAAGTCTGCTTTTGTTGCTGGCAGTGGAGAGACTGCATGCATGAGGTGTCTTTGCAGAAACATGTGGCATGTGGGAAGTGTATTCACGCATCTATAAACAGGTTTTTCAAGCTCAGGCAGGTTGACGGAAACAATGGAGCCTCATTGTGAGAGGCAAGAGGCTGAAAACCTGTTGAAAAGGTGATTCAGGGTCTCATTAAAGCATTTACACATCAATGGGAAAGTGCAAGTCAGCTGGAAAATAATGTAAAGTAGTTCGTTTGCTATATATGACTAAATATAGAGACTGAAAGATACTATAAATAATAGAAAGCATTAGGGATGCACGATATATCGGCCACCATATCGGTATCGGCCGATATATGTTCATTTTTAATGTTATCGTTATCGGCCCGATAAGAAAATTTGGCCGATATATTAAAGCTGATAAATAATGTATTATTTCCTTCAGCTGAGATGCTTCAGATGCGACTGTTCAACATGATGATTTTGAATTGCTTGAAATATGATTGAAATCACTTCAAAAAAGGAAAATACAGTTCAACGTCTGCAAGTCTGTCATATCGGCTACATAAATTTATCATGAGAACATCATTATGATTGTGTGTTTGGGACATGGATTTAATGGTGAGACTTTTATTTTTTTTTAATCAGGCTCTCAAAAATTTAGATTTATCGGCCAATATATCATTTATCGGCTTTCAAATATAAAGAATGATCAGTTATTGGTATCAGCCAAACTTTTTGTACCGCTTTATCCCTAGAAAACAGGATTAGTTTTTTTTAATTAAAACGCATTCATTAAAAATTAATTAGATTTATTAGAAGAATTAAAGGTAGCACCAAATCTTCGATGACTCTAAACTCTAAACAATATGAGGAAAAATCAGTCTAAACTTTAAAAGTGACGTTTTTGTGTTCTTTAAGGCCTGCTTCAGTAAAAACAAGCATTAAAAAAAAAATCTTATCAACTTGCTTGCATGTGCTTCATAATATGAGGATGTGTTTTTTTAACTGTTAGATTTGTAACATTACCCTCATTCCAGTTATATGGCATGGGTGTTATAGGCATATTTGTAATGTTTGTCTTGATAATCAAATCCAGACTGAGACAACACAAATGAATCACCTCATATCTTCTATGAACTTTAGTACTGAAACGTACAGTAGGCGATGAGATAACTAAGATCTAAGATTAAAAATAAAAAATAAAATCTTGTCTGATCAATGATTTCTTTAATAGATTCCAAAAAGAATCAATTCTTCAATTCAAAGGCGTTTGGAATCGAGAATCATCTCCAATGTCTGGAGTTCATTCATTATGCCAACTTGACTTCGATGCATCAGTATTTTTGAGTGAATATTAGGAGAAATTATTAGAATTGAGTAAAAGGAAGAAGTATAAGACTAGACCAGACTCAGTGAGAGAGCAAGAGTCATACTGACATCTAGTGTCCAAATTATATAGATTTCAGTTGCATTAAAAACAATCAGCAGTGATTGTTGTTGTGGCAGATTTAGCCGTTTATGCCTTCAGGTTCAGGAAGTTCACAGACTTACAGTATGCTAGAATGTCAATGTAAATATGAGAATAAATATGTGTATTTGATTTTAAATATTTGTACATTGATTTACATACATTTCCATCACAATCTAACAAACTGGATATCTAATTTGAGCCTTAGAGGTTTGCAAACCTTGATCAAGAGGATTAAATGACAATATGTCAACAGTTGTGGGGTATTTAACAGCTTAACAGACTTTCTTCTTGTTCAGGAGTTCACTGAACTCCCAATATTACTCTTGTTCTCCTTCTCTTTTCCTCGTCTGTCGAGTGGCAGGCGCTAGACCGCTAGTACTCTACAGATCAAAAGTTTGGGGTCAGTGAGATTTGTTAATGTTTTGAGATAAGTCTCTTCTGCTCACCACGGCTGAATTAATTGGATCAAAAATACAGTAAAAACATTTAATGTTGTGAAATATTATTACAATGTAAAATAACTTTCTATTTATATATATTTTAAAATGTAATTTGTTCCTGCGATCAAAGCTGAATTTCCAGCATCATTACTCCAGTCTTCAGTGTCACATGATCCTTAGGAAATCATTCTAATATAATGTTATAATTGTTTATAGAGTTGAATAATTGAATATTATTATCATGAAACTTTTTTTTACAGGGTTTTAGACTTATGTTTGGCCACTAGAGGCCCCCATTGCGTCTCTTGTTGGTTTTCAGTCTCTGTCATTATGGGCCCTATCTTGCACCCAGCGCAATTGACTTTGTACACCGACGCATGTATCATTCCTATTTTGCACCCGCGCACAGCGGACTTTTCCCTCCACAGAAGCACGTCACTAAACTAGGGAATGAACTTGCGCTCCCTGTGCGGTTCAGCGCAAAAAAGGAGGCGTGTTCAGGCGCAAACGTTCCTTCATGCTATTTTGCAGGTTTAGAAAACAATTGCGCCACTAACCAGGAAAAAATTGTTTAAAGTCAGTGGCGCGTTGCGCATGTTATTCATATGCTATTTTAAGGGCGCATGCTTGGCCATAATCAATGAAGCGTGTGCACAACGCGCACTTTGATTCTCTCATCTACACAGAAGCAGCAGTTTTCATTTTTGCAAATCATACATTATTACGATAGATAGATAGATAGATAGATAGATAGATAGATAATTTATTATAAAAGCATACATCTAGCTTACACATTTACCCAAATTATCATACGCCTTTTTAACCGAAGTTAATTTGGGTGGGTTTCTCCATCCCCCTCGTCCCTGACGAGAACGTTGCTCTCCTTGGCTGTGAACCGCTCCTGGCGCACGCCTGGCAAATCCGCCGTTATAATAGGAATCCGCTTTAGAACAAGCGCGCCTGCTCTTAAAGGGAATGTGAGATGACGCTCTGATTGGTTTATTTCACGTTACGCCCAAACCACACCTATGAATAATGAAGCTCTTCAGACCAACCCATTTTAGATTTGCGCCTGGCGCAAGAGTCATTTATCCCGCGGGGAAAATAGCAACAGCGCCAAGACCCGCCCACAAAGATACTTGCGCTTTGCGCTTTGAGACTTGCGTTTCAGATCGTTAAAATAGGGCCCTATGTCTTATTGTTGTAACCTGTGCCTTGTTCCCTGTTTGTGTCTCCTGAGTACTTTGCTCAGTGTTTCCAGTGCCATGACCAAGTCTAGGTTATTCTCTTGCTGTGCCTCTTTTGGAGTTATCTAAATCTAATTTGTGTACCTGGTAGGGATGGGCAAATGAAGTCTCATGAAACACTGGGGCTTTCCCCTGAATGTTTCGGGAAAAGATTTGAAGCATCAAGAGTGTTGAAAACAATGTCATCTTGTGGCAGGTCAAATTTATAGCAGCCATGTGTATGAGCATAAATTAAATGTAGCAATTATATTAATACTAATTATAAAAATACCAACCATTAAGTTGATTGATGCAAGTAAATGTTGGTCTAATTATTTTATGGTTTCTATGCTGTTTATGTGTCAGAATATGTCATATAACCTAGCTATAGGCTTATTTATATATAATATATATAATATAATATAATATATGTATATATAGTAAATGGACTTAAACTTCCAAAAACCTGTAGAGTAGTGGTCTGGGTTCAAACACTCCGACACGCAAAGTGAAGCATTCATGTGACTGGAAAGAAAGTGAGGTTTCGTTTTTCGTTGATCACGTGTTTCTCTGAAAACAATACCAGAGCCCGTCTACGGAGAGCCTGCCCACTCCCTAAATTCGTCTCTTTCACCCGATTGCCGTTGAGAAATCTCAGATTTGATTGTAGGTTTTGCAAGTTCAATATGGGTTACAGGTCAAAAGTTGAATGAACGAGTACTTATGTCCTTTCGATTTCTTACAGGTTGAGTTGTTGTTGCCCATAACACGCTAGCATTCTGCTAATGAACGCTGATTGGTCAGTGAAGGACTGATTACGACCAGAGATACCGCTTGATGGCATCGTGTGTGTGTGTGTGTGTGTGTGTGTGTGTGTATTTTCGGCGTGGTCTTTTAAAACAACCAAACAAAAACTCTTCTAGCACGTGTATTTCCCTGTGTCAGCTGTGTTGTTGATGCCTCGAGAGAAAAGAATGTGCAAAGCGCGAAAGCACCAGAGTGACTGAAGGGTTTCCTTAAAGCAGTATCTCTGGTCGTACGATGTGTATGACGTCATTGACATGTTAAAAGACTTTTTAAAGCAAATAAGTGACTCTAAAAAATCGAACACCCAGAAATGTGAAATTTTTTTGCATCTTCTTTCGAATACAACATTCAGATTACTAGACAAAAAATTATATCCTGAGAAAAGTGGATTTTGAGGGGTATAGCGCCATAGACCTCCATTCATTCTGCACTCGCCCTGTGAGCGCCCTCATGTGGAGCCAGAGTTGAACTGCAGCCAGTTCAGAAGCCGGAAGTTTACTGAGTTCTCCCCTTATTAGACATTCTCTGACAATACGCGTTTTGAAGCTTCAGTGTCAAATCAGAGAATGTCTAATAAGGGGAGGACTTCCACTCAGTAAACTTCTGGCTTCTGAACCGTGCTCATATCAGTGGAATACACACAGAGCGGTAGACGGGGAGGGACGACTCGGTAAAGTGAGATAGGTGCGCGCACATATTTACAGGGCAGTACCTCAACCTTGTAACTGCATAAGCCCACAGGACGTTGCAGCATATCAACAGTCTAATCAAACTGAGTTGGGTAGACAGTGTTAATATGGTACATCAGACTGAGAACAGCCTGGCCTGTAAGGCAGGCACTTCTAGGTTATAAAACCTTATAAAAAGTAGACAGCGAGGCCCAGCCTGCTGCCATACAAATATCATGAAGTGATACCTCACTTGTCCATGCCCACGACGAGGCCATACCTCTAGTCGAGTGGGCCCTAACCCCCAAGGGACAATCCAGGCCCTTGGAGGCATAGGCTGACACGATAGCATCCACTATCCATCTGGACAGGGTCTGTTTTGAGATGGCTAGCCCTTTGACGCAGCCACCGAACGAAACGAAAAGCTGCTCTGTTTGCCTATAGGCGGCAGAGCGTTGCACATAAATCCTTAAAGCCCTCACTAGGCAAAGGAGGTTAACCCCAGCCTCACTGTCGGACGCAGGGAGTGCCGAAAGGGAAATAACTTGCGCTCTGAACGGAGTCGCAAGCACCTTCGGGACGTAACCATGCCTTGGTTTGAGGATAACTTTAGAGTCGTTAGGCCCAAATTCCAAGCACGTAGCGCTCACTGAGAGCGCGTGCAGGTCGCCCACTCGCTTTACTGAGGCTAGTGCCAGCAGAAAAGCGGTTTTGAAGGAACTGGTACTTTAGTTCCACCGCATGTAATGGTTCGAATGGTCTACCTTTCATGGCCTCAAGGACCGTAGAAAGGTCCCACGCTGGAACCGAGGGTGGTCGAGGAGGGTTCAGCCTCCTAGCACCCCTGAGGAAACGGATTATGAGGTCATTCTTTCCCAGTGACTGGCCGTTTGCGGGCTTCACGAAAGCCGCTACAGCCGCCACATACACCTTGAGCATGGATGGGGTTCTCTCGCTGTCCAGCAGCTCTTGCAGGAAAGAAAGCACCACCGTTACCTCACCACTTAGCGGGTTAAAGTCATGAGCTGAACACCATTCGGTGAACACTGACCATTTGGACGCATAGAGCCGTCTAGTAGACGGAGCTCTAGCCTGTGTGATCATGTTCAGTACTCCCTCTGGGAGGTGAAATGGTGATGGTTGATTGCCCACACATGTAGGGCCCACAGCTCGGGGTATGGGTGCCAAACTGCGGATGTGCCTCAGCGGAATTGGCCATGGGGCTGTGTTCCCCAGCTCCATCAGTTCTGGGAACCATACTTGATTCTCCCATAGTGGGGCTATCAGGAGTATCGAGCATTTGGTTTCCCTGACTCGCTTGATTACCTGTGGTAACAAGGCGACTGGGGGAAACGCATAGAGAGGGCACTTGGGCCAGTTTTGGGCCAGCGCGTCCCTTTCTTTTGAAAAGAACATTGGGCAGTCAGCGTTGGTCTGTGACGCGAACAGGTCTACCTCTGCTCTGCCGAAAATGTCCCCGATATTTTGCACCGTCATGGGATGCAGAGCCCACTCCCCTGGAGAGAGCTTGGCCCTGGATAGCATATCTGGGCCCACGTTCAGGACGTCTGGCACATAGAGCTTAGATTCTCTGCCCGAGCCCGGACTCAACGGGTCGGGCCGAAATTTCCCGCCACTGTCCTCGGGTCGGGTCGAGTCGGGCCCTTGATAAAGCACGTCACGTGTCATGCACAGCGTCTCGTCCACTCGCAGTCTCGCACGCGTGACGCATCACACCTGCTCTGTAGCTTAAGTGCAACATGGAGCTTGAAGAAACAAAGAAAAAAATTAAAACAGGAGAATTAACTTTGAGCAAGTTTGGAGGAAAATCGGAGGTATGCAAACATTTTAAACTAGTCGTGGGGAGTGACAACATATGTTGGCTTTGTCTCGTGCATTAAATGCGGCACGCTGCTCGCCTATGACAGCAAAAAAACGGGGACTTCGACGATGAACAGACACATGAAGCAGTCTTGCCATGACAGAAATTATGATAGTAGTCAGCCTCAGCCCTCAATGTCCTCTTTTGTTACTTTTCCGATCCATTCAATTATTTCTGAATAAACAAACAACGCAGTTTACATGCTTCTTCCTTTCGAATCTCAAGAATGGCCTGTGAAGGGCTGTTATTTGGATCTGAAAATAAGCGTCTTTCAGATCCACTGATATAAACCAATCCCCCCGTCGAATTCGAGCGAGGATTTGTCTGGTTGTGATCATTTTAAACAAGCGTATCATCAGCGCTTTGTTCAAAAGTCTAATATCTAATATAGGGCGGAGTCCGCCGTCTTTCTTTGGTACTAAGAAATAACGTCTGTAAAACCCCAACTCACTCTGGGGTAAGGGAACGTGTTCCACTGCCCCTTTTTTCAGCAAATTAGCTATCTCGGCATGAATTAGGTGTTCTACTTCTTGATTCACCGATGTTTTGACCCGTGCTGTGAAGCTCGGCGGTCTGCGAGCGAATTGCAGCGTGTAGCCTTGTTTCACTGTCTTTAGTACCCATTCTGAAACCCCTGGTATTAATTCCCATGCTTTCACGTGAATTGACAGGGGTAGAATGAAGTCTGGGCTGCGGTCGCTCACATTCGGGGACCCGGAGACCAAACCATGAGGAAACGGTTTGTTCATCATGCTCATTTTGAATGGGGCAGACAGTACTTTGTGTGGTGGCTCTGTAGCTCTGTAATGAATGGGGAGATGCTGTATTACAGACACAGCTGTGTGAGCTCGCGGCGCGAGGCGCTGAGAGTTTTTCACAAAGTTCGCTGAGAGGCAGACATGTGATCTGCACTTGAAACACTGCCAGCTCATGCTGGGTTCATACGCTGAGGCGATATGTGTGTGCGTAGCGCAGATACAGTCGTTTTCATGGGCAGGGGTGAGCACTGTACAGCGGGCACATTTCCTACATTTAAAACATGAACGGCGTGAGCCGGTTTGACTGATATGGACCCTGTGGTGGTGTGAGACACTGCCATGCATGTGCTTGTGTGCAGGGGTGAACACTGGGCAGTGGGCACTTTTCCTACACTTAGTGGTCGAGTTGCCTGAGCCAGCTTTATTGTATTCGACCCTGGATGAGTGTGACACACAGAGAGGGTAGTGTTTATTTGCATGGGTGGGCACTGGGCAGCGGGCACCTTTGCTACATTCAAAACACCTTCGGCCTGAGCCGGAATATGACCAGACATAATCTTTTTGAGATTTATGTGGGTCGCTGTAAAAACGGCATTTGTGTGCAGGCGAGCGAGTTTTGGAACTGGCTCGTTGGCTGCTAAGTACACTCTTTGAGTCGCCTCTCTTGAGGGAACTGCGAGAACGGTTCGCACTGATTTCGACAGTGGTCCGGCCGCAGTGGGACTTAACCATCGGCGCTTTCCTAGGGGGGCTAGGAAGACTTGGGAGGCTCGAAGCTGAGTGCGAGCCTGGGTCTGGGTCCCCGGGCAGGCGGTGGTCTGCGGCGGCTCGACGAGCGCGAGCGCTGGTGTGCATCCCGGGCCTGGTGCTGTTGCGGGGTGGGAGGTGGAGGCGGTGGGGGGGCCATTCTTCGAGCAGGCGGCTGTTTCTTGGCACGGCCTGCTGCAGAACTGGAAAGCCGCGGCAGAAAATGTCTCATGGCCTGAGATGTTTTCTGCACCTCCGAAAAACGCTCCGCGAAGCCTTTAACTGAGGGACCGAAGAGACCAGTCGGAGAAATAGGACCGTCCAGGAAGATGGCATGGTCGGACTCTGACATGTCGGACAGGGTAAGCCACAAGTGACACTCTGTGACGGTGAGAGAAGCCATGTTGTGGCCGATGGCCTGGGCGGTGGATTTAGTAGCTCTGAGTACCAATTCCGTCGCACTCCTCACATCCGTCACACTTTCCTTAGTTGGTCCAGTCTCGTCCAGAGAGCAGAGGAGGTTGGCCTGGTGAATCTGCAAAACCGCCATGGAGTGCAGTTAGGCCTGTCGCGATAGTCGATAAGTCAATTAATCGCACGATAAAAAAAAAAGAGCTCGATCATTTTTCCGGCCGCGATAATTCCATTTGCATGCTTGTTTGTTTTCCTCGTCTCTCTCTCTCTACCAAAGAGACTGGATGACCACTCTCGGTTCTTTAGCGTATAGGAGTAGTGAACCGTCTTGTCAGTTGCATGGTCTTTGTGTGGGGAGGCGGCGCGCGGCGCTTGTCAGTCACATGGTCTTTGTATGGGAAAGCGCCGGCGGGACTGTTTGCGGCTACTGCCGGGAGAGAGAGAGAGAAGACGCTAGTTGTGAGTTGCGACAGCGAGCCTGATCACATGAAAATGCGTATCTATACCACGAATGTTATTTCTCGTGCCAAAAACAGTTTTTGCGTGCATATGATACGCTCTTTATGGCGTGTAATACGCACGCACTCCTCACCCCTAATCCTAACCAAGTATTTTCAGTGCGTAGCATATACACGCAATAAAGTGCGTCTCCGTCTTCCCGACAGTACACAATCACTTGACAAAGTAACAGGAGGACAAAGTAACAGGAGTAACAGTGCAAAATTTTGCGATATGGCTTGTTGAGGCTTTTTTTTATTTGTTTACAAAGGTCCTAACTGTCAGTTTTGCCTGATATGGAATGTATCACTATTTATGCCTAATGACTGTCTAAGCCTAATGTTTAATATTTTTTGAAGTGCAATTTTGTTTACATCCATTTTATTTATTAACAGACATTTATTTTGTTAACAGACACTAAGAGTCCATTGCTTTTATTGTTTTTGGTTGTTTTGTTCATTTTTTTGGATATTTAAAATGTTTTCCGTTTTCAATGTTTAATATTCTTTAGAAATAAAAGTTTATAGATCGTTGAAAAGGTGTCCCTGCATTATTATGCCATTATAATTATATTAAATGAAAATAGTCTCAGAACGACAATATTATCGTTTATCGCGATAATTTCTTGGACAAAATTTGTTATCGTGACAGGCCTAAGTGCAGTGCAGATGCGGCCTGACCGGCGGCAGCGTAGGCGCGACCGATCAAGGCTGACGTGGTCCGGCAGACTTTGGTGGGCAGAGTTGACTTGGCACGCCATCCAGCGGAGGGCGGACACAAGTGGGCTGCTACTGCTTCCTCTACCAGAGGAACAGAGAGATATCCCCTGTCTTTCGCGCTGTTGACCGCAGAGAGCGTGGAAGAGACAGAGGACCTCAGCCTGGCCGAGTACGGGGCTCCCCATGATTTGGAGAGCTCGTCGTGAAGCTCGGGGAGGAAGGGAGCGGGCCTTGAAACAGGTGCAGAGCGGCGTCCTGTCAGGAAGCAGCCATCCAACCTGTTGGGCGCAGGCTCCTTGGGCGTGGTCCAGTCAAGACCGAGGTCTTCAACGGCCTTCGAGAGAAGGTGGAGAAGCTCAGCGTCGACCGAGGCCCTCATGCTGGACTCCTGTGTCGACGGGGTGGGGTCAGGGATAGAGATATTACATGATATTACATTCTGGAAAATTAAGAATAATTTTCTTGCTTCAGTATTCTTGAGAAAAGAAGTTTTCCCGTAGCGTAAGCTAAACTTACGCAACACGAGAGTACTCTCGTAAGAGAACTAATCTTGTAAATAAACCACCATGTATAATTCTGTCTTCTCAATGGCATTTAATCTTTTCATTTAAATTATACAACAGCCAGAACTCACAAAGACCACACTCATAACAATAGTCAAAATGTAATCTTGTCTCATACAACAGTATTGATATAACAGCAATATCACACAGCCCACTTTCAAGAGTGCCTGGATCCTTTCATTACATTACACATGTGAGTTTGTAACTTGCTGTCCCAGTATTTCTGGAAGTATACCGTTTCTAAAAAAGCACTCAACTTTAGGGATAACATCATCCCAAAGTTCAAGATCGGGCAAAATCCTTTCAACAAAAATGTCATTGTGGTTCCACACAACAAAATCACAGTACTCAGCGTCTACAATGTGAAGCTTTCCCTGAACTTGGTAGTAAGTTAGTAGTCATGAGTGTAGTACGATGTCTGAAGGACCATATAGTTGGTGATGTCAACAGCCTCCACTGTCGGCAAATCTTCAAGTTCAACCGAAAACTCACTCATCTTCATGAGACATGGGTCACGTCCAACATATCAGTTTACTAACTCCTTGTATCTATTTCTTGAAACTGGTTCTAAATTCGTACAATACGGACTCTCCGCAACGGTTTCCTCCATAGACGTATTCTCCATGTTTACTTCCTGCCCTCCATCTGAAATCGCCCCGCCTTCGCGCATCATCATAATCACATGACTGAAACCCAGCTATTATGCAGGCTCGCGAAAACTCTCATTAACAAAGTGTATATAAGAGATGTGACAGCGACATACATAAATGCTGGATTCACTCTGCACAGGACCGAAATATGACATGTTAAAATAGTAATGCATTTAAAGCAATGTAAAGGCAGACTAATTGAAAAATATTCATTGCAAAATATTTTTTTTAATTCTATGCCAATTATTGGTAAAACTGTCATCTGATTGTGTAGCCTAATTGATCAATCTAGCAGTCATCCTAGATCTGTGAATTATCATGTTCATAACATATAGGCTAGTCATTAGCCAATAATCATTGATGAAAAATAATGTTTCTTCTATTTCTCTCTTTTCCCTGTGTCAACAGGAGCTAACAACAGCCCAAAGGCTCTTTTAAGAGCCTCAGCACTGAGCATCTTTGGCTTTGTAAGTATGTTTTGACTAACTATCAGATGCATTATGTGATTAAAATATTGTAATGCAGAACTTGCAGGGCTCTACACATTTCTTTTTAGGAGCACTTGTGAGAATCAAGAAACATTTCTGATTATTTTCAGTTGTACACTTTTCAGGATTCTTTGAATAGAAAGTTCAAAACAACAGCATTTATCTGAAATAGAAAGCACTACTGTTCAGCCAGTATTTGTTTTTTTTTTTGGTTGTTGAATGAAATTAATACTTTAATTCAGCAAGGATGCATTAAATTGACCTAAAGTGACAGTAAAAACATTTGTAATGTTACAAAAGCTTTCTATTTCATATTTAAGTTTGAAGGGCCATAAAGTTACTCAGTGTACCTTTAACGTAATTGTACATTCAGGCAATTAATAGAGTTCCCTAACAAGGGATGTGCAATAAAGCTATACTATTTAAACTAACTCGACTGGTAATAACTGCTGTTGAACAAGTTGATTCCTCATCTGTCCATGAACAAATTTACATTAAATAAACTCATGACCATTTCTCACACATTTTCTCTCTTTTTTTTTTTTTCAGATCAGCCATCAGTGGTTTACCGTATGGAGGCCAGTCAAGACCAACTGGGATGCTTTTTCATTCTTCATGCTTTTTTTGCGTATTGTCATGATCCCTGCTTTGATTTGTTATGAATTCAGTTCTCTTTTTGCATCCTCCTTTTGATTCTAAACTGAATTCAAATGGCACTGCGAATTGGGTAAGAGACAAACATAAATTACGTAATTGGGGAAATTGAGAGATGAAATCTTGTTGATGACCTCTGTCTGTGGTGAAGTAGTGAGTTTGACGTGTAATTAAACTCGAGGTTCTGTGGGGTGCGGACTGGATCGATTCCATTCCTAGAGCTTCTGGATAAATCTTTGGGGTGCGGACTGATGGGGCAGTGAACCCGAGGTTACCCCGTGAGTCAGTCCTAGAGCTCCTCATGGACGATTTTAGGGAAAAATCGGGTTTATTGGATATGTCGATTTCTTAGGCGTGCCGCAAGAACACCACAGACACAGTGTAATCACCATGGGAAAATCTCAGAGTAAAACTGGGAGTTGTGAAAAATATGATACACCGGTGTATTGCCAGATGAGAAGTTTATCTATGTATCATATTTTTACTCTTTTAATTCATTTTATAACTGTACTGTACATCTTTTTTAATTGTTTGTAGAACTGTTTTAAAGTGCCCCTATTATGCTATTTACTACAACACTTACCTACAACAGGTTTACGTGCATCAAAGGTAAAAAAAAACTGTTTAATTTTCTCATAATATATTCAGATTTTCTGAGGCATTAGGCAACGTCTCCGCGGTTTAATGACGAGAGAAACGCTTCTGCAAAGGGACGACGAAACGTTGCGTCGTCGTAGGAGAGGAATGTGGACAAACATTGACACAACATATCAAAGGTTGGCTTGCTCATCTTAAATTTTCGGACCCACTGCTTCTTGTTAAAGCCCGCCACAATCTGCTCCAGTCCTGATCTCTCTCGCACACAATAACTGAAGCAAATGCACAGGCTGAAATGATGGCCCTTTTCGTCCTCCTCTGCCTCATAATCATGGTGATGTTTGGCGAACTTTGCATATATCGGAGAGCTAGCATCAATCATATTTTGTGTTCGTCCATCTGTGCAAGATAATTTAACCCTTTAAGCATGCACGATGTTTCAGATAGTATGGCAATGAATCGGTTATGGGTCACAATTGAAAGAACGTGTAAACGGACGGTCAAAAAAATCGGATATAGGCAACAGATCAGAAATGGGCATCAAGACCTGCAGTGTAAATGAGGCCCATGACAGTCACATTGGCACATATCTGATTTATATCTGATTTATTTCCACATATAAATGAGGCCAGAAACCAATCTCGAAATATCCGAATGCATGCGTTTTTTTCCTGTTTACACGTTCATAGAGCACATCCGATCTGTGTCACATATGAGCAAAAAATCGGAATTGGGTCACATTTTACTTGTAAACGAGGCCTTAGAGCTGTTACACACTACATGAAAGGTCATTTTCAAAAATCCATAATAGGGGCACTTTAATTTTCCTTGCTTTTATTTTGTGATTATTTGAATTCCCTACTGTGTAAAGCACTTTTAATTGCCAAAGTGTATGACATGTGCTATATAAATAAAACTGCCTTGCCTAATGTTGCATCACAATAAATAAAATGGATGTAATTGATTGTGACAGTGAATAAAGAATATGCTGATGTACATGGACTCAAGTCACTTTTTTGGAATTTATTAAATTCAATAGCATTCATGTAAAATATATATAATAAAATAGTGTAAAATAGGCATCTTACTGTAAAATGAAATTGCGGTAAGGGTATCATACCGTAAAACACATTTACAGGTAAGCTACTGTAAGGGTAACGTACAGTAACTTACTAGCAATAGTGCTGCCAGTAAGTTACCGCAAAAATACGATAAAATGTCTAACAGTGCAGTTTGTTCCCACTGTTTTCACATGTTTCTCCATGCTGACACTGGAGAAGTGTTGACTTCCTCAGAACTGTCTAGTCTTGGAGAAAACCACATAAATCAAATGTTTAAAGATTCTGACCACAATTGCATCTGAACAATCTGTGAAGTGTTTAAATTCCTCTTTTCAACCATCTAGTTTCAACAGCAGTTCCTCAATGTATTTTAATATAGTCCTTCTTTGCAAAAAAAACAAAACGAAACAAAAACTACAACTGTAATTAAATTGCTAGTTATAAAAATTCAATCCTAATTCATCTACTTTATTCACTTACTTATTCACTTAAGATGTGGTCCAAAGCCTCAAACGCAGAGAGAAAAAAAACTAGGGAAGCACTGATATAAATATTTTGTCCGATTCTGATAATTCTTTATATTTGAAAGCCAATAACTGCTATATATTGGCCTATAAATATAAATAAAATTTGGTTACACTTTATTTTAAGGTGTCATTGTGACAAAGTAATTATATATTTAAGTACTGAGTAATATTGAGAAACTACATGTACTTACTATAGGGTTAGGGTAGGATAAGGATTGGAATGCATGTAATTATGCATAATTTACTGTTATTGCTATGGTAAGGACACTGTAAAATAAAGTGTTACCCAAAATTTTATATAATTTTTGAGAGCCTGATTTCCCCCAAAAATCTCACCATTAAATCCATGTCCCAAACACACAATTATGATGTTCTCATTATAATTTTATGTAGCCAATATGACAGACTTGCAGACATTGGACTGTATTTTCCTTTTTTGAAGTGATTCCAGTCATATTTCAAGCAATTCAAAACCATCATGTTGAACAGTGCGCATCTGAAATGTCACAGCTGAAGGAAATAGTACATCATTTATCCGCTTTAAAGGGTTAGTTCACCCAAAAATGAAAGTTCTGTCAGTAATTTCTCACCCTCATGTTGTTCCAACCCCGTAAGATTCTCATTCATCTTTGGAAAACAATTTAAGATATTTTTTTATGAAATCTGAGAGCTGTCTCACCTCTCCATAGGCTTCTATAGGCTTCTATGTAATTGAAACTTGCTGGCCCAGAAAGTTAGTAAAGACAATGTTTAAAATAGTTTAAAATAGTAAAATAGATGTTTGTATATTTTGGGTATCCCATATTTTCAATTATTTGTTCATTAAGGGACCTGGTATCTTTGAGACTGCACGTCCCGAATGTGCGCTCACGGACACAAACTAGAGGATGCAATGCTCATGAAAATGCATGTCTATAGCACACATTGTGTTTATTGTGCAATTTATACGCGAAAATTAGTTTTTACATGTATATGATACGCAGTTTTCGCGTGCATGTTACCACTTTATTGTGTGTAATACTACATATAGTGCCTACACCACTAATCCTACCCAAACGTATATACCGGTACCCACACCTCTACTAAACCTACCCATGCGTATCATATGCACGTAAAAACTAATTTTCGCGTATAAATTGCACGATAAACAAATCCCTATCCTGCTCCCAGCGCAATTGACTTTGTACAGCGACGCATGTATCATTCCTATTTTGCACCCGACGCACAGCGGACTTTTCCCTCCACAGACGCATGTCGGTAAATTAGGGAATGAACTTGCGCTCCCGGGGGCGGTTCAGCGAAAAGAGGAGGCGTGTTCCAGCGCAAACGTTCCCTGATGCTATTTTGCAGTTTCAGAAAACAATTCCGCCACTGACCAGGAGAAACCTAGTCTAAAGTCAGTGGCGAGTTATTCATATGCTATTTGAAGGGCGCATGCTTGGCCATAATCAATGTAGCGTGTGCACAACACACACACACTTTGCTTCTCTCATCTACACAGAAGCAGATCATACATTATTACAAGGAAAAATATTAACACACGAGGGAAATCATTGTTGTGTCCATGAAGATGTGAAAAAATAGGCATAAATCTAGCTTACACATTTACCCAAATTATTATACGCCTGTTTAACCGAAGCTAATTTGGGTGGGTTTGTCCATCCCCATTTTCACTTCTCTGTGTTTTACGGCCCTGACGAGAACGCCGGTCTCCTCGGCTGTGAACCGCTCCTGGCAAATCCGCCGTTATAATAGCAATCCGCCATGGAACAAGCGCGCCTGCTCTTAAAGGGAATGTGAGATGACGCTCTGATTGGTTTATTTCACGTTACGCCCAAACCACACCTATGAGTAATGAAGCTACTTCAGACCAACACATTTTAGATTTGCGTCGGGCGCAAGAGTAATTTATCCCGCCGGTATAATAGCAACAGCGCCTGAGACCCGCCCACAAAGTTACTTGCGTTTCACGCTTGATACTTGCGTTTCAGATCGTTAAAATAGGGCCCAATGCGTGCTATAGAGACACATTTAGTGTGAGCGGGTTGAACTATTTTACCCTCAAGTGGCCAGTCTCTTCTTACTCATAACAAAAGGTGTACTTTTTTTTAATGGTCGCGAGCTGCAACTCTCAGTGATAGTCAGAAATCAGAAGGTCTCCTTAATGATGTGCCTCATGCTTCATTCATTAGTACCTTCAGTTTGATCTATCCTGGACAGAGATTAGAGGTAACACCAGACTCCACATTAATCTATACTAGACAAAAAATGATTTCAGAATAATACAGAATAAATAAAATATAACATTTTATTTGTCAGGTAGAAATGGATCATGCCAATTACACAATTAAAATCCAGTTTAGAAATAATAAATAGGCTACATAACATAAATTGCTCAAAGATGACCTTAAGAGCATAAGAAATGTACCTGACAGAGACACACAGTGGTGTGTGAGTGTGTTTCGAGTGTAGACACTGACTCAGCACTGCATGGGGGTTTTCTGGTTACAGGTTCCCAAAATTGCTCTGCCAATCACTCTTATATACACAGACCAGAACAAAAGATTTGTAAAAATATATTGTGTATATAATATTGTATTATATTATATTTTTCTATAAATATATTGTCAGTTGTTTTGGGTCTATTCATGTTGGTTTCGGGGGAGAGGGGTGAATGATCAGATATCTTGAAGAGACTCCACCCAAAAAATGTTTTCAGTCTTTCTCATAATACCAATGACTGCAATGAAATTAACACCATTTTACCAATCGCACTGAGACATTTAAAATGATACCAAACATAAAAATGAAAAAAACAATCGAATCAAAAGATACATAATATGTGGTATATAGACCTTCTAAGTGAAGTTTTAGTGACTTGAATCAGGGAAAGGGGGATGCAGAGATAAGGAAGGAGAAGAGTTTGGGCAAGACAGTGTCCTGTGCTCTTTCTCTGAGGTCTTCTCTCCAGTATGCCTTTTATTGCGGAGTGCGTTTTATCTCAGCCTAAGTCTTAGCAGGAAAATCAAGTCTTACACCTCATTGGTTCCAGTCAAGTTATATTTTTTTCTTGCCACATTGCATCACTCCATATGCCACACCCTTAGGAAAACTCCCCTTTAAAGTTAACAAACTCCCCATCTGCATGCATGTTGGGGAACGCAAGCGATGAAATAGCTGCACAATCTTAAAAACCAACAAGAAAGGAATCCGTGAAGGACTTTTGAGAGACAATGAAAACTGTGCGATTGGCAGTTGTTGTTTTCCTTTGCAAGGTAGGATTTTATATACTGGAGTTATATAGGATTTATATATCAGGAGTGAGAGTGAGAAATAAAACGCTGAACATTTTTACATCCACAACCAAAAATGAATATCAAATGTTTAATAGACAAAAAAAAATCATCTGTGTTGCAGTTGCTTCTGTATAGTTTTTATATTATCAGTAATTAGACAGAGTTTGGGAAAGTAAAATTTCAGTCACTCATATGTTTAAGGTTGACCCCCCTCCCCTCCCAAAAAAACAAAAAACAAAAAACTAACAGACTTCTGTCTGTTTTTCCATTTATTATATAGAAGTCATTAATAAATTTTAATATTAAAACTGAACATTTTTTATAAGTCTTTTCAAATGCCTTATGCCTGATTTCCCCTTGTGCTTTCAATCTAAAAACATGAAAATCTATTTAAAAAATATTATTATGCATTATATACACAGTAGAGTGTGGCATTTTGAATGGCAGTGTTTTCCAAATGAAAAACTAGACCTGTTAGTTTTGAATGCAATATCTGTCTAATGCTATGTCTAATTGTGTTTATTACGTGTTTTGTAAAAAAAAAAAAAGTGCAAACAGGGTGATATGCTTGTAGTTATATTCACATGGTCTGTAAATTAGGTTCCACTGGGACAAGAGTACCCATATGTGAAAAAAAACACAATTTTTAATTTAATGTTATTGATTTATTTTTGATTTTATCTGCAGCATGAAATACAATTGTTTTTTTGTTTTTTTAGATTGCTAATAATGCATTGGTAAAAAGTGAAGTGACACTGTCAAAACTTTTCACACAGTCAGCGAAACTGAAGTATTTGCGGATCAGCTTTTTCATTTAAAATTTCTCAAAAGTTGCTAGGACACATTTCTCAATAGTTAGTTCACTTTTTCAACACCTTACCCATTGGCACAACAGCTAATTGTCACGATACCACACACAGGAAACAGGGGTAGATCCAATAGCAGTTTAATGGGTAATCCGTAAATCATAAAACCAGTCCAAGCAGGGGTCAAGCAGGGATGAGGGGGCCAGGTCCAGGGAGGGGAACAGGAACAGGGGGTGATGGCTTAGCCGGCGGCCAGGGCGAAACAGACAGTCCATCGGTGGCCAGGGCGAAGCAGACAGTCCATCGGCTGCCAGGGCGAAGCAGACAGTCCATCGGCTGCCAGGGCGAAACAGACAGTCCATCGGGCGGCCAGGGCGAAGCAGACAGTCCATAAGGCGGCCAGGGCGGAGACCTCCCCTCGGGCGGCCAGGGTGGAGCAGGTCGTGCAGGTGGCCAGGGCGGAGACGACAGTCCATCGGGCGGCCAGGGTGGAGACTTATCCTCGGGCAGCCAGGGCGAAGAAGGCTGTGCAGACGACCAGGGCAGAAACGTCAGTCCATCGGGCGGCCAGGGCGGAGACTTTCCCTCGGGTGGCCACGGCAGAGACGACCCTTCGGCCGGCCACGGCGGAGGCTCAGGAACAGACAACGGCTCAGGAACAGGAACAGGAACAGACACCGGCTCAGGAACAGGAACAGACACCGGCTCGGAGGCGGCCATCTTGTCCGGAGACACCGGCTCGGCAGCAGCCATCTTGTCCAGAGACACTGGATTGGCAGACGTGACGTGAACAGTCTCGGCAGACGTGACCTGAACAGTCTCTGGATCGGCAGAACTCATGTGCTTCCTCCATGCATGCAAACCCGCCAATGCATAAAAAAGGAAGACAGCTCTCTTGACCGTGGCAGGACTGATGGTGGGCAGCTCCGGGACGACAGCGGGCTGCTGGGGTACCTCCGGGATGATAGCGGGCTGCACGGGCACAGCCTCCGGGATGACAGCGGGCTGCTCAGGGACGACCTCCGGGATGACAGCGGGCTGCACGGGCACGGCCTCCGGGATGACAGCGGGCTGCTCTGGGACGGCCTCCGGGACGACAGCGGGCTGCTCGTGTACCTCCGGGATGTTCCGGGACGGCCTCCGGGACGACAGCGGGCTGTTCGGGAACGGTCTCCGGGACGAGTACCGGGACGGCCTCTGGTTCATTGGGGAGGCAGAAAGTCTTCCTCCTCCTCCGCCGTTTTTGATGGCGAGGTGCAGGCTCCGGGCTGGACAGGACCAGCGGTGAAGGGCATCACCGGCCCAGGGTCGAAGAGAGACCAAAGCGGAGAGTGGTACCGGGGCTCACATCTAGCACCTCCTCCCCTGCGGCCTCCATGGGTCCCAGAAAACCTGGCCAGACAGGTTCCCTCAAAAGATTGTCTGTGCCTGATGGAAGGGGGCTCGGGGGAATTGACCGCCATGGTCTCCTCAGTCTAACGGGCCCACAATGCAAAGCACTGAAAAATGTTCATACGAGGCGGAACCTCTCCAGCTTGCGAATTCCCCCTCTGCTGCCTCCTCTCTCTCTCGGTGGTTGGGGAAGAGCCACGAAAACCCATACCGCTGGATCTATACATAAGGATGGAGTCCATCTGTCACGATACCACACACAGGAAACAGGGGTAGATCCAATAGCAGTTTAACCCTCTGGAGTCTGAGCTGTTTTCTGGGCCCTGGAGGTGTTCTGACATGCTCTGACATTTGTTGTTTTTTCAGTTATTCATAAACATGTTAATGGCAAAGGTGTAAATTCACTCTATAAAGCACAAACAGGGCTACCATCATATCTGATCAACATGCTTGTAAATCTTTGTGTTTTTAAGAAAATAATGTTTATGCGTGGTTATTTGAAAAAATAAAAATGAAAGTTGCTGAAATAACACCACAAAACATATAGTAAATATGTGTCCACAAGACTTTTGACTAATGGATCTTGTTCCCTAGTGTTTTTTCTTCAAAATTATGTGAAAATCATCCTGCCTAATCGTTTTCATAAAACAATACATTGATTTAAACGTTGTAAAACAGTTTTTTTTGTCAGAAGAGGTTTATGCATGGGAGTGGTAATGGCTATAAATATTAATGAGATTCAGACCAGGGTGTGACATAGACACCCCCTCAATGACTTAATGGCCCATCACAGCCTGAACAAAGAAGTAGAGGAGGTTGTTTTTTTTTATTGTAATTCCTCTATGTGGAGAGGACATAAAAACGCTTTTAAAAAAGCACATTTTACAAACCTACGTTTTGCACATGTGCTCCTTCACGCACTTTTTCAGTCAGAACACAGCAATCAGAGGAGGACGCGCTGAAAACTGTAATGCTGTTCTCTTCCTTCATAACTTGTACTGAGAAAGTTTGAAGATCCATCCTCAAAGATCCTCAAAGATCCATCAAAAGTAATGATTATGAATATGTAAAATATTGCAATAAGACATTGTAATTGTTTATTAACTTCTGGCAAAGATGAAGTTGACGATAGGCTATTGACTCGCGATCTTCAGCAGTAGGCTAGTGAACGCACCGGAGAAATGCACATTTATTAGGCTACATAGTTTTTTGTTTTGGATGGTTTTGTTTAGAACCAGCTTTCTGTAAATATATTTCACATTTTTTAGACATGTGAGGCGAGTAGACTACGGTCTGGTTAATGATGATCTCCAGTTCGAGCCCCTTATGTCGTGATGGCTTTTTGTGTATTAAATTTGTTAATGAAAATAATATTAAAATTAAGATACAATTAATACAAAACGAAATTCGTTTTAAAGAAAGGATTTGTGCCTTCTGTTTTGAGGTCTCTGTGAAAGTTTGAAAGTCTGCTGCTTTCAAAGCGCTCGCGTCCATAATGGAGAACTGTCACATTGTTTTTTCCTCATAAATGCGAACACGTGTCAACTAATGCAAGTAAATTTAAAAGACTTACTCACCCGAAATATTATCCACGGCTGGATCAAGTCGCTCAACGTTCGTCGCTCAAAATACAAACGTTCGTCGACTCGTCAGAGTCCTGCTCTTCTTCTGAGCAAAATTTGAACTCGTGATATTCCAACAGCGCAGGAATGTGAATGAATGAAACTTGCTGGTTTGAAGCATAGAGGTTTGAAGGCATTTCAGGGGGCGTTTACCTCATTTTGCATAGATCACCTCAGCACATTATCTTATGAATAGCGCGCTCTGCGAGTGGGTGTGAACTCATTACAGGTAATTAGATGAGACGGGAGAAACTGTACTTCTATTTAGTTTCATACAGATTACATTGCAGGAGAATATTTGTTTTGAATGTGAATTGTTTTATTTAAAAGTAGAAATTTAAAGCTTTCTTTAGACGCATGTTTCATGGTTGTGTGATAAGTATTAGCTGAGTTTCAGTTCATTTTCCAGACTTGTTTCAGAAAGATTTTTGCGGAGACAGAGTGAGCTGAAAGCGCACCCTGTTTATTTTATTTATTTAAAAATAAAAACAAGGTTTTGATGTTAATGTGAGTGTACACAAAAAAAAGAAGACACTCTATAGTTTATAATCATGTATTTATTTTATTTTTATGACCACAAATTACGGATTTTTTTAAGTTTATGTTGCTGCTATGTGAAAAAAATCCAGCAAAACGCGCCGGCGCGTTTCTCGACCTCTGAGGGTTAATGGGTAATCCGTAAATCATAAAACCAGTCCAAGAACAGGCAAGAAAACAGACCTCCAAAGTGGTGTGACAAATAAGGACTACACTAAACAGACAGGGTATATATACACAGATACTAACAATGTGATAGGGAACAGCTGAGTGCAATGATCAGTGATGAGTCCAGACAAGGATTGTGGGAAATGCAGTTCATGAAGTAATGGTGAGAGTATGGTGAAGAGACCTCTAGTGGACACCTGGGATACACAAACCAGACACTGTGACACTAATGCCGCAGGGATGCTAATGGGAAGAATCATATCGCCTCTATAACTAGAATATGCCAACTACACATTCTCTGGGCCTAAGCCTGGAAATATCAAGTGTATTACATAAAGGGATTTAATATGTTTCAAATTAGGTATTTTTATGTGGATTTGCGGAAGAGTCTTCATGGGAACTACCAAAATACGTCATAAATATCTCAAATCAACTCATTCTTTCAAAACTCTAGCAAAGGTAGTAAGGTCAATAAAGTGAAAAGGTGTTATTCATATTTTTAAGACATCTGTGCAGTGGTTTCAGAAAATTTGGAGACTTGAGATTAACCGATTGGCCAAGATACCTGTTGGTAAAGCAGACTGTGGTTTTAAACAGAACAAAAATTAAAAATGATTTACTTTTAAAAAGTGGTGTGAGTATTGACTGATGCTTGCTTGAAAAATGGGAAATATCAAGTGTATATATTACATAAAGGGATTTAATATGTTTCAAATTAGGTGTTTGTATGTGGATTTGCGGAGGAGTCTTCATGTTCTCCAGGCTTTGAGTCGGAGTCGCTGGTTTTTAAAGTGCACAGAGATGACCTTCACCAAGGAAAAAGACTAGGAAGAGGTAAGCTGTGTTCTCTTTAAATAAAACCTTGAAGCAACTGAACTTTTGCAATCAGATATCTAAATGAACTAGTTCATCTAATTAAACTGGTTTAACTGTGATCTGCAACATTCAATCACATTTTATACTGTACATCCACTAAATTTGCTTTCATCAGAGTCAACATTAAGGGTCTCACTCAAGTTTAAGTATTGTATCTCACAAATAAGTGTTGATTAATGATGTATGCAATAAATAAATGTTCATAGATTCACTTGATGCTGCATCAGTAGCTGATGCTTTAAAGGACACCCTCCCGCTGAGTCATGCCTCAAAAGGACACGCGATCTCTCCTCAGATTTTTCTTATTCAGGAATTGAACTATCCGCCTGTGTTTTGTTAGAATTTCCAGCAACACTATGCTTTTTTTAAAGGTGTGTATCTCTGTGTCCAAGCAGAGATATGCGTAAAGTGTTTGGCTGTATACTCAAGCACAGATCACTAACTCCACTGACTTTATCACCATCTCTGGCGTGATGGAGTAGGGCAAACGTTATACTCAGAAACTGAGCAAAGAGCGCTCCCTTTATAAACAATGTAGCTGATATCACGTTCTATCAGTGGGTACTGGATTGATTTAAAAAAAATAATAATTAAGTATCAACTTGGTAACACTGATTCATTGACTAATCACAACGTTGACGTACTGGTACTTTTGACAATACTATTTCAGATCATCATCACACCTGGATGGTGTTCCTATAGCATCTGCTACTGACACAGTGTCTTGTTCCCCACTCCAGGTTTAAATACGTGACAAGATGCTTTATTGTTCCAATTTAATCTCTTTTTCTGACAGTAATTTTTAATGCATGCGATGGAAGAACAAGAATGCTCTTTCAGTCCTCTGACAAGCGGTTTGATGTGGACACGGATGGGACTGTAACACTGAAGAGACAAGTGACTCTTCATGAAGGCCACAAGGTGTTTTCTGTGGACGCTTGGGACTCCAGTGGCAAGAAGCACACGGTATCTGTCAGAGTTGAGCGTGTCCATCATCATCATGAGGACCATCACATGGACACGGTCATGAACATCTCCTCTCCACAGGTACAAACAAGTTCCTACAAGAAACTGCTCTCAGTACAGTACAAGCCTGACCTCTATTGGACACTTCTGTTTTTATGTGTGGTTTATGGTTCTGTAAATACACAATTCAATTTCTGTACATGTTTAGGACTAATTATTGGAGGCCTGTGTTAAATGAAATTTCCAATCCCTACTGATGAATATAATTTGTTACTGCTTTCTCTGATTGGTCTCAAACACACAACCTAAACTACCTAAACTTTTACACTCTTTTATATTACACTCCATGTGGTGAGGTATGTTGTTATGGGAAGAAGGAGGTGGGAACGGGTGAGCGTTTCACAAAACTTTAATAATCACAAAATAAATGGACAAAAAACGAAAGTAAAAGCCCCTCACGGACGACTGCCGTCTACACAGAAATAAAATATAATGTAAAATAGTCCAGGCCTGGTCCTCTCTCATCCTTCACTGTCATCGCTCCTCCTTTTCTGCTTCCGAAGCTCTTTCGTGAGATACGCGCCATTCTCACGGCCCTCAGCCTCGTCCTGCTTGCCTACTCAATTTAATAAAAGGGAATAATGTACAGAGGTCTCGAATCGACCTAAACTGGTTTATTGAATAGGGACCCCCACAAATTGACCCTCCCCATATATTTACACTGTTTTTTCCCAGACAGATTTTTATAGTGAATAGCTGTAGTAAACATTTTGAGATGCAAAATTTATCCAGATATTTGATGGTTTGTGTGCTGTATTTAATTGTAAACAAAAATATTTTGTTGCTCATTGTCTTTTACTTACATTTTCAGATGGAATCTCCCTCTGATGATCTGGTTCTGATGTTTCCAAAGTCTTCAACGGGTCTGAAGAGAGCAAAGAGAGGTTGGGTTATTCCTCCATTCACTGTACTTGAGGAAGGCAATGGTCCTTTCCCAGAGAAACTGGTCCAGGTGAGAGAAAGTCATGAAGGGAATGTTCAAAACGAGAAAAAGGTTTGTCTGTTATTGACTTTGTTCTCTTATTGGTTCCTGTATTTAGATACAGTCGGACTATTCTAAGGAAGCTCAGATGCAATACAAGATCACAGGTGAAGGAGCGGATCTGGACCCTAAGGGGACTTTTTTTATAGAAAGATTATCAGGGAATCTGTTTGTGACTCGACCACTCGACAGAGAAAAAAAAGCTTCATACAGAGTACGTTTATTTTTAGTCTCCAACTTTTAAAATCAGCAGATACTTCTAAGTGTATTCCAGTGTTGGATTTTCTGCTCATTCTTAATTCATTCAAAGCTGTCCTCAGTTAATCAGATAAAAAGTCCCCGGAAAACGGCTTTTCTTTTCATGTGTTTAAAGAGAGGAAGGATTTTTTGAAATGTGTATATCTAGTAAAAATTAAGTCAGTTTACTTCAACTACACTTGCATATTGATGTGTTAAAGCTAACAGACATGTACTAAAAGAAAACACTCTTAATTTATTTAATTGTGTTTTTCCAAACAACCTCAGATATTTGTCTCTTAACATGCCTGTATCTCTTCTCCTGTCTTTAGCTTGTAGCTCATGCGACTGGAGTTGATATAAATATAGCAGAAGCGCCAATGGAAATTATTGTATATGTGCTGGACCAAAATGATAATAAGCCTGTTTTTACACAAAATCCATTCAATGCAAATGTTCCTGAAGCTTCTGAAATAGGTAGGTGTATGATGCAGTTTCTTAATAAAATGTTTTTGAGCAGTTTTTTTCCCCCCAAATGCCTCTTCAGTTTCACCGAATCAGTCTTTCTTCTTCTCTCACTGAAGGTCATGAGTTTATGACAGTCACAGCCACTGATGCAGATGATACTGAGAATACTAACAATGGTGTTATCAGTTACTCAATCGTCAAGCAAGATCCAGAATTGCCAAAACCAAACCTGTTTACAATCAACTCTGTTACCGGAGGAATTCGTGTGAATGCTTTAGGCTTGGACAAAGAGGTGAGAAATGATGAATGGATCTCACATTGGTGAAGAATAATTATTTAATGTAAACAAACTCACTTGAAAACATCTTTCTTTTCAGAAATGGTCCAGATATACTTTGTTAATTGCAGCTACTGACATGAATGGAGGCGGTAATTCATCCACTGGCACAGCTGTTATTACCGTGACTGGAAAATCAGAGAAGATAATGTGAGAAATATTAGAAAATTTCATTATCCCATTTGAAAATTCTGACTACTTTCTTTAGAGATTTCCAGATCTTAAAGTGAACAATAAAAATCCTATAGATTTGCATTGATGAACTTTTCAAATACTAATTTGAGCTGTCTTTCACGTCTTGCGCTTGAACTGACAAATTCCCACAACATTATGTCAAAAAATGCCTGTCTCTGCGAGTGTCCATAGTCGGTTTTGTCTTAGGTGAATGTAAAACATTAAGAAAGAAAATGCATGTGTGTCAGTATCAGTATATTGGATCCGTGCACCAATAATCCTGATAATGTTAATCAAACAAATTATCAACAAATGAAAAAAAAATCACTCACTGTTCTTGACTAAATAAGTTTTGTAACTTTAATATGGACTAATCGATATTTAATTTATACAGTGAAGACTATGCAGTATTTTACATTAGATTTTTTACTCTTTACTTTACTAATGTTAGACCTATAAGAAAAACCGTTTATTTAATTTGTATCTATGTTATTTTATTACTGACTGTTTACTTGTCTTTAATAATGTTTTAAATTAATATTATTTAGGTTAGTAGTTTTTTTAACTGTGGTATCAACATTTGAATAGAGAATTTTCACTGGTATCTAATATTTTAGTGTCATAACTGCCTGTTTTGGCCTGTTCACAGCCAGTAAAAAAGTATTTATGGACGGTCAATTCTCAAGTCATCAGCCATTGGCCACCCTGCCTATATTACTTCTTTAATGCTGACCAAACAGAAAGCTGGATCTAAATGCAAAGAGTTTAATAACAAAATAAACATAATAGCAAATCTACAACTCATTAGCACACGCTCATTAGCACATGCTCATTAAAGGGATGGTTCAGAGTAAAATCAACCTAGGGTCCTTTGCACCATGACCTCGAGCCAAACCTCTAGTGGCTATCCGGGGAACACAAACCAGACACTGTGACATTTATATTCCCACGGCTCTTGGCCCTGCCCTGCTCGCCACAATAAGAAACACTGAAAAGAAGACACGCCTGTGAATGAACACAGAAATAAACAATTTGACAAACTACAAAGGACTACAAAAATGGCACACTGGAAACAGGAACAGAAAAGGGTGAAATGCAAAGTAAAAGTCCAATTAACATAACACATGAACCACAAAGCCAGGGAATACGTAACACCTTCCGATGTCAAATCTCTTCTACCCAGAATTCAAATTACGGCATGCCTTCATATCATTTGAACATCAAATGATTTTAAACTACCAGATAAGACTTTGTCAAACTAACATTAAGATGTTCTTGCTGAACATTTCTAGTTTTAACCTGTATGTTTGGTTCCTTCCAGGTATAAAGGTGGCAGTGATCCTGCCGACTGGCTGAGTGTAAATGTAATGGTTAAAGTCAAGAGGCCTACAGATAGAGAATATGGCAAATACACAGCTATCATTTTGACCGTGGATGATGGTAAGTGTTGTTTATTTTTTAAGAGAATAATTATTGCTGTCATAGCCCTTTTTTAATGTCTGCTTGTGTGCAGGTGAACCTCCATCAACTGGCACAGGAACCCTGGACAACCCTGGTCAGGATTTGGGTATTCATTCTGTCTGCAAAGATTCATCTGTCGACACTTTGCCCAGTCCTGATGTGAAGAAGTAAACAAGGTTAAATGTGTGAACAGGGCCTTACATCTAAATAGTTTATTAATCATTTATATCTTTTTTTTTCACATTTGCTGAACATTACAATTTTACATTGATTACATCAATGTCATCTTAACATTGCTGTAATCATTGTTATATAAATGATAATGTACAGCCAGATGTTTTATTGCAACATTTTAAATTCACAAGTAATTGATTTTCCTATTTTAAAAACTTTTAATAATAATCTCACAAAAGATCATCATAAATGTACTGTTTTTCAAACATTTCAGAATCTGTTCTGTTGATTTATTACAAGATTCAAAATCACAACTTAACTTTTTCACTCTTTTAATGTTTCATTTTTATTTACTTTTCTTATAAAGTAACTGCCTTTCATAATGTTATGAACATTAAACTTTCTATTTTGCATCTGTTGTTGTTCATTTGAATACATTTGGCTATCAATTAATCCAGTAGATCTTAATGTTTAATCAGTGATTTGTTTAATACTAAAAATATATTTATTACAGATGATAACACCAATACTCAAAGTGTGTGTGTGTGTGTGTGTGTGTGTGTGTGTGTGTGTGTGTGTGTGTGTGTGTGTGTGTGTATGTGTGTGTGTGAATTGTGAATTTATATTCATCCCTAGTTGGGAGAAACAATTACTTTTTTTGGTATAATTTCTTAGACATCACTTCTTTGGCTCTCGGGGCCCTAGATTCTTATCTTTACTTTTTTGAGTGTTTAGGATTTTTTTCTTTTACATTTACATGTATTCATTTAGCAGACTCTTTTATCCAAAGTGACTTACAAATGAGAACAATAGATGCAGTTAAACTAACCGTAAACCCAGTTGGGCCTGCCAGCATGCATGTGGCTAAATGTGTTAAACATCTGCAAAAAAACTGCAAATGCAAGCAGATGTTTAAAAGCTTTACAGAAAATGCTTGTTTTAATGTTACAATTTTGGATATATTCTGTTATCAGCCAAATATGTTTCTTACAAGTATTACGGCTGGCTCAATGGAAATGTAAAACTGTTCCAAAAAAGTATTGTATGGACCTGGAAATATAGAGACCGGTCCTCTTGAAACTGTGGTTGAATACTCCTGATTTAAATCATAAAATCCGTATTTCTATGTGTGTAATTCTAATTTCTACCACCAGAGGCCACAGGAACTCAGTGGTGAAGCATCTCTCTCTCTAAACAACAGAACAACTGCTTATGAGCCTATACTCAATAACTGAGGCTGAGAAACTTATTCACACCACTGATGATGTGGACTAACTGTACGGTTTGGTAACCTTTCAGAGCAAATTAAATTGAATCATGCTAATCTGGTTAGCGTTTAATTTCAAAATCCAGTTTAGGAAATTCCCATTATGTTAAAGTAACCATTTTATAACCAACACGTTCTACTCTGAGTAAATGCTAATTAATAATCTGTTTGTAGGGAGGGCCATAAGCATCAACATATTTTAAACCAATGAGTAAATAAAAACAGCACCTTTTGTGAACTTTATATAAACACCAAAATAGACTCAAAACAAAGAAAATACATTCAAACAGTATTGCAAAAACACCCAGCACACAAAGATATATATATAGTTATGTATATAGGTTGAAGTAAGATGCAAGTCTTGATTGTCTTTAAGGAGTCAAATGATGTGGAGGTTTGATGGTAAACGAAACCCAATAATTGTAGATGACAGTCATCAAACATATATATTTCCCGTCAAAGGAAGTCCGTAGCAGCAATCAAAACATGAACCTCGTAGTAGTACTCAATGTGGCATAATCCCAACCAGGACCACAAAGTTGGCACAGATTGATTCAGCAGATAAAGAAAAGTCCTTCTACAAAACACAAAATGCCTCCTGTTATTTACCTGCATCAAATCCCCTATATTCAATAAGCACAAAGATAATATTTCACCAGTAAATAAAACTTCAACATTACCATGAACGTTTACTGTTTCCTAACAGGACTTTGTTTGACACTCTTTAACAGACGTATGCACTTTTAAACACAATTTAAACAATGTAGGCCTATTTTTCCATGCATTACTTCTACTCATATTAAGTTGCTCAAGCAAGTGGTCAAATATTTAACCATGTACTTATATTAAAATAAGCAAACATTTTAAATTAAAACTTAAAAATGACAAAAACAGCCGACTCCCATGCCTTTTCTTTTGCATTTATATTTTAATACAATAAATCTTGCATGTCACAAAGAACTTGTTTTTCCACCTCCAAGAATGAGACGAGTGTTGTTCATTATGTCGCCTTGTTGAAGTTAATTGTAGTTTTCCTTGCTTTACCCCGGTCTTGAAGTAAAAAGATGACTGTAAAAAAAAGTAGTATTTAATGAAATACATTTATTTAATTAAATGCATTTATGGTGAAATTACTACATTTTCAGGTCAATCTGTGTTCATTTTGACCATGAGTCACTTGTGTTTGTCACAGCGTTTGCAGCACAGCAGAAATAGACTCGGTGTGGAAACGATCTCTGCACTGCTGTATACGCACCGCAACTGGAACGGATCGCCGGACTGCATCCTCGTGCAGTGTGAAAGCTCTAACCTGTTAACATGGGTACGGAAAAAAATACACACCGCATACGCACTGCAAATGGAGCTAGGGTTCAAAGCGCCAAATGAGAGTAAAAATCAGTGTTGAAACGGTGTTATGGCCCCGATACTCACAGTATTCTGTTCTTTTTCATTCTTCACTTATGGGGAAAACAGAGTTCAAAATACATGAGAATGATTTTATTTTATTAAATCAAGTCCCATTTACAAATATACCAAGATTACTGTAAAATGTCTGTTATATGTCTGTTCAAATCAAAATGTCTATGTAAAGGGTTAGTTCACCCAAAAATGAAAATTATCCCATAATTTACCCTCAAACCATCCTAGGTGTCCTAGGTAAACCATTTCTTCTTTCAGACGAATACAATCATAGTTATATTAAAAAATATCCTGGCTCTTCCAAGCTTTATAATGGCAGTGAATGGCTATTTCTGTTTCGAAGTCTATAAAAGTGCATCTATCCATCATAAAAGTGCATCCATCAATCATAATCCATACGACTCCTCACGGGTTCGCATTTTTGAAGTTTGCGCAGAAAGAACTTTAGAGTTCCCTTTCAAGGGAACTCCCGTTGCGTCGAGAATGACGCTATGGGGAACGCTTTGCGTGATGACGTCTTGAAGCACATGTAAAATCAGTCCAATGGTGTGGCGGAACGTCAGAGGCGGGTGACGTCACGTACCAGGAAGCTATAAAAGCCGGCCCGAAACAGAAAACGAAAGCTTTCTGAGTCTTCAGTCGCGCTCTGTGTTGAATCTGTCCTTGTTATTTGGTGTTGTCTGTCTATATATATATATATATTCAGTATGGCGAGCAAGCAGCAGTTTAGAGTGTGTGTCCATCCCTGCCCGCGTTATTTAACGGGAGGTGACACACACACTCTTTGTGTTGTTTGTTTGGGAGAGGAGCATGCCCAGTCAGCACTCGAGGGTGGTGACTGTGTGCATTGCTGTGCGCTTCCATTGCGTACGCTCCGATCCCGGTTGGCACGGTTCAACCCCGATCACGTTCCCCAGGGCTCTGGTCCCGCTGCTGCCGAGGCTCAGCGTCGATCTCAGACCTGGGGTTCGCAAATGGATCTATCAGTGGATGTTGAGACGGGCTCTGCCTTATCTCAGCAACCTTCTGATAGATCCAGTGCCTCTCATCAGGGTGTGGAAGCACGCGTTGCGGTTTCTTCCCCCCCGGTGGAGGCACCAATACTGCAATTGTCCAGCTCTGAGGAGTTGGACGTTGTTAGTGTTGAAGCTGAGTCTGAGGATTCGCCACCTCAGTCTCACGCTTTTGAGGAATTGCTCGATGTTGTCACGAGAGCAGTTCACAGATTATCTATCGAGTGGCCAGAGGATAGGCAGGACGTTCGCTCGAAAAGTAAGCTCGACGAACGCTTCCTGCCATCTCGTGCACAGCCTCAGAGAAAAAGCCTTCCGTTTTTCCCCGATCTCCACACCGAGGTGTCGAGATCGTGGGGGAAACCTATGTCTTACAGAGTTTACACAACACAAACCTCTCACTACTCTTCCATTCATAATTATAAAGAGCATGGTTATGGGGAGATGCCGAAGGTGGAAGAGACGCTCGCGAGCTATCTCTCTCCAGCGACGGCATCTTCCTTGAAGGCTCCCTCTCTTCCCTCTAAACCAGTAAAATTTACTTCATCGCTGGTTCATAAATCATATGCAGCCGCTGGTCAAGCTGCAGCGTGTCTGCATACGATGTCTATTATGCAGGCCTATCAGGCTGAATTATTGGGGGATTTAGAGGAGGGCGGGGGTATTGGTCCAGACACAGTGGCTGAACTACGCAGAGCCACGGATCTGTCTCTCAGGGCCACCAAGGAGACCGCCAAATCAATCGGGCGGTCTATGGCAGCCCTGGTGGCCACTGAGAGGCATCTGTGGCTCAATCTGAGCGACATAAAAGAAAAAGAAAAACATGTTCTCTTAGATGCTCCGGTCTCCACTGATGGTCTATTTGGTGATGTTGTGAACAGTGCGATAGCTAAATCACAAGAGGCCTCTAAACAGGCAGTTGCACTCCAAAGACTTCTCCCCCGCCGTTCATTCTATGAGGCTGCTGAGCGGGAGCAGCCTCACTCCTCTAAAAAGAGCGCTAGCCATCGTGCCACTCAAAAACAGAGTGTGTCCTCTCGTGCTCCCCCACAAAAATCTCGGGGACACGGAGGGCGCTCTCAAACCCAGCAGCCCTCGAGGGGTAGAACGGATCTGCGGACCGTTATTACCGCCAAGAAGGCTGCTGGGAAAAAGTCCTGACGTCCGAGGGCTCAGGACAAATGAGGGTAGTCCCCCCCGAAGCAGAGCGGTTAACACCTCTTTTCACGGTGCCCGTCTCTCTTCGGTACCCTCAGGGGACCGTTCTGCCAACCCTGCCGCCTCAGGTGTTACAGGGCGCAGCGGTCTCCGGCGACCACATATCTCAAGGACCACCCGGAAACGTAGTGGCCTCGGGATGCCCGCCCCCTCCGAGGAGGGTGTTAGAGCAGTCTGTTCGGTCGCTCCCTGCCGGTGCGCCGTTACAGGGCGTCGAATTGACTGCTCAACAACAACAAAATCCAGAAACCAGTCTCGAGAGGCTGGTACCTCTAGTAGAATCTTTGACAGCGTGGAAACTACTGTCAAATGTTTCTCGTTGGGTCCTGCAGACCGTGGAAAAAGGGTATCAGATACAATTCAAGAGACGCCCTCCTCGGTTTATGGGGGTCCTGCCCACAGTGGTGGCCCCCGAGCAGGTTCTGGTTATGGAACAAGAAGTGAACACTCTGTTAGAGAAAGGGGCCATAGAATATGTACCTCCCTCCGACAGGGAAACCGGGTTTTACAGCCGGTACTTCATAGTTCCAAAGAAGGACGGGGGATTGCGTCCCATTTTAGATCTTCGAGTTCTGAACGAGTCAGTCATGCAGCTCAAGTTCAAAATGTTAACATTGAGACAGATCGTGCCACAGATCAGATCCGAGGACTGGTTTGTCACGATAGATCTCAAGGACGCATATTTCCACATTTCCATCCGTCCGTGTCATTGGAAGTTCCTGAGGTTTGCTTTCGGGGGCAAAGCTTACCAATATCGTGTTCTTCCATTCGGCCTAGCTTTATCACCCCGCACTTTCACCAAATGCATGGATGCAGCTCTGGCGCCGCTGCGCCTCCAGGGTATTCGCATATTGAACTACATCGACGATTGGTTGATTTTAGCTCAGTCGCATCAGTTGGCGGTTCAACATCGAGATGTTGTTCTCGCCCACATGAAAGAGCTGGGGTTACGGCTGAACGCCAAGAAGAGTGTGCTTTCTCCACTCCAGAGGACCACTTTTTTAGGCGTGGTTTGGGACTCAGTGTCGATGCAGGCGCGCCTGTCACCGCCACGTATAGAGTCCATCCTTGCAGCTGTGAAAAGTGTAAAGCTAGGCCAGCTACTCACTGTCAAACAGTTCCAGAGACTGTTGGGTCTCATGGCGGCAGCTTCCAACGTGATACCTTTTGGACTGCTGCACATGAGGCCCTTGCAGTGGTGGCTCAGGACCAGGGGGTTTTCCCCGAGGGGCAACCCATTTCGCACAATCAAGGTCACGCGGCGATGCCTACGTGCCTTGGTTATGTGGAAGAAACCTTGGTTCCTGTCCCAGGGCCCAGTGTTGGGAGCTCCTTGTCGTCGCAAACTGCTAACGACGGATGCTTCCCTCATGGGTTGGGGAGCGATCCTGGAGGGTCGCTCATCTCAAGGTCTGTGGGAAGACCATCATCGTTCCTGGCATATCAATCGCCTAGAGATGTTAGCCGTCTTCCGGGCTCTGAGGAGCTTTATCACAGATCTCAGGGGACACCATGTGTTAGTGCATACGGACAACACGTCGGTAGTCGCCTATATCAACCACCAAGGGGGTCTGCGCTCGCGCCCATTATCCAATCTGGCGCGCCATATCCTCTTGTGGTCCCAGGGGAAGTTGCTGTCACTCAGAGCAGCCTACATCCCCGGGGTCCAGAATATAGGAGCAGACACTCTGTCGAGGCAGGGGCCGAGGCCCGGGGAATGGAGGCTCCACCCCGAGGTGGTGGAGCTGATATGGAGGGAGTTCGGCCAAGCACAAGTGGATCTGTTTGCGTCTCGAGAGACGTCTCACTGTCCACTTTGGTTCTCCCTCACGCATCCAGCTCCTCTGGGACTGGATGCTATGGTTCAGACGTGGCCGAGGCTACGTCTGTACGCCTTTCCCCCAGTTGCTCTGCTCCCGGGAGTTCTGGAGAGAGTTCACAGGGACCGGGTTTGCCTGCTTCTTATAGCCCCGCGTTGGCCGGGCAGAGTATGGTTTCCCGATCTGGTCTCCCTCCTCGACGGGCATCCTCTGGAGTTACCCGTCAGGAGAGACCTTCTGTCCCAGGCAGGGGGCTCAATATTTCACCCCCGCCCAGAACTGTGGAACCTGTGGGCTTGGCCTCTGAGGGGGCCCAGCTCATAGAGTCAGGTCTCTCAACTGAGGTTGTTGAGACCATTCTACAATCCAGAGCTCCCTCCACGAGGAAACTTTATGCCCTGAAGTGGAGAGTCTTCACTTCTTGGTGTAGTGACCGTCGGTTGGACCCAGTTAACTGCCCAATTGGTACAGTGCTGGAGTTCCTGCAGGACCGGTTCACTGCAGGTCTGACCCCGTCCACCTTAAAGGTTTATGTGGCGGCCATAGGTGCTTACCACATTCCTTTGGGTGGAATGTCTGTGGGGAAAGACCCTTTGATATCTCGTTTCCTTCGTGGCACTTGGAGGCTGAGGCCTGCAGTTCGCTCTAGGGTTCCGCCATGGGACCTGTCCATTGCGTTACAAGGCTTGTCCCTGGCCCCCTTTGAGCCAATTGAGGAGGTTCCTGAGAAGTTTTTAACGCTGAAAGCTCTTTTCCTTCTTGCTGTTTCCTCTCTCAAGAGAATAGGGGATCTCCAAGCGTTGTCGGTTGCTCCGTCATGCTTGGAGTTTGCTCCGGGTATGATCAAAGCGTTTCTTCATCCGAGACCAGGCTATATCCCCAAGGTCCCCACTAATGTGGTCAGACCTATTGTTCTGCAGGCCTTCTGTCCTCCTCCCTTTCAAAATGCGGACCAGGAGGCTAATAATTTGCTTTGCCCTGTGCGGGCGTTAGATGCATATGTCCACAGAGCTGCCCTGTGGCGAAAAAGTGATCAATTATTTGTGTGCTTTGGGTCCCCTAACAAAGGGGGTCCAGTGTCTAAGCAAAGGATGAGCAAGTGGGTGGTCGAGGCTATCTCACTTGCTTATGAGGCGGCTGGGCAGCCTTCTCCTTTGGCTGTCCGGTCGCACTCGACGAGGAGTATGGCGGCCTCTAAGGCCCTTATTTCAGGAGTTTCTTTACAGGACGTCTGTGATGCGGCAGGCTGGTCCTCACCGCACACTTTCGTCAGGTTTTACTCTCTGGATCTAGACTCTGCTCCAGGGTCTCATGTTTTGTCTTCCTAGTGCTGCTCTCCAGATTACACACAGGACAGACATTCGTAGCTATGGAGGCGTTGGTATAGACGTTCCCCATAGCGTCATTCTCGACGCAACGGGAGTTCCCTTGAAAGGGAACGCCTCGGTTACGACTGTAACCTCGGTTCCCTGAAGAGGGAACGAGCGTTGCGTCGCCTTGCCATATCTCCTTCATGCCTGTCAGCTCGACTTCAGACTTTTACGAAGCTTTCGTTTTCTGTTTCGGGCCGGCTTTTATAGCTTCCTGGTACGTGACGTCACCCGCCTCTGACGTTCCGCCACACCATTGGACTGATTTTACATGTGCTTCAAGACGTCATCACGCAAAGCGTTCCCCATAGCGTCATTCTCGACGCAACGCTCGTTCCCTCTTCAGGGAACCGAGGTTACAGTCGTAACCGAGGCGTTTTCTGTTAGAACGGTGTAGTGTTAGCGGCCCCTAAGTTAATAACTAATGATCGTTGCGACTGAAGTGAATCAATCAAAACTAACTTTAGCTGGACAGTAACTTTATTCTAGAGCTGCTGTAAATCCAAAACAATCTCTGTTACTGTAATCTCCTATTATCACTTTAAAGCTGCTTTGAAACAATCTATATTGTTAAAAGCGCTGTATAAATGAAGATGACTTGACTCCTGGGGTTAAAGGACAAGTTCGGTATTTTACACTTAAAGCCCTGTTTACAGATCGTTTCTGATGAAATAGAACGGTTAAGATTAAAATTTGGACACATGCTGCTGGCCAGAGAATTTTAGGTTCCCTTTCGTTGTAACTCCGAGTTACGTCGGATGACGACAAATGGGGTTTCGCTTAGAAATCCTATCATCTTCGAGTATATAAAACGAGCCAATGGCAAAGAAATGCCATGGGTCTGCGGAATTTGCATAGCGTAACTCCGCCCCACCCTGGGGGTATATAAGGAAGTGCGCTGGCAACATGCAGATATGTTTTCGCTTTGGACCCAAGTTCAGCACTTCACTCCACAGCCAAATCCTGAGTTTTCATCTCTATTCTCTTTGAGACGAGCCTCTCTCCAGGTGTTGGTGTGACAGCGAGTTCCAGCGAGTGCACATTCCCTGCTTATCTGTGTAGTGATTTGCCAGAGTTTGTGTGTTCATCTCCCTGGTCGCTTCAACACTTGTGGAGAAATCTCCTTTCTAAAAGAGCTTGCACGCGGCACGTCTTTTTAAAGATGCCTCGCCCGTGCACTTCTGGTTGCGGTCTGTACATTTCTGACTCTGATGGGCACAATCGCTGTCTTGTGTGTTTGGGCATTGAGCACGCTAAGGCAGCGTTTGTGGATGAGTCATGTTCCCACTGCGGGAACATGCCCATCGCACGGTTGCGATCGAGACTCAATGATCTGTATAGTAGAGTCCCCTCATCCGCACCCCGATCTACGAGCTCCGCGAGAGCTGGTACTTCGGCTGGCAGCCAGGGTGATCTGAGGGTCACGGTGTGGAACAAAGCACTGACTATTCCACGCTCCACACCGCCCTCTAGCACCGTGCAACCCGTGAGTGTTCCGAATGAGCCCGCAGTACAGTCCTCTGACTTGTCCATCCTCTCCTGTGCTCTCCTCGCCTCTGCAGTTCCATGTTTTCTCTAATCAAGTCCAAAAACTCATCCTCTCTGTCTCGCCTTCTTCGTGATGCTGCTGCTGGTGCTGGTGCTGCCCCTGGCTCCTCCTCTTCTTGGTCACACACTACTGAACGCGGCCCTGGTCTGTCCTCAGGGATTGAGGCAATGACGACAGGGGGTTGGTGCAATGCCTCTGTCCCAACACCTCATCAATGAGGACAAACCAGGGCAAGTTTCAGCAGTGGGTTTCCTACTCACACCCTCACATGTCCCAGGACACGTGCAATCCTAAGGCAGAGCAAATGAACCATGGCTTGTTAACAACAACAGCACAATACATTTCAACAAAGATGTGTGTATTAATTTACATTTTTTGTGTGTAATAATATATATATATTATTATTTTGTGCCTGTATGGGAGTTAAGTTCCCCAGACCCATTTTTTCCTGAATTGTTCTAAAAAAGCAGAAAGGGGTACTTAACACACTGGTGCAATCTTAAGTGCATTGTTAACACTGCAAAATATGACACATCAAGACATGCAAAATATACTTAATATTTCTGTATACTCAAATTTGGTTAAAAACACATAGCTTGCATGACAGCACTACAAAAACACATAAAAGTGAAACCCCATTGCCTTATCAACTGCTTTTATTATTGTTTTATGCTTCATAGGGTGAGTGATATTTCTTATAATACACAAGTGAGATAGACTAGTGCAAATATTACAAATAGGTCGATAAAAACTAATAACGTTATTACCACAAGTTTTGCCTAAAACTACCTGACAAATGAAGCCACGCAATGGTGACGAAGGAGTTAAGATGAAGTTTATAATAAACTTTAACTCTGGTTTCGCTATCTATTTGAGTAAATGAAAACATAATACTTGCATTTAAATGTGAATTTGCTGTCCACCACCTATCTCTAGTCTCGGCCGCCTTTAAAAATAAATAAATAAATGCTGTCGTCAACGGCGCGCAATGACTTATGGGGTAAAATAGGGTAGGATAGGCCATAGATATCATATAAAGGCTAGATGTCTCGTGCACGCTGCTGGCCAATGGAGGTCGACGTCCGCACACGGCGGCCATCTTACCACAGGGTGCTCGCTCACTCATAACATGGTGCATGTACTTTTAAATAACCATAACTTGCTCAATTTTCTACCGATTTTCAAATGGTTTGGTTTGTTATAAACGTCAGAGATGTAGCTATGACACTGCATACATATGAATAATTATAACATACATGTTCAAGCATTGGGAATTATAGCCACGTTAATAACGTTTGTAAGAAACCAAACCGTTTGTAAATCCGTCAAGATTTCAGCGAGATAAGAGGATTTGTGTGCGTGCTGATCACTCACCTTAATTCACAGCTTCCCTGTGTTAAGATGGCCGCCGGTGATGCCGGAAGTGACTCCGCCTTAAGACATCTAGCCTTTATATGATATCTATGGGATAGGCCGCTAAGTGTCCATTTATGTATCCTTCCTTTCACGGGGAAACGAAGGGCGCATTTGGCATCGCTTTTGAATCAGGGTAGCCTTCGTCGCGGCGCGATGACGCAACCTTCCTTCAAATACGGCCTTCGGAGGATGCAGCCTTCACATTGGGACACAGCTTAGGTCATTCTCTTGCTGTGCCTCTTTTGGAGTTATCTAAATCTAGTTTGTGTACCTGGTAGGGATGGGCAAATGAAGTCTCATGAAACACTGAATGTTTCGGGAAAAGATTCGAAGCATCAAGAGTGTTGAAAACAGCGCCATCTTGTGGCAAATTTACAGCAGCCATGTGTATGAGCAGCTGAGTGTGCAGCACTGTTGTTTTATCCATTAAGCTCAAATAAAAGCCTGACAATGCTAAATGTTCAGTTTTCTGATAATATAATTAACATATTAAAGTGTGGCAGTAAATTAAATGTAACAATTATATTAATACTAATTATAAAAATACCAACCATTTAGTTGATTGATGCAAGCAAATGTTGGTCTAATTATTTTATGGTTTCTATGCTGTTTATGTGTCAGAATATATGATCATGTAACATAGGCTATAGGCTTATTTATATATATAAAAAAAAATTAGTAAATGGACTTCAACTTCCAAAAACCTGTAGAGTAGTGGTCTGGGTTCAAACACTCTGACACGGAAAGTGAAGCATTCACGTGTTTCTCTGAAAACAATACCAGAGCCCGTCTACGGAGAGCCTGGCCACTCCCTATTAAGTCCTATTGTACCGAATTTTGGTTGTAGTTCCACCAGAGTTCCACTGGGGGCGATCGCCCATGAGTGCAGAATGAATGGGAGTCTATGGGGCTAGACGGCTAAATTCATCTCTTTCACCTGATTGCCGTTGAGAAATCCCAGATTTGATTGTAGGTTTTGCAATTTCAACATGGGTTATAGGTCAAAAGTTGAATAAACGAGTACTTATGTCCTTTCGATTTCTTACAGGTTGAGTTGTTGTTGCCCATAACACGCTAGCATTCTGCTAATGAACACTGATTGGTCAGTGAAGGACTGATTACGACCAGAGATACCGCTTGATGGCATTGTGTGTGTGTGTGTGTATTTTCCGCGTGGTCTTTTAAAACAACAAAACAAAAACTCTTCTAGCACGTGTATTTGCCTGTGTCAGCTGTGTTGTGTGTTTGCCTGTGTCAGCTGTGTTGTCGATGCCTCGAGAGAAAAGAAAGTGCAGAGTGCGAAAGCACCAAAGTGACTGAAGGATTGCCGTAAAGCAGTATCTCTGGTCGTACGATGTGTATGACGTCATTGACAATTTAAAAGACTTTTTAAAGCAAATAAGTGACTCTAAAAAATCTAACACCCAGCAATGTGTAATTTCTTGGCATCTTCTTTCGAATACAACATTCAAATTACTAGACAAAAAATTATATCCTGAGAAAAGTGGATTTTGAGGGGTATATCGCCATAGACCTCCATTCATTCTGCACTCACCCTGTGAGTGCCCTCATATGGAACCAGAGTGGAACTGCAACCAGTTCAGAAGCCGGAAGTTTACTGAGAGTGTATGGAAGTAAAATAATGCCAAATGTTTTTGCAACAAAAAAGCCTGTTGAATTTCACTTCTTGTAACAATAGGCATTGCATTAACCATGCTTGCATTTTAATGCATTGTATTTTTAGGGCTTGCATTTTTATGGGCTTAAAATTCAACATGGATGAATATTTAAGCTGTGAATATTTCAATTCAAAACATTTCAAACACATTTTCAATATTAAAAATTCAATAATCCATATTCACCTTTCATATTTCACTTCAACTGTTTAAAAATACAACCTATAATATTCAACAGGCAATTTTCGGTCCATTTTATTTCACTTTGCAAATTCGCTTCTACAGATTCAGTGGTTCAAAATCGACAGTAAATTCAACATCGACATCCAGGAACTGCAGGAAAAGCAGTAGATTGCCGAGCATACTCTCCATCTGCTGTTAGTCGACCTCACCAGCAGGAAGTGCAAAAGCGCGTGTTGTTGACGAAGACCAGCAACAGTTAGAGCAAGCCATTCATTCATAAAATGAAAATGATTATCTGTGTCAGTATATATGCGGAAAAGATGATAAAGACACAAAAGCTGTGTTTATGTTCCATTCAATAACTTCATTGTATGGTACTTTCCCAGTGTAGCCTACATGTCATCAGCTTTCTTTACCATGAACGGGATTATAATCGGTTTCCCTCAATACCTCATACTCAAGGATTCCCCTTCCGTCGGGACAAAACGCTTAACGTAGCTTAATGGACTAATGCAGTGATATGAAAGACCAAATTCGCACCTTATTGGGGATGTAGGCTGTAGGCTACTATATAGGATACAGGCAAGCAGATGGACTCAGAATATAAACATAGCACGCAAAGTTTCATGCTGAGCGGTTGGTGATATACTGGCACAAAATCAACACTTGATCAATTACTAGATGTACCGCATGGAAGTACAAAATATGACCGCCGCTCAGGCCTGCACTGGCTTTCCACAAAAATAAATGACGTGGAGCAATTTGGCTGTATTGCGTGTTTATGTATATAAGTTGTATATTTTAAAAGACTGTCTGGAGTATTCCTGTGGATCATGGATAATTTAGAGTTTTGTAATTATTTGCCATTACTATTTAAGTTTTATATCAAAAGTCATTAGTTTAGACACCTAACATCCATAATGTGAAAACGTCACATCCATAACAGTGGTTAACAGTAAAAAGCGACTGAAGTGCCCTTGAGCAAGGCACCTAACCCCTCACTGCTCCCCGAGCACCGCTGTTGTTGCAGGCAGCTCACTGCGCCGAGATTAGTGTGTGCTTCACCTCACTGTGTGTTCACTGTGTGCTGAGTGTGTTTCACTAATTCACGGATTGGGATAAATGCAGAGACCAAATTTCCCTCACGGGATCAAAATAGTATATATACTAGGGATGCACGATAATGCATTTTGGCCGATATTCGATATGCCGATATTTTCAAACTAATTTTGTCCGATGCCGATACCGATACCGATATATACACATTTTCCCCCTGATATATTTACACTTTAATTTTACTGAAGAGAAATCCAAGTCTCTCTCCTGTACTACCTTTACTGTATTACACTCATGTGTTGTAGACAAGCCAACTTACAAGACAAACAAAACAACATTTGATTCTACCATAAATGTATAATTTTACAAATGTAGACAGACATTCACCCCTGAAAAATAGGTAAATTATTTCACTTGGAGAATAAATGATATGCCATTGCCACAGTTTATTTTTAAGTTCAGACTTTAAACTTCAGTCCTTAGAAGTAAAATAAATAGAAAAAAAAATTCAAATAAAAAAATGTACATCTTCTCCTACTTGAACAGGTCTACCAAATGCTCCCCTGTTTTCGGTGCTGATGCGGTGGTGACCCGTTCATGTACTGTAACATGTAAGGGTGGCGCTGCCAATAAAGCAACTAAAAGTTGTCACAGAGAAGCGCAAAAGTAATTATTATGAATATGTCAAATATAGCAAGGAGACATTTTAATTGTTTATTAATAAACAAGTGTTTTCTGTGTCGGCTGCAAAGATGAATTTGACTGACTCGCGATCTTCGGAGTAGGCTCGCGAGGCAGTCAACTTCATCTTTGCAGCCGACACAGTGAACGCGCCAGGGAGAAATGCACATTTCGGATTACATAGTTTTCTTTTGTTTTGAATTGTTATGTTTAAAAATATGATTTCAAACGTTCTGTAGATAATAGATATATTTATCAGGTCTGTGAGGCAAGTAAGCTATGCTGAGTTTCGTTTCATTTATGAGACGAACTCCAGTTCACGCGCGCCTCTGTGTCGTAATATATCTATTATCTGGTTTACTTATTGTTTATTAGGCTAAATCCAGGCAATTGGTTGATGAAACATTTTTTAAAATTAAGATACAATTAATACAAAACGAAATTCACTTAGAAAGGCTTTGTGCTTTCTGTTTGAGGTCTCTGTGGAAGTTTTAAAGCAGTCTCTATCAGTGCCTCTTTTAGAGCGCTCACGTCCGTAACCGAGAACTGTCACTGTTTTTCCTCATAAATGCGAACACGAAAAATAAAATAAAATGAATATTTTATGCTCTGTGGAGACCATAGTAGCTTGGAGAGTTTACATTAGTAAGCTACAGGACATCGTCTTTCGAAACATGACCTGCACGAAAGAGAAAAAAATACTGCGTCATTCTACCCAGCACTTCTGAAAATGCACTTGCGAATGCGTCTCTGTCCCCAGCACATCTCAAACCAAACTGACGCTCATGCTAGAAATGCCTCCAAATGTTGGAAGTTTAAGTTGCTGGCACTCATGCTATGTTTACGGTCGTCACGTGCACATAGGAAACACGCCACCCTATCGGCAAGGCTCATCGGCAGAAATATTCATATCGGCCGATGCCGATCATGGTCATTTAAAGCTTTTATCGGCCGATACCGATGTTGTGCCGATATTATCGTGCATCCCTAATATATACTTATACATACTAAGTATGAAAAATCTGTGTGTTTTTTTTCAAAGGACTCTCCCATTCAATTTATACAAACCTCTACCAAACGGTTGAGGTGCCTGTTGATGGTAAAAGTCAGTTATCTGACTTTGGCATGGGTTTGTTGTGTTTTACTGAAATAAAAAACATTTTTTTCCCAAAAAAGTGGTTTTATCTTGTAGCCCTGGTCCCAGAGTTTTAAAAAAACAATGTTAACAAAATTAAACTCATTCCCACTGTACCTAGTAGAACACTTAAGTAAATGTCCCATTGAAATTAATGGGATTTTATGGATTTAGGTGAAGAAAGTGTACACATAATACATTTTGGTCTGTACCATGAAGAGAAAACTGATTCAACTATATAAACTATATATTTTCTGAAAGCGTAGACTCTCAGGATGTGATCTAACATGGCATGAAACATGTCCCACCCACGTCATTAGTATACTGCCCAAGCATAACACATTGGGTATTGGTAAATCGGTATATGGCTGATACCTAAAAAAAGTAGGTGTATGTGCATGTCTGTCTGTGTGTGTGTGTGTATGTGTGTGTGTTTGTGTGTCTGTGTGTGTCTGTGCGTGTATGTGTGCGTGCGTACATGTGTGTGTGTGTGCGTGTGTGTTTGTGTGTGTGTGTCTGTGCATGTGGATTTGTATGTGTGTGTATGGGTGTGTGTCTGTGCCTGTGGATGTCAGTGTGTGTGCATGCTTGTGTTTGTTTGTATTCCTGCATGTGTGTGTGTGACAGTATCATCCTAAACCAGCAACCCTTCGCTCAACAGCACCATCTACAGGCCGATGAGTGTACAGTCACTAAATGTGCACATAAATGAATTTATTTTATACCCCCCCATGGATGAAATTCTACGAAACTTAGCATACCCCCAGAGGATGTCAAGTTAATCATACACATGAAATATGGTGCAGTTCTGAACATCTCCACTGAAGATAGGGGCGATTAAAGCAGAATAATATTGCATTTTCATTTTTTATGGGAGGGGCGCAAATCACAAATGAGTGATTATGGGCTAGGTTGATGTGGGCCCTTAAGACCAACATACCATAAAAATTTCTTCATCCTCGGTTCCACGGTTCAAGTAGTTATTTAGGAAAAACTGCATTTTTTGGGTTTGGGGGGGCCCAGCGCGGGGGGGGAGTGGCCCCCGGGGACCAAACGAAATTTTTCCGTAAAAGTCTAGTGGGGCTACATGCCAACCAAATTTCATGTTCCCCGGTGTTTCGGTGTCCCTGGTATCGTTGACGAAAAATTCACGGGGGGCCCAGCGCGGGGGGGGGGGGGGAGTGGCCCCCGGGGACCAAACGAAATTTTTCCGTAAAAGTGTAGTGGGGCTACATGGCCACCAAATTTCATGTTCCCCGGTGTTTCTGTGTCCCTGGTATCATTGACAAAAAAAAAATTCACGGGGGGCCCAGCGCGGGGGTGGAGTGGCCCCCGGAGACCAAATGAAATTTTTCTGTAAAAGTCTAGTAGACCAACATACCATAAAAATTTCTTCATCCTCGGTGCCACGGTTCAGGTAGTTATTTAGGAAAAACTGCATTTTTTGAGTTTGGGGGGGGCCCAGCGTGGGGAGGGACTGGCCCCCGGGGACCAAACGAAATTTTTCCGTAAAAGTCTAGTGGGGCTACATGCCCACCAAATTTCATGTTCCCCGGTGTTTCGGTGTCCCTGGTATCGTTGACGAAAAATTCACGGGGGACCCAGCGCGGGGGGGGAGTGGCCCCCGGGGACCAAACGAAATTTTTCCGTAAAATCTATAGTGGGTCTACATGCCCACCAAATTTCGTGTTCCCCGGTGTTTCGGTGTCCCTGGTATCGTTGACGAAAAAATCACGGGGGCCCCAGCGCGGGGGGGTACGTGGCCCCCGGGGACCAAATGAAATTTTTCCGTAAAAGTCTAGTAGACCAACATACCATAAAAAAATCTTCATCCTCGGTGCCACGGTTCAGGTAGTTATTTAGGAAAAACTGCATTTTTTGGGTTTGGGGGGGCCCAGCGCGGGGGGGGAGTGGCCCCCGGGGACCAAACGAAATTTTTCCGTAAAAGTCTAGTAGACCAACATACCATAAAAATGTTTTCATCCCCGGTGCCACGGTTCAGGTAGTTATTTAGGAAAAACTGTATTTTTTGGGTTTGGGGGGGCCCAGCGCGGTGGGGGGAGTGACCCCCGGGGACCAAACGAAATTTTTCCGTAAAAGTCTAGTGGGGCTACATGCCCACCAAATTTCATGTTCCCCGGTGTTTCGGTGTCCCTGGTATCGTTGACGAAAAATTCACGGGGGCCCCAGCGCGGGGGGGTAAGTGGCCCCCGGGGACCAATGAAATTTTTCCGTAAAAGTCTAGTAGACCAACATACCATAAAAAATTCTTCATCCTCGGTGCCACGGTTCAGGTAGTTATTTAGGAAAAACTGCATTTTTTGGGTTTGGGGGGGCCCAGCGCGGGGGGGGAGTGGCCCCCGAGGACCAAACGAATTTTTTCCGTAAAAGTCTAGTGGGGCTACATGCCCACCAAATTTCATGTTCCCCGGTGTTTCAGTGTCCCTGGTATCGTTGACGAAAAATTCACGGGGGCCCCAGCACGGGGGGGGGGGGGAGGAGTGGCCCCCGGGGACCAAACGAAATTTTTCCGTAAAAGTCTAGTAGACCAACATACCATAAAAAATTCTTCATCCTCTGTGCCACGGTTCAGGTAGTAATTTAGGAAAAACTGCATTTTTTTGGGTTTGGGGGGGCCCAGCGCGGGGGGGGGGGAGTGGTCCCCGGGGACCAAACGAAATTTTTCCGTACAAGTCTAGTGGGGCTACATGCCCACCAAATTTCATGTTCCCCAGTGTTTCGGTGTCCCTGGTATCGTTGACGGAAAATTCAGTAAGGTGACGGGAAAAAAAAAAAAAAAAAACTTTGACAATCCCTATATGACCGCTTTCGCTAGCTATGCTAGCGGCGGTCATAATAACTAACACTTTCTCTTCTCTTCTCTTCTCTTCTCTTCTCTTCTCTTCTCTTCTCTTCTCTTCTCTTCTCTTCTCTTCTCTTCTCTTCTCTTCATTCTCTCTCTCTCTCTCTCTCTCCCTTCCCTCTCTCTCTCTCTCTCTCTCTCTCTCTCTCTCTCTCTCTATATATATATATATATATATATATATATATATATAGCATGCCTACGTGTACATTAGCTTAAACTGGGAAGAGTCATAGCACTTGCATATTGTTGTTGTCCTCCTATTATTCGTTTATCTGTAAATCACTTTGGATAAAAGCATCTGCTAAATGACTAAATGTAGCCTAAATGTAAAATTGGCTTGACATTGGACATTCGCACATTTAGGGACTGTCTCTAAAGTTGCATACAACATTGGCATACACGTTTTTAACTTCAATATCAAACTTAAATTTATTTGAATAAATATCAAAAATCCGAAGGGAGCGCATTATGCCTGACACTACATGAACACTTTACAGTTGGTTCCCTTTCAAGGGAACTCCCGTTGCGTCGAGAATGACGCTATGGGGAACGCTTTGCGTGATGACGTCTTGAAGCACATGTAAAATCAGTCCAATGGTGTGGCGGAACGTCAGAGGCGGGTGACGTCACGTACCAGGAAACTATAAAAGCCGGCCCGAAACAGAAAACGAAAGCTTTCTGAGTCTTCAGTTGCCCTCTGTGTTGAAATCTGTCCTTGTTATTTGGTGTTGTCTGTCTATATAGATATGGCGAGCAAGCAGCAGTATCGAGTGTGTGTCCATCCCTGCCCGCGTTATTTAATGGGAGGTGACACACACACTCTTTGTGTTGTTTGTTTGGGAGAGGAGCATGCCCAGTCAGCACTCGAGGGTGGTGACTGTGTGCATTGCTGTGCGCTTCCATTGCGTATGCTCCGATCCCGTTTGGCTCGGTTCAATCCCGACCACGTTCCCCAGGGCTCGGGTCCCGCCGCGACTGAGGCTCGGCGGCGATCTCAGACCTGGGGTTCGCAAATGGATCTGTCAGTGGATGTTGAGACGGGCTCTGCCTTATCTCAGCCTCTTACTGACAAATCCAGTGCCTCTCATCAGGGTGTGGAAGCACGCGCTGCGGTTTCTTCCCCCCTGGTGGAGGCACCAGTACTGCAACTATCCAGCTCTGAGGAGTTGGATGTTGTGAGTATTGAAGCTGAGTCTGAGGATTCGCCACCTCAGTCTCACGCGTTTGAGGAACTGCTCGATGTGATCACTAGAGCGGTTGTCAGACTGTCGATTGAGTGGCCAGAGGATAGGCAGGACGTTCGTTCGAAAAGTAAGCTCGACGAACGCTTCCTGCCATCTCGTGCGCAGCCCCAGCGCAGGTGCCTGCCGTTTTTCCCCGATCTCCACACCGAGGTGTGGAGATCGTGGGGGAAACCAGTGTCCTATAGAGTTTTCACACCACAAGCATCTCACTACTCATCTATATATAAATATAAAGAGCATGGTTATGGGGAGATGCCGAAGGTGGAAGAGACGCTTGCGAGCTATCTCTCTCCAGCAACGGCATCTTCCCTGAAAACTCCTACACTTCCCTCTAAACCAGTTAAAGTTACATCTTCCCTGGTTCATAAATCGTATGCAGCCGCTGGTCAAGCTGCAGCGTGTCTGCATACGATGTCCATTATGCAAGCCTATCAGGCTGAATTATTGGGTGATTTAGAGGAGGGCGGGGGAATTGGTCCTGACACAGTAGCCGAACTGCGCAGAGCCACAGATCTGTCTCTCAGGGCCACCAAGGAGACCGCTAAATCAATCGGGCGGTCTATGGCAGCCCTGGTGGCCACTGAGAGGCATCTGTGGCTCAATCTGAGCGACATAAAAGATAAAGAGAAACATGTTCTCTTAGATGCTCCGGTCTCCACTGTTGGATTATTTGGTGATGCTGTAAACAGTGCTGTAGCTAAGTCTCAAGAAGCTGCAAAACAGACAGCTGCACTTCAAAAAATTCTCCCCCGCCGTTCTTTCTTTGAGGCTGCTGAGCGGGAGCAGCCTCACTCCTCTAAAAAGAGCGCCTAATATCGTGCCACTCAAAAACAGAGTATGTCCTCTCGTGCTCCCCCACAAAAATCTCGGGGACACGGAGGGCGCTCTCAAACCCAGCAGTCTTCGAGGGGTAAAACGGATCTGCGGACCGTTATTACCGCCAGGAAGGCTGCTGGGAAAAAGTCCTGATGTCTGTGGCTCAGGACGAATGAGGGTAGTCCCCCCCGAAGCAGAGCGGTCAACACCTCTTTTTACGGTGCCCGTCTCTCTTCGGTACCCTCAGGGGACCGTTCTGCTAACCCTGCCGCCTCCGGTGTTACAGGGCGCAGCGGTCTCCGGCGAGCACATATCTCAAGGACCACCCGAAAACGTAGTGGCCTCGGGATGCCCGCCCCCTCCGAGGAGGGTGTTAGAGCGGTCGGTTCGGTCGTTCCCTGCCGGTGCGCCGTTACAGGGTGACGAATTGACTACTCAACAACAACAAAATCCAGAAACCAGTCTCGAGAGGCTGGTACCTCTAGTAGAATCTTTGACAGCGTGGAAGCTACTGTCAAATGTTTCTCGTTGGGTCCTGCAGACCGTAGAAAAAGGGTATCAGATACAATTCAAGAAACGCCCACCTCGGTTTATGGGGGTCCTGCCCACAGTGGTGGGCCCCGAGCAGGTTCTGGTTATGGAACAGGAAGTAAACACTCTGTTAGAGAAAGGGGCCATAGAATATGTACCTCCCTCCGACAGGGAAACCGGGTTTTACAGCCGGTACTTCATAGTTCCAAAGAAGGACGGGGGATTGCGTCCCATTTTAGATCTTCGAGTTCTGAACGAGTCAGTCATGCAGCTCAAGTTCAAAATGTTAACATTGAGACAGATCGTGCCACAGATCAGGTCCGAGGACTGGTTTGTCACGATAGACCTCAAGGACGCATATTTCCATATTTCCATCCGTCTGTGTCATTGGAAGTTCCTGAGGTTTGCTTTCGGGGGCAAAGCATACCAATATCGTGTTCTTCCATTCGGCCTAGCTTTATCACCCCGCACTTTCACCAAATGCATGGATGCAGCTCTGGCGCCGCTGCGCCTCCAGGGTATTCGCATCATGAACTACATCGACGATTGGTTGATTTTAGCTCAGTCGCATCAGTTGGCGGTTCAACATCGAGATGTTGTTCTCGCCCACATGCAAGAGTTGGGGTTACGGCTGAACGCCAAGAAGAGTGTGCTTTCTCCACTCCAGAGGACCACTTTTTTAGGCGTGGTTTGGGACTCAGTGTCGATGCAGGCGCGCCTGTCACCGCCACGTATAGAGTCCATCCTTGCAGCTGTGAAAAGTGTAAAGCTAGGCCAGCTACTCACTGTCAAACAGTTCCACAGACTGTTGGGTCTCATGGCAGCAGCTTCCAACGTGATACCTTTTGGACGGCTGCACATGAGGCCCCTGCAGTGGTGGCTCAGGACCAGGGGGTTTTCCCCGAGGGGCAACCCATTTCGCACAATCAAGGTCACGCGGCGATGCTTACGTGCCCTGGTTATGTGGAAGAAACCTTGGTTCCTGTCCCAGGGCCCAGTGTTGGGAGCTCCTTGTCGTCGCAAACTGCTAACGACGGATGCTTCCCTCACGGGTTGGGGAGCGATCCTGGAGGGTCGCTCATCTCAAGGTCTGTGGGAAGACCATCATCGTTCCTGGCATATCAATCGCCTAGAGATGTTAGCTGTCTTCCGGGCTCTGAGGAGCTTTATCACAGATCTCAGGGGACACCATGTGCTAGTACATACGGACAACACGTCGGTAGTCGCCTATATCAACCACCAAGGGGGTTTGCGTTCGCGCCCGTTATCCAACTTGGCACGCCATATCCTCTTGTGGTCCCAGGGGAAGTTACTGTCACTCAGGGCATCTTACATCCCCGGGGTCCAGAATATAGGAGCAGACACTCTGTCGAGGCAGGGGCCGAGGCCCGGGGAATGGAGGCTCCACCCCGAGGTGGTGGAGCTGATATTGAGGGAGTTCGGCCAAGCACAAGTGGATCTGTTTGCGTCTCGAGAGACGTCTCACTGTCCACTTTGGTTCTCCCTCACGCATCCAGCTCCTCTGGGACTGGATGCTATGGTTCAGACGTGGCCGAGGCTACGTCTGTACGCCTTTCCCCCAGTGGCTCTGCTCCCGGGAGTTCTGGAGAGAGTTCGCAGGGACCGGGTTTGCCTGCTTCTTATAGCCCCGCGCTGGCCGGGCAGAGTATGGTTTCCCGATCTGGTGTCCCTCCTCGACGGGCATCCTCTGGAGTTACCCGTCAGGAGAGACCTTCTGTCCCAAGCAGGGGGCTCAATATTTCACCCCCGCCCAGAACTGTGGAACCTGTGGGCTTGGCCTCTGACGGGGCCCAGCTCATAGAGTCAGGTCTCTCAACTGAGGTTGTGGAGACCATTCTTCAGTCCAGAGCTCCCTCCACGAGGAAACTTTATGCCCTGAAGTGGAGAGTCTTCACTTCTTGGTGTAGTGACCGTCGGTTGGACCCAGTTAACTGCCCAATTGGTACAGTGCTGGAGTTCCTGCAAGACCGGTTCACGGCAGGTCTGACCCCGTCCACTTTAAAGGTTTATGTGGCGGCCATAGGTGCTTACCACATTCCTTTGGGTGGAATGTCTGTGGGGAAAGACCCTTTGATATCTCGTTTCCTTCGTGGCACTTGGAGGCTGAGGCCTGCAGTTCGCTCTAGGGTTCCGCCATGGGACCTGTCCATTGCATTACAAGGCTTGTCCCTGGCCCCCTTTGAGCCCATTGAGGAGGTTCCTGAGAAGTTTTTAACTCTGAAAGCTCTTTTTCTTCTTGCTATTTCTTCTCTCAAGAGAATAGGGGATCTTCAAGCATTGTCGGTTGCTCCGTCATGCTTAGAGTTTGCTCCGGGTATGGTTAAAGCGTTTCTTCATCCAAGACCGGGTTATATCCCCAAGGTCCCCACTAATGTGGTCAGACCTATTGTCCTGCAGGCCTTCTGTCCTCCTCCCTTTCAAAATGCTGACCAGGAGGCTAATAATTTGCTTTGCCCTGTGCGGGCGTTAGACGCGTATGTCCACAGAGCTGCCCTGTGGCGTAAAAGTGATCAATTATTTGTGTGCTTTGGGTCCCCTAACAGAGGAGGTCCAGTGTCTAAGCAAAGGATGAGCAAGTGGGTGGTCGAGGCTATCTCACTTGCTTATGAGGCGGCTGGGCAGCCTTCTCCTTTGGCTGTCCGGTCGCACTCGACGAGAAATATGGCGGCCTCTAAGGCCCTTATTTCAGGAGTTTCTTTACAGGACGTCTGTGATGCGGCAGGCTGGTCCTCACCGCACACTTTCGTCAGGTTTTACTCTCTGGATCTAGACTCTGCTCCAGGGTCTCATGTTTTGTCTTCCTAGTGCTGCTCTCCAGATTACACACAGGACAGACATTCGTAGCTATGAAGGCGTTGGTATAGACGTTCCCCATAGCGTCATTCTCGACGCAACGGGAGTTCCCTTGAAAGGGAACGCCTCGGTTACGACTGTAACCTCGGTTCCCTGAAGAGGGAACGAGCATTGCGTCGCCTTGCCATATCTCCTTCATGCCTGTCAGCTCGACTTCAGACTTTTACCAAGCTTTCGTTTTCTGTTTCGGGCCGGCTTTTATAGTTTCCTGGTACGTGACGTCACCCGCCTCTGACGTTCCGCCACACCATTGGACTGATTTTACATGTGCTTCAAGACGTCATCACGCAAAGCGTTCCCCATAGCGTCATTCTCGACGCAACGCTCGTTCCCTCTTTAGGGAACCGAGGTTACAGTTGTAACCGAGGCGTTTTATGACTATAAGTCGTTCTATTCAAATGCTATTGAAGTTAGAAACGTGTATACCAAAGTCGTATACACTTTAGAGACGGTCCCTAAATGTGCGAATGTCCAACGTCAAGCCAAGTTTATGCCAGTCTATCACTGGGAAATGCTCAGCATTAAGCCTTGCGCGTTTTTCTGAGTTCATCTGCTTGCCTGCGAGTTTGGTCTTTTATATCCAGGGGGCCAATGTTTCGGAAAACATTGAAGCTTCCCCGGGCACCGCCATTGATTAGCAGACCATCACCTATTGTTAGCATTCCACTGACTCCCATTCATTTTGGCATCACTTTGACGGCGAATAACTTTACATCTGAGGCGTTTAAAGACCCCATTTGTCCATTATTTATTTCTAAAGAAACACGAAAATGTATAAAAGGCTCCATTACCTTGTATCTTACGTTATGGCCCTGTAGATGCAGTTTTTGTAAAAATAGGCTAACGATTGCATCATAACCATGAGACTCTCTGTCGCACAGTAGAGAGATTACCGTATGGACAGGAGGAGAAGCTTGCGGGCAATCGGGGGGACGTGGAGGCAAAATGACAAAATAATTAATCAGAATACTTAGCAAAAGTTGCTCCTGCTCCAAGCTCATAAACAGCTCCTACTCACACTCTCCATCTCTGCAAGATTCGGAAGGGAATGATTCAGATTTCTCTCGGCACAGCTACTAGAAGACAGATGGGTTGCTCACGTCACATCTACGTCGTCAAGCTCAGTTTGAGTCTGCGCAGTACGGTCAGCCATCAGGAAGTGAGTGCTTCTAATTGACTTCACTTTTCTTCGTTGAAACCTATGGGGTCGCTGTGTCCAGTTTATATACTGTCTATGTTTATATCACTGTAATTAGTCCATTAAGCTATGTTAAGCCTTTTATATGTCCAGCAGGGGAATCCTGAAGTATTGAGGGAAACCCTAATAGCCTTCATGCAGCACATCGCCACAATATAAAGTTAAGGCAACTAAACAACCAAGTGAAATATATGTCAACCTCAAAAATGTATCATTGGATCTGTACATCCGCATCGGGGAATAACATTATAATCTCGTTCACGGTAGAGAAAGATGCATGTAGGCTACAGGAAAAGTAACCATGAAGACACTGAATTTAACATAAAACAGTCGTCATAATAATCACAAATACACTTACATTGCGGTGAATGAGTTTTATGAATGAATGGCTTGCTTTTTGCACTTCCTGCTGGTGAGGTCGACTAACAGCAGATGGAGAGTATGCTCGGCAATCTATTGCTTTTCCTGTAGTTCCTGGATGTCGATGTGGAATTTACTGTCGAATTTGAACCACTGAATTTGTGGAATTGCCTGTTGAATATTATTGGTTGCATTTTTAAACAGTTTGAATATTTTGGAAAGTGAAATATGAAAGCTGAATATGGATTATTAAATTTTTTATAATGAAAATGTGTTTGAAATGTTTTGAATTGAAATAATCACAGGTTAAATATTCAACCATGTTGAATTTCAGCCCATAAAAATGCAAGCCCTAAAAAATACGATGCATTAAAATGCAACCATGGTTAATGCAATGCCTATTGTTACAAGAAGTGCAATTCAACAGGCTTTTTTGTTTCAAAAACATTTGGCATTATTTTACTTCCATAGAGGGGAAGTTCTCCCCTTATTATACATTCTCTGACAATACGTGCTCCGGCACGGAGGTTCATGAGAAATTGCGCTGCATACTCGATACGCGCTTTAAAGCTTCAGTGTCAAATGTAACATCACTAGTACCTGGTATGGTTCCTTTGTTTTGTTTTATTGACTTTTGCTCTTTGAAATGTTTGGAGTACTCACAGATCTATTTGTGAACTTTTTTCAAATTCCTTCTGGATTTACTTTGTGGACTTTTTTGGATTTACTTTTTGGAACTGTTGTCTTACTATTTGTGGAAATTTTTTGGAGTTTATTTTTTTTTAATATATACTAGGAAAGTTTGGACGTTCCTTTTCATCATAAAAGATTTGAAGATATTTCCCAGAACTGTCATCTGGTTTTCTGCATTTGGTTTCACCCTTTTGACTGTGTTCAAGTTTTCACACTAGTCCTAACCCTGTGTTTCTGACATTTATGATTATTATAAATTTATAAAAACAGCTGTGCTGCCTAATAGTTTTATGTAAACCGTGATACACTTTATAAATTCATTTTTTTTAAAAAATTGAATTTAACAGTTATTTTAAATTGCAATAATATTTCACAATATTACAGTTTTACTGTATTTGATCAAATAAATGCAGCCTTGGTGAGCAGAAGAGACTGCTTTCAAAAACATTTAAAAGGTCCTAAACCTTTGAACATAGTTTACATTTGATCCAGCCTTCTTACTGATGACATTACATTAATCTAAAGCATAAAATCCAGTAACACTTTACAATAAGGTTTTATAAGTTACCTACAGCATTGATTAATCTTACTTCATGGTTATTTCAACATTTGCTAACATCATCATTATGCTAACATATGCTAACATTTGCTAACATCATCATTAAAATCAAAAGTTGTATTTGTTAACCTAAAAATCGTATTTCTGTGTGTTTAATTCTTATTTCTACCACCAGAGGCCACAGGAACTCAGTGGTGAAGCATCTCTCTCTTTAAACAACAGAACAACTGCTTATGAGCCTATACTCAATAACTGAGGCTGAGAAACTGAGTAATACCACTGATGATGGTTTGGTAACATTACAGAGCAAGTAAAAATCTGGTCCAAATTTAATTTCAAAATTCAGTTTAAGAAATTGCCATTGTGTTAAAGTAACCCTTATTTGAAGTCTTACAGGGTTAAAACAGTTTGTTCCCCCTGTTTTTGCATGTTTCTCCATGCTGACACTGGAGAAGTGTTGACTTCCTCAGAACCACTGAACAATCTGTTTAGTGTTTAAATTCCTCTTTTCAATGATCTGGTTTCAACAGCAGTTCCTCAATCTATTTTAATATATTCCTTCTTTGCAAAAAACAAAATAAAAACAAAACTACGGCTGTAATTAAATTGCTAGTTATAATAATTCAATCCTAATTAATCTACTTTATTCACTTACTTATTCACTTATAGATGTGGTCCAAAGCCTCAAACGCAGAGAGAAAAAAAACTAGGGATGCACTGATATAAATATTTTGTCCGATTCTGATAATTATTTATATTTGAAAGCCAATAACTGCTATATATTTGCCATATAAATCTAAATAAAATTTGGTTACACTTTATTTTAAGGTATCATTGTGACAAAGTAATTATATATTTAAGTACTGAGTAATATTGAGAAACTACATGTACTTACTATAGGGTTAGGGTAGGATAAGGATTGGGATGCATGTACATGTAACATGTACCATGTACATGTCCTTAAGGACACTGTAAAATAAAGTGTTACCCAAAATGTTATATAATTATGAAATGAGCCTGATTTCCAAAAAAAATCTCACCTTTAAATCCATGTCCCAAACACACAATTATGATGTTCTCATTATAATTTTATGTAGCCGATTTGACAGACTTGCAGACATTGGACTGTATTTTCCTTTTTTGAAGTGATTCCAGTCATATTTCAAGCAATTCAAAACCATCATGTTGAACAGTGCGCATCTGAAGTGTCACAGCTGAAGGAAATATTACATCATTTATCCACTTTAAAGGGTTAGTTCACCCAAAAATTAAAGTTCTGTCAGTAATTTCTCACCCTCATGTTGTTCCAACCCCGTAAGACTTTCGTTCATCTTTTCATCAACAATTTAAGATATTTCTTATGAAATCTGAGAGCTGTCTCACCTCTCCATAGGCTTCTATAGGCTTCTATGTAATTGAAACTTGCCGGCCCAGAAAGTTAGTAAAGACAATGTTTAAAATAGTTTAAAATAGTAAAATAGATGTTTGTATATTTTGGGTATCCCATACTTTCAATTATTTGTTCATTAAGGGACCCGGTATCTTTGAGACTGCACGTCCCGAATGTGCGCTCACGGACACAAACTAGAGGATGCGACTACATTTAGTGCCTACACCACTAATCCTACCCAAACGTATATACCCACACCACTACTAAACCTACCCATGCGTATCATATGCACGTAAAATTAATTTTCGCTTATAAATTGCACGATAAACACAATGCATGCTATAGAGACGCATTTAATGTGAGCGGGTTGAACTATTTTACCCTTAAGTGGCCGCTCTCTTCTTACTCATAACAAAAGGTGTACTTTTTTTAATAGTCGTGAGCTGCAACTCTCAGTGATAGTCATGGTGCGGATCCACTTGTCCGTGCGACACTTCTGTCGCGCCACACTGCACTATATTCCTATATTGCAACTTTGACGCCCCCGCAAAGCATTCCGGGAAGGTGGCGCTTCATTTGGAAAAATGCTGCGCGTCAAAAAGCTGGCCAATGCCCATCTTTATGCAAATGAATTCCGTTGAACGCGATGCGACTATCCAATAGAAGTAGAGCATATGGAGATGGGGGGAGTCTTTCGCAGGTCCTCTGTTCTAATATGCAACATTTTCCGCTTGGTCAAAACCATGCCCATAGCAGTAAACGCCCATCAACATACAAATAAGGGGAAGCATCACGACACCACACGTCAGTCGAGTCGCAAAAGTGGATCTGTACCGTCAGTGATAGTCATGGAACGGATCCACTTTTGCGACACGACTGAAGCATGGTGTCGTGATACCTCCCCTTATTTGTACGTTGATGGGCATTCCTCAAGTTTACCGCTATGGGCATGGTTTGAGACAGCGGTTCATGATTCGCCCTGTCTCCATGTGCTCTGCTTCTATTGGATAGTCGCATAGCGTTCAATGGATTAATTTGCATAAAGATGGGCATCGGCCAGCTATTTGACACACAGCATTTTTCCAAATGAAGCGCCGCCTTCCCGGGATGCTTTGTGGGCGCGTTAAAGCCGCTTGATGTCACCCATAGGAATAAAGTGGAGTGTGGCACGACAGAAGTGTTGCACGGACAAATGGATCCGTACCGTCAGAAATCAGAAGGTCTCCTTAATGATGTGCCTCATGCTTCATTCATTAGTGCCTTCAGTTTGATCTATCCTGGACAGAGATTAGAGGTAACACCAGACTCCACATTAATCTATACTAGAAAAAAATAATTTCAGAATAATACAGAATAAATAAAGTATAACATTTTATTTGTCAGGTAGAAATGGATCATGCTATAATAAATAGGCTACATGACATAAATTGCTCAAAGATGACTCTAAGAGTATAAGAAAAGTACCTGACAGAGACACACAGTGGTGTGTGAGTGTGTTTCGAGTGTTGACACTGACTTGGCACTGCATGGGGGTTTACTGGTTACAGGTTCCCAAGATTGCTCTGCCAATCACTCTTATATATACACAGACCAGAACAAAAGGTTTGTACAAATATATTGTGTATACAATGAATCAGGGAAAGCGGGATAAGATAAGGAAGGAGAAGAGTTTGGGCAAGACAGTGTCCTGTGCTCTTTCTCTGAGGTCTTCTCTCCAGTGTGCCTTTTATTGTGGGGTGTGTTTTATCTCAGCCTAAGTCTTAGCAAGAAAATCAAGTCTTACACCTCATTGGTTCCAGTCAAGTTATATTATTTTTCTTGCCACATTGCATAACTCCATATGCCACACCCTTAGGAAAGCTCCCCTATAAAGTTAACAAACTCCCCATCTGCATGCATGTTGGGGAACGCAAGCGATGAAATAGCTGCACAATCTTAAAAACCAACAAGAAAGGAATCCGTGAAGGACTTTTGAGAGACAATGAAAACTGTGCGATTGGCAGTTGTTGTTTTCCTTTGCAAGGTAGGATTTTATATACTGGAGTTATATAGGATTTATATATCAGGAGTGAGAGTGAGAAATAAATGCTAAACATTTTTAGCATTTATATATTATCAGTAATTAGACAGAGTTTGGGAAAGTAAAATTTCAGTCACTCGTATGTTTAAGGGGTTTACACCCCCCCCCCCCCCCACACACACACACAAAAAAAACTAACAGAATTCTGTCTGTTTTTCCATTTATTATAGAAGTCATTAATACATTTTAATATTAAAACTAAACATTTTTTACAAGTCTTTTCAAATGCCTTAAAATGCCCGATTTCCCCTTGTGCTTTCAATCTACAAACATGAAAATCGAATTAAAAAATATTTATTATATACACAGTAGAGTGTGGCATTTTGAATGGCAGTGTTTTCCAAATGAAAATCTAGACCTGTTAGTTTTGAATGCTATATCTGTCTAATGCTATGTCTAATTGTGTTTATTAAGTGTTTTGTAAAAAAGTTTGCTTTACAATTGCAAACTGAGTGCAAACAGGGTGATATGCTTGTAGTTATTCACTGTAAATTAGGTTCCACTGGACAAGAGTACCCATATGTGAAAAGAAACAAATTTTTAATTTAATGTTATTGATTTATTTTAGGTTTCTTATTTGAATTTATCTGCAGCATGTAATGCAGTGTTTTTTGTTGTTGTTGTTGTTTTAGATTACAAATAATGCATTGGTAAAAAGTGAAGTGACACTGTCAAAACTTTTCACACAGTCAGCGAAACCGAAGCATTTGCGGACCAGCTTTTTCATTTTTATTTTTTTTTTTCAGTTTTCAACAGTTGCTAGGAAACATTTCTCAATAGTTAGTTCACTTTTTCAACATCTTACCAATTGGCACAACAGCTAATGCCACAGGGATGCTAATGGAAAGAATCATATCGCCTCCATAACTAGAATATGCCAACTACACATTCTAAGCCTGGAAATATCAAGTGTATTACATAAAGGGATTTAATCTGTTTCAAATTAGGTATTTTTACGTGGATTTGCGGAAGAGTCTTCATGGGAACTACCAAAATGCATCATAAATGTCTCAAATCAACTCATTCTTTCAAAACTCTAGCAAAGGTAGTAAGGTCAATAAAGTGAAAAGGTGTTATTCATATTTTTAAGACATCTGTGCAGTGGTTTCAGAAAATTTGGAGACTTGAGATTAACCGATTGGCCAAGATTCCTGTTGGTAAAGCAGACTGTGGCTTTAAACAGAACAAAAATTAAAAATGATTTACTTTTAAAAAGTGGTGTCAGTATTGACTGATGCTTGCTAGCAATTGAAAAATGGGAAATATCAAGTGTATATATTACATAAATGGATTTAATGTTTTAAATTAGGTGTTTGTATGTGGATTTGCGGAGGAGTCTTCATGTTCTCCAGGCTTTGAGTCGGAGTCGCTGGTTTTTAAAGTGCACAGAGATGACCTTCACCAAGGAAAAAGACTAGGAAGAGGTACGCTGTGTTCTCTTTAAATAAAACCTTGAAGCAACTGAACTTTTGCAATCAGATATCTAAATGAACTAGTTCTTCTAATTAAACTGGTTTAACTGTGATCTGCAACATTCAATCACATTTTATACTGTACATCCACTAAATTTGCTTTCATCAGAGTCAATATTAAGGGTCTCACTAAAGTTTAAGTATTGTATCTCACAAATAAGTGTTGATTAATGATGTATGCAATAAATAAATGTTCATAGATTCACTTGATGCTGCATCAGTAGCTGATGCTTTAAAGGACATCCTCCCGCTGAGTCATGCCTCAAAAGGACACGCGATCGCTCCATAGATTTTTCTTATTCAGGAATTGAACTATTCGCCTGTGTTTTGTTAGAATTTCCAGCAACACTATGCTTTTTTTAACCCTCTGGAGTCTGAGCGGTTTTCTGGGCCCTGGAGGTGTTCTGACATGCTCTGACATTTGTGCTTTTTTCAGTTAATTATAAACATGTTAATGGCAAAGGTGTAAATTCACTCTATATAGCACAAACAGGGCTACCAAAATATGTGATCACCATGCATGTATATTTTTTAATTTTTAAGAGAATAATGCTTATGCATGGTTATTGAAAAAAAATAAAAATGAAAATTGCTGAAATAAGACCACAAAACTCATAATAAATATGTGTCAATAGGATCTTTTGACTAATGGATGTTCTTCCTTCGAGTTCTGGCTTCAAAATTATGTGAAAATAGTCTTGCTTTATCGTTCACATAAAACAATACATTGATTTAAATTGATGTAAAACAGGTTTTGCTTGGTTTACACCTTAGAATACATGTCCCACCCACTCTGCATAATGAGCAGTGTTTGGAATAACGCCGTTTAAAAGAACGGCGTTAGGTAACGACGTTATTTTTTCAGTAACGGGGTAATCTAACTAATTATTTTCCTGTCGTTACAACGCCGTTAACATTACTGGACGTTAAATGCGGTGCGTTACTATGCTTGAATAAATTGTTTAATCCGAACGCACCCCTGGCTCGCACAGCTAGTGAGGAGGTGGGTTAATAACAAGGTAAGTGATTATGATTGGCTAAAGCAGTGTCATGTGTTTCATGGTAGCCAATCAGAGCCAGTGTTTTTACACACATGCCAGCACACGCGCCACACACACACACCAGCTAAACAGAGATTCGATGAAGCAGCAGAGATGGCGAGTCAGGAGCAATCCTGACTGAAAAGTTGGCGGACGCGATCGAAAAGTCGCAAAGTGTTTACGTGTGTGTGTGTGTGTGTGTGTGTGTGAGAGAGAGAGAGAGAGAGAAACAGAAAGAGAGGCGCGGGCGCGATCGAAAAGTTGCAAAGTGTTTACATTTGTGTGCGTGTGTGTGTGTGTGAGGCGCGAACGCGATCGAACAGTGGAAACATAATCCGTAATTTTGTTTATACAGGACATCCAAACTGCAAAGTGTTTAAGTTACTGCTAATTAAAATTTTAAGGAAAACAAATATTTTAATCTGAAATTTAGCAAATTAATTTTCAATTCATTCAGGTACAATTACCAAACATATCTCAAGGTCTTTTTGTCTTTTTATTAATTTAATTAATAAACTAATTATATAAAACATATATAATGTTATATCTGTTGACGTGCAATAAATATTGAAAGTTATGCACAAACACCTGTCTGTTCTACTCATTTCAACTGATTTGTGAAAACTGCTCAAAAAAATCCAAATTCTTTGACATAAAGCAATTTTTTTTTTTAACAGTAACGCAAATAGTTAGTTTCCCTGGTAACGAGTTACTTTTATTATAGAGTAATTCAGTTACTAACTCAGTTACTTTTTGGAACAAGTAGTGAGTAACTATAACTAATTACTTTTTTAAATTAACGTTCCCAACACTGATAATGAGCCATGCATTCAGGTGTGACACTGACTGAGCCACAATGCAAGGACAAAAGATATATTTAGAAGAAGACTTATATTGACCATTTAAGATTTTGCTTACATCTATCTTGTAAATATCTTTTGCTATTTTATTAAATTAATTTTATTAAAAAGGTTACAATTACAACAATAATTACAATTTCAACAATATTTCAAGTGTACTCTTTCTTTGTAAAAAAAATTATTATAGGCCTACATTTTATCTATGTATTCATTAGTTTGAATATAGCCAACATTGGAACAGCTAACATCTTAGTTGATGACTTTATTTTTGACAAAAATAGTATTTTATATATATAGAAATTGTTAAACAAAAGCTTATTTGATGTGACAGTATATTCTACAGTAAAAACTGTACTCAAATCTAGTCAACAAAATGTTGTCTTTCATATTTTGCCTGACTGCAACGTTGTTTTATGAAATATTAGGGCATATAAATGTTAATTTGCAGTTTAATACATATTGCTTATACAAATAGCCTACATTTTATTTCAACATATTTCAGTCGATTTTTTACTCATCTCAATATAGCAATACAGTTTGCTAAAACATCATCATTCATTCACACACGCAATTTAAATTTAAACTGTCTTTTTGCCAGCTGTGGTTAACGCATCTCTGCCATTCATTCATTCATAAACAGAAACCCGATTCACGTGAGAAGGAAAAAAACTTACAGTATTCCTCAGCTCGCTCCTCGATATACCCGCACTTCTGAGGTACATTTTCCATTATTATTACTCGTCACAGCGCTGCGAGACGGTGTAAACAAGTAATGATCTGAATAAACTTGTGTTTCTCGAGCTGATATGGGGGCGTTCACAGGATTGCGCGGATTGCCTCATCCATTTGCGTTTGAATAGAATGCGCTCTCCGTGGGCGGAGGCACATTACATCTGAATCATCTGTAATGAGCTCAACTGGAATCGCTCTCTTTTAATACAGATTTCACAAGATGAAAATATTTGTTTTTTATATAAATTACTTCATTTAAAAAAAGAGAATTCAAGCTTCATGCCTGTGTGTCTGTATGCCTGTTTGACTGAGTATTCACTGAGTTATTGTTCATTTTGGACACATTTCAGAATGGACTACACTGACAGAGAGAAGGCAGAACTTGCATCACGTTTATTTTTCTTTATTTGGCAAAAAGCACAACACTTTGTTTTTATTGTGAGTATACACAAAAATAATACACATTTAACAGAATCGATTGATGTATGAAACTCCTATGGAAAATCAAAGTCAACAGAGTATTTATGAGTTTCTTTTACACTGATAAAAAAAAGCGAGCTGGTATCGCCGGTGATACCGCCGACCTCAGGGGGTTAAAGGTGTGCATCTCTGTGTCCAAGCAGAGATACACGTAAAGTGTTCAAGCACAGATCACTAACTCGACTGTTAGTGATCACCATGTCTGGCGTGATGGAGTAGGGCAAACATTATACACAGAAACTGAGCAAAGAGCGCTCCCTTTATAAACAATGTAGCTGATATCACGTTCTATCAGTGGGTACTGGATTGATTTAAAAAATGTTAAATTAAGAATCAACTTGGTAACACTGATTCATTGACTAATCACAACGTTGACATACTGGTACTTTTGACAATACTATTTCAGATCATCGTCACACCTTAAGGGTGTTCCCATAGCATCTGCTACTGACACAGCGTCTTGTTCCCCACTCCAGGTTCACGTATGTGACAAGATGATTTATTGTGCCAATTGAATCTCTTTTTCTGACAGTCATTTTTAATGCATGTGATGGAAGAACAAGAAACCTCTTCCAGTCCTCTGACAAGTGGTTTGATGTGGACACGTATGGGACTGTAACGCTGAAGAAACAAGTGACTCTTCATGAAGGCCACAAGGTGTTTTCTGTGGACGCTTGGGACTCCAGTGGCAAGAAGCACACGGTATCTGTCAGAGTTGAGCGTGTCCATCATCATCATGAGGACCATCACATGGACACGGTCATGAACATCTCCTCTCCACAGGTACAAACAAGTTCCTACAAGAAACTGCTGTCAGTACAGTACAAGCCTGTCCTGTTTGCTTTTGTTTCCATTGCTGTTTTGTTTGTTGCCATAGTGATTCATTACCCACACCAGTTCCTCATTAGCCCTTTGTTATCTTGTGTACATATGGGTGTTTAAACGACAGCGATATATTTAAAACGGAGAAGTTTTCCTTTCCCCATTCACATGGATCCGCGAAAACGATTAAAAACCCTGTATTCTGCTGCCAGGCCATTATATGGCGATACAACACTATAGACTGAACACGTAATATGCATACGCATGCGCATGACGTCATCGTCTTCAGAGATTCGCGTTTTTGTTGTTTACAAGGAGACTGTTTTCAAAAACGTGCACTTTGAAACTATTTTTCAAAACTTTTGCATTTTCAGGCACCCAAAATACCGTTGTCGTGCAAACAAACGGCCAAAACGCACAAAGAGTACACCCAGCACTACAGTAAGGCCATGATTGAGAACATGGTCCATTATAGTGGCCTTTATTTAATCAAAAATGTGCCTGTTATTGGCCACTTATATTTCTTCCTCTGTTTTGCATCACTACCCTTCCACCACCATACATTTACATTTACATTTAGTCATTTAGCAGACGCTTTTGTCCAAAGCGACTTACAAATTAGGACTAAATTAAGCAAGTCATCGTGAAGAGGAAAAAACAACGCAAGTGCTCACAATACAAAGTTCAGGCATTGTTCAGAGTAGCATAAGCCCGATAAGCGAGGATGTAAAGGAAGAAGGAAAAGAAGGAGAGAATTTTATTTTTTTAAAACAAATTTATGAGGTTAAGTGCTCATGGAAGAGATGGGGTTTCAGCTGTCTTTTGAAAGTTGTCAGGGATTCTGCATTCCGGATGAGGGTGGGGAGAGCGTTCCACCAGCATGGAACTGTGAATGAGAATGTTCTGGAAAGTGATTTTGTGGCTTTCTGTGATGGAACCACGAGACGTCGCTCGTTGATCGATTGTAGGCTTCTGGTAGGGATGTAGACTCATAGGAGTGAGTGAAAGTAGGAGGAGCTGAGCCTGTGATAGATCTGTAAGCAAGCGTCAATGCCTTGAACTTGATGCGAGCAGCGAGAGGTAGCCAGTGCAGAGAGATGAAAAGAGGATTGACGTGGGCCCTCTTGGGCTCGTTGAAGACAAGACCATACCATACACCCTTTCACTCCTCTTCTTCTTTCTGGTTATAGAAAATGGAAAGAAAATTGTCTTGGTAAAATCTGACAACTTGTAAATGGTTAGTTCACCCCCCCAAAAACGAAGAAATAAAAGAAATGTCAGTTACTCACCCTCATGTCGTTCCAAACCTGTTAGACTTTCTTTCATATTCGAAACACAAGATAAGATATTTTAAATGAAATCTGAGAGCTTTCTGTCCCTCCATTGACAGTCCATGCAACTACCACTATGTAACTTCAAAAAGTTCATGAAGAGAGTAGTCCACATTTTCTGAAGCGACACAATTGCTTTTTATGATGAACAGGTGTTTCACTAGCCTGTCTGAAATCCTGTGCTGACCATATCCTGTGGCCCATATCCTTACAAAGATCTTCACCAGATCACTGGCTTCAACTGTCCCACAATCATCCCCATCCCAAATAAATTCCAAAATCACAGGACTGAATGACTACAGACCTGTTGTTTTAATGTCTGCGGTCATGAATTCATTTTAAAGACTGGTGTTGGCCAACCTGAAGGACATCACAGGAACCTTGCTGGACCCTTGCTAGACCCACATCACAGGACCTCTTATTGACTAAGTTCTCTTATTGACCAAACGGGTCTGTGGATGATACATTCAACATGGGACTGCACTGACGTTATGTGAGGATCCTATTTGTGGACTTCAGCTATCACCATCAACACCATCATCCCAGATATCCTCCAGACCAAACTAACCCAGTTCTCTGTTCCTAGCTCCATCTGTCAATGAATCACCAGCTTTCTGACAGCTAGCTAGTGAGACTGGGAAAATTCCCGTCCATCACCTGTGCAATCAGTACTGGCGCCCCCCGGGGGTGTGTGCTCTCTCGACTACTCTTCTCCCTGTACACCAAAGACCCTTCAGTCAAGCTCCTGATGTTTGCGGATGACCTGAGGATGTCAACCTGATTCTGCAGTTCTACTCTGCAGTCATTGGACCCTATTTTACCTATCTAATCACATGGTCTAAAGCACGCAGCTCTAGTGCACTTACGGCGTGTCTGAATCCACTTTTGCCAAATTAACGACGGGAAAAATGGTCGGCACGCCTGGCGCATGATCCAAAAGGGTTGTCTCTATTCTCTTAATGAGTAATGGGTGTGTTTTGGGCTTTACGTGCAATAAACCAATCAGAGTCTCATCTCCCATTCCCTTTAAAAGCCAGCATAGCAGGATTTGATAACGCTTCTCTAGCAAGGAAACGGATCTGCTCGTGCAAAGGTTAAAGGTTAAATCGCGCAAGCAGACCATCTACGGGACAAGCCGGATTCCACCATATCTTTATGTACACAATAATAATTTGGCATGTTTATGTGCTGCTGCGCATCCCTGTGTGTGTAATAAGCAGAGTGTATAAGCAGAGTGTGTGTGTAATAAGCAGAGTGTAAGCGCGTTGTCTCATGTTGATCGCATGGATGTTCAGTGTGAGCACTGGGGACGCTGAGAGGACGCTGGCGTTGTTTGTTCACCGCTTCTCCGTCCGAAAAACCGCTACACAACAATTGTTGCTATTAACCTGGCTATACAGTATGTTTATTGACCAGCACTACTACGTCCAGTAAATATAACGAGTGCAAACTTCATGGATGTGTTTGTACGGATTTCGTCGACACCAGCTGTTGTCAACTTACCAGTCTGCCTCTGCCCGGAGCTTTTTCTGTGTCTGTGCATCGCTTCTTACCATCGAGAGGTTCCCGACCAGGCTGTTGCTGAGGTCTGCGGGATTCTGCTGAGTCTGGCGGCTTTCCTCTGCTCAGCACGGGCGCTGTGGCCAGACACCAGGCCGTTTTTTGCAAGTGGCATGATGTTCAAGTATTCCGTCACCCAACTGAGGAGTTTCAATAACTGTAACGTTCCATCATGCATACCAGTTATTAAACAACTTGGATTGCTTCGCCGGCCGCGCTACACTCACAGGAGCTGCGGCAGAGAGTTTGTTTTCTCCCGGTCTGATCACGGCATTCCATCCCTCTGGTCTGGCGCACGCCCTGTCGCATTTCCAACACGTCATCAGGGCTCTACCCTTCCTAGAATAAGTAACGCTGGAGTCTCCACGGCAATGCTGAGCACGGATCGGGAGGGAAAACGTGGAGTGGATTTCAGTCTACTCCGACCAATACAGAGACACACTGCTTTATCTACCATCACGATTGAACTGTTTAATGCACAATCCATCACAAATAAATCCTGCCTTATACAGGAACATATTCTGGATAAATGTCTGGATTTGGTGTGCCTTACAGAAACTTGGCACAAACCAGATGTGTTCTCTGTTCTAAATGAGACCTGTCCTCCAGGTTACTGCTACCTACAGAAAGCCCGCAATACAGGGCGCGGCAGGCGGTTTGGCTGTCATCTACCGAAGTGATCTGGGCCTGTCCCCCATCACCATGCCCGAGTCATCTTCTTTTGAATACCTCGCTTTTAAGTGTAAGCCTCCTTTCTCCACAATAATGTTTCTTATTTATCGGCCACCCAGACCGAACCCGTCTTTCATCCCAGAAATGTCTAACCTTCTGACAATACTCTGTACTATGTCTGCCAACATCATAGTTCTTGGAGATATGAATATCCATGTCAACTCCCACACCTGTCGATTTGCAGCAGAATTTCTGCAATTACTGGACTGTTTTAATCTAACTCAACTTGTCGATGTCCCCACTCATACTAGGGGACACACACTCGATCTGGTTATTACAAACTCTGAACATCTCAGCAATCTCCGGGTTTATGATCTGGGCATTTCTGACCACAAGGTAATTTCTATGATGATGTCTTCACCGTCCACCGTCATCAAGCTTAAGTGCCAAATCTGCTTTAGAAATCTAAAAAACATCAACTCAGATTCACTGGCATCTGACCTTCAGCATCTTTTCTCTGTTAACTGTTTACCAGTCATGGACCCTGTGGACTACTACAACAACACCCTCAAGAGCCTCCTAGATATCTATGCACCAGTAAAAACTAGAACAGTCACCTTCTCCCGAACAGCCCCCTGGTACACCAGTGAGCTACGGAAAATGAAGGCATCTGGGCGGGCCATTGAGCGGAGATATAAAGCCACTGGTCTCACTGTCCACCAACAAGCTTTTCGGAAACACCAAAAGAAATACTCTAAGTCGCTAATAAAGGCGCGGTCGTCATTCTACTCTCATATAATCAAAAACAGCCCCGGAAACTCAAAGCAGCTGTTCTCCACCATTAATCATCTTCTAAAACCACAGGCCCCCTCACTCAAGGAAAACACAGAAGAACACTGCAATAACCTACTGGACTTTTTCAAAACTAAAATAGATTCGATCCGCTCTTCCATTCATGGATCCTCAACCCAATCTGCCCTTATCTGTACACCCACAGCTTGAAATCGCCCACCCCCTGAAATGCTTTCCAGAAATCTCGAATCAGGAGGTTGAGATGATCATCAAAAGGATGAAACCCACCACCTGTGCCCTCGACCCTTTTCCTACTGCTCTTGTCAAAGCAAACTCCGTTATTCTAAGCCCTCTCATTACCACTGCAATAAACCAGTCCATCCTATCCGGCATTGTTCCATATGCACTTAAAACCGCCATAATCAGACCACTTCTGAAAAAACCCACTCTTGCTCCTGATATATTATCAAACTATAGGCCAATTTCAAATCTTCCGTTCATCTCAAAAGTCTTGGAAAATGTTGTTGCAACTCATCTCCAGGACCACCTCAAAAACAACCACCTATTCGAAAAGTTACAATCTGGTTTTCGCGCAGCTCATAGTACAGAAACAGCGCTCGCCAGAGTCACAAATGACCTACGAATGGCAGCTGATGCTGGCTCACCTTCCCTTCTCATACTGCTTGACCTGTCCTCTGCTTTCGACACTGTGGACCATGGCATTCTACTAGACCGGCTGCATCAAACCACTGGACTTACTGAAACTGCCTTGGACTGGTTCAATTCATATCTGACGGACAGAAAAGAGTACATTTCGCTTGGGAAATCAAGGTCCCGGGAACATACAGTTACCTGCGGAGTACCTCAGGGGTCGGTTCTTGGACCCATTCTCTTTATCACTTATATTTTGCCACTCGGACATGTCATCAGCCGCCATGGAGTGTCTTTTCACTGCTACGCCGACGACACACAACTGTACATTAAATCTGATCCACAACCAACTGCAGCACCGCCAACATTATCTCCGTTGCGGCAGCAGCAGACAGCTGAAGCAAGACGGCTTGTCTGCTCATTGGCTGCTCTGCGGCAACTGCATAAGCCTATCGAGCGCAGGCTGATGCAACATCAGACCAATGAGGGCGCTTCGAGCCCTCCTCGCCACTTCCCGCCGAGACGGGCGTGGCTTACCTCTATAAAAGGAGCTCGAGAAGGCTGATTCACTTGATTTTGATCGCCGAAGCGAACCAGAGTGAATCAAACGCACGGCAAGGGAACGCAGTACTCATTCCCTCTTCTAGAGAGAACCGAGGTTACGTTAGTAACCGAGTACGTTCTCTTACGAGAGTTCTCTCGTACTGCGTTTTATCAAAACGCTATGGGAACCCCTTGCAAAACGCCGTGCGTGCTGGGATAAAAACACTGATCACCGGAAGCTATTTCAGGCATACAGTGCATAATCACCAGATAGACTCACACAGAGTCAGGGAATAAGGGGGGGGGGGGAAGCCTTAATTCCCTATACTGTAGCGTCCGCAGGCTTAACATGACCTCACAGGGAGAGTCTAAAGACAGGAGGGGTTTCCTCCGTCCTTATATAGACATGTCCACAGACGCGAATATGACATCACATAGCCAGGGTAGGGAGCCTGCACTAATGTGGGAAAACGTGGGTCTTACACAGTTCTGCCCAGTATAGTCGGTAGCGCATTGCGCCTGTAATTAGATTACACCGACAAAAGCTTAGCCTGTAAGGCGGGAACCTCTAGGTTATAAAACCTGATAAATGTAGATGGAGAGGCCCAGCCTGCCGCCGTACATATATCCTGTAAGGAAATCCCGCTGGACCAAGCCCACGAGGAGGCAACGCCTCTCGTAGAGTGCGCTCTGACTCCCAACGGGCATTGAATGCCCTTGGCAGTATAAGCCAGCGCTATGGCGTCAACTATCCATCTGGATAGACTTTGTTTCGAAACAGCCGTTCCTTTGGAACGTCCGCTGAACGAGACAAAGAGCTGCTCTGTCTGTCTAAAGGCAGCAGAGCGGGACATATAAGTTCTTAAAGCCCTAACAGGGCAAAGAAAACTCGAGTCCCCTTCCTCACTCGATGCCGGCAGGGCAGCCAGGGAAATGACCTGAGCCCGAAAAGGCATGTTGAGGGATTTCGGCACATAGCCGTGCTTAGGTTTGAGTATGACTTTAGAGTCATTAGGACCAAACTCCAAGCACGTCGGGCTCACGGAGAGCGCGTGCAGATCGCCTATGCGCTTCACTGAAGCGAGAGCCATCAAAAACACTGTTTTGAAAGACAAATGTTTGAGGCTGATTGACTGGATAGGCTCGAAAGGGGCACCTTTCATGGCCGCCAGGACCGTAGAAAGGTCCCACATAGGGACTGACGGAGGTCTGGGTGGATTCAGTCTCCTAGCTCCCCTGAGGAAGCGGATGACTAAATCATTCCTTCCTAGTGACTGACCCAGCGTTGAACCGGAGAACGCTGAAATAGCCGCCACATACACTTTGAGCGTGGAAGGGGATCTGCCCTTATCCAACAGCTCTTGTAGGAAGGAGAGAACCTCCGTTACCTCACATTCGAGGGGTGAAAGGCTCCGAGCTGTACACCAGCCGGAGAAAACCGACCACTTTGAAGCGTAGAGTCGCCTGGTCGACGGCGCTCTAGCCTCCGTGATGGTATTCATGACTCCCTCTGCGAGACCAACGGGTATCCGTTGAGCGCCCACACATGAAGGGACCATAGTTCCGGGTGTGGGTGCCAGATCGAGCCCCTGGCCTGCGAAAGGAGATCTCTCCTCAACGGCACTGGCCATGGAGCGATGTCTGCTAACTGCATCAGAACTGGGAACCATGCCTGGTTCTTCCAGAACGGTGCTACAAGCAGCACTGGGCATTTCGTTTTCCTGACCCGTTCCAACACCTGAGGCAGGAGGGAGACGGCGGGAAAAGCGTATAGCGGGCAGCGCGGCCACCTTTGGGACAGCGCGCTGTCGGTCTTTGAAAAGAATGCGGGGCAGTGAGCGTTTTCGCGGGACGCGAATAGGTCCACCTCCGCTTTGCCGAATCTCTCCCACAACAGCCGGACTGTTTGTGGGTGTAGAGACCATTCGCCCGTAGGAACGTTGTTCCTGGACAGTCTGTCCGGGCCCACATTCAGCAGCCCGGGCACATGTACTGCTCTCAGCGAGCGTAGGTTGTGCTTAGCCCATAGCAGGAGGCGTTTCGCCAGCCTGTACAGGGGTTTGGAATTCAGACCGCCCTGGCGATTTATGTAGGACACCACTGCCATGTTGTCCGAACGGACTATGACGTGTTGGTCCTTGATGTGGGGACAAAAACGCGTCAGCGCGTTGTGCACTGCCAGCATTTCTAGGCAGTTTATGTGTTGGAGCTTTTCCCGTTCCGACCATAGGCCGAAGGACGGTCTGCCCTCGAGCAGCGCTCCCCATCCCGAGGTGGATGCGTCTGTAGACACCATCCTCACCCTCGAGGAAGTCCCCAGGCTTACACCTGATTGGTACCAGTCGTTCGCCATCCAAGGCACCAGGGCTGTGACACAGTCCTGATCGACCTTGAGGCGTAAATGACCGGACACCCACGCTCTGCGCGGAACCCGCGCTTTCAACCAGAACTGCAGCGGGCGCATGCGGAGCAAGCCCAGCCGGAGAACTGACGATGCTGAGGCCATGAGACCCAGCATCCTTTGAAATTTTCTGAGCGGGGTGAAAGCGCCGCGGTGGAAAGACATCACCGCGCGCTGAATGTTCAGCACGCGCTGTGGCGACAGCCGCGCTGTCATAGACTGTGAGTCCAGAACTATACCCAGAAACGGAATCGTTTGGCTGGGGTTCAGTGAACTCTTCGCCCAATTGACCGTGATACCAAGATTCTCGAGGTGATCGAGTAAAATGGCTCTGTGCTCTATGAGCTGAGATCGTGATTGGGCTAGGATCAACCAGTCGTCCAAATAGTTCAGCACTCGCATGCCTCTGAGTCTGAGAGGAGCGAGCGCTGCGTCCATGCATTTCGTAAAAGTACGAGGTGCCAGGGACAAGCCGAAAGGCAGGACTGTATACTGGTATGTCTGACCCTCGAAGGCGAATCTCAAGAATCGCCTGTGATGTGACGCTATCTGTATTTGAAAATACGCGTCCTTCAGATCTATCGACATGAACCAGTCTTCTCGGTGAACATGCGCGAGAATTTTGCTGGTTGTGAGCATTTTGAAACGGCGTTTCACTAATACTCTGTTCAGTCGTCTTAGATCCAGAATGGGTCTGATACCGCCGTCCTTTTTGGGGACCAGAAAGTATCTGCTGTATATCCCCTGTTCGCTTTGAACTCGGGGAACAAGCTCTATCGCCCCTTTGCTTATCAGTTTTGATATTTCGGCGCGAAGTAGGTGTGCTACATTCAGCGGTACCGAAGTTTCGACGCGCGCTGTGAAGCGCGGAGGGCGTCGATAAAACTGTAGCGAGAAGCCTCTCTTTATAATGCCTAAGACCCAGTCCGAAACCCCTGGAAGCGCTGCCCATGCATCTGCATGGTTGGATAAGGGCCGGATACAGAGCGCGCTCTGTTCGCCGTGCGACAGAGGTGCTACGGGGCTCACAAACATAGGCGTTATGCCTGCGGCATTTGAGGCGGGGGGCGCGCTTAATACAGCAGGCGGAGCGCTCGCCCTCGACCTTACAACAGTGTTTGACTGAGTGAGGGAGGGCTGCGCGAGCCCCGTGGGACTCATGTGTGCGAGTAGATGTGGGCTGGGAGCGGGCACATTTACTGCTTGAGCGCGCTGCTTGTGTAAGCAGCGCGCGCGCTCACAGGTCTCGTTTTTACAGAGAGCCTGTGATCTGATAGACATAGTGTTCGTGGGCACTGAGTAGTGGGCACTTTTACTATGTGGGGGGCGCAATCGACCTGAGTCGATTTTATTTGCGCTAGCCCTGAGTGCAGGGCTGTGCTTATGTGTAGGGATGGGCACAGAGGAGTGGGCATCGACACTACATTTATAGCACCATCGGCCGTGGCCGGGACACCAGAAATCACACTCTTTTCGAGACATATCTGGGTAGCCGTAAAAACGGCTTTTGAGTGCAGGCAAGCGGGCACTTGTACAGGCTTGCGCTTTGCAGAAAACTCTGGGACAGCCGGCGAAGCTTGGGGCTGAGACAGCGAGGCGCTTGGGTGGGAGGCCGGCCGCAACGGGACTCACACACCTGCGCTTTCCTAGGCGGGCTAGGACTTCTTCGGGGCCTCTGGTTTCACCACAATCCTCGGTCGCGGTGTGCGCGCGGGGCGCCGGGCGCTCGAACGAGAGCGGGGTCTCGAGCTGCGCTGTTGAGGCTGCTGCGAAGAGGAGGCCGAAGGCGGGGGCTGAGGCTGTGAGGTTCGCGGGGTCCGTTTGTCTCGACCCGCCGCGGAACCAGAGCGCTTCGGTAGGAAGTGCTTGAAGGCTTGAGACGCTTTCTGGGCTTCGGTAAATCTCTCCACGAACTCGGAGAGAGAAGAACCAAAGAGGCCAGCGGAAGACAGCGGGGCGTCGAGAAACGCGATGCGCTCGGAATCGGCCATCTCCGTGAGCGTCAGCCATAAGTGCCTCTCAGCGACAGTGGCGGAAGCCATACAGCGTCCCATGGCTTGTGCGGCAGCTTTGGTGGCTTGGAGCGTGAGGTCCGAAGCACTCCTCAAATCCGCAATACAGACAGCATCAGGTCCAACCTCGTCCCATTTACGGAGGAGATCACCCTGGAAGATCTGTAATGTAGCCATGGTGTGTAGCGCTGACGCGGCTTGCCCAGCGGCGGAGAATATTCGCGCGAGCAGCGTCGACGTCATGCGGCAGGCTTTTGAAGGCAACACCGGTTTAGTCCGCCGTCCAGCAGAGGGCGGGCACAGATGGGTCGCTATAGCCTGTTCCACCGGCGGCAGAGAGAGGTAGCCTCGTTCATTCGCCTTGTCCAGTGAGGAGAATGCAGGCGACACAGATGAGCGCGTACGTGCAGAGTAGGGCACGTTCCAGGCCTTCGCAACTTCTTCATGTAACTCAGGAAGAAAAGGAGCGGGCTTAGATTCCGGAGAATTGCGCTCACCTGGGAGGAAGCTACCATCGAGCCGGGTGCGAGAGGGGGGCTCCGGTGCAGACCACTCGAGGCCGAGGCTCGCCGCGGCCAACGCGAGTACTCGCATGAGCTCCGTCTCAATGTTGGCTCTCACTGAGGGCTTTCGGGCAGGAGGTGCGAGGTCCTCAGAGCTCGCCCAATCCTCGCTGCCTGAAGCGAGGAGAGAACAGGAATCCTTTTCCCCCGACGCGGCCTCCGAAACAACTTCCTCTGATGAAGCGGCGGCAGGCTGCGGGCGCTGAGCATCAGGAAGTGATTCGGGGGAGGTCGGTGAAGCTGGCGGGCGAACCGGCGAGCTTGGTCGGGGTGGAGAGGGTTCCGGGACCCGCTGCGAGCGGCGCTTCTTACGGCGCGGCATCGCGGCGGAGAATGCAGGCTTCGAGAAGGATGCCAGGCGGGTCCTCAGAGCCACCATAGGCAAAAGCTCGCAATGAGGGCAGCCGCCGTCAGCGAGCGCGAGCGCTGCATGGTCCTCACCGAGGCAGGAAACACAGATGACGTGGTCGTCTCCCCCGGCGAGTGGGGCTCTGCACGAGCCGCAGGATTTAGGCATCTTTAGAAAGACGCCGCTCTTTTAGGGGGTGAGTGCTACGAGAACACTCACACACACACACAAAACAGAGCACAATAAAGGATATGGGCGTCGGAAAGCGCAGCAGGTACGGCTGTAGAAGGCGGCGTAGGCCAGCAGCTTCGAGGGCTCGTCCCGCTGAAGTGCTTGCTTCGAACGACGCTGCTTCCGTGATCCAGCGATGCGTGCGCTTCGCTGAAGAGATTAAAATCAAGTGAATCAGCCTTCTCGAGCTCCTTTTATAGAGGTAAGCCACGCCCGTCTCGGCGGGAAGTGGCGAGGAGGGCGCGAAGCGCCCTCATTGGTCTGATGTTGCATCAGCCTGCGCTCGATAGGCTTATGCAGTTGCCGCAGAGCAGCCAATGAGCGGACAAGCCGTCTTGCTTCAGCTGTCTGCTGCTGCCGCAACGCGTTTTACATATATGAAAAGTTAAAGGATAATTTTTGCTTCAGTGTTTCGTGAAAAGAGACTTTTCCCGTAGCGTTTTGATAAAACGCAGTACGAGAGAACTCTCGTAAGAGAACTGGTCCACGCCTTCGTCTCCTCTAGATTGGATTACTGCAACGCTCTTCTCATCGGGATCCCCAACAAGAGTCTGCAAAAGCTGCAGTATGTCCAGAACAGCGCTGCTAGGATCCTGATGAGAGTGCGAAAGTATGAACACATCACTCCCATCCTCCACACACTTCACTGGCTTCCCGTGTCTGCTAGGATTGAATATAAGGTTTCACTTCTCACTCACCAATGCATCTATGGAAACGCACCCCCCTACCTGAAAGAACTACTTACCCCTGCTTCGATAGCACAATCTCTCCGATCACAAACCTCAAACCGCCTCTTAATACCCAAAACTAAACTCTGCACAATGGGCGATTGTGCTTTTTGCCCTGCTGCTCCCCGGATTTGGAATGCCCTCCCGGACCATCTGAGGTCACCACAGTCCATCGAGACTTTTAAAAAGGGACTAAAGACATTACTTTTTAGCAGATCTTATGAATTTTAAAAATGTCTAGATATTGATTTTAGGATCAGACCTGTAGCACTTTGAGATTTTTCCTTAAAATGTAAAGTGCTTTTACAAATCAAATGTATTATTATTATTATTATTATTATGTTACATGTAAGAGGCTCATGTTACTAATGCGCTCTTAAAATAACAAAAAAATACTGTTCCATTGACTTTAGACCAGGTTTCAGTTTGTCAATGGCACAGTCTATTTAAGTTCCTCAAAATAGCAACGCGCCAACAATGCGCCTGAACACACACTCGTTCTCAGACCAGCAGCCCATGGGCGAATAGATGAGCACAAATGCATTTGCTATTTAAACAACATGGAGCAGGAGGAGAAAATGAAAACTGCGTCGGGCTGAAACTAGCCGGGTGTATGATAGGGCCCATAGAGTCTGTCCTCTGCACTTCTATTATTGTCTGCTTCAGCTCAGCTACCCAATCAGACCTCTGAAGACTACAGAGGTTAGTCCGGACTGCTGAGAGAATCATTGGTACACCCCTTCCCACTCTCCAAGAACTGTACTGTATCCAGTGTATCCAGAGTGAGTAAAAGGGCTGGCAAAATCACTCTGGATTCCTCACATCTACCCCAATTCCTCTTTGAACTGTTTCCGTCTGGCCGGCGCTACAGACCAGTGAGCAGCAGAACAGCCAGAATCAAGAAAAGTTGTTTCCTCAGGCAGTGAACAGTTCATGAACAGTAAATGCCCCCACTGGGCAATAAACATGTGCAAATACACAACACTATTTATACTTACATTTATTTATCGTGTCATACCTTTTATTCACATTCCCTTGCATTTGTACATAACACCTGTACACATATTGTCTATTTTGTATTTTTAATCAAATTAATCACACACTTATCGTGAAATGAAGCATATGCCATTTATCTTGTTTAACATTCATTTTATCATAATTTGCTAAATCCAGCAAAGTAAACAATCAGATTGAAGGGTGATTCTCACAAAACTATTTTCTGCAAGCCTCAAGGACCCTTGGAGACTCCAAGGGACACCAAATAACCAAATGATAGAAGGATTCCATATAATTACTATTATATAATAAAATTATGCACACCAAAGCATCCATGAAGCAAAAAAAAAACATTTAAAAATTCCACAGTGTACAGCAGGGATAGGCAACTCCGGTCCTGGAGGGCCACTGTCCTGCAGAGTTTAGCTTCAGCCCTGATAAAAACTCACCTGCCTGTATCTATCTAGTAATCCTGAAAACGTTGATTGCCTTGTTCAGGTGTGTTTAATTAGGGTTAGAGCTAAACTCTGCAGGACAGTGGCCCTCCAGGACCGGAGTTGCCTATCCCTGGTGTACAGTATGTATACAGAGCAACAACAAAGAGCTTTTTTACATTTTAAATGAGCCAAACTACAATACCGAACAGGACCACATGGAGAAGCCAAAAAACAACTAAATCAATCACCTTGACCTGACTGCATAAACGTACAATTGCTAAACACAGCAAACATTATCCTGAGTGTGTGTGTAAACTGAAATGTGTCTGTACATAAATGCAGCATGCGATCGGTGATCGAGAGCACACATACACAGTTTGTTGTTTGTGCATCAATATAACAGACTCTCACACGCTTACTGTACGACTCCTGTACGTCACCAAAACTGCGCTCTTCAGAAACAATCACAGAATATGACAGAACTCATGTGTTAAAGCAAAGCTCACACTGGAATGAGTAATACACTAAACACACAATGTGAGTCTCTATTCTCTCTGATATCTCTGATGCAATCAGCCTGGCCTTCTTTACATTAACGCTGTTTTGGACTGATTGTTGAATGAATTTGATTACTGGATCACTGAAAACTTTCACAGAGTTTAACGGTTTAAAATGATCTGATTGCAAACAGAGATGCAGAATCGTGGAAATTTCCTCCTACCAGGGTTACAGACACTTGTAGATGCTCAGTGTGATCTAACTGTGTGACGAAAATTACGTTAATGACGTACTTCACGCAAGTTATTTTCGTTAATTGTGTTAAATTATTTAACGTGTTAAGGGTTTTGAAATTAATCACATGCGTTATTGCTAACAGCACTAATTTATATTATATTTGTAATCTGTGTCTTTCTGTCTGTGCACTGGAAGCTGTCATGAAGACAAATTCCTTGTGTTGTAAGCATACTTGGCAATAAAGTTCTTTCTGATTCTAAAGATGCAATTATACAGATATTTGATGGTTTGTGTGCTGTGTTTAACTGTAAACAAAAACGTTTTGTTGCTCATTGTCTTTTACTAACATTTTCAGATGGAATCTCCCGCTGATGATCTGGTTCTGATGTTTCCAAAGTCTTCAACGGGTCTAAAGAGAGCAAAGAGAGGTTTTGCTATGCCTCCACTCAATATACTTGAGAATGGCAATGGTCCTTTCCCAGATCAACTGGCCAAGGTGAGAGAAAGTCATGAATTAGACGAATGAGGAAGAGATTATTGTCAACTTTTGTTATTGTTTCTTATTAACATATTCTGTTATTGTATCTTATTGCTTTCTGTATTTAGATAAAGTCGGACTATTCTAAGGAAGCTCAGATAGAATACAGGATCACAGGTGAAGGAGCGGATCTGGAGCCTAAAGGGACTTTTACTATAGGAAGATTATCAGGGGATCTGTATGTGACTCGACCACTCGACAGAGAAAAAAAAGCTTCATACAGAGTAAGTTGATTTTTTAGTGCATTTCAGCATTGGATTATCTGCTCGTTCTTAGTTCTTTGAAAGCTAAGATAAAAAAGAATAAAGAAAAAATGCCTTGTGAAATAGCTTGACACAGTTTACTTGTCATGTTTGAAGATACTGTACATTTATAATTAGTCAAATTTAAGTCATAACTACACTTGCATATTGACGTATCAAAGCTAACAGACATGGAAATATAAAACTACAACTCTAATTTATTTGTGTTTTCAAACAACCTCAGATATTTGTCTCTTAAAGGTGCAGTGTGTAGATTTTAGCGGCATCTAGCAGTTCGGTTGTTAATTGCAACCAATGCAACCAATTCTTTGTGCGTATTCAATGTAGTGATGGTGCAAGTTGCCTCTAAAAACACCAACGAAGAAGCAAAAACAAAAGAGTGACGAAACGCGCTCTGTAGAGGAGTTTGTCCGCCTAAGTTTCTACTGTAGAAATATGGTGGCGCAAAATGGCGACTTAACGTGTAAGGGGTGCCGCAGTGTGTGTAGATAGAAATGGCTCATTCTAAGGTGATAAAAAATTTTTGTAAGGTCTTTATACACCACTCAAAACATAGTTATTTATGTATATTATAATGCATTTCTGTCAACAGATCCTCATAAATATTACACAATGCACCTTCAACATGCCTGTATTTCTTCTCCTGTCTTTAGCTTGTAGCTCATGCGACTGGAGTTGGTGTGAATATTGTAGAAGCGCCAATGGAAATTATTGTATATGTGCTGGACCTGAATGATAATAAGCCTGTTTTTACACAAAAACAATTCAATGGAAGTGTTCCTGAAGCTGCTGATATAGGTAGGTGTATGATGCAGTTTCTCAATGAAATGGTTTTTAGCATTTTTTTCCCCCAAATGCCTCTTCAATTTCACCGAATCAGTCTTTCTTCTTCTCTCACTGAAGGTCATGAGTTTATGACAGTCACAGCCACTGATGCAGATGATCCAGATACTAACAATGGTGTTATCAGTTACACAATCGTCAAGCAAGATCCAGAATTGCCAAAACCAAACCTGTTTACAATCAACCCTGTTACTGGAGGAATTCGTGTGAAAGCTTTAGGCTTGGACAAAGAGGTGAGAAATGATGAATGGATCTCACATTGGTGAAGAATAATTTAATGTAAACAAACTCACCTGAAAACATCTTTCTTTTTCAGAAATGGCCCACATACACTTTGTTAATTGCAGCTACTGACATGAATGGAGGCGGTAATTCATCCACTGGCACAGCTGTTATTACTGTGACTGGAAAATCAGAGAAGACAATGTGAGAAATATTAGAAAATTTCATTTTCCATTTTCATTTTTTTTAGAGATTTCCAGATCTTAAAGCGAACAATAAAAATCCTATAGATTTGCACTGATGAACTTTTCAAATACTAATTTGAGCTGTCTTTCACGTCTTGCGCTTGAAATGACAAATTCCCACAACATTATGTCAAAAAATGCCTGTCTCTGCGAGTGTCCATAGTCGGTTATGTCTTAGGTGAATGTAAAACATTAAGAAAGAAAATGCATGTGTGTCAGTATCAGTATATTGGATCCGTGCACCAATAATCCTGATAATGTTAAAGGAACCGTATGTAGGATTGTGGTCAAAACTGGTACTGCAATCACTTTAAAAATACTGTAGAGCGGTGTATCCCCTCCCTCTACCCCTGACTCCAGGTTGCCAGATAAGCTGCAGGATTCAGCAGAAACTAAATTACATTAGCAATGGTCATACAGGTCAACTTGCAGCATGTGTAACTTAGTCCACGATATACTGTACGTGAAGAACGAATGACGAATAATTTTTTCTGAGGTAAAGTTAGGCTTCTGTCTCAATTACGTTTCAAACTGCCATAATGGGCGTGCTAATGTTGTTTTCCTCAGCGTCTCAGCAAAATGACAGAGAAACGGGCTCCTATAATGCATTGCTAATGTTAGCATACGTCCATGTGAGCTAATGTTACGTTACTTTGCACGAACATGCATAACTTTGTTCGACTGCCATGAATATATGAAATGTCCATTGACATCAAGTACAAGTACAAGTTAGCCAAGCATAGATGAATCTTACCTGTCCAGGAGAAAATTAGCAACGTTGGCGCCTGTGTTCAAATTCTTCTCCGTTTTCAGCCGTCTCCATCTTTCAAAAGCATCTCCAATACAAATTCTGGTTTTATTTCGGACTTTGTCACGACGAATTTCTGGATTATAACGAGGTCTACGTTAGACATTTTTATCCGACTAGAGTTAGGGTAGTTTAGAGCAAAGCTGGCAACCCGGATGCCGAAACACTACTGACTTCGTGATTGGTAGATAGGTGGAGGGAGGCGCGTCAGGCCAAAACACAAAATGACAACATCAACATCAGTTGAGGGCTGCAAGTCCACTTTTTAAATGACAATATCCTAGCCATACAACTGTTGTCAGTGATATAAGTATTTGAAATGAACATGATTTCTTAATGTCTAGTGACACATCAGGGCCATTTTATGATTAATTGAAATAGATTTCTTACATACAGCTCCTTTAATCAAACAAATGATCAACAAATGAAAAAAAATCACTCACTGTTCTTGACTAAATAAGTTTTGTAACTTTAATATGGACTAATCGATATTTAATTTATACAGTGAAGACTATGCAGTATTTTACATTAGATTTTTTACTCTTTACTTTACTACTGTTAGACCTATAAGAAAAACAATTTATTTAATTTGTATCTATGTTATTTTATTACTGACTGTTTACTTGTCTTTAATAATGTTTTACATTTATATTATTTAGGTTAGTAGTTTTTTTAACTGTGGTATCAAAATTTGAATAGAGAATTTTCACTGGTATCTAATATTTTAGTGTCATAACTGTCTGTTTTGGCCTGTTCACAGCCAGTAAAAAAGTATTTATGGACGGTCAATTCTCAAGTCATCAGCCATTGGCCACCCTGCCTATATTACTTCTTTAATGCTGACCAAACAGAGAGCTGGATCTAAATGCAAAGAGTTTAATAACAAAATTAACATAATAGCAAATCTACAACTCATTAGCACACGCTCATTAGCACATGCTCATTAAAGGGATGGTTCAGGGTAAAATCAACCTAGTCCTAGTCCAACCGGTCCTCTGCACTAAAGCCATTCGGCTGATATCTCTAAATAAGCTCTAACTTTAATAATGTTCAACCAAGGGGGAAAAAAGGCTTCTGGGGGGTGTTTGGCTCGAGGTCATGCTGCAAAGGACCCTAGGTTGATTTTACTCCGAACCATCCCTTTAAGCACACGCTCATTAGCACACGCTTTATATTCCCACGGCTCTTGGCCCTGCCCTGCTCGCCACAATAAGAAACACTGAAAAGAAGACACGCCTGTGAATGATCACAGAAATAATCAACTTGAAAAACTACAAAGGACTACAAAAATGGCACACTGGAAACAGGAACAGAAAAGAGTGAAATGCAAACTAAAAGTCCAATTAACATAACACATGAACCACAAAGCCAGGGAATACGTAACACCTTCCAATGTCAAATCTCTTCTACCCAGAATTCAAATTACGGCATGCCTTCATATCATTTGAACATCAAATGATTTTAAACTACCAGATAAGACTTTGTCAAACTAACATTAAGATGTTCTTGCTGAACATTTCTAGTTTTAACCTGTATGTTTGGTTCCTTCCAGGTATAAAGTTGGCAGTGATCCTGCCGGCTGGCTGAGTGTAGATCAAGACACTGTAATGATTAAAGTCAAGAGGCCTACGGATAGAGAATCTCCCTTTGTCAAAGATGGCAAATACACAGCTATCATTTTGACCGTGGATGATGGTAAGTGTTGTTTCTTTTTTAAGAAAATAATTATTGCTGTCATAGCCCTTTTTTAATGTCTGCTTGTGTGCAGGTAAACCTCCATCAACTGGCACAGGAACCCTGGTCATTGACTTGGAGGATTTGGGTATTCATTCTGTCTGCAAAGATTCATCTGTCGACCCTTTGCCCAGTCCTGATGTGAAGAAGTAAACAAGGTTAAATGTGTGAACAGGGCCTTACATCTAAATAATTAATTAATCATTTATATTTTTTTTTTCACATTTGCTGAACATTGAAATTTGACATTGATTACATCAACGTCATCTTAACATTGCTGTAATCATTGTTATATAAATGATAATGTACAGCCAGATGTTTTATTGCAACAATTGATTTTCCTATTTTAAAAATACTAATCTCACAAAAGATCATCATAAATGTACTGTTTTTCAAACATTTTCAGAATCTGTTCTGTTGATTTATTACAAGATTCAAAATCACAACTTTTCACTCTTTTAATGTTTAATCTTTATTTACTTTTCTTATAAAGTAATTGCCTTTCATAATGTTATGAACATTAAACTTTCTATTTTGCATCTGTTGTTGTTCATTTGAATACATTTGACTATCAATTAATCCAGTAGATCTTAATGTTTAATCAGTGATTTGTTTAATACTAAAAATATATGTTTTATAGAGTATAAGCAATTTATTACAGATGATAACACCAATATTCAAAGTGTGTGTGTGAATTGTGAAATTATATTCATCCCCAGTTGGGAGAAACAATTACTTTCTGTTTCGAAGTCCATAAAAGTGCATCCATCAATCATAAAAGTAATCCATATGACTCCTGGGGTTAATAAAGGCCTTTTGAAGCGAAGCCATGTTTGTGTAAGAAAAATATCCATATTTATAACTTTATAAACGGCTTCCGGTAATGGTCATATGAGGCTCAGAGATTGGAGCTTTTGCACTGTAAATATCTCGCTATCAGACCCCTCGTGTGGTCCTTCCACAGCATTTATCAATCTTAATATTAATTTCAACATTTACTAATAGGTTATTAAAATAAAAGGTTGTATTTGTTAACATTAGTTAATGCACTGTGTCTGTGAACTAACATGAACAAACAGTGAACAGCTGGATTATTATTAACTAACATTAACACAGATTATTTTGTGGGAATGTATGAAATTCATAATAAATGATAATAAAGCAAGTTGCCTTGTTGAAGTAGGTATATGGTTTATTTAAACTGCAAAAGTAAAACAATTATTGTGACAGATGTAGAGGCGCTCATCGCTCCCCTGGAAGCGTCCTCACTGCTCGTTTAGCGGGGCAATCAGAGAATTGAGATGGTCAAGGCGGCTCACTTTGATTGGTGGTTTCCGGGTCACAGGCTTGAGGACGGAGGAGCGAGGAAACGAAGAAGCATCAATCTGAATATTCAGAAATACCCAATGAGTTGAAGTCATGCATTTCAACTTCCAGGCGTTTGTTTTAATGAATCATTATAGCTAATGATTTGCAAAGATATCATTATATTATGACTTTATTTATTAAGACACATGACTGTCAGATACACATGAGACAGATATATAAAATACAGCATTTTACATTGATTTTTATTTTGACTTTTGAAAATGTATACCTTGTGAAAACAGTCACTTCACTCCCACATCTTTGCATAGTAATTTACTTGTGAAAAATAAAAAAAAACTGAAATTCCAGGGCTGCAAAGATAATTACCCAAAAAAATGAATAAAAAACTACATAATCACTCATGCTCTACGTCCATTAATGCGAGGATTAGTTTCTTCCCCCACCACCGTCTTCCTTGATCCATATATCCAAACAATATCATTCTAAAGCTGTCCACTTTTAGGAAAAGACGACAACACTGAAATTGCAATTACTTATGTTTTGGATGATTATTTCATTTTATTGTAAATATTTGGATAAGATTTTCTATACTTTCTATATTTAAATTCACTGCAGAAATGGACAACACTTATTATTATTCTGTTTTGAAAGCTGCGAGTTACCAGTCGAAAAATCTGCTGCAAATGCAGGTCGATGGAAGACGAATTACAGGCGAGAGATTACGAATGACAACAATAGGTCATGGATTTAGAAGGATATGTTTTTTAAATGCATTTTTTTGTGAAAGCAATGACATTTTTTTTTTTTTTTTTTTTTTTTTTTATTATTTAGAGCTCACAGATTTCTAAGTTCGCTGACCGTCTTAAGAGTTTTAAACAGTGCATGTTAGCAATAAAAAAAATAAAATAAAATAAATATAAAAAAAAAAAATTGAGAATAACTACAATCCTGTAAAAAGGAAACTAAATCTTTTTTTTTTTTTTGCACATTGCAACACTCTGGAACTATTTGCTGCGTTCCTCATCACTTATTTCTGTGGTGTCTGCATGAAAAATATGTGAGCCCAGAAACCACCCTTATTGTGGTTATTGAAAATGCTTACAGATACAGCTTATATGATATACCTCTTTGGTTCCTGTAACATAGCTGACGTGGAAACAGACGAAGATGATGAAGAGAAACCAAGTGCAGTTTATTTACAGTGTCCAAAGATCCAAAAACATGAAAAAAAAAGTATGAACAAAATCAAAAACAAACAATGACCAAAACTTGACCTGTAAATATAGAACAATATACATACCTCAATAAATTACAACATAACAGAGCAAACATGAGGGCTTAAATACACAAAGACTAAATGACTAAACAAGCCACACCTGTGAATATAATCAAGACAATTAACCAATGACAACATGACACAAGAGACTAGGGAAGCACATGACAGGATCACATGAGGGAATCACATGACAAGACAGGAACCATGAACCCAAAACCAAATAGACATTACAGTTCCAGTCAAGTGGTGGCAGAAATGCACCTTTAGTTGGTTTGCCAACCGCCATATAAACAACAGAAGAAGAAGTTCCAGTCAAGTCAGATTTTTTTTTGGCACTCCACACTTTGGCACTCCACATCCTATAAAGATAATAAACACCCCATCTGCATGCATTTTGGGGAACTCAAGGAATTGACGCTCTTCAAAACCAATAAGAAAGTATAATCCCTGAAGGACTTTTGAGACATTTTGCTTCGAATGGAGACAATGAAAATTGTTATTATTTTTCTTTGTAAGGTAGGACTTTATATACCTTATATCAGGGCATATTCCAAAAGCTTTGGATGTATTTATTAGTGTCTGATAGTTTTCTTCTTATTCAGAGAATATGTTCTATGTGCAACATTTGAAGGTCCCTTAAATAATTTGGGGGAAAAAAATATTTTGAAGCTGATTTTATTTGAAATTACATTCTGGGAATGTTAAGATGAAGTTGAGGGCTAAGAGTGAGAAATACAACGCTAAACATTTTGACATTCACATCCAAAAATGAATATCAATCATCTTAAGGGAGAGAAAAAAATCATATATGTTGCCGTTGCCTCTGTGTACTTTTTTATATTATAAGTGGTTGGACAGAGATTGCGACATTTTAATTTCAGTCATGTTTGTGTTGCAGGGGTTGATTTGTTTTTTATTTCTCGAAGTAGACTTCTGCCTTTTTTTCTTTTATTATATAGAAGTCATGAAAAAAGGGGTTGATTTGTTTTTTCTGTCCCAGAACAGACTTACGCTTTTTTCCTTTTGTTATATAGAAGTAGTTTAAAAAGTCATCATATTAAAACAAGTCAAATACCTTATTAATACCTGATTTTCCCTTGTGAAAACATGAAAATCCAATTAATTTCACATCAATATGCTGTAAACCGATCTGTTATACGTACGTTATACTGCCCTCCACAGTCACAGTGTGTATCAGTGCAATGCCAGTCACAAAAAGTTACATTTTGACTGTGCTCTCTGCAGATGTCCATTCACTTTTTTTTGTATAAGCTGTTTTTGATTGTGGTATACAGCAAACATTTCAAGTCATAACTCTTTATTATTTAGTTGTGTATAAGAGCGGCTTTGTATGTTACTAATTATTCAGAGTATGCTTAAGTCCACAAGCATTATGTTTGTATGAGAGCTGCTGGTACATAATTCTATATTTGTGAACGAAAACTGTTTGTTATTTTGCTACAGCAAAATGTTTTTTTTTTTTTTTTTTTTTGTCTGAAGGATTATATTGCTCATTGGAAATAACAGGAGGATGTTGGTTAGATGTATATTATTAAATGCTAGAGATTCAGAATATGCTGAAGTTTGTGTTCATTTACTACAAGTATGCTGCTAGTACAGGCACACATTTATTTTCCTGTTAGTTCTTTGCAATGTTGGGACATATGCTGGCAAATGTAACCTTACAGTTGACTTGCCAAATCACTTCCATTTTTTTTTATTAATAAAATTAATATAGGAAGTATTGAAAGTAAATTCTTTATGGGTCATCATAAATACTTTGCTTTAAAAGTACCAAGTAGTCACAAAAAAGAAAAGAAAGATGCATCGATAATCGTTACCCTCTGAATCGTAATCGAATCGAAAGTGCCTAGAGATTCCAACCCCTAATTAGGACATGCGTCTGCACCCTGCAGTTCAGAAGCTGCTGCAGCTGAGGCCCAGCAAAGACTCCGAACATGGGGATCGCAGGTTGAGCTGGCAGTGGAATTTGATCGAGGTAGATGCAGATGTGCTTTCTCTAAACGAGTCATCTGATCCAGCTTCTAGCCAGGAAGAGCAGGATGTGGCTGCGGAAGGTGAAGAAATGTTTAATGAGCCCTCCCACCCTGCCCCGCGTACGATGAGCTGCTCGAAGTCAGTTATAGCCCACACTGAAGAGAGATTAGATCTCCCCTGGAAGCGTGAGAAGCTTCAGATCTCTCGAAGTGTGCCAAGATACAGTATAAATACTTATGTCAAGCTATTACAGAAGCTTCCATCTACAGAAACTGGAGGGAGTGACTGAGAGAGTGGGTCACAAATAGCATCCTACCACCCTTCTGCTAAGTAACCCTCATCTTGGCTGATGTTTGCTTATTTTATCGCAATTTCAGCAAGGACATGTTCTGACTCTGCACCATCACCTCCAAGTCAAATGTGCTAGAGGGGGCAACAGAAGAGAAAGTGGGACGTTAATGGTAAAGTTCACTTTCCCATTCTGTCAATGTCCCAATCCCTGCCAAACCCTGCCGTGTGCTACATGTGTAGCTCTAGCTACATCGACACTATTGCTTATTGTGCTGGAGGGGGTGACAGATAAGTTGGATGCTAATGGTTACAATGTCCACTTTTCTGCTCCGTGAATTCAGCCATTCCTGTTGGATTATGAGGGAAGCATATTGATATCACCTCTATACTTCATGTACTGAAAATGGGTGACAGATGAGAGAATGTAATCCTAAACATGACTCAGTCCATCTTCTGCTCTGTCAACATTGTCCATATCTCTTCCTTGTATCAGGGAAGAATCATATCGCCTCCATAACTAGAATAGGAGGGGTGACAGACAAGAGAGTGGGATGCAAAAGGTGATGCAGTCCAGTCCCTGGTCAGCCAAATACCCAGTCCCTGGTCAGCCAACTACCCAGTCCCTGGTCAGCCAACTACCCATTCCCTGGTCAGCCAACTACCCAGTCCCTGGTCAGCCAACTACCTAAGTCCCTGGTCAGCCAACTTCCCATTCCCTGGTCATCCAACTACCCATTCCCTGGTCAGCCAACTACCCATTCCCTGGTCAGCCAACTACCCATTCCCTGGTCAGCCAACTTCCCATTCCCTGGTCAGCCAACTTCCCATTCCCTGGTCAGCCAACTACCCATTCCCTGGTCAGCCAACTACCCATTCCCTGGTCAGCCAACTACCCATTCCCTGGTCAGCGAACTACCCAGTCCCTGGTCAGCCAACTACCCAGTCCCTGGTCAGCCAACTACCCATTCCCTGGTCAGCCAACTACTCAGTCCCTGGTCAGCCAACTACTTAGTCCCTGGTCAGCCAACTACCCATTCCCTGGTCAGCCAACTACCCATTCCCTGGTCAGCCAACTACCCAGTCCCTGGTCAGCCAACTACCCATTCCCTGGTCAGCCAACTACCCATTCCCTGCTCAGCCAACTACCCATTCCCTGCTCAGCCAACTACCCAGTCCCTAGTCAGCCAACTACCCAGTAAATGTAAATATAATGCCAACACACCTTTATGTCCAAACACCATGTAAAAGTGGATTTTGTATAATAGGTGCTTGTATGTGGATTTGCAGAGGAGTCTTCATGTACTCCAGGCTTTGAGTCGGAGTCGCTGGTTTTTAAAGTGCACAGAGATGATCTTCACCAAGGAAAAAGACTAGGAAGAGGTAAGCTGTGTTCTCTTTAAATAAAACCTTATAGCAACTGAACTTTTGGAGTTTTTTGTTTTAGTTTTTAGCAAATTAATGCCTTACCCAATGCAATTGGATATCTACATGTACTAGTTCTTCTGATAAAACTGGTTTAACTGTGATCTATAACATTCAATCAAATTTTATACTGTACATGATCTGTATCTACTAAATTTGCTTTCATCAGAGTAAAAATTAAGGGTCTCACTTAAGTGTAAGTGTTGTAGCTCACAAATAAGGGGTGATTAATGATGTATGCCATAAATAATGCGGCGTTCCAGACAGCTCGGAATTTGGATTTTTCCCACCTCGCTCTTGGAAATAACGTTTGGAATGCCACTCAAAGTCGGACATATGACCTGTGAACTCAATACATCGATCAACCCCAACCTCAGTGAGACACGTCATTTGACGTCACTTCCAAGATGGCGGCAAGTCCTGCTTCCAATGAGCATAAACGTTAAAACAAACTTTAACATTGGACATTAAGTTTATGTAATGATACTTTCATTTTTGCTTTGCGTGAACTATTTTCAAAGCGATTCCATGTTTTTTTCTATTTAAGCCATAATTGACACAAAAACATGACATGAACATGAACATCAACGTGAACATGACGTCTGATTGTTTGGAAGGTAGACATTTAATTTGTGATATTCCCACATCCAACCTCATCTGGAACGCAGCATAACTGTTCTCTTACTCATTTGAAAGACTCACTTGATGCTGCATCAGAGGCTGATGCTATAAAGGACACCCTCCCGCTGAGTCATGCCTCAAAAGGACACGCTATCGCTCCACAGATTTTTCATACTCAGGAAGTGAATTATCCACCTGTGTTTTGTTTCCAACAATCCACAGCAAGAGTTATATTTGCCTAGGGTGAAATTTTTCGTATTTTTTTTCCCAGAGTAAGAACACACGAACGTTAAGTGTTTGGGTGTTTGTTATACTCAAGTCACACTTAACGGCTCTTTGAACTACTCACTTTTTTATGAGTAAAGGAGGAAAATCAACCACCCCTTGTTGCATTGGTTTTGCAGCTGCAAGATGTCGCATGAGCCAGAGTCCTGGGGATCTAATGTTGAGCTTGAGGCTATAGAGAGTGAGCAGAAGGATTTCTCCCTTTTTTTCTTGCTCCAGTAGAATTTAAACTTAAGGCACTGTGCCCAAGATTGGAAGCTCACTATGAAATGTCTGGAATGATGTTTTTTCCACTGCTGATTCAGACTGAGTTGTTCGGCAACAGGTAGGCCAATGCTCTTCCCCTGAGTGGTCAGAAAGCATGGTTCTCTTTGGCATATTCCGAGCTTTTGGAAATGGACACTTGTGCCATGACTCAAGTTGGACTGGTCGGATGCAGCCTAGCTGAAAGAGCAGTCTAAAGCCGCTTTCCGACCAAGTAGTTCTAGGAACTAGTTCTAGGAACTGTCCACTTCTAAACAGTTCTAAGAACTACTCTCCCCCAAACTCGGTTTTGCTGTTTGCGTTCGCACTGGCCAAGTGGCCATAGGAACTGGTAGGAGGGGTAAGGGAGTGACGCAAGCACGGTGACTTTTATTTTGACGGCGCGATGGACCTTTATTTTGGCGGTGCTGAGAACGCCAGAGAGCAAACAATGCTCGCATTCTCTGTGTTTATTAGTTAGCAATCTGTCTAACAGTACTGTTTAATATCTTATTAGATAGAACTGTTATAGAAAGTAGACAGTAGGCTATATGAAAAAAGGTTATTAGCCTATGCCATGTGGTTGATGTCCAGTGTTGCTAGCTGAGCAGAAATATATAATCATGTTTGGCTTGGTCCCCTCAAAGTTGCGTTGGATTTTCTCTTCAGCATAAAGGTTTAGAGACCCATCTATCACTATTTCCATGTTTGTATAGTTAGTTTATGGAGTAAATATAGGCTATAATCTGTGTGTTTACATTCTAGCTGTTTTAAAAATGGCGGGTGCTGGTGTTCCGCGTGCGTTCGGTCATCAGCGTACACTAAACGTCACGGATAGTTCCTATAGTGCTGGTTTAGACCGACTCTGAAGTAGGACCCAAATTAGTTCCTACAAATGGAGTTCCTAGAACTAAAATCGTTCCTAGTTCCTGCGGTGCGAACACGCCGACATCCGGGTACTTTAGCCAATAGTTCTAGGAACTGTGAAAAGGTTCCTCCGGTCGGAAAGCGGCTTAAGTTAGACCACACTTCTTGGCCGGCCATCAGGAGATTTTGAAGTACTGGAAGCAGACTTTTTTGGCACAGATCACTAACTCCACTGACTTTATCACCATCTCTGGCATGATGTAGTAGGGCAAAAGTTATACACAGAAACTGAGCAAAAACTATGTAGCTGATATGTAGCTGATATCACGTTCTATCAGTGGGTACTGGATTGACCTGGTATACGGTACTACAGAGAGGCTCGTATTTTAGTTAAGTTTCAACTTGGTAACACTGATTCATTGACTAATCACAACGTTGACGTACTGGTACTTTTGACAATACTATTTCAGATCATCATCACACCTGGAGGGTGTTCCCATAGCATCTGCTACTGACAGCGTCTTTTTCCCCACTCCAGGTTTACATACGTGACAAGATGCTTTATTGTGCCAATTGAATCTCTTTTTCTGACAGTCATTTTTAATGCATGCGATGGAAGAACAAGAACGCTCTTCCAGTCCTCTGACAAGGGTTTTGATGTGAACACGGATGGGACTGTAACGCTGAAGAGACAAGTGACTCTTCATGAAGGCCACAAGGTGTTTTCTGTGGACGCTTGGGACTCCAGTGGCAAGAAGCACACGGTATCTGTCAGAGTTGAGCGTGTCCATCATCATCATGAGGACCATCACATGGACACGGTCATGAACATCTCCTCTCCACAGGTACAAACAAGTTCCTACAAGAAACCACTGTCAGTACAGTACAAGCCTGTCCTGTTTGCTTTTGTTTCCATTGCTGCTTTGTTTGTTGTCATAGTGATTCATTACTCACACCTGTTCCTCATTAGCTTCTTGTTATCTTGTGTATATAAACATCAGTGTTTCCTGTGTTGATTGTCAGGTCTTGTCCTTGTATGGCTGTTTGTTTGGTGTTCTCAGTTCTGTGCCTTGTGTTCCCTGGTGTTTTTATTATTATGTTGAGTCTTATTTTCATTAAATCTTACTCTGCATTTGGATCCAGGTCTCCCTCATATCTGAGTACACCCAGTGTTACAGTAAGATGATCCGACACATCTGTATTTCATATTTTCCTAATGTCTTTTACCATTAAACATGTTATCACGTGGATGAATAATCATATGCAAATTATATACAGATGAGGATCTGCATAGTCAAACTAGGCGTTGTAAGCTCCATATATGGTTATTTCTGGGAGGAGACGCATGTGTGCACAATCTTCCGCTGACTGGGATTTATAAAGTGAATTCTGCGCAGGTTCGGGCGTATAAACGGTTTTATAAGTCTGAATATTTTTTGCCGTACGCCATTTTTGGCTTTCAGGCGCACATACACTTTTAGTAAGGATCCTATGCACAGTTTTATAAATGAGACCCCTGTTGTTTTAACGTGTGTGGTTATGAATTCATTTTAAAGACTGGTGTTGGCCTACCTGAAGGACATCACAAAACCCTTGCTGGACCCCCTTCAGTTTTCTTATCGAGCCAACGGATCTGTGGATGATGCAGTCAATATGGGACTACGTGTCCACGTGTACCAGATGTGGGCCGGATCTGGGCCGGCACTATGTTGCTATCTGGGAAAGCACTGTTGCAGCAGTGGAGTCATTCAAGTTCCTTGGCACAACCATCTCTCACGAGTGGTACAATCACATTAACTCCATTGTGAAAAAGGCCCAGCAGAGGTTGTACTTCGTTAGCTGAGGAAGTGCTGATGCAGCAGTTCTACTCAGCCATCACTGAATCCATCCTTCGCACTTCTATATCTGTCTGGTTCGGCTGAGCTACCAAATCAGACCTCAGAAGACTACAGAGGATAGTCCACACTGCTGTGAGAATCATCGGTACACCCCTTCCCACTCTCCAAGAACTGTACTCATCCAGAGTGAGTAAAAGGACTGGCAAAATCACTTTGGGTCTCTTACATCCACACCAACCCCTCTTTGAACTGTTTCCATCTGGCCGGCGCTACAGACCAATGAGACCAGAACAGTCAGAATCAAGAAAAGTTCTTTCCTCATGCCATCTACCTCATGAACAGTTAAATGCCCCCTACTGGGCAATAAACATGACATACAAAACACTATTTATACTTCTATTTATACTTCTATTTATTTAGCATATCATACCTATTATTTACATTCCTTGCATTTGTATATAAAATACCTTTACATACATATATTGTTTAATGTCTGTTTTGTATATTGTGTATTTTTTGTATACATTTACTTTTATTCACTTATTTTATTCATATTATCTGTCATGTCGCTGTCTTTCACCAAGCTTCTGTCACCAAAACAAATTCCTTGTGTGTGTAAGGATACTTGGCAATAAAGCTCTTTTTTATTCTGGAGATGCAAAAAATATTCAGATATTTTAACGGTTTGCGTGCTGTGTTTAATTGCAAACCAAATTGGTTTGTTGCTAAGAGTCATTTACAAAATTTCAGATGGAATCTCCCTCTGATGATCTGGTTCTGATGTTTCCAAAGCCTTTGACGGGTCTGAAGAGAGCAAAGAGAGGTTGGGTTATTCCTCCACTCAATGTAATTGAGAATAGCAGAGGTCCTTTCCCAGAGAAACTGGTCCAGGTGAGAGAAAGTCATGAAGGGAAAGTTAAAAATTAGATGAACGAGAAAGAGTTTTATCTGTCATTGACATCTTTTGTTATTGTATCTTATTTCTTTCTGCATTTAGATAAAGTCGGACTATTCTAAGGAAGCTCAGATGGCATACAAGATCACAGGTGAAGGAGCGGATCTGGAGCCTAAGGGGACTTTTACTATAGAAAGATTATCAGGGAATCTGTATGTGACTCGATCACTCGACAGAGAAAAAAAAGCTTCATACAGAGTAAGTTGATTTTGAATCTCTCTTTAAACTTTAAAATCAACTGTTAGTTTTAAGTGCATTTCAGTGTTGGATTTTCTGCTCATTCTTAATTCTTTGAAATAGGGCTGCACGATATTGGAAAAAAAATGATATTTTGTTTTTCTGCGATATATATTGGAATATGAAAAAAAGAAAATCACCAGATGACTTGAATAGATCTTTTTGGAAAGAATTGATCATTCTAGAATGATTTGGGACATTTTGTAGGTAATTGAATCCTCTCAGAAAATAAAACAAACAAATTGCAAGCATAAATAAATACAATAGAACAAAGATACAAATGAAATAGTGCCTTATGTACTCAGGTACAGAAATTGAATAATAAAATTTAAAATACCACTGCATAGTCTTTACTGTATAAATTAAATATAATCAATATTCATTAAAGCTGCAAAAGTGACTTTCTCTTTGTATTTTGTTGTTTGATTAACATTAATGACTCAGACAGCTGTGGGAATATAAAGCTGCTGTCACTTTGTGAATGCACGGATCCAATATAATGATACATACAGTATCTTGTTTACAAGCACACTTGCCGAGGTGGGCATTTTGACATAATTTTGCGTGTATGTCTCCGTTCAAGCTCAAATAGGGAAGACGAAAAAAGAAGAGAAGGGAAAACGGCGCACAGGTTCAGAATTGAGCTCTCTTTGCGTCTTCTTGCTCTTAAATCATTTAAAATCATTTGAATGTTTAATTTGTCAAGTCCTAAAACACATGCAAGTGATAAACTTTCACTCTATGATGATTAAACTTTGCTGAAAATCACATGTGTGTCGAACCGTGGTGCCTGGTCCGTATAGATCATATGATCCCTACGCTATACTTAATTTGAATATCTACAAAAAAATAAGGCAGGTTTCTTTAGGACTAAACGTGCGTATTGATTCATCAAAGCTAACAGACATGAACTAAAAGATACAACTCAAATTTGTATTTGATTGTGTTTATACAAACTCAGATATTTGTCTCTTAACATGCCTTTATTTGTCTTTAGCTTATATTTCATGCTACTGGAGTTGATGTGAATATTGCAGAAGTGCCAATGGAAATTATTATAAATGTGATGGACCAAAATGATAATAAGCCTGTTTTTACACAAAATCCATTCAATGGAAATGTTCCTGAAGGTAGGTGTATGATGCCGTTTCTCAATGAAATGGTTTTTAGCAGTTTTTTTTCTTTTTTAAATGCCTCTTCAGTTTCACAGAATCAGTCTTTCTTCTTCTCTCACTGAAGGTCATGAGTTTATGACAGTCACAGCCACTGATGCAGATGATCCAAAAACTAACAATGGTATTATCAGTTACTCAATCGTCAAGCAAGATCCAGAATTGCCAAAACCAAACATGTTTACAATCAACCCTGTTACTGGAGGAATTCATGTGAATGCTTTAGGCTTGGACAGAGAGGTGAGAAATGATGAATGGATCTCACATTAGTGAAGAATAATTTCATGTAAACAAACTCACCTGAAAACATCTTTCTTTTCAGAAATGGTCCAGATATACTTTGTTAATTACGGCTACTGACATGAAGGGAAACGGTTATTCAACCACTGGCACAGCTGTTATTACTGTGACTGACAGAAATGATAACGCACCTCAGTATGAGCAAACCACGGTAATATATATTAATAAATTCAGAATATTATAATATGTGTTACAACTTTATTTGTACTTATATACACCATACATCTCTTTGTTTTAGCACACTGTATCTGTCCCAGAGAATAAAGTAGGGGCTGAAGTGGCCAGACTTGCAGTTACTGATGGAGATGAACCTGGATCTCCTGCCTGGTCAACCAAATATAAGATTATTAGCGGTGACAAGAGTGGGTTTTTCAGTGTCAGTACTGGACCCAGCCAGCTAGAGGGCATCATCACCACTGTAAAGGTACTGTGTGTTGCTCATGTGTTTCCACAGGCAATTGGTTGAGATTATGTTTCTTTAGTAAAAGATGCTTTCTTTTCCATTCAGCCCCTGGACTTTGAGAAGAACAAGCAATTCATTCTGACTGTGATTGTTGAGAACGATGATCCATTTGTTGGTTACTTGGCCACTTCCACTGCCACAGTCACTGTGAATGTAGAAGATGTTAATGAGCCTCCGGAGTTTAATCCAAAGGAGAAGGTTATCATCAAACCTGAAGATTCACCAGTTGATTCAAGCAATACATTCTGTCTGAAATGATTCATCTATCAATAATTGTCCCCCTGTAGTGAAAATCCAGCTTTTTAATGTTTTTTATGTGTCTATGTGGTGTTTTTAATCTGCTTTAAGACAAACCATGTGTAAATAAATAAGTCGACACCATTGCTGAGTATTTTCTCCTTAAAACTGTAGTGAACCAAAGACAGTCTCAAAAACACAGTACGAAATCGTTGGTGTTTCTAACATCACAAACTACCATGAACCAATCAGATCAACATGCGGGCAGGCTTTAGCATATCATTACAATGATGTGAAGCAGGACAGTCTCAAGAGAAGCCAGGTTATCCTGGTATATTTTTCTGTTGATATGAAAAATCAGGTACTTTTAGCAATATAGAAGGTGAATTATATATATATATATGTAGCAGGAAGGGTTATGACCCCTCCTACTTGTTATGGTTTGGCCAATGGCCTGGCATCCGATGCGTATAAGAGCATGGGTTACCGGTTCCTTAGTGTGCGTCACTATCCGGGGCCGTGACGTCACCCAGGCGCCCTGCTGCTTTTTGCTGGAGTGTAGAAGCTGCTTATTCACTGTCAGTGCTGTTTGCCAGTCTTTGTGATTTCTGGGAAGTTCAGTATGGACATTTGAGACAGGTAAGGGAAGCATTTGTATGCGACAGTGTTTTGTAAATGAAGTTTTGCTTTGGCTGAGCGGGTAATCTGACTGATCTGTATGCTTAGTGTACGATCTATCTGCGCTTCATGCCAACGAGCTTGTCGGAGACCTTCTGCTCCATCCACCGCATAGTTCGGGGATATTAATCCCAGGACGGCATGTTTTGTTGTGAGTATATTGCTCGAGCGTGAAGCCAAGGGAAAAGGAATTGCAGTGTAACACCTTTCGTTTTTGTTTTTAGGCACGCGATAAGGACAATAGCGGCGTCCTGCATGAGAATGATCTGCCCTGTGCTTCATCGTAAAGTGCCGTTTGCTCTGCTCCTCATCGGCTGCTGTTCTGTTTTATCTGTTTTGAATGTGTATGTTTATTTTAGTTTGATTATTGTATTGATGACTTATGGTTATATTATTTTGTTCTTTTTGCATATCACTGGTTGATAATGTCTTTTTTTCTTTTGTTTGTTAGCAGGGCCTGGGCACCCGGGGGCAGGCGAGTGACCATTTAGGTGGTGACGTCTTCACTGTGTGTCGTGGTCTTCTCTGACATGAGTCGTTGAGTGTGTGTGCACTGCGAACAGGGACGGATTGACAATCTGTGCGTTCTGGAAAAGTCCAGAACGGCCGTCCAACCGAGGGCCGTCGGCACAAAAAAAAAAAAAAAAAAAATCTAATATAGCTATATGAACAGCCAACAGCAGGGGCACTAATACGATCACTTATGCTACGTGTAAAAAACAACAACTGAGGAAGAGGAGTCGGCCTCTAGCCACTGACAGAAAGTTAGTTTTATAAGGCTGCACTTTTAAATTTGCTTACATTATATTTGAATTGCAGTGGTCTCCAACCTGGTGTCTGTGAGTTGCCCGCTAAACACAAATAGCCCCAACTTGTCGTCGGGGTTCCAGACTTCGAATAAATGGTAGCCTATAATTTTGCGACCTTTTCAACTAAACGTTTCAATTTGAACTTTTGCCTCTACAAAATTACCCAACTCTCTTTGATTGTACGCTGTCATTTGCGTTGCGTATGAGAAACATCAAATGGCAAACGCTTAAAAAGCGGAACAAAACTTGTTTGATCTGAGCAGCGCATTATCAGCTCGGCCCAAAAAACAGCGATCGCGGACAAAGCAGCTGTGCAGGCTCGATCACGCGAACATTATTACACAGAGCTGCGCGATCCACTGAGAAGCATTTCAATTCAGCGCAGAATTCTCTATCTCTATTATAAACCCACAGATGACTGTGATTTAAGCTTGTAAAAAGCCAGATGAAACAGCGCCGATACTCTCAACATATTGATGCAAAAAAAAACAAAAAAAACAGGCGAAACATGTTCCGAGAACAAACCAGTTAGAAGACATTTCACACCAAAACTTATGAATTAACTTTAGTAAAACAAACTTTTTTGGCAGAAATGTGCCTGTATTCATATTAAAAATGCTGTTATATTAATATAGTCATGTATAAATGTATTAAATGTAATGCAGTAATGTTTTTGTTTAGAAGTTATGACAGTTTATTTTTTTTATTTTTTTTCATTTATATTTATACTAAATGTTTGGGCTACTGTTTTTGATAACACATACAATAGGTTTATAGAAAATCAACAAAAAAATCAATAAATTTTCATAATTTTTCAGGATTTTTTTTTAAACGCTTTTAAGTCTGAACCAGAATATCAAGATATTTTATTATTTCCCATATGATGGTGAAAAGTAAAAAAGCTTTACCATGTTATTTATAATAAATATTGGAGTATAACAAATAAAAATTCCTTCTAGATTATTTTATCCCTTGAGGTAGCCCTCGCACACAAAAAGGTTGGAGACCCCTGGTTTATAGTAACTATATGTTTTATAATTACAAGTTTGTGTAATTTGGGGTTTCTGTAGCCAGTGACATTTCATTATTTGTATTTTATGGCATTGTACATTTTTTGTTTTTATTTAAGGCTGAGGCTTCATTAATAAACACAACCCCAATAATCATCATTGGTTTTGAGATGTTACTTGCTGTGAATAGCTTGTCTGATAGGCTACAGTATTGTGTCATATAGTATTAGGACATCCTGGCTAGTGTCTGTTGCACACGGCTAGGCGAATGGCCGGATGATGGGCCTATTTGGGAGAAAGTCCAGGGCTGTTTTTTAGCCCCAGTCCGTCCCTGACTGCGAATAGAGTAATTTTCATAAGGGTGATATCTTGAGACTGCCCCTGTGGGTAAGCCCAGGTTCCTCTGCTGCCAACGATAGAATTAAGTAAATAGATGAGAGTGATTGCTGGTCAACGCCTTTTATAATCATTATGTCTTCTAATAATCAATAAAATCTTTTTCATTACCTATGTCTCTGATTCCAACAGTGATTAGAACCTGTGTGTGCCTGTGTTTAGAGGTTGTGTTAAATTCTTGGGGTGAAATTACCCAGGTGGCGTAGTCGGAAATTATATCAATTTGAGGCAAACCACGCCCGCTCTGCTACATTTTGGCGTAGTCGGCAGGATTATCACTAGATTGGGTCAGAGACAATAGGTTTTTGTTGTGTTTGTATTGTCTTTATGGTTTTGATTTTTTCTTTTTTTTTTGGAAACAGAACAGCAGCTTGATGTAAGGGCTGGTGGCTGGTGTTTCTGGGGATGGTGAAGCCTTGGCTGGTACTTCGACTGCCCCATCTGTAGGGCCCCAATCTTCTGGTGCTAGTGCACCGGACCGATTGGTTTTTGTGCCTCGAGAGTGTGGTATATGGGGATCGCTGAACAAGCTTTCTTTTTTTTTTATTCGACCACCTGGAGGGGGAAGCCCGAGAGGAGATTTGTTATTTCCCTGAGGCGGAGCGTGGAGATCCCAGTAATGTCATGAAGCAACGGGAGGGGGAGTCCATATTGGAGTTCTCCCGTGTCCTTATAAGCCCCTCAGAGTGCGTTTCCCACCGCCTTCTGCTATCGCTTGTTTCATCCTCAACTGGGGGTGTGCAGCCTGCCCTATCTTGTCATATAGATAGGTGTATTTTTAGTACCGTGCGTGACCGACACGAGCTCTGTGTTGAGTCAATGCACGGGTAGGCAAGTGGCCGGTTCGGGTCTTGTAATATGTCCCGTTTAGTGTTGTCATGTCCCCATCTTGTCATATAGATAGGCGGATTTTAAGTACCGTGCGTGACCGACACGAGCTCTGTGTTGAGTCAATGCATGGGTAGGCAAGTGGCCGGTTCGGGTCTTGTAATATGTCCCGTTTAGTGTTGTCATGTCCCCATCTTGTCATATAGATAGGCGGATTTTAAGTACCGTGTGTGATCGACACTATCTCTATTTACTGTTACTGAGAGTTGTATTTGTAAACCTTTTGAACTATGGGGCCTGGACAGATTTTAGTCGTATTAGTGGTTGTAGCTGCAGACTGTTTACGGGCTTAATTCCTTATATTGGTTATTTGGGATGGGTAATATGGCTCTGTTCTTTTCGGTCTGTCCTAAACCCTTGAAGTTCATTGTTTTATTATTAGGCATGAGGTGCTGTTTAGATGATGGCACCTGTAATGTGATTTTTAGTATGGTGTCTTCTAGCTCCCAGGGTGGTCGCCCCTCGGCGGATAGGCCGAGTGGGAGCTGGTTGGCATGGGAACGTGTACCATCTCCCTCGAACAGTAGGAGAGTTGGGAAGCAGGGTCGCAGTCAGCTACCATTGCTGGTATCTTGTTTAGGCCCTGGTCCTGAGTAGTGTTGGTGGCTCCGTATTGAGTCCATCGTCGGGGCGCCGATGCAAAAAGAGAGGGGAAGATTGTAGCAGGAAGGGTTATGACCCCTCCTACTTGTTATGGTTTGGCCAATGGCCTGGCATCCGGTGCGTATAAGAGCATGGGTTACCGGTTCCTTAGTGTGCGTCACTATCCGGGGCCGTGACGTCACCCAGGCGCCCTGCTGCTTTTTGCTGGAGTGCAGAAGCTGCTTTTTCACTGTCAGTTCTGTTTGCCAGTCTTTGTGCTTTCTGGGGAGTTCAGTATGGACATTTGAGACAGGTAAGGGAAGCATTTGTATGCGACAGTGTTTTGTAAATGAAGTTTTGCTTTGGCTGAGCGGGTAATCTGACTTATCTGTATGCTTAGTGTACGATCTATCGGCGCTTCATGCCAACGAGCTTGTCGGAGACCTTCGGCTCCATCCACTGCATAGTTCGGGGATAGTAATCCCAGGACGGCATGTTTTGTTGTGAGTATATTGCTCGAGCGTGAAGCCAAGGGAAAAGGAATTGCAGTGTAACACCCTTCGTTTTAGTTTTTAGGCACGCGATAAGGACAATAGTGGCGTCATGCATGATAATGATCTGCCCTGTGCTTCATCGTACACTGTAAAAATAAAAGGTGCCTGGAGGAACCTTTTGGGGTTCTTCACTTTGCCACACCGGCGGAACCGTCTGTAGATCCTCTAGGCACCCTTTAAAAAGGGGCGGTTCTCTGAAGAACCACACAGGTTTCCTGAGAAACTCTTATATTAGGCACTGGCAAACTATATTAGGCAAACATCGCATAAATTTTAAAATATTGCTGATTACTTACAAAGCACTAAATGGTTTAGCTCCGCAGTACTTGAGCGAGCTCTTAACGCATTATAGTCCGTCACGTCTATTGCGATCTCAAAATTCCGGCCAGTTGATAATACCTAGAATATCAAAATCGACTGCTGGCGGTAGATCCTTTTCCTATTTAGCACCAAAACTCTGGAACAGTCTTCCTACCATTGTCCGGGAAGCAGACACACTCTGTCAGTTCAAAGCCAGATTAAAGACACATCTCTTTGACCTAGCATTTACATAATACATTATAGACTTCTATAATTTAATGTTAGGCTGCATAGATTAGGTCAGCCGGAACCGGGAACACTTCCCATAAATCCTGATGTACTCGTTACATCATAAGAAGAATGGCATCTACGCTAATTTTAGTGTGTGTTTATCCCGAGGTTTTCCTGCAGCCTGCCGGATCCAGGCCGTATCCAGATCTGACGAAGGACCTTCGCCTGGACGGATGACAACGCAGTGCTGAAGTGCCAACTAGTCTCTCCCTATGGAGGATCCCTCTACCACTCTACAGATAAGGCGTTGTCGGGAAAATTAGTTTCGTGTTCCTACCCCAAAGCAACAAAATAAAATAAAATTCTTTATCAAAATTTATAAGGAAAGACAAGTACTTTGTTTAGGCTTGGCTTGTAGGGAATTCCAAACCTGCGTATTTTCAAACGCACATAACTATAGAACCCATTCTAAATGCGCATGTGAACGCCATCAGCGTTTCTCACAGGTTCGCGTTTAAAGTCTGTGTAGAGAGAATGGTGTCGTCTTAGCGGCCCCTAATTTAATAACAAATTATCGTTGCGACGGAAGCAAATCAATCAAAACTAACTTTAGATGGAAAATAACTTAACTCTGCTATAAAGCCAAAACAATATCTGCTACCTTAAATTATCCGCTTATCTCTGTGAAGCTGCTTTGAGACAATCTACGTTGTTAAAAGCGCTATATAAATGAAGATGACTTGACTTGACTTGACACTGTGTGGAACCACTGTGGGTGCCTCCAGGAACCAAATTTTTTTTTTTTTTAAATATTTAATTTCATGTTGTTACTATGGTTACCTTTGACTTCTATTATAATAAACAAATTGAACCAAATACAAAATAAGAATTGTTTATTACATATTTGATATTCATTTTTATACATACACTTCCATGCACATGGGAAAAAAAGCTAAATAATCAACCATGTATATACAATAGGCTATACAAGAAAAGACATCTCAACAAAATGCATGGAAACGCATATGTTCCACAAAATAAATCAATGTAAAAAAATTACATTTTGATTAATTAAAAATGTCAATCTTTACTTAACTTTAAAACATTTGTGTTTCAGTCCGATGGTAAGTCTGACATCACTGTTTCCAAGTACAAAAGCTCTATCAGATGCCAAAAACAAACAAACAGTGCTAATATACACTCATTGTGCTGTGGCTTTTGAAAAGCTTAAATGTGTGACTTGAATCAACAGTGTTCATAAATGGTTGTTGAGTATTCTCATGAAACAAGATAGAGGAAGTAGAAGTAGAGGCTTCGACCCGGAAACAGTATTCCTTATGTCACAACAAGCAGAAAACTTTTTCCATTATAACAGAGTTAAGGTGCAGTAAAATGATCTGTTGTTCTGTGAATGTTCACTGGTGAATTCCAGTCATTTCAATAAGAATTTACAAGGTCATCAATTTCGTTTGTGGTCAAAAATGTCACTATGGGACCAAGTTGGTGTGAGGTAAAAGTGAAGAGGTGCCGCAGCTTCGATTTCTGTGTGTTTTTCCTCTTTTCTGGTGGATGGTCCAGGCACTTCAGTGATTTTCAGGTCTACAGGAGGATTTTTATTCTTGTTCAAACTTGTATTTCAGCTTACCGAGATCCCTGCAAAGTACAAAATTTACTGTTAGTAAGGTTATTAAAGTGATAGTTGTGAAATTTAAATAATTTCCTCAGCCTTGTGATTCCAAACCTGTTTGACTTTCTGTCTGTGGAACCCAAAAGCAGATCTCAGGCATAATGCAACCCCAGTCACCGATCGCTTACCGATCACTTCATGAAACAAGCAGAAAAATTTTGTGTAAATCATTCAGGAAACCATTCTTATGTACACTTGTCTAGTTCAATTCAATGCAACAATTTATGTAAAAATGGTTAAGCTCCAAAAATGTCCCAGAAAAGGATCCTAAAAATAATCAATGAGTTCACAACTCATGCGTTATGGGTTGTGTTGTAAGTCTTCTGAAGCCATAATAGCTTTTTCCTTTTTTTTTTGTCGAAAAAGACTAAACTTGAAGTTATAATTCAGAATTAAAATGTCTTATATTCAAATGCAAATGATAAAGATCTAAGAAAAAAATGCATAGCATTATTTGTGAACCAAACCTAATATTATTTTTCTGAGTAACATTAATGAGATTTGAGAGCATGAGGGAAGATTTTCAGAGAATAACTGATTAAAAAAACACAAGTACACAGTCAAACAATACAATTTCACACAGAGAAAGTTCATAGTAATAAAGTACTTGCATGTGGTGCAGGTAACTTACTGTAATTCAATGTTGCCACTGAAATGTTCAGATTATTTTAAAAATGTAACTTACTGGTTGTTCTGGGGATACAAAAGAAAAAAAGCTGATTATTCACAACATAATATTTATTGACCAGTAAATGGCTTTAAAATTGTAACGTATTTGAGAGAATGAGGACACATGTAGTAAGTAAAGTTAGGCTAAACAATAACAGACCAAACTATATTAACCTGCTTTTGTTATTCATAACCAACGCCAATGACAGCAGGAATCAGCTAAATTATAGGTTATATCAGCAATTTGACAACACAGTTGTACAGAATATGTTGAATTGAATGACTAAATCAATCTAAGACAATAAGTCAATAATTTCCATTTGTTCATTACATTAGATCAACGTAACGTTAGTTAGCATCGCGGCTAAAACCTTCATACCAGATACTGTGCAATAAACGAGTGGTAAACACTGTAAAAACGTAGTAATGTATAATAAATTTAGTTTATATATGTGTGTTTGAATATATAGTGAGTAGACTCTGTATTTATATTTATTTGCGAGTTTACAAAACTTGTAACGGAGAGCCGAACAAACGGCGGAAGCTTTGATGAGAGGACTGGAGCCGTTACTTTCAAACCCGATGACGTCAGTGGATACTATTGTTGTTGCGCGCGAGCAGCGCGAGCATCACTGAAGTGACGACAGCAGAGGAATAGCAGCAGTTTCGTGACAGAATACAACTTTTCTCCTCCTGGTTCTTCTTCTTCATAATATTATTATTATTTAGTGTTGTTTTTTAAGGTTTAAATTACTTAATAAAATAGCCTAGGCCTATACTAAATATATGTAACCCAAGTGAAAAAGACGTAGGCTACTGTTAAATGTATTAAAATGCATTAACCCCCTGAGGTCGGCTATCGCGCCGGCTCGTTTATTTCCTTATCTGTGCAAAAAAAAATCTAAATACTAATATTAATTTTTATCTTATATGCTTGTGTTATACATCAATCGATCCTGTTTAATGTGTATTTTTTTGTGTATACTCATAATAAAAACAAAGTGTTGTGCTTTTCGCCAAATAAAGAAAAATAAACATGATGCGAGTTCTGCCTACTTTCAGTCAGTGAAGTCCATTCTGAAACACGTCCGAAAATGAAATGTAACTCAGCGAATACTCAGTCAAACAGGCATACAGACACACAGGCATGAAGCTTGGATTCTCTTCTTTTAAATGAAGTAATTTTTATAAAAAAACTAATATTTACAGTTTATGTAATATGTATGTAAAGAAAGAGATGTCAGTCGTTCTCATCTCAGCTAATTAAGTTTTAATGTGACTCCGCCCACAGAGACCGCGCGCTATTCAAACGCAAATGTGAGGCGATCCATACAAACCTGTGAAACGCCCACATCAGCTGGATAAGGCCGGTGACACACTGGATGCGTGGCGTAACCCCTCATTTACACTGAACACGTCTGCGGCGCATTACTGCGGCTACCGGAGCTGATCGCGCTCATTCTAGTCAATGCTTGTGTTTACACCGGCCGCGACGCGGCGCGTTTCAAAAGCTTGCGCAAGTATTTATGCATGGTTAGTAAAGTAAGCAAAATGTAATGTAAATGAACAAATTGGGGACGCAGATTGGAGTTTATAGAGACCAAACACGCCACACATCTGATTTTGGTAAACCATAGTATGCAACAAAGTCTGAAAATCATGAGGAGGGAAGATTAGATACATGTCTACACATTTCTCAAGAGGTTATACATAGAATACATATGATTAATAGGGTTTATCTCTCCTTCTCAGCGAGAATTAACCCCCTGAGGTCAACAATCGCGCCGGCGCGATAGTCTCGCTTTTTTTCAGTTCAGTTCAAAAGAAATTAATTTTGCTCTGTTGACTTTGATATTACAAGCAAGTTTCATGCATCAATCGATTCTGTTAAATGTGTATTATTTTTGTGTATACTCACAATAAAAACGTGTTGTGCTTTTTGCCAAATAAAGAAAAATAAACACGAGGCGAGTTCTGCCTTCTCTCTGCCAGTGTAGTCCATTCTGAAACGCGTCCGAAAATGAATCATAACTCAGCGAATACTTCTCACACAGGCATGTGAGATATGTCTTTATGAAGCTTGAAATCTCTTCTTTTAAATTAAGTAATTTATATAAAAACCAAATGTTTTCAACTCATGTAATCCATTTGAAAGCAAGGAGAGGTACCGTTTTTTCCTTCTCCCTTCATTATCTCTAAATGAGCTGAGGCCGCCCCGCCCCCGGCGCGATTCACATGTAAATAGTTTAGGTGATCTAGTATGCAGCGCACCCGCCCCCCGATCAATGCCTCAGACGACGAACGGCAGCATTTTGAAGAGCGAATTCCGCCGAGGACACAATTTCGGAGTAAGTTTTACTTAAAAGTCTTTTGTCTTTTATGTTTCGTGTTCGCATTTATGAGGAAAAAACAATATTACGTGACAGTTCTCCATAATGGACGCGAGCGCTCTAAAAAAAGCACTAAAAGACTTTCAAACTTTCACAGAGACCTCAAAACAGAAAGTACAAATCCTTTCTTTAAAACGAATTTCGTTTTGTATCAATTGTATCTTAATTTTAATAATTTTTTCATTAACAAATTTCCTGGATTTAAAGTAAATATAGCAATCACAACATAAGGTGCTTGAACTGGAGATCATCATGAACCAGACCGTAGCCTACTCGCCTCACATGTCTAAAAAATGTGAAATATATTTACAGAAAGCTGGTTCTAAACAAAACCATCCAAAACAAAAAAATATGTAGCCTAATAAATGTGCATTTCTCCGGTGCGTTCACTAGCCTACTGCGAAGATCGCGAGTCAATAGCCTATCGTCAACTTAATCTTTGCCAGAAGTTAAATTTAAATCGCGTGTGTGAATGAATGATGATGTTTTAGCAAACTGTATTGCTATACTGAGATGAGTAAAAATCGACTGAAATATGTTGAAATAAAATGTAGGCTATTTGTATAAGCAACGTATTAAACTGCAAATTAACAATATGCCCTAATATTTCATGAAAACAATGTTACAGTCAGGCGAAATATGAAAGACAACATCTGGTTGACTAGATTTGAGTACAGTCTTTACTGTAGAATATACTGCCACGTCAAATAAGCTTTTGTTTAGCAATTTCTATATATAAAATACTCATTATAAATAAAATGATAAAAAGTCATCAACTAAGATGTTAGCTGTTCCAATGTTGACTATATTCAAACTAATGAATACATAGATAAAATGTAGGCCTATAATCATTTTTTTTTTTTACAAAGAAAGAGTACACTTGAAATATTGTTGAAATTGTAATTATTGTTGTAATTGTAACCTTTTTAATAAAATAGCAAAACATATTTACAAGATAGATGTAAGCAAAATCTTAAATGGTCAATATAAGTTGTCTTCTAAATATATCTTTTGTCCTTGCATTGTGGCTCAGTCAGTTTCACACCTGAATGCATGGCTCATTATGCAGAGTCATTATTATGCAGAGTGGGTGGGACATTGTATTCTAAGGTGTAAACCACTCCTCATTCACGCCCCCCTCGCATATTGGCTTTCTAAGCAAAACCTGTTTTACATCAATTTAAATCAATGTATTGTTTTATGTGAACGATAAAGCAAGACTATTTTCACATAATTTTGAAGAAAATACTCTAGGCAAGGACATCCATTAGTCAAAAGTCTTATTGACACATATTTACTATGTGTTTTGTGGCCTTATTTCAGAAATTTTAGTTTTTAGTTTTTTCAATAACCATGCATAAACATTATTCTCTCAAAAATGAAAACATGTACATACACGTGGCTCACATATTATGGTAGCCCTGTTTGTGCTTTATAGAGTGAATTTACACCTTTGCCATTAATATGTTTATAAGCAACTGAAAAAAGCACAAATGTCAGGGCATGTCAGAACATCTCAAGGGCCCCAAAAACAGCCCAGACCCCAGAGGGTTAAGTGAGAGTCCCATTTTGGTTGTATAATCAAATATATATCAAAGTATATAGATAAAGGTACTGTAACGGTGGCTGCCCCAAATCAAATTTGACTTAATAAATTTAAATTGTTCGGGCGCCAGACAAGTAAAACTTGTCAAGTAAAAAAAAAAAAAATATATATATATGTAATGAAGTTCAATTTCCCCGAAGATAACTCAAACCACGGTTACACAAAAAACGAAAATAAATTCCTTCAAATACCCACAATAATGTAGAATAGGGCTTAAAATGACACACAGTCAGAAATGGAAGGGTTTGGTCAAAAAATATATTTAAGAAAACATTTTGCAAAAAAAAATAAAAATAAAAATAAACTACACAAAGTTAAATTTTCACAGAGTTTGTATTTTTTCTTTACCTCACATGACAAATAACAAAAGATTTAAGGCAAACAGACAATAAGTAGGTTGCTGTTCAAGTTGTTCAAGATTTCACAAACAACAACAAAATCACGATAGTCCTTGATTCACCATCATGTCTTTAAAGTTCGTTTTTTTTTTCAAACTCAGTTTGTGTTCAATTTTCAGCCAAAATAAAGAAATGAAAGAAAAAAAACACACAAAAAAAATAAATCCTTCAAACGAGTGTTTGTGTATGGGTGTGTGCGTGTACAATGAGCGTGTATGTGTGTGTGTGGTGGTGGCTGCGTGAAGCAGTCTGTGTAGCGGCCGCAAATCCTGGGCCGGAGAAAGAGTTTGGAGACTTGGCGTGAGTTTGGCGTGAGTTTGGAAACTCTTGGCGTGAGGTTAAAAGATGATGGACATCACCACTAGTACCTGAGGCAGGCGAACGAACCAGGCTGGATTATGTTGCACCAGGCAGGCGAACGAACCATGCAGACGCAGTAGAGCAATTTCTCCGTCACTTTGGCGATCGCACCCAGTCAGCGCATGCACAGAGATTCCAGCAAAGAATAGTACGACCTTCAGCTTCAGGTAGCGTGTGTCCCACTCCAATAATAACCTACAGGTGTGTTTTGTTTTTTACTCGCGCCCCAACTTCCGTTTCTAGCGCTCTTTTATTCTAAATTTCCTCATTGGTTTCCGCCCATCAGAAAAAATTAAAAGCTGATATGGATTTCTTCCATATCGCTACACTCTCCCTCCCTGGAGAAGACAACCTATGGTTGTGGAAATGTGAATCATAATTAAAATCCAATGAATTCCTCTTCATCAGAAGATTCATTGAATATCTGGCGGAGCCTTTTCTTCTCCTGGCATTCCAGCTCTTTAGCCGTGGGAAAGCATGGTTTCAGGTTGCACACATGCACTATGCGAACATCTTCGCCAGTGGACTCTAGCGTTATTCGATAGTTCAATGGACCCACCTGTTTTATGACACGGTAAGGGCCTTTCCATTTTTGAGCCAATTTTGCAGTGAAGTGATGTTGTGCACTAGACTGGGGAAAGGTTCTCATCCACACACGATCCTTTTCCTTGTATGTGACATCTCGTCTTCTTTTATTATAATTCCGAAGCTGTCTCTTTTGTGCTTTTTTACAGCATTCCATGGCTTTAGTCTGAAGCTCAGTTAGGTGGTGGACTGTATCGTAGGATGTGCAGTCTGGAGTTAGATTCTTGCCATGTAACACCTTGTCCATGGGACTTTGCAGTTTCCTTCCCAAATGAAGCTCTGCAGGGGTCATCCCAATCGTTTCCTGGACAGCTGAATTAATAGCGAAACGGAGTTCCGGTAAGTATTGGTCCCATTTTCTGTGATTGTTGTCCACATAGGCAGAAATCATGCATTTGAGCGTACGATTAACCCTCTCGGTCATATTTGTTTGTGGATGGTATGATGTTGTCAATTTAGGTTTGATACTCCACTTTTGACAGAGTTCTCTGAACAGTGATGACACAAGTTGTGTACCTCTATCCGACAGAATGAAGTCTGGCACCCCCCAACGGGTTAGAATTTCCTTCCGAAGAAGTAATGCAACAGTCTCAGCTTTAGCATTGCGCATGGGGAAAAATTCCACCCACCGGGAGTAGTAATCTACAAAGACTAAGAGGTACTCATTTTGCTGTGTGCTGCGTGGCATTGGCCCCATAATGTCCACTCCAAGCATCTCGTTGGGACGGGTGGTGGTGACTTGTTGTAGTTTGCCCACTGGTTTCTGATTTTCTCCCTTAAGAGTCTGGCATTTGACACACTTTTTAACGTGGTGTTTTATGTCAGTCCACATTCCAGGCCAGAATGCAACATCATGGATACGCTTGTAGGTCTTATAAATACCTACATGACCGCTCCAGGGATTAGAGTGGTAGTGGTGTAGAATGGACGACACAAGGCTGGTAGGAATGTAGACTCTGTAATGAACTTGATTGTTCGGCAGGTGAGTTTTGTGATAGAGTTTATCTTCCACTATCTCATACTGATCTTTTAGAGAGGAATCATTTTCTGCAAGTGCTTGAAGTGTGTTGGTGATGACAGGGTCTTTGTGCTGTTCTTCCCAGATTGTGGCTGGAGACATCGGAAACTCAGCATTCTCCTGTTGGTGTTGGTGGGTGTACAGGTTACAACTGGTGTGAATCCGAGACAGAGCATCAGGTGCCATATTTAGTTTTCCTTTGCGATATTCAATGATAAAATCAAATCTCTGTAGTCGCAAGGCCCATCGGATGAGGCGACTCGTGGTTTTTGTGGAAGACATTACCCATTGTAACGCTGAGTGGTCTGTGATGACAGTGAACAGTTTGTGCTCTAGGTAGTGCTGCCATTTTTCCAGGGCCCAAATTACAGCCAAACACTCTTTTTCAGTGGCTGTGTAATTGGTCTCTGCTTTGTTCAGGGTTCTGCTGGCATAAGCAATAACTTGTTCCAATCCCTGTTCCTTGCGCTGGGTCAGCACAGCACCCAGACCAGTGTTACTGGCATCCGTATAGACAGTAAAAGGCAGTTGAAGGTCAGGATGGCCAAGAATGGGAGGAGAGGTAAGACAGCATTTTAAATGTTCAAAGGCTTGTTTACATTGTTGTGACCAGAGGAATGAACATCCTTTTTTTTTCAGTGCATTGATGGGTTCAGCGATCTTGGAGAAGTTTGGTACAAACCGGTGGTACCACCCGGCTAACCCCAGGAAGCGCTGGACCTCCTTGATGTTGGTGGGCACAGGGTATTCACGTATAGCCTCCACTTTACTTGGGTCTGCAGCTATGCCTTGGACGCTGACAACATGTCCCAGAAAAGTTATTTTCTGAAGACAGAACTTGCTCTTTTTTAAATTAATGGTGAGGCCAGCCATTTGCAGCTTGTAAAGAACAGCCTGGAGGTCGGAGAAGTGCTGGGCTACAGATGGTGAGTAAATAATGATGTCGTCAATGTAGACAAAGCAGATGTTTCCACGCAATTCTCCTAGAACGTTCTCCATTAGTCTTTGGAAGGTTGCTGGGGCATTTTTTAACCCAAATGGCATAACATTAAACTGAAACAGTCCTGATGAAGTTGTGAAAGCTGTCTTTGGTTTACTTTCTTGATCCATGTTTACCTGCCAGTAGCCACTGTTAAGGTCAATGGTGGAAAAGATGGCCGCTCCAGATAGTGACTCCAAGATCTCAGTGATGTTGGGTAATGGGTAAGCATCATTCTCTGTAATGGCATTAACTTTTCTGTAGTCCACACAAAACCTAAGGCTTCCGTCTTTTTTAGGGACCAAGACAACAGGTGAGGCCCATCCGGAGTGTGATGGTTCTACGATGCCGGCAGTCAACATCTCTTCCAGTTGCTCTGTAATGACAGCTTGTTTGGCAGGTGTTGTGCGGTACGGTCTTTGTTTTATAGGTACTTGGTGGGTAGTATATATGTGATGCTGTGTAACTTCAGTACGTCCTGGATGAAGGGTACAAACTTGAGGGTTTGACTCGAGGATCTGCCGTAGCTGTTGCTTGCCTTCCGGAGGTAAGTGGGCATCCTGTACAGCAGTGTTAATTAGTGTCTTCTCATCCAGGCAGGCTGGTTGAAACATGTTAAGTTGAGGAGGAGGAACAGAAGATAGTAAGGAGAGGCTGTTGGGATTTTTATTTCCCATCTTTCCCCTTGGATGTTGGGAACTGATAACTGGTACACTGGCATTTGTTGGCTGGAAAGGATAATACTCTTTAGGATTGGACTGAAATGAATACTTTTGATCTGCCACATTGATCTGCAGCCCACTGGAGAAGATGAAGTCCAGTCCTAATACGACTGCATAGGCCAGGGCTTTGGCTGATAGAACAACAGCAGGTATGGTGAATACTTTTTGATGTAGGGTGATTGGCATGTTTATCCAACCTAAAGGAATTTCTGCTTCCCCATTTGCTAGGTAGAGCGGACCCTGGGTCCATGGATGGAGTTTTTGTGAAGTGAGCTCCTTCCAGAGATTCTCATGTAGAAGGGTGTAGCTAGCCCCAGTATCAACAATGGCTTTTCCCTTCCAGGTACCAATGCAAAGTGGTATCACTAATTGTTGTGGAACAATTACAGCAGGTGGTGGTTTCTTACCAGTTGTTGATGAATTGTGGGGAAAGGTGGCAGACACAGAGCGATTGCCAGATGGACCAGTACCTTTAGAAGATGGAAATGTTGTCCGCTTGTTATTGGAGGAAGGGTGTTGGCTGGTGGACTGAGGTGACTGGGACTGAGAAGAGACAAAGTGAGGACAGCTGCCAGGTGAGTGATGGCCTTTACATCGCCAGCATTGCACTAAAGGCTTCTCTGCCGGGCGGTTGGGAATAGGTCTTTGAGGCATGGATAGGGGTTGCTTAGAACTCACACGTTTTTCATATTGCAGTTGTTGTTCGTAGTCTTTTTCCAGCTGTTGGCCCAATTTCACAAGCTCATCGACTGTGTTCACCCGACTGCGAATCTGGCTTGCAAGGTAGGGATTCATATTTTTCAAAATCATTTTCACCAACTCACTGTCGGTCAAGGTGGGCTTCCACCTTTTGCAGAGAGCTCTGTATGTAAATGCAAAGTCTCTAATGCTCTCTCTTTCTCCCTGTGTTCTTGTCCTTACCCTTTCAGCCAGCTCGTCTTCGTAATCCTCTGAGAGGAAAGCAGAGAGGAAAGCAGCTTCAAACTCTTCCCACGTGGTTATTGAGGATCGTGCAACTTCCCACCAGTCCCGGGCAGTACCATAAAGGACAGTGCGGAAAGTGGCCAGGATGTCAGCATTAGTAAGAGGATGTAACGCCAAGAAATCCTGACATCGAGTTAGATAGAGCAAGGGGTCCAAGTCATCTGACTGTCTCCCAAAAGTAGGAAATGTAATCTTAAGATGATCACTCTTTACAACAGGAGCAGGAAACATTGGAGGTGTCACTGGTGATGTAGGTGAAACTGCAGTGGTCAGAGGCAATGGAGCAGTAACTGGTGATACTGCAGATGAAACTGGACTGGTCAGAGGTAAGGGTGAGTAATCTCTTGTCTGCAGGTCAGTCATTTGTTTCTCTTGCTTTTCGAGTCTTTTCTCAAGTTCAGTTTGTAAGCTTTTTACAGTTGCACACAGGGTGTTGGTGGTTTGGGTGCACTGGGTGAGTTCTGTTGACAACTGGTCATAATTTTTTTGATGGGTTACCAGGTAGGTTTTGATGTCCTGCTGAAGCTCCACTTGAAGTTGGTCAATCATGAACCGCACTTCAGACACATATGTAGTCTTAGCTTTGTGAAGTTCATCAGAAATCATGACTTTAAGTGACTTAGTGAGTTGATCAGTCTCTTCCTTCACATGCTTCTTACTTTCAGAAATGTGGGTGAGCACTTCTTGTTGGTTTTGCTTGAGTTTATTAGCAAGGTTAGAAATCAGGCTGTCGTGATGTGCAGTCATGGTTTTAAGTTCTTTGGCAAGTTCACCAATGGTTTTCTCATGGGTTTGCATATGCTGTGTCAACGTGTCCCAGTTTCCTTTAACTTGAGTGAGTTGATGCATTCCTTTTCCAGGAGTTGACAGGATGCCAGGCAAGTCCTGCTGTGCCACTGAAGATAAAGACGAAGGCCCAGGTGATGTACATATCTGCATGGAGTCGCCATTCGGTTCCTGTTCCCAGGTGAAGGGTTGAACAGGAGTACTGCCAGCTAGTGGTGAAGTTGCAAACCGCACATGGGTTCCTGGGAAGTCAGTGGTGCTGGCTTGAGTAGGAGTGAAGTGGAAAGGAGCACGAAGAGGTCCAGCTGAAGAAAGTAGAGGACGGGGTGCTGGAGGCCAGACTGGGGTAGCAACATCTGGTGCTGGTGGTTCCATCTCCACAAAAGTGGAGGGAGAGAGAGGAGTGGCAGCCATGTTTGATTGTCAGTGTATGTGTAGTCAGTCAGTGTAAAAATGTAGTGAAATGCAAGTTGAGTGAAAAAAAAAAAAACAATGTATAAATGTTTGAAAAAATAAATTGCAGCAGAATACTCTTAACAGTTCAGTGTGAAATGTCGGTCCAATTGTCCAATTCACACTACAATTCACTTAACTTCACAAATCAATAATTAGATTTCAATAACACAAATGGGTGTTTCCACAACTTTCACATAATTGGGTCAGTTTGGCAGCAAGACAACTAAGGGGTAACACGATTATATATTTAACAACGTGCAAGTTCACAAACAAAAAGTATCTTCCCACAAAACCTTTCAGTAAAGGAAAAAAACAGTTCCAATTCAGTATGTATATACACCACAATTTCACAAACACAAAAAAATATAGGCAGTTTCAAGAGACAGCCAACCTTCAAGTAATCCTTTAGGGAAACTCAAATTCAAAGCTCAAATGACCAGTTTAAGTGGTCACGGTTTACGTGCTTAAATGTTTAAGTTTCAAGTTTCAACCCGTCAAAGTTTAAGTGTTTAAGCTTCAAGTCATCAAGGTTTAAGTGTTTAAGTTTCAAGTCCCTGTTCGGGCGCCACTTATGTAACGGTGGCTGCCCCAAATCAAATTTGACTTAATAAATTTAAATTGTTCGGGCGCCAGACAAGTAAAACTTGTCAAGTAAAAAAAAAAATATATATATATGTAATGAAGTTCAATTTCCCCGAAGATAACTCAAACCACGGTTACACAAAAAACGAAAATAAATTCCTTCAAATACCCACAATAATGTAGAATAGGGCTTAAAATGACACACAGTCAGAAATGGAAGGGTTTGGTCAAAAAATATATTTAAGAAAACATTTTGCAAAAAAAAAAAAAAAAAAAAATAAACTACACAAAGTTAAATTTTCACAGAGTTTGTATTTTTTCTTTACCTCACATGACAAATAACAAAAGATTTAAGGCAAACAGACAATAAGTAGGTTGCTGTTCAAGTTGTTCAAGATTTCACAAACAACAACAAAATCACGATAGTCCTTGATTCACCATCATGTCTTTAAAGTTCGTTTTTTTTTCAAACTCAGTTTGTGTTCAATTTTCAGCCAAAATAAAGAAATGAAAGAGAAAAAAAACACACAAAAAAAATAAATACTTCAAACGAGTGTTTGTGTATGGGTGTGTGCGTGTACAATGAGCGTGTATGTGTGTGTGTGGTGGTGGCTGCGTGAAGCAGTCTGTGTAGCGGCCGCAAATCCTGGGCCGGAGAAAGAGTTTGGAGACTTGGCGTGAGTTTGGCGTGAGTTTGGAAACTCTTGGCGTGAGGTTAAAAGATGATGGACATCACCACTAGTACCTGAGGCAGGCGAACGAACCAGGCTGGATTATGTTGCACCAGGCAGGCGAACGAACCATGCAGACGCAGTAGAGCAATTTCTCCGTCACTTTGGCGATCGCACCCAGTCAGCGCATGCACAGAGATTCCAGCAAAGAATAGTACGACCTTCAGCTTCAGGTAGCGTGTGTCCCACTCCAATAATAACCTACAGGTGTGTTTTGTTTTTTACTCGCGCCCCAACTTCCGTTTCTAGCGCTCTTTTATTCTAAATTTCCTCATTGGTTTCCGCCCATCAGAAAAAATTAAAAGCTGATATGGATTTCTTCCATATCGCTACAGTACACAAGCCAGTAAATCATTCACACGCAGGGGAACGCAGGGGAATTTGTTCTGATATCTGTGGCAGAGTTAGTTACTTGTTAGCATTCCTAAGAGTCATAAAAAAACACAGGGACCACAGCTCTCAGATGGAAGTTTTTTAAAGATTTGTTCGTGCATATGCCAAATAATTGTGTCTGATTTGTCTCAGCCGCTACACTTGTTAGCAATTTAAACAAAAGTTTAGTCACCTTTATTTGTATAGCACTTTATACAATGCAGACCGTTTCAAAAGCAGCTTTACAGTGATAACAGGAAAATGAAAAAAAATGAGAGTAAATGCTGTTTTGACCAGAATCTTTTGCAGGAGCAGCACATGCTATAGTGCTTTCACACATACTCCGTTTGCAGTGCGTGTAACTGATCCGCGGCTGTACCACAAACACATACTTTTTGTATTTCAAATCCAGAAGTTATCAGCAACTTTTATTAAAAAAACGTTTTGTCAGCATTGCGATTCTCTTTGTACACATATACACTCTTTAATAGACGTATTCACGTTTAAACACAATTTAAACAACGTATTATTCAATGCATTACTTCAATATAATTATATATTAAGTTGCTCAAGCAAGTGGTAAAATATTTAACCATTCACTTATATTAAAATCGCATACATTTTAAATTAAAACTTAAAATTGACAAAAACAGCAGACTCATACCCTCATTTACAAGTGATTAGTAAATGATTACTACAACACTATCAAAAAGTATCACTCTGTGGGAATATTTTTCACCAGGTTTCTAGCTAGAAAAGCCCAGAAACTGCCCTTGATGTTATAATGTTCACAGATACAGTCTTATTAAGATAGTACAGAACTCTTTGGCTCCAGTCATGTTATTAAAATACTGCACTAAATTGTGAAATACTTATATAATGAACATTATATACACTAACAAATTCAAGTAGTTTACATTTTGAAATTATAAATGTTTTGAATCTGACACCATTCACACTCAAAACAGGAAATATACCCATGAATTAACACTCCAACCCCCTGTGAAAACTTAAAAGCCAACTAGGAAGTAGGACCTGAAGGACATTTCAAGACATTTTGTTTCGAATCGAGACAATGAAGATTGGGAGATTGGGAGTTATTATTTTCCTCTGTAAGGTAGGATTTTATCCAAGACGATTTCCAAAACCTTTGGACGTCTGAGTGATTGTCCTCATCATGTTCAGAGAATATGTATATATATATATATTTTTATTTCTTGAGAAGCTGATTTTATTTGACATTATAAATGCACTTTCTTTGATATGTTTAATGAAGTTTAGAGCTAGTATTAAAAAGCTAAACTTCTTAAAATCCACCAAAAAGCAATACCAAAACGTTTAAGAGAGAAACATAAAATGCCATTTGTTGCCGCCAATGTTATTTTTATATTATAAGTCACCTTAATTTTGTAGGGGTTGATTTTATCAGAAGAGGTTTCTGTCTTTTTCCTTTTGTTATATGGAGTCAAATGTTTTAAGACTTTTGGGTTTCACTTTATTTTAAGGTGTCATTGTTACAGTGTAATTATATATTTAAGTACTGAGTAATATTGCGCAACTACTTACTATAGGATTAGGTTTTGCTTGAGGGTCAGTTACATGTAATTATGCATAATTTACTGTTATTTCTATGGTAAGTACATGTAACATATGTAACAAGGACACTGTAAAATAAAGTGTTACTGACTTTTGTTAACTTTTGTTATGACCTGATGTAACCAGTGTGTGATTGTGGTGCTTCATTTACAAATACATAAAATCTCTGCAGTTTCTGCACCAATAATGTGCAACTTCACATTTTACTAATGAAACATATAATTCATTTAAATTACATTGGAAAGTTTTTCTAGACATGACGCTTCATCTGTCAACAAAAGTTTATTTGTGAACTCTCCATGTACACTGTGCCTCGTTTACTAAACAAAATAATCCGCACAAACATATAATCCTCCGGTAACACTTTATAATAACGTTAAGTTGTAAGTCATTTACAAGTGATTAGTAAATGATTAACTAATTATTTACGAAACATGACTGCGTCCATAAATGATTAATAAGTGATATGTTAATTATTTTATGTATGTTTTGTATATTCAGTTATAAGTCATTTAATATTGATTAGTTAATGATTAATTAATCATTTACAAAACATGAATATACGTTTCATAAATGTTTAATAAATTATGTTGTTTTTTTGTTGTTTTTTTTGTATGTATGTAGCAATTAGGGGGTGCAGAGAGTGTTGTAAATGTCTTGAATTCACGTACAGATAATTTGTAACAGGTAAGTAACAGTGTTCAACACAATGATGTGTAAACGCATGAATAAATCATTTACAACACTTTCTGCATCCCCTAATCTACAGTGTAAACTATTCATCACTTGTAAATGTGTTACACATCATTCGTAGATTACCACTTCAAGAATCAATAAAGTATAAGTTCAACGAATCTTATCTACGAATGAAGTGTTAGACATTTACAAGTGATGAATAGTTTACACTGTAGATTAGGGGATGCAGAAAGTGTTGTAAATTATTTATTCATGCGTTTACACATCATCTATATCAGGTGTTGAACACTGTAGTGTGTAGTGTAGTGTGTACTGCAGTGTAAGGGCTTACTGGTGAGGGTATAGACAGCTGTCTTCTGTAGTGTGTAGTGTAGTGTAGTGTGTAGTGTAGTGTAGTGTGTAGTGTAGTGTGTACTTCAGTGTAAGTGCTGACTGGTGAGGGTATAGACAGCTGTCTTCTCTAGTGTGTAGTGTGTAGTGTAGTGTAGTGTGTAGTGTTGTGTGCACTACAGTGTAAGTGCCACTGGTGGTGAGGGTATAGACAGCTGTCTTCTGCAGTGTGTAGTGTAGTGTGTACTGCAGTGTAAGTGCTGACTGGTGAGGGTATAGACAGCTGTCTTCTGTAGTGTAGTGTACTGTAGTGTGTAGTGTAGTGTGTAGTGTGTAGTGTAGTGTGTACTGCAGTGTAAGTGCTGACTGGTGAGGGTATAGACAGCTGTCTTCTGTAGTGTGTAGTGTAGTGTGTACTGCAGTGTAAGGGCTGACTGGTGAGGGTATAGACAGCTGTCTTCTCTGAAACACATGGAGTCTTTAACCACTGTGCACCTGATGTGAGCAAAACATACAAAAAAAAATTAACAATATATTAAACATTTATGAAATGCATAGTCATGTTTCATAAATGATGAGTTAATCATTTACTAATCACTTGTAAATGAATTTACAAAACATACACAAAATGTTAGTATCTCACTTGCTAATCATTTATGAATGTTTTGTAAATGATTAGTTCATCATTAACTAACCACTTATAAATGACTTGCATCTGAACGTTATTATAAAGTGTTACCATACATTTTGTGGCAAAATAATGGGAAATGATCCACAGTTTAGCCCACATATACTGCTGTTGTGCTGGAAGTGATTAAATAATCCAAATGTAAATTTCAAAATGTGTAAATGTTACAACATTTAATATGTTTCAAATTAGGTCCTTTTGTGTGGATTTGCGGAGGAGTCTTCATGTTCTCCAGGCTTTGAGTCGGAGTTGCTGGTTTTTAAAGTGCACAGAGATGACCTTCACCAAGGAAAAAGACTAGGAAGAGGTAAGCTGTGTTCTCTTTAAATAAAACACTGAGGCAACTGAAATTTTGGAGCTAAATTTGCTTTCATCAGTGTTGAGGGTTGAGAGGTCTCTTGAGTGTAAGCATTGTAGTTCACAGCAAGTGTAAATTAAGGATGCATGCTTTTGATGCTTCATCAGTAGCTGATGCTATGAGAACACCCTCAAAGTGCAATGAATCCCTGAAGCCTAAATAGAATCACACCAATTCATTGACTGATGGTGCTCGCGCCCACAGGACATGCCATCGCTCATCGGATGTTTCTTATTCAGGAAGTAACACGAGTAAGGACACACGTAAAGAGTGTTAAGTGCTTGGGTGTTCGTCATGCTCAAGCCGCTCTTAACAGCTCTTTAAATTGCTCACATTGCAATGACTTTAAAAGTGTTTTGTTTGAGATTCACCTTCTTTATGAGTAAACGAGGAAAATCAGCCATCCTTTGCCAGCAGCCATATCACCCTGTAGCCCAAGACTGGTTGCCCACTGAAGCTAAGCAGGGTTGAGTCTGGTCAGTACCAGGATGGGAGACTCCTGGGAAAAACTAGGTTGCTGCTGGAGGAGGTGTTAGTAAGGCCAGTAGGGGGCGCTCACTCTGTGGTCTGTGTGGGTCCTAACTCCCCTGTATAGTGATGGGGACACTATACTGTCAAAGAGCACCATCCTTCAGATGAGACGTTAAACCGAGGTCCTGACTCTCTGTGGTCATTAAAAATCCCAGGATGTCCTTTGGAAAAAGAGTAGGGGTTTAAGTCAAGTCAAGTCACCTTTATTTATATAGCGCCTTTAACAATACAGATTGTTTCAAAGCAGCTTTACAGAGATAACAGGAAAATAATGCAACAAAATTTGTTTCCAGTAGAAAATAGCATCACAGTCCAACTTAAGTAAGCTCAGTGATGATTCATTTGTGTTGTAAAAAAAATTACCCCTCCTTGAACTGCCACCTTATGGTGGTGGAGGGGTTTGAGTACCCGAACGATCCTAGGACCTATGTTGTCCGGGGCTATATATGCCCTTGGTAGGGTCTCCCAAGGCAAACAGGTCCTAGGTGACGGGTCAGACTAAGATAGGTTCATAAACCCTTTATGTTAGAAGTAAATATAAGGACCGTGACGAACCCGGCATGGTGCAGCCGGGGCCCTACCCTGGAGCCAGGTCCGGGGTTGGGGCTCGTATGCGAGCGCCTGGTGGCCGGGCCTCCCCCCATGGGGCCCAGCCGGGCTCAGCCCGAAGGAGCGACGTGGGGCCGCGCTCCCGTGGGCTCACCACCAGCAGGAGGGACCGTAAGGGACCGGTGCATAGTGGATCATAGTTGATTATGATCATAGTGGTGGGGGCCTCGACAACCCGACCCCTGGACACGGAAACTAGCGTTAGGGACGTGGAACGTCACCTCGCTGGCAGAGAAGGAGCCTGAGATTGTGCGTGAGGTTGAGAGGTACCGACTAGAGATTGTGGAGATCACCTCCACACACGGCTCTGGAACCACACTCCTTGAGAGAGGGTGGACTCTCTACCCCTGTGAACGAGAGGGCCTGTCCCTGCACCTTCATGTCGGGGATAGGTCTCTCACTGTCATGTGTGCCTACGGGCCGAACGGCAGTGCAGAGTACCTGGCCCTCTTGGAGTCTCTGGGAGAGGTGCTGGAAAGTTTTCCGACTGGGGACTCCGTCGTTCTACTGGGGGACTTCAACGCCCACGTGGGCAGCGACAGTGACACCTGGAGGGTGTGATTGGGAGGAATGGCCCCCCTGATCTGAACCTGAGCGGTGTTCTGTTATTGGACTTCTGTGCTAGTTAAAGCTTGTCCATAATGAACACCATGTTCAAGCATAAGGGTGTCCATCAGTGCACGTAGCACCAGGACACCCTAGTGTCGACCTCCGGCCGTACGTCTTGGACACTCAGGTGAAGAGAGGGGTGGAGCTATCAACTGATCACTACCTGGTGGTGAGTTGGATCCGATGGCTGGGGAGGAAGCTGGACAGACTCGGCAGACCCAAACGTACTGTGAGGGTCAGTTGGGAACGTTTGGCCGAGTACCCTGTCAGAGAGATCTTCAACTTCCACCTCCGGCAGAGCTTTGACCAGAACCTGAGGGAGTCTGTAGATTTTGAGTCCGAGTAGACCATGTTCTCCACCTCCATTGTTGACGTGGCCGCTCGGAGCTGTGGCCGTAAGGTCTCCGGTGCCTGTCAAGGCGGCAATCCCCAAACCTGGTGGTGGACACCGGAAAAGCTGAAGAAGGAGTCCTATCAGGCCTGGCTGGCTAGTGGGACTCCTGAGGCAGCTGACGGGAACCGGCAGGCCAAGCGGATTGCAGCCCGGGTGGTTGTGGAGGCTAAAAATCGGGCATGGGAGGAGTCATGTAGAGTCAGTGAGGCCATGGAGAAGGACTACCGGTTGGGCTCGAAGAGATTCTGGCAAACCGTCCGGTGCCTCAGGAGAGGGAAGCAGTGCCCTACCAACCCTGTTTACAGTGGAGGTGGGCAGCTGTTGACCTCAACTGGAGATGGACGGTGGAAGGAATACTTTGAGGATCTCCTCAATCAAGTACCTCAAGTCTCTGGAAGTTGTGGGGCTGTCTTGGCTAACACACCTCTGTAACGAATACGACTCTGGGTTAATTTGAATTAGCTCAAGAATATAGGGAATTTTGGAAATATTAATAATTATGACTCATGGTCATAATTCATAAGTCGCATGTACATTTATTTTATCAATTATAGAGATTACCTTGTTCTGTAACTGGTCTGATCATTATTCGTCCAGCGAATAAAGGTGAGATTATCACAGTTAAGAAGGGGTATCTCTTTACAAACTCCAAGAAAGTTTTATCTTCTAGCCACAAACATCAAACTTTCTGAGTTTATTAATTAAAACTACTCAATGTAGTCTATATATATCGAGCTTGTAGCAAGATCTTTTGTCTCATTGACTTTATAAAAGTGGGCTTTCAAATACAGAGACAGTTAAAAGGATATATGGATTTTAATACATGTAAAACTAAAGATTATATGAGCTACAAATACAAACGTACGTAAAAATACAAACAATAAAACAAACACACATTTAACCAAACAAGAAAATACGTGATCAGAATAACATGAAATGAAAGAAAGAAAGAAAGAAAGAAAGAAAGAAAGAAAGAAAGAAAGAAAAGCTAGTAATTATTACATACAGAAACCTAGGTTCACGAAACACCTGGAAACAGCTTTGAGAGAGAGTTTAAAGTTACTTGCACGTTCGTTCTCTGTTCGTTTGAGGCTGAGGCAGGAAGCGAGGGTGGTGTCCTGTTTTCGCTGCGTCTTCCAGTGCCGCGGAAGTTTGAAAGTCTTACTGACTGTAATGTTACCGAGAAAGTTCATCTCCCGGGATGGGAGAGGTTGCAAATCTTGGTTGCAAAGACGGCAGGCTTTTACATGACGCGGGCCATGTGTCCCAGAGGCCAAGGCAAGGCCTGTCCAGCTGGAGCAGCGCTGCACGTGGAGAAGGAGGAGGAGGTCAGGGACCGGAGAAGCGAGGAAGTGGGATCAACGGGATCGATGAGAGAAGAGCTAGAGGAAACTGAAGGTTTGGACTTTTATCAGTGTCCCATGTACCGCCCCCTTCTTCGTGTAAGACGAATCAGCGGTCGAGATTTTACTAGCGGGAAGATCCCTTTGTTCGTCTGGAACGGTCTCCTGGCTCGAGTTACAGTGATGATTGACTTAAGTCTTTCAGTTCCAGAAATATGAAATGTGTGAACAATGTATATTACTGCATTCTGCTATTGGAATTTGGCTCTGTTATATTGAGAGAATTCCATAGACGTCAAACACATCACATGAAGGTTGTAGAAATGCGAAGTTACAGGAGATATGCAGAATTAAACACATTTAAAGTTTTGATTACCACATGACAAAATCGTAGACACCCCAATATGACATGGTCATAACAAAAGGCACCTCAGAAATATATCAACATTTTGGTAATGTCCTATGTGGGTAAATCAATGGGAAATCTGTGTGTGTGTGTGGTGCGTTTGGGACGTGACTCGCTGGAATGTCTGTTTCCCTGGGTCGTAAAGTTTTATGGTCTGAGGTAGGGTTACAAAAGCATGATTCTATTTGAGAAATTCCTTTCAATGAACATTTAGGATTCAAACCTATACTCTAGCAAACCACACTTCTATTATAAGGTAAAGTTAATCACACATACATATCGGAAGGTATACATTCAAGAGCCATCTTTCTATATGGAGTTGCACTCAAAGGGCTTTTGTGTGCGTGTGTGTGTGTGGAATGTCACGAGGCCAGCCAAACTGGCGCTGGCAAATTGGTCCTCGTGGGGCAATTATTAACCAGTAGGACACAAGACAATGTGTCTTACCATCATATGATCACTTGATGCGAAAAGCATATGTCATTGTTGCTACACCTCGGCAACATCGCGTGGCGGCTGGGGACAGTACCTTTGGGCTGGCAGACCGGGGTGGTGGTCCCTCTTTTTAAGAAGGGGGACCGGAGAGTGTGTTCCAATTACAGGGGGATCACACTTCTCAGCCTCCCCGGGAAAGTCTATGCCAGGGTACTGGAGAGGAGAATTCGGCCGATAGTAGAACCTCGGATTCAGGAGGAACAGTGCGGTTTTCATCCCGGTCGTGGAACACTGGACCAGCTCTATACCCTCTCCAGGGTGCTGGAGGGTTCATGGGAGTTTGCTCAACCAATCCACATGTGCTTTGTGGATTTGGAGAATGCATTCGACTGAGTAGCTCGCTGCGTTCTGTGGAGGGTGCTCTGGGAGTATGGGGTCCGGGGCCCTTTGCTAAGGGCTGTCTGGTCCCTGTACGACCGGAGCAGGACCTTGGTTCGCATTGCCGGCAGTAAGTCAGACATGTTCCTGGTGCATGTTGGACTCCGGCAGGGCTGCCCTTTGTCACGGGTTCTGTTCATAATTTTTTATGGACAGAATTTCTAGGCGCAGCCAGGGGCCGGAGGGTGTAGGTTTTAGGGATCACACGATTTCGTCTCTGCTTTTTGCGAATGATGTTGTCGTGCTGGCTCCATCAGACCAGGACCTTCAGCATGCACTGGGACAGTTTGCAGCTGAGTGTGAAGCAGCTGGAATGAGAATCAGCACCTCCAAATCCGAGGCCATGGTTCTCAGTCGGAAAAGGGTGGCTTGTCCACTTCAGGTTGGTGGAGAGTTTCTGCCTCAAGTGGAGAAGTTCAAGTATCTTGGGGTCTTGTTCATGAGTGAGGGAAGGATGGAATGGGAGATTGACAGACGGATCGGTGCAGCTTCTGCAGTAATGCGGTCGATGTACCGGCCTGTCGCGGTAAAGAAGGAGCTGAGCTGCAAGGCGATTTACTGGTCAATCTACGTTCCTACTCTCACCTATGGTCATGAGCTGTGGTTCATGACCGAAAAGACAAGATACCGGATACAGGCGGCTGAAATTAGCTTTCTCCGCAGAGTGGCTGGGGGATCCCTTAGAGATAGGGTGAGGAGCTCAATCACTTGGGAGGAGCTCAGAGTAGAGCCGCTGCTCCTCCACATCGAGAGGAGCCATCTGAGGTGGCTCGGGCATCTGTTCCGGATGCCTGCTGGACGCCTTGCCGGGAAGGGATTATGTCTCCCGGCTGGCCTGGGAATGCCTCGGTGTCCCCCCGTAAGAGCTGAAGGAAGTGTCTGGGGAGAGGGAAGTCTGGGCATCTCTGCTTAAACTGCTGCCCCCACGACCCGGCCCCGGATAAGCGGAAGAAGATATATGTATGTATGTATGTATGAAAAAAAAAAATAATAATAATAATAATCCTGGCCAAATTTGCCCATTGGCCTCTGTCCATCATGGCCTCCTAATCATCCCCATGTATACTGATTGGCTTCATTACTTTCCACCAATAAGCTGTTGTGTTGTGGGCGTTCTGGCGTAATATGGCTGCAGTCGCAGTTCATACTAGTGTGGCACATTCCTCTCGATGTGGCACTGCATACTATAGCAGTATTGCAGATGTACCAATTTGATATCATGAAGGATTAGGATGATGGGGCTTGCTTGACTCTTAAAGCAGTCAAGGAGCACAGACGAGCAAATGACTTGTTGCTCTGATTAACTAAGCTTGTGGCTCATGTCACTGGTCATTATATGGCAGGGTTGGTGGTGTCTGAGAGACATTTGTGATTGAACCTCACAGATACATGAGAAAGAAGTCATTTCTGCTGGATTCTCCTGTTGCTCAGTTAGGGCTTTAAAATGACGCAGTGAATGCTGTCATCGATAAGTTTCCCGGGCGGGCTCAAGAGTTTGCTGTGCCTATGAGCCAATCCCGCTTCAGCTCTTAGCAGCAGAGAAACAGAGAAGGGGTCCGGACTCCCGCAAGAAGTACTGGGATCAGTGGCTTCACTGGATTGAGCATTCGCACCCTCTTAAGAACATGTATCTGAAGATGGTAGACGTCTGGTTTAAGAAATGCTTTTTATGGAAGGTAAATAAATGGTGAGGTAAATAACCTCAGTGAATCAATTTGTCCGATTCATTTAAATACTCTCCTCCCATAAATACTGTATCTGAAAGGGAAACTCCTAGAAATGCATATGTAATAAGATCAGCCACAGAAATAACCCTTTCCATGCCTTTTCAGCTCTAATTTCTTACTATGTCTTCAGTAAATCCTGACAGTAGTCTTTTAATGCTAAAAGAGGCTTGTTTGCGCTGGTGCATAGCGGTAGTAAATTTTGCCAAATAGAGTTCCTTTAGACAGAGTTTGTTGTCATGATTATGACAGACGCCTTGTCAGTAGGGTGCATTTCGGATAGTTTGAACACTGTGCTCTCAAGATCAGCTGATCAACCTGTGTTTATTCTTGGGGACTTTAATACACTGTCTTTAGCAATACATCTCCCAATGTTACAACAATATGTTGACTGTCCAACCCGCTCATCACGCATCCTTGACTTATGTTATGGCAATATTGAGGATGCATATAAGGCAATATGTAGACCTCCCATTGGTAAATCAGACCATAATGTCATTCATTTATTGCCAAAGTACAGACAACGCGTGAAGAGGGAAAAGCCCATTGTCAAGACAATTAAGGTCTGGGACAGAGAGAGTGAGGATAAGCTAAGGAGCTGTTTTGAAACCACAGACTGGGACATGTTCTTTGACTCATGCAGAGACCCACATGAACTGACAGATTGCATCACTTCATATATACAGTTCTCTGAAAAATCCATAATTAATACCAAGGAAGTAAGAGTATTCCCTAATAACAAGCCCTGGCTGACAAAAGACATGAAGAGATGTCTTAATGACAAAAAGATGGCTTTTCTGAGGGGAGACACTGAAGGTGTTAAAAATAAAAGAAAGGAGCTCAGAGCCAAGATACAAAGGGCCAAAATGGACTTTAACCCCGTTGCCTGAAGGAGGAAACGGAGATGTCACGTCAGTGACCAACGAATAGGAATCTCGCTAGAGAGGGCAATCTACTTTGAGTGTAACTAAAACGATAATTGCATCAGATGCGCTGCATCACGGCACGCGCATATAATGAGCAGCAAGTGCATCGCATCTTCAGGTTTTCGCTGAGAAGCCGAGCCAGTGACCTGGCTTCCCCAGCAGATGTGGCGACGTGACATCTCCGTTCTCTCCTTGGGAATGGAGCATGTTCTGTGAGGTCTGCTGACTGTTTGACCTAACCCAACTCCATACCGAGAAAAGAGATTCTCTGCATGCGGGAGAGTTTGCTCTTTTCCCAGTTGACCTGAAACCCCAACTGACTGAGGTGCCTGAGCACCAGGTCCCTGTGTTCCCACAACTGGTCCCAAGACAGCCAGACATTGAGATAGTTGAGAATGCGAACGGCGTGCTCCTCCATGGGAACAAGGGCCGCCTCCACAACTTTCATGAAGCCATGGGGAGTCAGGGACTACCCGAAGGATAGGACTTTGTACTGATAAGCTCGACCCTCGAACGCAAAACGGATGCTTCCGAAAATGCGTTTCTGTGTTAGCATTTTGAATGGTACCCAGCGTGATGGGCTGGGAAGCGCTAGCCAGGCTCTCAGAGACCGTGCAAGCGGGACCAAAAGGACTATAGGCGTACCTGCAGTGGGGAAGCCAGGTGGAACGCAGGGACCTGGCCGGGGGGGCTCTCTCTTTGAGGTGGGGTCTGATTGTGCTGTGCAACACTTACATGGTTCAATGGTTGGGCAGAGGGTGCCTGAGAAGGCTTGGTGGCGTCCTCGAACTGCCTTCTGCTGCCCACTGGCAATAAAAGTGGTGAATGAGAGTTGTAAGGTTTTTGGCCTTCCACTGCCTTCCGAGCCCTCCGAGCCCTCCTGGGACCCGGAGATAGAGGGATTTGTATTAAAAATTTGGGTGCTGCTGACTGTGGGGCCAGCGGCGGAACAGAAACAAAATGGAACACAAGATTCACCACTCAGCCCTCCTCCGGGGGACAGAGCAGTGTGGTCACCATCTCCTGAAGAGCAATCCCCTCCATCTCCAGGTCGCCAATCCTAGAGTCTCTTACCCTTGCGCTTCACGACTGGTTGTAGCCCTGTCTGTGGCCGGCTCCTCTGCGCTGCTTAGGTAGAGGCTGCTGCTGCTTGGCACCGAGCAGACTGAGGTACGGCCGGCTGACAGGGGGAAGTGTGAGATCGCCTCAGTCTGCTTCTGGGAGGCTGAGGACTGCTGGGCAAAGCTCTCAACTGTGTCACCGAAGAGGCCGTCTGGAACAAGGAGGAATTAAGAAACCTGACCTCGTCGGTTTCCCTCATGTCAGCCAGACACAGACCACACCATTACCTTTGTCGCATGAAGCGCGATGTCTGGGTGCGAAGTTCTTGCAGAACTTCTGTGTCATGACCACCCTTGTGCAGGTCCTTCAGTGCCTTGGCCTTATGGACCTGCAACAACACCATGGCATGTATGGCAGAGTCGGCTTCCCCATAGCCCTGGTAAGCCTTGCAGGTTAAATCTGACGAGTGCTTACAGACCCGGGAAGGGAGACACGGATTCCCCTGCCAGGTGGAGATAGTGCAGAGTTGCATAGCAACCCTTACCCATCCTGCCATCAAGGGTGGCGAGGGGGGAGGAACCACCAAGACGGTTTTGGGCAGTAAAAGGTTGTGTCCACGACCTAGTGAGCTCCTCATGCACCTCCGGAAAGAAAGGTACTGGGGTGGGATGCTGAGAACCAGCACGAGCCACTCCGAGAAACCAATCGTCCAGCCTCGAGGGCTTGGGACACGGTGGTGGGTTCCACTCGAGCCCGATCCTCTCAGAAGCCCGGGAAAGCATAGCCATCATCTCTACATCTGACTTGGGCAATGCTACGGTTCCTCAAGGAGGCAACAAAACCGAAACTTCATCTCCAAAGAAGTCTGGCTCACCCTCCGATTGAGCGATTGACATCCGGTCTTCGGGGGAGTCCAAAGGATACGGCTCCTACAGCGCCTTCACAGGCAGATTAACCATATGGCCAGTTGTGCAAGTGTCCAGGGTCACCACGTTCAGGGGGGCACCACACAAATATTTTTTTTTTCTCTGGTAAAACAAGCGATGCATTCTTAAACATCTTTCTAGCCATGGCCTATACATACCCTTTCATCAGAAAGTTCTACATTTCCAGAATGTTTTGTTGAAAGTTTTTTTTTATTTTTTCCTGTGTCTGGACATGCGATCTACCGCCAGATTCACACATACTGCGTGTCACACGCGCGTTTCATTTCGACGCCCGTTTATGGATGTGTGAGTATGTGTGTGCATGAGGGGGTGGGGTGTATGAGTGGCCACACTTCCCTTCTGACCCTGTCTCCAGTTATCTGTTGACGGGTCAGGATGATTGTAGTTGAAGGAGGAGGAATTGGATTGGACCGGGATGTATCTCTTGAATGCCACCAACTGCCCCTTCACATCTCCAAACAGTCTCAACTGAGGTACCGAGGAGTCCAGAGGGCAAAATAGGAGCATAAAGAAAGAAGTTTCTTTGATGTCCAAGAGGTTCAACCACAGATGCCTCTCCATAACCACTATAGCTGTCATTGAAAGACTGATAGTGGCAACCGTCTGTTTGGTGTCACGGAGAACCAGGTCTGTGGTGTGGCACAATTAAGCGACCACTTCAGGAGAAAATCCCTACCCCTGACCTAAATCTCTCAGCAGGTCAGCCTGATACACCTGCAAAACAACCATTGTGTGCAAGGCACCTGCAGCCTGACCAGCAGCCACATACTGTACGCCTTTACAATCATCTGCGAGGTGGTCAGTAACGGATTGGATGGCAAAACCTTCAAAGTGTGTGCCTCACTCTGCGAGAGATAGCTAGCCAGCAAATCCCTACTTGCACAATCCCTCCACATTCGTGTAACTCAAATGTGGGAAAGGAAAGATGCAGGCTGAAAATTGCTTCTTCCAGGACTTTTTTTTAGCAAGATCACAAAGAAACAGAAGGCTCATGGGACGATCATGGCACACCAGAAATCACTTGTCGAGTCTGTTTCTCACGTGACCTGGTTAAGTTTAGCTTGGCCATGGCTTGACCATTACACACAATAATTTCCTTGATGTGGGGCTGACAGAAGGAGAGGGCTCAACTGATTCTCTCTTTGCCTTCTCCAACTACGTCCCCTGAGCTAGACGCCACAAACAACATGCTCTCCTCTGGATCGGAAGAGAGCTCTTCGTGCTGATCTGAGGAACCCAGAATGATGCCTGAATTTTTTTGTCATTTTTACAGTAAGTAGTAAACTTTGACTTCTCCCTCACATTTGATTTGCATTTTAATTTGTTAAGGCAGAAATTCTTCACCTCTCTCAGCGTTAAGTGTGCAGAAGCTGTTGTACATGCCTTTGTCTCCTTTTGCACCATTGAAATTCATTGATCTCGTCACTGATCTTCTTGCTAAAATATTAGTCTTCAAAAATTCAGAGCTTATGTCCTCAGAGCGCAGTCTTCGTTTCCTTCCCTTTTAACTGTTTCATACCTGGAAATTCTGCTTTGATGCCTGAGATATGTTTGTAAAATAATCAGTGTTTATTATTGTATGGACAGAAATTCTATATACATTTTCTGCTAATTTTATGGTGCAAGTCAGTGGTTTACTGCGACTGCTGCATCACTATTTGACTTCATGCTGATCTATTTTAGATAACACCACAGAGCATGTGAAAACGTAACTGTGGTCGATCGTCTGACATGATATTCAGCCAGTTTCTTCCTGTCTACGGTTTTTAATCGCTTTGCTAAGCAAGTGGAACAATCTCAAACTCTTTAAAGGCTACAAATCTCACAACAGATCATCAAAATATAGTTTTTCATTTCTGATTTGAACATTTCTCATTAAGAACATCTGTTATAGCATAAAAGCCCATGGCTACAGTATATCTTCATAAAACATTTGCTAACACACTGGAACGACACATTTATAATCAATTAATTTTATATCACTTCATATCAAGCCTTGCATTGTAATGTGCATTGCATGTATTTTTATAGTTTTTCAAAAGTTTTGAAACAGTCAATTTTGTCAATGTCATAAAAGTATATATATATATGTATATATATTAGTTGAACAATGACACTTTTTACTTTTTACATAATTGAACTTTGTTTGCCTGGAATCATTATTTATCCATGTAAAGTTTTTTTGAAACACGTTGTAATGTATAAAGCGCTATATAAGTAAAGGTGACATGACTTGACATTGTTTGCTGTTGAATAAACGTTTTGTTAAAAGTACTGATTTGAAAGAAGATCATATTTGTGTTCGGTATTACAATGAAAAAGTAAATAAAAAAACTTCTTGTTACAAATTACAACTACTTGCTCATCAAATTAATCAAAATAAAATACTCTAGTGGAATTTTTTCTATTAAAATAAAATATTAAAATGTCATTAGCTTAGTATAAAACTATTATGTCTACATAATGAAATAAAGTATGTGTGTTTGTGTGTGTGAGACATTTGCATTTTGTGAACACAGAGCTGGATCGAGTAAAAGAGTGACTAGTAGTGTTATTTGTTTTTGTACACTTTACTTAAAAATAGTACCGAAGTGAATTAAAAACTGCAGTAGAAGATGATGTAGAAAAGAGTTTGTGGATTTTGGAAGACGCAGTATTTAAATAAAAATTAAAAATGCTTCACTGTTTAGTGACAGTCTTCTGTTTCGCTGACTGTGTGAAGAGCTTTGACTGTGGCTTCAGTTTTGACCGATGCGTGTTAGCAAAGATTCATATCATGATGGCAATGCTATGGGATGATTATAGTCTCAAAAAGATTAACACGTGTAAGCACATTTATTAATGAACTTGATACATGTTGCAGAAATGTTTTATCCATGCCTTTCAACTTGCGTGTGCAAAATTCAAAATTGAATGAATGTGAAGCAATTTGTACAAATAGAGACATTTGTGTGAATACAAATGTTTTCCTTTGTATTAGTGTATCATAGTTTGCGCATGCAACACAGAAGATGTGCATGTGTGGATCAGGTGACACGCGTGCATTCATTTCTGAGTCGATCTCATTTGATTCATTTGGATTTTGAGACTTTCTTTTCGCGGTTTTTAAGCATTTCAAAACCCACACACAAACAACTACAAATGAATAGGCCTGGTGCTAATTATTAATGTATACACAACTACCCATCTATTTGACAAATTCACAAATGTGCGTCACTACATTTAAACTAATACAATACAACTTACATGTGCAAAATCCAAAATCACATGAATGTGCAGCATTTTGTACAAATAGAGACATAGTTGTTAATACAAAACCTCGATTTTGTATTAATGTAGGCCAGAATTTGTGCATGCAACAAGAAAGATGTGCATTTGTGGATGAGGTGACACGCGTGCATTCATTGACTCGTTTCTGAGTCGATCCTATTTGATTCATTTGGATTTTGAGACTTTCATTTCGCAGGTTTCACTTGCACGATCCACACACAGCTGTCTGAGAAAACCTGCTACCACTAGATGGCAGTATTCTGCTAAAACAGACAACGGCAGCGTAATAAAGCGTTCTTCCCCATTTAAGACGCTTAATGAGATTGATATTGAAGCACCAAATTTAGTACACAATATAGGCCTACCTTATTAATAAAGCATACTTTATAGAGGCAAACAGATTAAATCAGATTATGAACAACAACCCATAGAAAACCATTATAAAACGCTTAACGTGCAATCGCGCGTTGCATGTTCAATAAGGTATATAGGCTACTGAGTTTAAATATCACCGTCTCACTGCATTGACGTTAAGCTTTTTCTTTATAATATGCTCTATGGGAGGAAAACTATAGAGCCTACAGACAAGCGCCTATGAACGCGACGCGTGGCGTTTCATGTTAATGGAATTTTCCTTCCTGTTAAAAAAAAAAAATGTTTCGCAGTTGCGTTCATATTATATGCTTATTTTTATCTGACTACACATAATATACATAGTATACAAGCTTTGGAATTTGAAAATGTCTGTTTTTAAATGTTAAAGACGATTTTCACAGTACATGTTTTCCCTTGACCCTTAAGCCATTGTTATAGGCTAGTCTTACTATAGCACGATTAGTTTTAACTATATGCAACCATATATCGACATGAAATATTAATTGAAAATCAACTGGCCCTACGTGTGTAGCTGCATATTTGTACATGAGAATGCTTTGACGCGCTAACCACGGCTCGTGATGCACAAGGGAACGTCGGCCAATTCCACTGCGTTAAAACCATAGCTCGTAGAAGGTTCCTGTAAGACGGATTTACAAGTAAAATTTGGACAAGTCTTCCCTTCATTTTTAAATAGCTATTTTTAAATCTAAATTGAAAACTTATTTTTATTCCCTGGCATTTTAATGATCTCCTGATGCTGTTTCTGCCTGTTCTGTTTGGTTGTTTCTATGCTTTATTATATTTGTTTTTACTTTGTTCAGCACTTTGGATAGCCCTGCTATGTTTAAATGTGCTTTATAAATAAAATGTACTTAATTACTTTCTTACTTTACTTCATGTACTGTATGTAGCCTGTATTCTGCAGAAAAATACTGTAATTCACTAAAAGGGTTTTTTTATGTTCAAAATGGCTGTAGTATGTTCCTAGTGACTAGACTGGCTTACTACAGGTGAAATTGTCCAAATACCGCCCTTGCCTATTTACAGTAAACAATATTTTTTTTAAACAAAAATTACTGTAATTAACCAAACAGGTTTTTGGTGACTTACTAAAGGTGAATAATGCAACATTTCACCTGACTATCACTAGGAACGTACTACAACCTTTGGAACATGAATAGAAAAACAATTTACAGTAGGCTAATTTAAAAAATCGTACTGTTCAATCGGGATATTGGCTGGACATACACTAGTCAGTCTGCCCACTAGGCATTTACCACAACCTTGGAAGTATTCATTTGAATGAATGACTGGACGTTTATATTTTTTGACTGTGAGTGGAATTTGCAGATGGTCCCTTTAGAAAATGCGGCGAATATCAAACCTAAAACGTACTCCACTGCGCTCTCGGACGGTTTCTCTCCCATACACATGCAAAGTTAAACGCAACTGCAGAATTTCATGTTAAGCTTCTTTTTACAGGCTCAGGAAGGGAAACGCCATTAACATGAAACGCCGCGCGTCGCGTTCATAGGCTCTTGTCTGTAGGGTGTAGTTTCCTCCCATAGAGCATATTATAAAGAAAAAACTTAACGTCAATGCAGTGAGACGGTGATATTTAAACTCAGTAGCCTATACACCCTATTGAACATGCAACGCGCGATTGCACGTTAAGCGTTTTATAGTGGTTTTCTATGGGTGTTGTTCATCATCTGATGTAATCTGTTTGCCTCTATAAAGTAGCCATGCTTTATTAATAAGGTAGGCCTATATTGTGTACTAAATTTGGTGCTTCAATATCACTCTCATTAAGCGTCTTTAAATGGGGAAGAACGCTTTATTACGCTGCCGTTGTCTGTTTTAGCAGAATACTGCCATCTAGTGGTAGCAGGTTTTCTCAGACAGCTGTGTGTGGATCGTGCAAGCGAAACCTGCGAAATGAAAGTCTCAAAATCCAAATGAATCAAATAGGATCGACTCAGAAACGATTCAATGAATGCACGCGTGTCACCTCATCCACAAATGCACATCTTACTTGTTGCATGCACAAATTCTGGCCTACATTAATACAAAATCGAGGTTTTGTATTAACAACTATGTCTCTATTTGTACAAAATGCTGCACATTCATGTGATTTTGGATTTTGCACACAAAAGTTGTCTTGTATTAGTTTAAATGTAGTGACGCACATTTGTGAATTTGTCAAATAGATGGGTAGTTGTGTATACATTAATAATTAGCACCAGGCCTATTCATTTGTAGTTGTTTGTGTGTGGGTTGTGAAATGCTTAAAAACCGCGAAAAGAAAGTCTCAAAATCCAAATGAATCAAATGAGATCGACTCAGAAAAGACGTCAATGAATGCACGCGTGTCACCTGATCCACACATGCACATCTTCTGTGTTGCATGCGCAAACTATGATACACTAATACAAAGGAAAACATTTGTATTCACAAAAATGTCTCTATTTGTACAAATTGCTTCACATTCATTCAATTTTGAATTTTGCACACGCAAGTTGAAAGGCATGGATAAAACATTTCTGCAACATGTATCAAGTTCATTAATAAGTGTGCTTACACGTGTTAATCTTTTTGAGACTATAATCATCCCATACAATGCAGACTGTATAAAGATTTTTGTGCAAAGTGACTTCAGTATTGAAAGATCGTTGGCAATAAAAAAAATAAAATAAAAATTTGACCAGAATGTTTTGTGTAGGCAAATAATGGTAAATAATGTATAAAAGTATAAAAGTTTTACTTCTGCCCCACTTTGTTACCATTAAAAAGTACTTTTAATTTTTTTCTGGTTGTGTTACTTGTTGTGTTTTCTGAAAAACATGTGAGTCCAGAAACTGCCCTTGAGGTTATTTAAAATGCTAACAGATACAGCTTCTGATATCATAGACCCCCTTAGATCCAGTGAAGTCATAAAAACACTGTCCTAAATTGTGAAATGCTGATATACTGTAGTCTTCATTCACTGAAAAATGCAGGTATTTAATTTTTTATTTATTTATTTATTTTCTTGCAAAATTATATCTCTAATGCCACTCCCTTAGGTGACCCCGCCCCCACCCCCCTAAAACGTGTACCTAAAACATAATAAATGTGCAACTCAAGAAATTAAACAGCTGTGCAATCTTAAAAACCAACAAGGAAGTATTACCTAAAAGACCTTTCGAGACATTTAGCTTTGAATTGAGACAATGCAGATTGTGCGATTGGGAGTTCTTATTTTCCTCTGTAAGGTAGGATTTTATTCAGGGCACTTTCCAAAAACTTTGGATCTCTTTAGTGTTTGATTGTACTCATCATGTTCAGAGAATTGTTTTATTTTTTGAGAATCTGATTTTATTTGACATTATTAATGTGTGTTTTTTATTAAAATTTTGAGTTTAATCTTAAGGTTTAATGAAGTTGAGAGCTAGTAGTTGAATGCATTTTGTGCCAAAGCAATGATAAATGATCCGCAGTTTAGCTCACATGGACTGCTGTTGTGCTGGAAATGCCTTCAGTTTTAAGTGTATATGTGTTACATAAAGAGATTGCTTCAATTTAGGTCCTTTTGTGTGAATTTGCGGAGGAGTCTTCATGTTCTCCAGGCTTTGAGTCGGAGTTGCTGGTTTTTAAAGTGCACAGAGATGACCTTCACCAAGGAGAAAGACTAGGAAGAGGTAAGCTGATCTCTTTACACAAAACACTGAAGCATCTGAAAATAGTAAAATATTTTTAGTATTTGGCTAAATAATCTCTCTACGAAATGCAATCTTTTTAACCATCGTTTAACTGAGTTATCAATGCCTCATCAGTAGCTGATGCTATGAAAACATAGAATTCTGTATAGAATCACACCAATTCATTGGCTGATGGTGCTAACACCACTCTCCGAGGGTCATCACCCGTGCCTCAGCAGGACATGCCATTGCTCTTCAATTCCTTCTTATTCTGGAAACAATTTATCTGCCCATATTTTGTTAGAATTTCCAGCGACATATTGTTCTCATAGTTTTCTCATTTTCTTTTCATAAAGTATGTGTCTCTGTCTCTGTGAAGACACGCATGAAAAAAGTGTAATTGTGCTCGAGAATCGGTCATGCTTGTGAGCCGATCCCTCTTCAGCTCTCATCAGCACCCATGAGGGGAGCAGAGAAGCAGTGCAGTAGTCCTGACTCCCCCAAGAAGTGCTGGGGTCACCAGTCTCACTCGATTAAGCATTTGCACCCTCTAAAGTGCATAGACCTGAGGCTGATAACTAAAGCTGTGTTATACTTTCACCGTGCGCGAGTGCAGGAGGGTCCGCAAAATCTTCTCTCAAGGTAAGGGCTAAGACATTTGGCAGAGGTGGATCTGATCGCTTTGAGCGAGACAGCCCAGTGCGCCCCTTGTTCACTCTGCCTCTTCCATTGCCTCTGGGGATAGATGCTTTGGCTCATGCGTGGCCAATGGGCAATTTTTCTGTCAGTTCTTTTGAAAGTGCTGGAGAAAATTCACAATTTCAGTTTGCGCAATTTGAAGAGTAATGGAAACGTGGCTAGTGTTGTAGTGTGTGCCACAACACCAGGAGATTGCAGAAGTTGTTGTCCAGGGACATTGACTGTGACACAATGTTTTATTGGGATGGGCTCTCTCTCCAGCTCCTCTCAATGAAAGACCATATTATAAATGATAATTTATGACATGGTCAATTAAGGTGGCTATGATTTAATATGAAACCCGTCTGTTCCCTATCCTTCCACCTCTCCTCCCTCGTCTTACACCTTGCTCCTCCCTTCCCCTCTGTCCATGTCTTATTATATTTGCTTATCTTGCTCTTTCCACTAATACCATTGCCTTCCACTCTGAACACAGACATGTGTAAAATCGATTGAGAATTTTTTAAATATTTATAAGTAAATAATAAATGAGAAGATTAGCATGTTGCCTCAAAACTCAGGGAACCAGGTTTACATGTGACAATGTTTTAATTTGCCAATTGAGTCTCTTTTTCTGACAGTCATTTTTAATGCATGCGATGGAAGAACAAGAACGCTCTTCCAGTCCTCTGACAAGGGTTTTGATGTGGACACGGATGGGACTGTAACACTGAAGAAACAAGTGACTCTTCATGAAGGCCACAAGGTGTTTTCTGTGGACGCTTGGGACTCCAGTGGCAAGAAGCACACGGTATCTGTCAGAGTTGAGCGTGTCCATCATCATCATGAGGACCATCACATGGACACGGTCATGAACATCTCCTCTCCACAGGTACAAACAAGTTCCTTCCAGAAACTGCTGTCAGTAAAGTACAAGCCTGACCTCTATTGGACACTTCAGTTTTTATGTGTGGTTTATGGTTCTGTAAATGCACAATTCAATTTCTGTACATGTTTAGGACTAATTATTGGAGGTCTGCGTTAAATTGATGATGTTTCCAATCCCTGCTGATGAATATAATTTGTCTCAGCTCTCTCTGATCAGTCTCAAATACAAAATTCAGATGTTTTATTTATGCAGAGCTAAAGCCTAAAACCTAAGATATCTAAACGTTACACTGTTTTATATTGTACTCCATTTATTATAAGGAAATAATGTTCAGCCAGAGACGAAGTGAAGAGGTCTAGAATCACCCTAAATTGGTTTATTGAAAAGGGACCCAACAATTTTACCCTCCTCATATATTAATACTGTAACAGACTGATTTGAATACAGTCAGTCGCTGTAGTAAATATTATCCATTATTTAACTGTTAACAAACATGTTTTGTTGCTCAGTTTCTTTTACTAACTTTTTCAGATGGAATCTCCCTCTGATGATCTGGTTCTGATGTTTCCAAAGTCTTCAACGGGTCTGAAGAGAGCAAAGAGAGGTTGGATTATTACTTCAGTCAATATACTTGAGAATGGCAATGGTCCTTTCCCAGAGAAACTGGTCCAGGTGAGAGAAAGTCATGAAGGGAAAGTTCAAAATTAGATGGTCGAGAGAGTTTTGTCTGTTAGCGACATATTCTGTTATTGTTTCTTATTAACATATTCTGTTATTGTATCTTGTTTTTTTTCTGTATTTAGATAAAGTCGGACTATTCTAAGGAAGCTCAGATGGAATACAGGATCACCGGTGAAGGAGCGGATCTGGAGCCTAATGGGATTTTTTTTATAGAAAGATTATCAGGGAATCTGTATGTGACTCGGACACTCGACAGAGAACAAAAAGCTTCATACAGAGTAAGTTGATTTTTTTATATTCTCTAACTTTTAAAATTAACCTTTATTTCTTGGTGTATTTCAGCGTCGGATTTTCTGATCATTCTTAATTCTGTGAAACCTGTCACCAGTTAATAAGATAAAACATTTTCATGTGTTTGCTGAGAGCATTAATTTTTTTGTTATGTGTATATCTACTAAAAATTAAGTCAGTTTTCTTCAACTGCACTTTTATATTGACTTCTCAAAGATAACAGACAATAGACCAAAATATATCACTCTTAATTTATTTGTGTTTTCAAACAACCTCAGATATTTGTCTCTTAACATGCCTGTATCTCTTCTCCTGTCTTTAGCTTGTAGTTCATGCGACTGGAGTTGGTGTGAATATTGTTGAAGCACCAATGGAAATTATTGTAAATGTGCTGGACCAAAATGATAATTCGCCTATATTTACTCAACATCCATTCAATGGAAATGTTCCTGAAGCTGCTGATATAGGTAGGTGTATGATGCAGTTTCTCAATGAAATGGTTTTTAGCAGTTTTTTTTTCTTTTTCAAATGCCTCTTCAGTTTCACCGAATCAGTCTTTCTTCTTCTCTCACTGAAGGTCATGAGTTTATGACAGTCAAAGCCACTGATGCAGATGATCCAAAAACTAACAATGGTATTATCAGATACTCAATCGTCAAGCAAGATCCAGAATTGCCAAAACCAAACCTGTTTACAATCAGCTCTTTTACTGGAGGAATTCGTGTGAATGCTTTAGGCTTGGACAAAGAGGTGAGAAATGATGAATGGATCTCACATTGGTGAAGAATTTCATGTAAACAAACTCACCAGAAAACATCTTTCTTTTCAGAAATGGTCCAGATATGCTGTGTTAATTATGGCTACTGACAGGGCTGGAGAAGGTTATGTAACCACTGGCACAGCTGTTATTACTGTGACTGACAGCAATGATAAAGCACCTCAGTTTGAGCAAACCACAGTAATATATTTTAATAAATTCAGAATATTAGGCTATAATATAAGTGTTACAACTTTATTAATACTTATGTATGCCATACATCTATTTGTTTTAGCACACTGTATCTGTCCCAGAGAATAAAGTAGGGGCTGAAGTGGCCAGACTTGCAGTTACTGATGGAGATGAACCTGGATCTCCTGCCTGGTCAACCAAATATAAGATTATTGGCGGTGACAAGAGTGGGTTTTTCAGTGTCAGTACTGGACCCAGCCAGCTAGAGGGCATCATCACCACTGTAAAGGTACTGTGTGTTGCTCATGTGTGTCCACTGGCAATTCGATGTGATCATGTTTCTTTAGTAAAAGATGCTTTCTTTTCCATTCAGCCCCTGGACTTTGAGAAGAACAAGCAATTCATTCTGTCGGTGATTGTTGAGAACGATGATCCATTTGTCGGTTATTTGCCCACTTCCACTGCCACAGTCACTGTGAATGTAGAAGATGTTAATGAGCCTCCAGAGTTTAATCCAAAGGAGAAGGTTATCTTCAAACCTGAAGATTCACCAGTTGATAGTGAATTAGTTACTTATAAAGCCACTGATCCAGACACTGGAAAATCACAGAAGATAACGTAAGAAATTGTGCAAATCATTTTCCCCTCTGAGACAATCAACCCACCAAAATGTCATTATTTCTTAAGAGAATCAGAACTTGTAGAACAATAAAAATTACATAGTCTTCCAGTGATAGACTTTTTATGAATTTTTTTTTTTTTTTTTTTTGTCAAACAGCCTCACTAGCACAATATTAACCACAAAGAACCACAACCACCTTAGCAACTGTCTACCTATCAAGGCCTATTTCCCTTCCAGTGTCAAATCTCTCATACGCAGAATTCAAATCATATCATGCCTGTATATCCTTTGAACTTCAAAAGATTTTAAACTACCAAGCAAGACTTAAGTTGTTCTTGCTGAACATTTCTAGTTTTAATCTGTATGTTTGGTTCCTTCCAGGTATAAAATTGGCACTGATCCTGCCGGCTGGCTGAGTGTTACTCCAGACACTGGAGTTATTAAAGTCAGGAGGCCTATGGATAGAGAATCTTCCTTTGTCAAAGATGGCAAATACAGAGCTGTCATTTTGGCGCTGGATAATGATGGTAATTTGTGTTTCCTTTTTTAAGAGGAGAATTCTTGCTGGCCTTTTTCTGATGTCTGTGCTTGTGTGCAGGTGAAGCTCCAGCAACTGGCACAGGAACCCTGATAATTGAATTGGAGGATTCAAGCAATACATTCTGTCTGCAATGATTCATCTATCAATAATTGTCCCCCTGTGGTGGAAATCCAGCTTTTTAATGTTGCTTATGTGTCTATGTGGTGTTTTTAATCTGCTTTAAGACAAACCATGTGTAAATAAATAAGTCAATACCATTGCTGAGTATTTTCTCCTTAAAACTGCAGTGAACCAAAGACAGTCTCAAAAACACAGTACGAAATCGTTGTTGTTTCTAACATCACAAACTACCATGAACCAATCAGATCAACATGCGGGCAGGCTTTAGCATATCATTACAATGATGTGAAGCAGATCAGTCTCAAGAGAAGCCAGGTTACACTGGCATATTTTTCTGTTGATATGAAATCAGGTACTTTAAGCAATATAGCAGGTGAATTATATATATATATATATATATATACATACATATATGATGTATATTACGATGTATTGATGAACTATATGCCTTTGTTCAAAGCGTTTGTAAGGATGCTGATTTTTAAAAGGCAGCTGTCTGACTCTGAGAAGGTGAATGGTAACATGGTTTGTGTAACATTAGCAACACATTATTAGGTTTTTGATAGCACAGAGTAAAGCAAAAGGCTAATCGTATTAATTACCGTTATGTGTCCTACGTTGTAAAGAGCGATACCATTGTGCAGCATTTACCTCAGTAAGTTAGCCGAGTGCATCTATGAGCTGGCGTGAGTGGAGGCGGGACTAATTAGCATATTCATAAAACCACGTATACTAAATGAGGCAAGGGTGTTGAATTACATTCAAGCTATTTTAAGATATTTTTTCACAGAAAAAAAAAAAACTTTTAAATATGTAATTTTGGTGATCAAAGATGAGTTTTAAGGGATAATATTATTGACTACAGAAGGACTTTAATTGCATTAATGGTATAATTAGATGATTAGTTAATTGCATTTGATAGATTATGTTTTCAATCAAACATTTGCAATGGGTTTGTAAATGATGTTCTCTTACGAGAGATTCTCTCGTACTGCGTAGAATACTGCGAAGAACCTTCTCCCAGCCGCCAAAGCTCGCCGGTGCGCCCGCCTGCTTCACCGGCTTCATCAGTTTCGCTTCCTGACGGACAACGGCCGCGGTCTGCTGCCGCTTCTGTCGACGATGCAGATGAGATTGACGCGATGCTGCGAAAAGGGGATTCCTGCTCTCTCCTGGCATCGGGCAGTGAAGGCTGGGCGAGCTCTGAGGATCTCGCGCCCCCTGCCCGTGCTTCGACGGGAAAGAGAGCGAGCATTGAGGTGGAGCTCATATGCGTACTCACTCAGGCCACGGCGAGCCTCTGCCTCGATTGGATTACGCCTGAGCAGCCCGCTCACAACCGGCTGGACGGCTACTTCCTGCCCGGGGAGCGCACTTCGCCTGCATCCAAGCCAGCACCCTTTCTTCCTGAGCTTCACGAAGAAGTCGCTAAGTCTTGGAGCTCCCCTTTTTCGGCCAGGACACGATCTTCTGTTTCTCTGGCGTTCTCCGCTGTCGACGACGCCAAGAACAGAGAATACCACTCCCTGCTGCCGGTCGAAGAGGCTATTGCAGCGCACTTATGCCCGCCCTCCGCTGGACGGCGTGCTAAGATGGCGCTGCCCTCAAAAGCCTGCCGCACGACGTCATCCCTGCTCCGCCGCGCTTTCTCCGCCGCCGGGCAGGCTGCGTCAGCGTTGCACACCATGGCCACGCTCCAGATTTACCAGGCTGATCTCCTCCGCAAGCTGGACGAGAAAGGACCTGACGCAATCTGTGTGCCAGACCTGAAGAGCGCTACAGACCTCGCTCTCTGCGCTACCAAGTCTATGGCACAGGCCATAGGACGGAGCATGGCCTCGCTCACCGTGTGAGACATCTCTGGCTGACGCTTTCGGACATGTCTGAGTCGGAGCGCACCGCGTTCCTTGACGCGCCGCTTTCCCCTGCCGGCTTCTTCGGAACCGGCGGTCAAAAACTTCACCGACAGGTTCACGGAGGTACAGAAAGCGACCCAGGCCATGAAGCACTTCCTCCTGAAGCGCTCCAGCTCTGCAGCAGGCCGTGAGAAACCGTCTGCTCAGAGCTCACAGCCTAAGCCTCCGCCCGCCGCCTCCTCTTCACAACGGCGGACCCAGAGCTCGAGACCGCGCTCTCGCTCTTCCAGCCGCCGCCCCGCCCCGCGTGGCCCGCGGCCAAAGATTGCGTTGAAGCCAGGGGCCCCGAAGTCGTCCTAGCACGCCTAGGAAAGCAACGGTGTTCAAGTCCCACTGCGGCCGGACTTCCACCAAAGCTTGCCGCTTGTCCAGTTCCAAGAAATGTGACAGGTCCAGCGTATTTAGCAGCCAACAAGCCGGTTCCCGCTTGCCTGCACACAAAAGCCATTTTTACGGCTACCCAGATAAATCCTTTAAAGAGTGTATTTTCTGGTGTCCCGGCCACGGCCGATGGTGTTTCATGTGTAGAAAAAATGCCCACTACTCAGTGCCCATTCCTACACACAAGCACAGCCCCTCATACAGGGCTCGCGCACATAAAATCGACTCAGATCGATTGCGCATTAAACGTAGCAAACGTGTCCATGACCCAGTGCCCACAAACGCTACTTCCTACATGTCTCACGGTTTCTGTAAAAACGAAACCAGTATGCAGGCGCTCTGCTCAGGCGAGCGATGCTATAAAGGTGGTAAATGTGCCCGCTACCCTGCGCCCACGTCCACGCACAGACATGACAGTTCCAATGGAACTCGCCCAGCCCTCCCCCTCTCGGTTAACCACCACAGAGGAGTCGAGCGCGGGCATTCTGCCCGCTTTTATCAGCGCACCCCCTGCCTCAGATGTCATGAGCGCGACACTTGTATCGCGAGCCAATCAGAGCGCGCTTCGCACCCAGCCCCTAGCTACCCGTGCAGACGCGTGGGCGAAGCTTCCCGGGGTTTCGAAATGGGTGCTAAACATCATAAAAGAAGGCTATTCGTTACAGTTTCGCCGACGCCCTCGCTGCCACACAGCGCGTCGAGACCACGGTAGAATCGAAAGTAGCACATCTACTTCGAGCCGAAATTCTGAAACTACTGAGCAAAGGGGCTATAGAACCCTTATCTCAAGCTCAACGCGAAGGGGTAAAGCTCAACGCTTTCCTGGTACCCAAGAAAGACGGGGGTCTCAGACCCATACTAGATCTGCGGCAACTGAACAGAGCGCTTATGAAGCGTCAGTTCAGGATGCTCACGACCAGAAAGATCCTCGCGCATGTTCGCCGAGGGGACTGGTTTGTGTCAATAGATCTGAAAGACGCGTATTTCCAAATACAGATAGCGTCACGTCACAGGCGATTTTTGAGATTCGCCTTCGAGGGCCAGGCATATCAGTACACAGTCCTGCCTTTCGGCTTGTCCCTGGCACCCCGTACATTTACGAAGTGCATGGACGCAGCGCTCGTACCCCTCAGACTCCGGGGCATACGAGTGCTGAACTATTTGGACGACTGGCTGATTCTAGCCCAATCTCACTCAGAGATCGTGGAGCACAGAACCATTTTACTCGATCACCTCAAAAATCTCGGTCTCACAGTAAACTGGGAAAAGAGTTTGCTATTACACAGACAGATTATATCTTTTCTGGGAATAGAACTGAACTCGCTGTCAATGACAGCACGCCTGTCATCTCAGCGCACACTGGACATTCAGCGCGCAGTCGGCTCCTTTCGCTGCGGCGCTGTAGTCCCTCTCAAGAAATTTCAAAGGATGCTAGGTCTGATGGCCTCAGCATCATCAGTTCTCCAGTTGGGCCTGCTGCGCATGCGCCCACTGCAGTTCTGGCTCAGAGAGAGAGTGCCTCACAGAGCGTAGGCCTCCGGTCGGCTTCGCCTCAAGGTCGATCAAGCGTGCATTGCAGCTTTGAACCCTTGGGGGGCAAAAGACTGGTACCACTCAGGTGTAAGCCTGGGGACTTCCTCGAGACTGATGGTGGTGTCCACGGACGCATCCGCCTCAGGATGGGGAGCGCTGCTCGAGGGCAGACCGCTCTTTGGCCAATGGTCAAAACGGGAGAAGCTCCTTCATATAAATTGCCTGGAGATGTTAGCAGTGAGCAAAGCGCTCACGCGCTTTCGTCCCCTGATAACGGGATACCACGTCCTAGTACGTTCAGACAACGTGTCGGTGGTATCCTACATAAATCGCCAGGGCGGCCTCAGGTCCCTGACCCTGTACAGGCTAACCAGACGCCTCCTGATATGGGCTCGCAGCAACCTGCTCTCGCTGAAAGAAGCGCACGTGCCAGGGCTCCTGAATATAGGACCAGACAGACTGTCCAGGAACCACGTTCCGACAGGAGAATGGTCTTTGCACCCACAGACAGTACAGCTGCTGTGGAAGAAATTCGGCAGAGCGGAAGTAGACCTGTTCGCGTCTCAGGAAAACGCTCACTGTCCAGAATTTTTTCTCGAAAAGCAGGGACACGCTGACCCACATGTGGCCTCGCCATCCTCTCTACGCTTTTCCCCCTGTCTCCCTCCTGACCCAGGTGGTAGAACGGATCAGGGAAGAACGATGTTCAGTACTGCTTGTAGCGCCGCTCTGGACGAGCCAACCTTGGTTCCCAGTTGTGATGCAGTTAGCAAGCACCGCCCCGTGGCCAGTGCCTCTGAGGAAGGATCTTCTTTCTCAAGCCAACGGCTCGATCTGGCATCCTCACCCGGAGCTGTGGTCCCTTCACGTGTGGACCATCAATGGGTACCCACTGACCTCCCACAGGGAGTGTTAAACACGATCAAGCAGGCCAGAGCTCCGTCTACGCGACATCTCTACGCCTCCAAATGGTCGGTGTTTTCTGGCTGGTGCACAGCTCGTGGCGTGTCACCCCTGAATTGCGGAGTGACGGAGGTTCTCTCCTTCCTACAGGAGCTGCTGGATAAGGGCAGGTCCCCTTCCACGCTCAAAGTCTATGTGGCGGCCATAGCAGTGTTCTCTACGACAACGCTTGGCCAGTCTATAGGAAGGAACGATTTAGTCATTCGCTTCCTTAGAGGAGCTAAGAGACTGAATCCTCCCAGACCTCCCACAGTCCCTGTATGGGACCTTTCTACGGTACTGGAAGCCATGAAAGGTCATCCTTTTGAGCCCTTGCAGAAGATTGATCTTAAACACCTGTCGTTCAAGACGGCGTTTCTTCTGGCTCTCGCTTCAGTGAAGCGCATAGGGGACTTACACGCGCTCTCAGTGAGCGCGACGTGCATGGAATTTGGGCCTAATGACTCTAGGGTTATACTCAAACCTAAGCACGGTTAGGAACAATCCCTCAATACACCGTTTAGGGCACAGGTCATTCCCCTGTCTGCCCTACCGGTCACTGAAGAAAATGAGGACGAAAGCTCCCTCTGCCCAGTCAGGGCATTAAGAGCTTATGTGTCTCACTCGTCTGCCTTCAGACAGACGGAGCAGCTCTTTGTTTCTTTCAGCGGGCGTTCTAAGGGACTAGCCGCTTCGAAACAGAGCCTATCCAGATGGATAGTGGACGCAATAGCGCTAGCTTACACAACCAAGGGCATGCAGTGCCCATTGGGTGTCAGGGCGCACTCCACGAGAAGCATGGCTTCATCGTGGGCCTGGTCAAGTGGGATTGCCTTGCAAGATATCTGTATGGCGGCAGGCTGGGCCTCTCCGTCTACATTTATAAGGTTTTACAACCTAGAGGTTCCCGCACTACAAGCCAGGCTACTGTCGGTCTAGTACGGCCAAATCTCTTAAACTGACACTGTCAGTCTTGAGTTATATGGCTATTGTGAATAGCAGTGCTGCTCCTAAGCTGCCATATAGGGAAGATAGTGGCTAAACCCCTCTTCTTCCAGGATTCCCTGTGAGTCCCCTAGGTGATTGTGCACTATATGAACTCTGGGCTGTCGCCCTTTGAGTCTATGGTGTCAGATCCCAGCACACACGGCGTTATACATTAGGTTCCCCTAGCGTATTCTACGCAGTACGAGAGAATCTCTCGTAAGAGAACGTACTCGGTTACTAACGTAACCTCGGTTCTCTCTAGAGAGAGGAACGAGTACTGCGTATCCTGCCGTGCATGCACGCGCTCTGGTTGCTTCACTGTGAAAAATCAGAGATATGAGCCTGCGAGCGATATTTATAGACCTAAGCCACGCCCGTTTCGGCGGGACGTGACGCAGAGGGCGCGAAGCGCCCTCATTGGGTATGACGTCACTCTAGGTCTCGCTCGATAGGCTCAAGCAGTTGCCAGCAGACCAGCCAATAGGCGCGCAAGCTGTCTCGCCTATGCCTGTATGCTGCAGCAACGCATTTTACATTAATGCAAAATTAAGGATAATTTTTTGGCTTCAGTATTCTCGTGGAAAAGGATTTTCCCCTAGCGTATTCTACGCAGTACTCGTTCCTCTCTCTAGAGAGAACCGAGGTTACGTTCGTAACCGAGTACGTTTTCATGCATGTTTGGCCTGAGGTTTTGTTGCATTTACAGGGTTTTGACCAGCAGGCCCAGCATGTGGTTTCAAACCCTTCGAAACAGTGAATCATTTTGCAACTGATTTGTGTCTATTGATTTAAAGATTTGAAATACTTTGTTAACACACGTCACTCCTTCTTTGACTTATTATAGGGTACTTCCTTAGGGTAAAACTACATTTTGCCCTCTAGGGGTTAGGATGAAAAGCATAACAGTTGGTTAAACTGTTACAAGCTTAAACAATGTTTGATCCCGTCTATCTCAGCAAACTGAGATTACGTTAGTAACCAAAAAGTTCCCTTTCGATAACTGTTCACTCACATTGCGTCGACATTTGATGCTATGGGAATCGCAATCCAATAGCGCCATGTTATAATCGTGGGACTGTTCAAGCCTAAAAGACTCTACAAGTTAACAATGTATCACAAATCATTCAGATTGTTCAGATGACAAACTCCTTCTGATTTATATAACTTATTTATTCATAATTTTTTTCAACAATCCTCCTGGAGTATTGGACCAAAAACCATTACAACAGTTCCCCTTTTTTGCATTAAATCAGTCTGCTGATCTCACAGAAGTGTTGACTTCCTCTTTTAGGAGCCAGCCACTTCCACTGTCCAAGCCTTTCACACTCTCTTTTCCTCTCTGGTGGAACGAGCTACAAACCTCTATCCAAACTGCTGAGACCATCACATCTTTCAAGAAGCAGCTTAAGAAACCTCTTCTGCAAGCACTTAAGTAACCACAACATTAAACCAAGGCACTCATGCACTTAAACTTCTCTTCACTGCATTTCTTTTCTCTTCCTTATCTAGTTGTCAGATTAACCTGGAATTGTATAATATATATATATATTGTTGGCTCCTTGACGAATTCCTCTCTTGTAAGTCGCTTTCAATAAAAGCATCTGCTAAATGCATAAATATCAATGTAGTAACAGTGTATAAAACTTTTTCAATTAACATAAGTATTATGTTTTCTTTTCTTTTTATGATTAAATCAAGTCCCATTTACCAACATTCTAGGATTATTGTAAAATGTCTATTATACTGTATGGGCCCTATTTTAACGATCTCAAACGCAAGTATCAAGCGCAAAACGCAAGTAACTTTGTGGGCGGGTCTCGGGCGCTGTTGCTATTATACCGGCGGGATAAATGACTCTTGTGCCCGACGCAAATCTAAAATGGGTTAGTCTGAAGTAGCTTCATTATTCATAGGTGTGGTTTGGGCGTAATGTGAAATAAACCAATCAGAGCGTCATCTCACATTCCCTTTAAGAGCAGACGCGCTTGTTCTAAAGCGGATTCCTATTATAACGGCGGATTTGCCAGACGCGCGCCAGGAGCGGTTCACAGCCGAGGAGACCGACGTTCTCATCAGTGCCGTAAAACACAGAGAAGTGACATTGGGGATGGAGAAACACACCCAAATTAACTTCGGTTAAACAGGTGTATGATAATTTGGGTAAATGTGTAAGCTAGATGTATGCTTTTATAATAATCTATCTATCTATCTATCTATCTATCTATCTATCGTAATAATGTATGATTTGCAAAAATGAAAATTGCTGCTTCTGTGTAGATGAGAGAATCAAATAGCGCTTTTCCACTACACAGTACCAGCTCGGCTCGACTCGACTCGGCTTTGTTTGGTTTTCCACTGTGTAAAAGATGTACCTGATTCCAGGTACTTTTTTTCGTACCACCTCAGGCGAGGTTCTAAGCGGACTGAGGCAAGCTGAGGCGATACTAAAATGTGACGTGAAAACACGGCAGACTGCTGATTGGTCAGAGAGAATCGTCACTATTCACTGCGTCATCATTGCACGCGCCAGACGGAGTATCCTGAATAAAAAACAGCAAAAATAAAAAACAAAAACATCCAAAAACAGCATTCACCCGATTTCCTCCATTGTCCTGTGTGTTTGGGTAGCGGGTGCCTCGCGTAGAAGATTAAGTCACAGCATTTTCCTGCGGCGTCGCTATGACGACCAGGTACTATTGTGGAGGTACTATCTGCAATGGAAAACGGAGCGAAAGCGAGCCGAGTCGAGCTGAGCTGGTTCTGGTAATGGAAAAGCGCCAAAAGTGTATGCGCGTTGTGCACACGCTACATTGATTATGGCCAAGCATGCGCCCTTAAAATAGCATATGAATAACATGCGCAACGCGCCACTGACTTTAAACTAGTTTTTTTCGGTCAGTGGCAGAATTGTTTTCTAAACGTGCAAAATAGCATGAGGGAACGTTTGCGCCGGAACACGCCTCCTCTTTGCGCTGAACCGCCCCCGGGAGCGCAAGTGTATTTCTTAGTTAACCGACGTGCGACTGTGGAGGGAAAAGTCTGCTGTGCGCGGGTGCAAAATAGGAATGATACATGCGTCGGTGTACAAAGTCAATTGCGCTGGGTGCAAGATAGGGCCCTATGTCTGTTCAAATAAAAATTGTTTAACAAAATTCACAAGTTATCTTAGTTAACACAAACCAAACCTCTTAATCTTTGCAATGGATCAGTTTTCAAACAGTGTCCCAGGGATTATGAGACGCATGTTTTAGACATCTTAAAACTCAGGTCATAAAACAGAGCTATATCTTTAAGCGCATGCAATTACTATTGTACTGTTTATTAATGTATCTATTTAGCACTCATAGGGCATCCTTTCCTCGTTTTTATCTCAAATCAAATCAAATCAAATCAAAGTTTATTGATAAAGCATCTTAAAAAACACAGTGTGTACCAAAGTGCTGTATACAATTTCAAACGGATTAGATAAAACACAGTAAGATACAAGGAAAGAAATAATACAATATAAAAATGAAAAAAATAATAATACTAATATAATCATCAAATCAAAGCCTAACAGTCCTTACAAAGTAGCAAAGGCTTCATCAAACAAATATGTCTTAAGACGATTTTTAAACATATTTACAGAGGTAGAGGATCTGTATAAGTATAAGGACTCTAACCATCTGATTTTAAGTTATAATGCAAAAAGTGAATTTGCTGCTAGAAGTAAAAAATATATTTAGCTATATTTAAATCAGAGATACATGTGAAGGAAAACAAAAGGATTCAAATACAGCATTTTACATTGATCAGTTTGGATTTTTATACTCAGAGTTTCGAACCTTGTAAAATCTGTAACAAAAAACTGTAACAAACACATAAACGCATATGTAACAAGAATCAATCAGAAATGCTGCAATTAGTTGTTTTTTTTCCTTGTCTTTGCAAACAGTTGTCACAATTCGTATCAAGAATACACACGAAGATGATGGTTTAGGTACAAACAGTCTTAAAAATAACTCAGGCAGGCAGGCAAACAAACGAGAACGGACAACTAGAACTGAAAACACAGAAACTTAAATACACAGGCAGACGAGGTGATTAATGACGACACAGCTGAGCGTGATGGCAAATCATATTAGTGACCAAGACAACAAAGCGGGAAAACTGAACAAAGGAAAACAGGAACTGATGAATGCAAACGTCTAGGTCACTAATGTACTGTAACCCCCGTTCCCTGAAGGAGGAAACAGAGACGTTACGTCGACACTGACGTTTTGGGGTCTCACCTGGGAGCCCAATCACCTTCAAACGGTAACAAAACAAGCCAATGAACATTGGCCAGTGAGATGTGCATGCCTCGTCACACCTACTCGAACATATGGGTAAATAATAAATAGGACTGGCATTGCTCACTTCATTCATATTTTGGTGAGGAGCCGAAACAAGAGCCCGGCCATTCAGCAGTGGTTCAGGGTTGTGGAAGGAGGATGTAACATCTCCGTTCCCTCCTTCAGGGAACAGGGGTTACATTAGTAGCCTAGACGTTCCCATTCAGTCAGTCAAAGCCACTGGAAAGCCCCAAAGCCACTGAACTGTGTTATGAGAGTGAGATGCAGATGCTGGCAAGCTGGCGCGTACCGAGTTAGAAAACTGCTTTCACAATGCCGTAACCTACCCAGCGCCCCATGTAAGCCAGAGTGATCCTCCACACCAGGAGGGATGGAAGGACAGGGTTTACTCTGGGGGTGGTCAAAGCTGCTGTTCCTACCCCAGGTAAGAGTGCTTCGGAACTCAATTCCCATTGTTTTTCAGCCATGACCAAAACTCTGGGGAAGCGTGCCCAATCCCAAAGTAGGGGAACACTACGGACACCACACCTTGCCTGAAGGGAGGTAACGTGTGGAATTACACATATGGACTGACCCGTGGGGCAGTGCTACATATGGAAGGTCTCTGTGGTAGATCCTAGCTAGCAAGAAAGGAGCTTCTACGGCGCAGACACAGAGCAGAACGGAACCGCCCAGGGAAAGACACGGGTTTATCAACAGGGAAACCGCAATGTTGACAATACAGATATGGGATTACAGAGGGGGAATCACATCATATGGACATCTAGTCCGGCTGACCGGCCAGACATGATTGCCGAAGGATACTGGAGGAACTCAATCTGGGTTCGCCAAGAGGGGGACTCACCTGAAGAGCAAGTAGGCGATTGTAACCCCTGTTATGGGGCCGCTAGCGAGAGCCCGAGCCAATCTTCCCGTACATTACCTGTTCATACTCAACACACGGGAAGAGACCGGCTCCACTCTGAGATTGCAGAATCTTGCGAATGTGTTGGGTGTTGGCCAACCCGCAGCTATGCAGATGTCTGCCAGAAATGCTCCGCACGCCAACGCCCAGGAGGCGGCAAAACCCTGAGTGGAGTGAGCCCTAACCCCGAGGGGGCACGGCTCGCCTTCGGACTGGTAAGCCAAGGCCATGGCATCCTCTGGAGACAGCCTTTCCCTTCTGCTGACCACCAAAGCAGACAAAGAGCTGCTCTGAGCTTCTGAAGCTCTGTGTGCGGAACACATGGTCCACAAGAAACAGACCACAGGTTAAACACCCTCTGAGACATCATTTGCAATTTGTGAACACAGAGCTGGATCGAGTGCAAGAGATAAGCATGAGGTTTTGAAAGAGTGACTAGTGTGATCAGTTTGGTTTTGTGTGCTAAGAGAAAATGGTTCTTCGAAAAATAGTACCAGGGACGGAAAAAAGTGGAAGTAGAAGAAAACAAGACTAAAACAGGACAGTTTGAGTAGGCTTTCAGCTGAAATTGCAAAGTGTTTGGAATGATTGTTAATTTTATTGTAAATATTTTACTGCTACGGTTTTCTATATATTTCAAGATTATACTGCAGAAATGCACAAAATGTGCTGTCATTCTGTTTTGAATTTATTTTATCAGTTTGGAAAGTAGTGTGTTAATATTTGACAAATGTGCTGCACTAATATAGGGATTTTTAGGCTTATGGATTTTGGAAGATGCTGTCAATAAATGAAATGAAAAATTATTCACTGTTTAGTCCTCACAGACTTCTGTTTCGCTGACTGTGTGAAGAGTTTTGACTGTGGCTTCAGTTTTGACCGATGCGTGTTAGCAATAGAGAAAAAACAAAGAAGAAGCTGAGAATAACAGTTTTGGCTAAGATTCAAGATGGTAATGCAGACTGTATAAAGATTTTTTAAAAGATGACCATAATCAATGATACTTAGCAATTTAAACAAAAGTTTAGTCACCTTTATTTGTATAGCACTTTATACAATACAGACCGTTTCTAAGCAGCTTTATAGTGATAACAGGAAAATGAAAAAAAGAGAGTAAATGCTGTTTTGGCCAGAATCTTTTGCAGGAGCAGCACGTGCTATAGTGCTTTCACACTCCGTTTGCAGTGCGTGTAACTGATCCGCGGCTGTACCACAAACATATTTGTATTTCAAATCCAGAAGTTATCAGCAACTTTTATTTAAAAAAAGTTTTTTGTCAGCATTGCGATTCTCTTTGTACACATATACACTCTTTAATAGACGTATTCATGTTTAAACACAATTTAAACAACGTATTATTCAATGCATTACTTCAATATAATTATATATTAAGTTGCTCAAGCAAGTGGTAAAATATTTAACCATGCACTTATATTAAAATCGCATACATTTTAAATTAAAACTTAAAATTGACAAAAACAGCCGACTCATACCCTTTCTTTTGCATAATTTAAATCTTTATACAATAAATCTTGCATGTCACAAAGAACTTGTTTTTCCACCTCCACGAATGAGAAGAGTGTTGTTCATTATGTCGCCTTGTTGAAGTTAATTGTAGTTTTCCTTGATTTACCCCGGTCTTAAAGTAAAAAGATGACTGTGAAAAATAGTAGTATTTAATTAAATGCATTTATGGTGAGATTACTACATGTTATTTAATTAAATGCATTTATGGTGAAATTACTACATTTTCAGGTCAATCTGTGTTCATTTTGACCACAAAATTCACTTTAATTCAGCGCGTGCACACAGCAGAAATAGACTCGGTGTGGAAACGATCTCTGCACTGGAACGGATTGCCGGACCGCATCCGCGTGCAGTGTGAAAGCTCTAACCTGTTAACATGGGTGCGGAAAAAAATACGCACGGGAAACGGGCATTACATTTTTTCTCCAGCAAAATAGTCTTCTTTTTTTGCTTTGTTGCCATTTGTACAACACTGTCAAAAAGTATCACTCTGTGGGAATATTTTTCACCAGGTTTTATAGCTGAAAAGTATGTGACTGCCCTTGATGTTATAATGTTCACAGATACAGCCTTATTAAGATAGTACAGAACTCTTTGGTTCCAGTCATGTTATTAAAATACTGCACTAAATTGTGAAATACTTATATAATGAACATTGTGTACACTAACAAATGCAGGTAGTTTACATTTTGAAATTATAAATGTTTTGAATCTGACACCATTCACACTCAAAACAGGAAATATACCCACGACCAGCGAACACAATTAACACTCCAACCCCCTGTGAAAACTTAAAAGCCAACTAGGAAGTAGGACCTGAAGGACATTTCAAGACATTTTGTTTCGAATCGAGACAATGAAGATTGGGAGATTGGGAGTTATTATTTTCCTCTGTAAGGTAGGATTTTATCCAAGACGATTTCCAAAACCTTTGGACGTCTGAGTGATTGTCCTCATCATGTTCAGAGAATATGTATATATATTTATTTTTATTTCTTGAGAAGCTGATTTTATTTGACATTATAAATGCACTTTCTTTGATATGTTTAATGAAGTTTAGAGCTAGTATTAAAAAGCTAAACTTCTTAAAATCCACCAAAAAGCAATACCAAACGTTTAAGAGAGAAACATAAAATGCCATTTGTTGCCGCCAATGTTATTTTTATATTATAAGTCACCTTTTGCAGGGGTTGATTTTATGATTTCATCAAAACAGGCTTCTGCCTTTTTCCTTTTGCTATACAGAGTCAAATGTTTTAAGACTTTTGGGTTTCACTTTATTTTAAGGTGTCATTGTTACAGTGTATTTATATATTTAAGTACTGAGAAATATTAAGCAACTACATGTACTTACTATAGGATTAGGGTAGGATTAGGATTTGCTTGAGGGTCAGTTACATGTAATTATGCATAATTTACTGTTATTTCTATGGTAAGTACATGTAACATATGTAACAAGGACACTGTAAAATAAAGTGTTACTGACTTTTGTTAACTTTTGTTATGACATGATGTAACCAGTGTGTGATTGTGGTGCTTCATTTACAAATACATAAAATCTCTGCAGTTTCTGCACCAATAATGTGCAACTTCACATTTTACTAATGAAACATCTAATTCATTTAAATTACATTGGAAAGTTTTTCTAGACATGACGCTTCATCTGTCAACAAAAGTTTATTTGTGAACTCTCCATGTACACTGTGCCTCGTTTACAAAACAAAATAATCCGCACAAACATATAATCCTCCAACACGGTTGTGTCTGACTGACAAAAGAATCCATGTAATTTGAAAGATGTTGTCATTTGTGGCAAAACAATGGGAAATGGTCCACAGTTTAGCCCACATACTGCTGTTGTGCTGGAAGTGATTAAATAATCCAAATGTAAATTTCAAAATGTGTAAATGTTACAACATTTAATATGTTTCAAATTAGGTCCTTTTGTGTGGATTTGCGGAGGAGTCTTCATGTTCTCCAGGCTTTGAGTCGGAGTTGCTGTTTTTTAAAGTGCACAGAGATGACCTTCACCAAGGAAAAAGACTAGGAAGAGGTAGGCTGTGTTCTCTTTATATAAAACCTTGAAGCAACTGAACTTGGAGTTTTTGTTTAAATATTTTTAGTATTAGGCTAAATAATCTCTCTACACAATGCAATCTGTTTAACTGAGGTTTAACTGTGAACTACAGCAGTCAATTTAAATTGTATGCATGCACTGTCTCTACTAAATTTGCTTTCATCAGTGTCGAGTGTTGAGAGGTCTCTTGAGTGTAAGCATTGTAGTTCACAGCAAGTGTAAATTAAGGATGCATGCTTTTGATGCTTCATCAGTAGCTGATGCTATGAGAACACCCTCCAAGTGCAATGAATGCCTGAAGCCTGAATAGAATCACACCAGTTCTTTGACTAATGGTGCTCGCGCCCACAGGACATGCCATCGCTCATCAGATGTTTCTTATTCAGGAAGTAACACGAGTAAGGACACACGTAAAGAGTGTTAAGTGGTTGGGTGTTCGTCATGCTCAAGCCGCTCTTAACAGCTCTTTAAATTGCTCACATTGCAATGACTTTAAAGACTCTCCTCCCATAAATACTGTATCTGAAAGGGAAACTCCTAGAAATGCATATGCAATAAGATCAGCCACAGAAATAACCCTTTCCACGCCGTTTCAGCTCTAAAAAGACTATTGTCAGTAAATCCTGACAGTAGTCTTTTAACGCTAAAAGAGGCTTGTTTGTGCTGGTGCATAGCGGTAGTAAATCTTGCCAAATAGAGTTCCTTTAGACAGAGTTTGTTGTCATGATTATGACAGACGCCTTTGTCAGTAGGTTGCTTATGAAGGAAGTCCAGGCTAACCCTAACCCTTACTCTCCCAGACTAGGGGCAGTGTGTGGTATTCCCAACCAAAAATATGAAAAATTTAATTTTAGCCTTTGTACAGGGCTGACTGATTCATTTTGGTCATTTGTTGGAGATCACAAAGACCAGTTTAAATGTAATAATCCCCTCTACTAGGAGGTTCTACGCTAGGTGACTATTTGCATTGTGGTGCAGAGAGTGCTACAGTGCTGGTATTCCTTCAGGAGCTATTTTTTCTGCAGGTGTGGTTCCAGCTCACTTCAGATATATGTAGCGGAGATTGTTGATGAGCATGCACCAGTTGATGGTGTTTCTTTAGGGAAGCATTCACTTGTCTCCTGTTTCATGCATGGGATGACATGGGTGAAGCCTTTTCGCACTGCTTGTGTTCCTTCTTGAAACTTATCTATAGTCTTGGGCTATGTCCACACTAGTGCATTTTCGGTTTAACACAGTATTTTAAAATGAAAACGATCCTCATCCATACTGGTGTTTCCCCGTGTTCAGAAAAGATCTCCATCCACCCAATTGACCAAAAACACATGTCACAGGACCATTCATGCACACTGGGCATTCACGTACAAGTATAAACAGTTGCCAATTGTTGCCAATATCTCTAATAGTAGCTTGCCGCTTGCGCATGTAGGCAGCTGCAGTGTTATAAAATGCAGATTTTAACTGCACAAGGACTACGTTTACATGCAACCAAATAATCCATCAGTAATCGGATTGACGGCTCAATCGGACTGAAAAGCATTCATGTAAACACCTTAATCAATCCGATTGAGCTCGATCCGAATGAAATTTCGATCTGATTGAAAGCGGTGGTTTATTCCTTTTCTAATCCGATCGAGAGAACATGTAAACACTTAATCAGATTGAAAACCGAAACTGAAAGGACTGTGCATGTGCATTGTGTAATGACGTTGAAATAGCGTAATGATGTATGACGCACGGAATGAGCTGTTGTTCCTGTTGAATAAGGGGCCGTTCACATATCGTGTCTTTTGCACGCTCAAGTTCGTTATTTCAAATGTAGACACACGACAGACGCCACGGGAGCGCAAGCACTTTGGAAAGGAGACAGCAGTGTAGCCGCGCCTTCCATGCGTTTTTAGATGCGATATGTGAACCGCCCCTTAAGTGTCATATAAATGTCCCGTCATTCTTAAATTCTCCTTTCACTCTGCGTCTGTGAAGTGGAGCAGGACAACGTCCCACCAGTCCTTGTTTCAGATTCTCATCCACAGACGCGGGGAGGGTCATTTTTACAGCGTTATAAATATAAGCAGCTCAGCACAACGGTTCATATGCTCATTGTCTCCAAATTATGACCAGAAATGGATAAATATTAAGTCTGCTGTTTAAAACAAAAAAAAAAAATGTAGGAAAATAGCAGGAAACAGCAGGAAACTCTTTATATTTGTGCAGTGTGTGCAAGTCAAAAAATCTATTCCGATTTGAAGCTTGTGACATTTAAACGCGCACATCAACCCGATCACATGTTAAGCGTTCATGTAAACACTACGTTCGGATTCATCAATCAGAAGGAATTCAGTCTGATTGAAACAAAAGTTGTGCATGTAAATGTAGCCAATGGCTGCTAAAAAAGGACCACAAAGTCAGCAAAACTTGCAGTTCTGTCTCCATGTTATTGTTTGAGTAGCCTTAGGCTACGTTTTCACTAGCGTGTTTTTGTTTTAAAACACATAACTTTTGCTGCGGTTACACCTGGGTCCGGAGTTTTCGCCCCGCGAAAATGGAAATGCTGCAGACCCCGTTTTAGTTTGAAAACTCTGGGGTTGCATTTCAGTGTAGACGGACAAAAATGGAGACTTTTGAAAATGAAGGCGTGGCTGCCCACATTCACTCACTGATTGGGTCTTCTAGATCATTGCATATCCTTCCCTGATTCGTTAAGCCCCTACCATAAGACCATTACGCTACCAGAAGACAATAACAGACCAGCCTCGACGACAGTGTAGTCGTTTGTTACTTTGAGAAAACAATTCCACCTCTCATCTGTCCACACAAAGGCATCCTTGCTTTTCCTCGCCATCATACTCATTGTTGTACCGGCTGGTCTGTGAATAGCAACCAACTGCAGAGTGAATAACCAATTTCCTTTTTACACTTGTACGTGCAATCTCGCATGCCCAGTGTGCATGAATGGTTATGTGACATGCATATTCGGTCGTGTAGTGTGGACGGAGATCTGAAACACAGTGCGGTTGTGTTGTTGTCCAGGCCTTGTCTGAGAATTCATTTGGAAAAGATTTTGCTCTTGTGAAGGTTTTGTTGCGACCAAAGCCAGGTTACATACCTAAGCTTCTTCCACTTAATTTCACAAGTTTCACAATTATCACTCCTAAATCTTTGCAATGTTACATTTTTATTCAAACTTTTATTCAAATTATGAATGGGTTATATACAGGAAGCGAGCAAAGAGTACTCCCTTTATAAACAATGAAGCTGATATCACGGCCTATCAGCAGGTAATGGATTGACCCTTATGTATGATAAAGTTGGTATCATTACGTTTTAAAAAAGGAAGTATTGACTTGCTAACCCTGATTCCCTGACTAATTGCAAAGTTGTGCTACTGGTACTTTTGACAACACTATTTCAGATCATCATCACACCTGGAGGTGTGATCACTATTTCAGATCATCATTACACCAGGATTTGACATAATCCACTGGAAATAATGCATCAGAATTAATGAAGCAACACACGGTGATTGGTATTGTGGATTATTTTTGAAAAACAGTTGGATATTGGGACCTATATTGTAAGTGAAGCAAAGGCCTATAGGCCTACAGGCCTATTAAGCACATTGTGACTGTGATCTCAGCACCCAGATATTTGGATCTTTGAGAACATATCTGTGCACAAAAGTCAATGGCAACAAGAAAAGCAGCCGAGATGGAAGAAATAAAGGTATCCTTAAAGTTTATGGCAGTTGAGATCAGCAAAGTTGCTACTCAACAACAAAGCATCCTGGCCCTCATGGAGGAGATACGTAACCTAAGAGAAATAGTAAATCTGAGAGACAAAAAGATTGACGAACTTGAACAAAGGATTGACGCATTGGAACAACAAACTTGGAGTAAAGATGTCATCATTACTGGACTAGAGACAAAGCATCGCAGCTATGCTAGAGCAGCAGCTGGAGCAAATGAAGGCGAGGATGCTCCCCCAGAAGAATTGCAGACATTGGAACAACAGGTTTTGCTGTACCTAAGCAGTAAACATATCGATCTGGATGAGAGTAATATCTCTAGCTGCTATGCAATCCCAAACAAGGATCGCAAAGAGAAGCCATCCATAATTGTACAGTTCGTTTCACAAAAGCACAAGATTGCGCTACTGCGACAGACCAGAAAATTAAAAGGTACCGGAGACTTGGCTTGATGATGACAAAGTGGGTGACGTGGGTCTTGAGGGATATGAATTGTATACTACCAATAGGAACAACAAAAAGGGCGGAGGAGTTGCTTTGTATATTGATCAATCATTAAGAAGTAAAATTGTAAAAAATGTTTCATACAGCATAGACAATGTTCTGGACTGTGTAACAGTGGAAATTGAAGTAGAAGGCTTCAGAAACCTAATTATTAGCTGTGTGTACAGACCACCAGGAACAAGTTTGTCAACATTTAATGAAAAAATTGCAGATTTAACAACAACAACATGACCACTGACAAAGTACAAATTGTGTGTGGAGACTTCAACATTGATATACTTAATCAACGTGTCCTCAAAGGTACTTCTGAGTTTATAAATATAATGTACAGCAATCATTTATGTCCACTCATTGACAAGCCAAGCAGAATTACAACAGAAACAGCAACACTAATAGATCACTAATAGATCATATTTTTACCAACAGATTTGAGATTTGAGGAAAAAGTTGTTGGGGGCTTATTTATTAGGGATGTTAGTGATCATTTGCCAGTGTTTTCAATATTTCCAATTTTTTTACACGAGAAAACAAGTCCCAGACAATTAATAAATTCATAAGAAGCTGCACGGCAAAAAAAATATTGAAGAATTCAAAAAGGAGCTTAGTAACCAAAACTGGTGTGATGTTTACACAGAAAGTGATGCAAATGTGGCATATGATACTTTCCTGTATAGATTTACTGAGCTGTATAATATCAATTGTCCCATGAAGAAGATTCAAAACCAAGAAAATAAATCAGCAAAAAAGCCATGGATAACTAAAGGCATTGAAAATGCATGCAAAAAGAAGAATACACTATATGCGAAATTTGTAAAAAAAAAACAGGACTATTGAGTCGGAAGAAAAATACAAAAAATATAAAAATAAATTGGTAAGTATTATCAGAAATAGTAAAAAGCAATATTTTTACACCCTCTTAGAACAACAAAAGCAAAATATGCAAGGAACTTGGAAAGTACTAAACAAAATTATTAAAAAAAACAAATAACAAATGAGAGTGTCCAAGTTATGTAAAAAATTTCAAACAATGAAGTCCTTATTATAAATCCAAAGGAGATAGCAAACGAATTCAATGACTATTTTGTTAATGTTGGTTTCAATCTGGCAAAAGGCATTACTGACTCAAAAAGTAAAAACATAAAGAGTTGTGAATATATCAGTAGGAACATTTCCTCCATGTATGTGTCTGACATTACCAAAAATGAAATACTGGAAATTGTGAATGGTTTTAAAAATAAAAGGTCAACCAATTGGACAGATATTGATATGAAACTAGTTAAAAATATAATCCATTTAATATTAGAACCTCTGACTTATATCTTCAATTTGTCCTTTAATTCTGGCGTGTTTCCAGATCAGATGAAAATTTCAAAAATGATTCCAATTTATAAGAGTGGTGACAGTCATTTATACTCAAATTATAGACCAATTTCATTATTATCCCAAAGTAAAAGCGTAAAGTAACTTGTGGGGTGCCCCAGGGTTCTTTGATTGGTCCTAAGTTGTTTATTTTATATATTAATGATATCTGTAAGGTATCCGATTTGTTAAAATATGTTTTATTCGCAGATGACACAACACTATCTGGGGATAATCTTCACCATCTAATTACTGATGTGACCAGAGAACTTTCCAGAATCAAGCAATGGTTTGACCGAAATAATCTTTTAATCTAGGTAAAACCAAATATATTATATTCAGTAATCGACAAATTAAAACCAGCATGAGCTTAAAGATTGATGATGTGGTACTAGAAAGGGTGAATGAAAACAAATTTCTTGGAATAATATTAGACCATAAATTATCCTGGAAACCACACATCGCTCATGTTCAATCAAAACTGTCCAAAACAATAGCTATATTACATAAAACCAAGTATTTTCTAAATACGCCCTCTCTGTATATTCTGTATTGTTCTCTTATTGTTCCATACATTTCTTACTGTGTTGAAATATGGGGGCATGCCTACACCACAAACACAAAACCTATTTTTATTTTACAAAAAAAAAAAAGCCATAAGGATAGTCAATCATTCACCGTATAATGAACCGACAAACTCTATATTCTGCAAATTTAAAGCAATAAAATTTTCCGATCTAGTCACTCTGAATACCGCTGTCTTTATGTTCAAAGTCAATAGGAAAATATTGCCTGAAAATATACTATGTTTGTTTGAAAACAGGGAACAGAAATATAACCTAAGAGGAGATGTGCAGGACTGAATTTATTTAGATTTTTCAGTGGATTTATCATTTTGTAAATGTGTATTCTAGTGAGGACTTTAATTTTGAAAAGCACAGACAACCTCTTAGTTCAGGAAGCAGGAAGTACTAGTAGTACTGCAATAGTTCAGAAAAATGTGGTAGCTGTGTGACATCTCTAAACATCACCTTTCTTTTCATCTGTTAGATGCAATGTCTGTAAGTATACAGTGTTAAATTTATTGTGTGATACATTTGAGAAGGTTATTTGATATTAAGATGTATATTTTCTTAGTTTAATTATCCTTGTGTTATTGTCAATCTGTAATTTTCCAATTTCATATTTAGTGATTGTATATTTTGTATATTTTTACAGTTTCACAGTTGAATCATAAACTTCAGAAACGACTTGAGGTGTCCAGCGAGGTTTTTGAGTCACTGTTTAACTTACTGGATAGTTAGATGTCAGAGAAATCTAATAAGGCCAGTACAGTGAAAAGACATCAATACAACAGACTGAGAAAGACGCTCAAGAACTGTATGGAATCAAGATTTAAACATTCCAAAGTTTCTATCACATCAATCTGATTTTTCTGCATATGATTAAGTCTCATATAAGCATGGCAGAAGGTCAGACAGACACAGCAGATCTTAAAGGCACAGTTGAAGATGTGCACTCTGTCAGCGCACATTCCTCAAAAGCATCCAGTCGTTCTTCAAGGGCATCCAGTCGCCACTCAAGCGCCAGCATAGCGGTTTTCAAAGCAAGAGCGAAGGCGGAAGCCGCGCAAGCCAGAGCAGCATATGCTAAAAGAGAAATAGAATTGAAAGTTGAACAGGCACGACTTCAAGCAACTCTGGAGGCTTTGCAAGAGGAAAAAGAAAAGGATGCTGCTTTGGTAGAAGCTCAGGTACTGGAGGAAGCATTGTTAGAAACAGAACGTAGCGCAGCCAGCGGAGTATCAGTTCCTGTTCCCATCGAGGACAGTCGAATCAGAACAGCGGATTATGTGAAAACACAATCTAAAGTCAGTAGTGGTATACTGCCATCTAGTGGAGGACAAGAAACTCAACCAGCACTTCAAGCTTCTCACTTAATAAGCCCAATTAAAACTGAGTCAGATTTCAAAAATGTACCAATTAGTTCACAAACCTTGGACTTTGGAGCAGACATGCGTCAAAATGCCACTAAAATGCATTACCATCCTTATCACTACCAAATGCAGAGTGTAGACCTCCTGATAAAGGAGACATTACATATGACCTCGCAAAGTATCTAGCTCGTACGCAACTTGTGACAGCAGGGCTTACTTACTTTGATGACAAGCCCATTAATTACTGGGCATGGAAATCATCTTTCCAAGGTCTTTCCCCAGCAGAAGAGCTTGATCTCTTAATCAAATACCTGGGTAGAGAATCTTCTGAACATGCACGGAGACTGAAAGCGGTTCACATCAGGAATCCATCAGGTGCGCTGATAATGACATGGCAGAGGCTTGAAGAAATATATGGTTCTCCAGAAGCAATTGAACATGCTCTTTTTGCCAAACTAGAAGATTTCCCCAGAGTGACAAACAAAGATCCACAAAAGCTTCGAGATTTAGGAGACATCCTTTCAGAACTAGAAGCTTGAAGGATACTTACCAGGTCTGGCATAATTGGACACTTCTAAGGGGGTGAATCCTATTGTGGAAAAACTTCCATATAACATTCAAGAAAAGTGGATGTCATTTGGATCCAAATATAAGCAAGAACATCATGTTGCTTTTCCACCTTTCTCAGTGTTTGCAAATTTTGTTCGTTCAGAAGCAAAAGCACGTACAGATCCTAGTTTCAGTACGATTCCTCATGCAGCGTTCCATCACAGCAACTTGAGACACATAGCACAAGAAATACCACCTCTCGACTCTGATGCTGAAATTCTTCTTTTACTGGGCAGAGATATCCTGCAAGTACACAAACAAATTAATGGTCCAAATAATGCCCCTTTCGCTCAAAAACTGGATTTGGGCTGGGTTGTCGTTGGGGATGTGTGTCTCAGAGGAGCTCATAGGCCATCTTCAGTTCATACTTTCAAGACTTTCATCTTGGATAATGGCCGTCACAGCTTTCTGAGTCCATGCTATAGTCAAATCAAGGTAAAAGAGAAATTGGATGTTAATCCACAATGGCAACAACCTCTAGAAACCACATCTGAGGACTCCATTCTGTTAGGGCCGGATGGTGAAATTGTTGGTTATTCAGTTTTCTCCTACACTGCAAATGATCATAAGATTGCTCCATCTGTGGAAGACACTAGGTTTCTTCAGATCATGGACAAAGAGTTTTTTCAAGACAGCTGCAACAGTTGGGTTGCTCCGCTTCCCTTTCGTGAGCCCAGACAAAGTCTACCCAACAACAGAGACTATGCATTCAAACGTCTTCTCGCGCAGCGAAACACTGTGAACAAATGATCACAGATGAAAGCACACTTCCTGGATTTTATGGATAACTTGCTAAAAAATGAGCATGCAGAAATTGCACCACCTCTTCAGCAAGGTCAGGAAGTGTGGTACTTGCCGCTGTTTGGGGTGAACCACCCTAAGAAACCAGACAAAATTCGAGTTGTCTTTGATTCAAGTGTGCCATATGAGGGAGTTTCACTGAACAATGTACTTCTCACAGGCCCTGATTTGAATAACAGCCTGCTAGGGGTCCTGATGAGATTCCGTAAAGAGCCTGTGGTTATTACTGCTGACATACAGCACATTTTCCATTGTTTTCTGGTTAGGGAGGATCATAGGGATTATCTTAGGTTCCTGTGGTACAGAAACAATGACCTTGACAACAAAATTGTGGATCATAGAATGCGTGTGCATGTTTTTGGGAATAGCCCATCACCAGCAGTGGCTATTTATGGCCTACGGAGAGCAGCCAAAGAACATGAAGAGAGGTTCGGCAGTGACACCAGAAAGCTGGTGGAGAAGGAGTTCTATGTTGATGACATGCTGAAATCATGTGCTACACAGGCAGAGGTGATCGGCCTTCTTAAACGTACACAAGAAATGCTTGCAGTGTCTAACCTTAGACTGCACAAGATTATCTCTAACTGTCCAAATGTGATTGAAGCCTTTCCTTTGGAAGATCGTGCTGAGGGCATTAAAGATCTGCAACTTTTCTAAAATGGCCTTCCCATCTTACGTAGTCTTGGTGTGTCCTGGAATGTTGCAACAGACTCTTTCATGTTTCATGTTTCAGACGATGACAAGCCTTTCACTCGGAGAGGTGTCCTATCTACCGTGAATGGCTTGTATGACCCTCTTGGATTCCTTGCTCCTGTCACTATACAAGGAAGGTTACTGTTAAGGGAACTTACCAAACAAGGTGAAGGCTGGGATTCCCCTTTGCCTGAGGACATGGAGGCAGAGTGGAAAAAATGGAAAAAATCTCTTCAAGATTTGAAAGAGCTGCAAATACCACGTGTTTGTATACCCATTCCTCTGTACGATGTTCAGAGTAAAGAACTTTGTGTTTTCGCTGATGCCTCAGTCAAAGCCATTGCTGCTGTTGGATACCTGAAGGTGACAGATCATCATGGTCACACAAATGTTAACTTATTATTTGGGAAATCCAAATTAGCACCACAGCCAGACATTACAGTCCCAAGACTGGAGTTGTGTGCTGCTGTATTAGCAGTGGAGATTGCAGAGTTGATTGTGGAAGAGATGGACATGACTTTACCATATCTGGTACTATACTGACAGCAAGGTAGTACTAGGCTACATTTATAATCAAACACGGAGGTTCTATGTCTACGTGAACAACAGGATTCAACGTATACATAAATCCAGTTCGCCTGCACAATGGCGATATGTTCCCACAGAGCTTAACCCAGCAGACCACGGAACCAGATCTGTACCTGCAGCATCATTAGTTTCCAGTTCATGGCTCACAGGCCCACACTTCTTGCATAATTCTCAGCTTCGGTCTGAATCACAAAAGTCATTTGTGCTTGTGGATCCAACCTCAGATTCATGTGGTTTCAAACCTTACTGAAGTTCCCAAGGTCACATGGAATTCTGAGAGATTTAGCAGATTCTCTAACTTTAACACTCTCATCAGAGCAATAGCATGTCTGATTCACATTGCCAGATCTTTCTCCAAATGCTTGCAAGATGATAGTTGCAGAGGATGGCATATCTGCTGCAAAGGTCCTTCTGAAGAAGAGCTGGACAAAGCAAAAATCCTTGTGTTGAAGAATGCTCAATACGAGAGTTATCCAACAGAGATTAAAAGCATCACTGCAACTCACAACCTTCCTCATAAGAGTGTGTTGAGGAAACTATCTCCTGTCCTTGACAACGATGGCTTACTTCGAGCAGGGGGTCGTATTGTGAGGTCAGGTCTGGAAACTTGTGAAGTTAACCCTATTATCATCCCGGGTACACATCATGTGGCAAAACTGATTGTGCGACATTATCATGCGTCTGTGGAACATCAAGGCAGACACTTTACAGAAGGTGCTGTCAGAGCTGCCAGATTTTGGCTTGTAGGAGGTAAGAAGTGCATACGCAGTTTGCTTTTCAAGTGTGTAATCTGCAAGAATCTGCGAGGGAAGACAGAGCATCAGCAGATGTCTGATTTGCCAGTGGAACGGTTGACAGTAGCTCCACCCTTTACCTATGTGGGTGTTGATGTTTTCGGACCATGGGAAGTGACTGCCCGTAAGACCAGAGGAGGTCAAGCTAATTCCAAGAGGTGGGCAGTTATGTTTTCATGTATGTGCTCAAGAGCTGTCCACATTGAAGTAATCGAGGTAATGAGCTCTAGTAGTTTCATCAATGCCTTAAGGAGATTTTTTGCAATCAGAGGGCCAGTTAAACAACTGCATTCAGATCGAGGTACAAATTTCGTTGGAGCTTCCCGTGAACTCAAAATGGATGAATCTTGTGTCAGCTCAGAGAATGTGCAGAAATATCTGAAAGAACACAATTGCACCTGGATATTCAATCCACCTCATGCCTCTCATATGGGTGGTCACTGGGAGAGAATGATCGAGATTGCACGTCGCATTCTTGACTGCATGCTACTTAAAGAGAAGTCTTCCCGTCTCACACATGAGGTCTTGACGACGTTCATGGCGGAAGTTACTGCAGTGATGAATTTACGGCCTTTAATCCCAGTGTCCTCTGACCCAGAATTTCCCTTTATTCTCACCCCTGCAACTCTTTTGACACAAAATACAGGTGCAACACTTCCCCCACCTGGAGACTTCGGGAATAATGAGTTGCTTAACCCTCTGAGGTCGACAAACGCGCCGGCGCGTTTTGCTGGATTTTCTCCACATTGTAGCACTATAAACTTAAATTTCTCCGTCATTTATGGTCATACAGAAAAAAGAAATATAAAAAAAGAATCTGTGATATTTCTACTTTTGTATGTGTCCACTTACAATCAAATCAAAACATTGTGCTTTTGTAAAATAAAGAAAATAAACAGGGTGTGCGTTCTGCCTCTCCGTCGCGGTGAACTTTTTTTTCTTGAGCACGTCTATAAACTGAAACAAAACTCTGCGAATACTTGTCACACAGTTATGAGCCATAAACCTTTATAAACATATAAGTGTGTACTTTTAAATGATCGGATTCAAAACGAAAACAAATATTCTCTGTTTAAGTAATTTGTATAAAACCAACAAGATGTCCAGATTCTCAAACGCTTGCTCATTACAGTTAATTTGGCCACGCCTACTCGCGCAAAAGAGATTCACATGCAAATCTCCACATGGAACGCGATCGCCCTCATTACCTCAACAACAAAACACTTCACTTCACTTTTCGTCGAGTTTGAAAGACGTGGCTGAGCTTACATTGGATTTACATCAGGAGAAGAAGAACGCGATTTGAAGACAAGAAAGATAAGGTAAGAAATTCTTACATATTAGTTTGCTATTGTTGCATAAATTTCACATTGCAGTTGAACTGTTGCTAGATGGTGAATATTATAATATTTAGACCCGTGTTTACTGTTACTGTGTTTGTGGATATCTGCTCAAACGTAGATATGTATTTGGTAACCATAATGTTTTATATTTGAGCTGATCGCGTTTGAATGTATCTTATTTTGGATCGTGATCACGTTTGAATGTATCATATTTTGGATCGTGATCGCATTTGAATGTATCATATTTTGGATCGTGATCGCATTTGAATGTATCATATTTTGGATCGTGATCACGTTTGAATGTATCATATTTTGGATCGTGATCGCATTTGAATGTATCTTATTTTGGATCGTGATCACGTTTGAATGTATCATATTTTGGATCGTGATTGCATTTGAATGTATCATATTTTGGATCGCGATCGCGTTTGAAAAACAAACAGCTTCATGTTTTTACTATTATCTCATTTCATATGGACCACGAATGGAAACATTTTAGGTAACATGATAATCAATATATTTTTCTCTAGCTTAGTTGTTACTTAAATCTTTTGGAAGATTTATACTGTTATAGGTTATTATTATTTTATCCAGCACTGCGCATAGCTTATGCCTACAAGGCACAACAAACCTGGTGTTCACTGTTCATTATATCTTGTTGCAAACATTTGTGTGTGTGTGTGTGTGTGTGTTCTGTGAATTTTAAAAAACAATTTTAACCAGAAAAATCTAAAATTTATTCCCAAAATCGTGCAGGCCTTTCTCTTGATATCAGTATGTTCACTTTTTTTTCAGGGCCCAGATGACACTGAGGACTGCTGAATTCAAAATTCACATGAGTCTCTGTACATGGTAAAGTGAAAATCAAACACCTTGGAAATTAAAGGTATGTATGTTTTTAGGAATGGCACAAAGGTCTCTGTCTTTGGATCATTGTTTTCAATAAGTGCTTTTTTGGCATGTGTTGTGTATCTTTGGACGATGCTGTGTTGTAAATAAATCCAAACAATTTAAAAGCCATTATTTTTTAAATCTCCTCATTTACAGTATTGTGCAAGGTTGCTCAGAATGACAGGGCCTGATAGCTCCTAATAGGGCCGTTAGGGGAGGTTCTTTGTCTTTCTCAGGTGAGAAAAGCTTACATATTAATGAGCTCTCGCATAAGGCTTTTTCACACAAAACACGTCATAAAATTTTTAAATCAATATATTGTCTTATCTGAATGAGCAGTCAGGGTGATTTTCACATAGTTTTGCAGCAAATATTCTAGGCTACGTGATACAATTTTCAAAAGTCTTGTGAAGAAATAATCAGTATGGGTTTCATGGCCTTATTTCAGTGAGAATTTTTTTTTGTATTTTCACAAACCACGCATAAATGTCATTATCTCAAAACTACAAACTTTTACATACATGCTGTTGATATATTATTGTAGCAGAGTTTGTGCTGAATACAGTGTAATTAGACTTTAACCATGAAAATGTCACAAGTAACAGAAATAACCAGAAATGTCAGAGCATGTCAGAACACCTCCAGGGCCCAGAAAACAGCTCAGACCTCAGAGGGTTAAGGAAGAATGGAAACAAGTGCAAAGGTTGGCAGATGTCTTCTGGACAAGATGGAAAAAAGAATACCTTAGTACTTTGCAACACCGACGAAATTGGCAAGACAAAAAAACATTTGAAAGAAGGGGATATTGTCTTGGTAAAGAACATACAAGTGAACAGAAATGAGTGGCCAATGGCAATCATTGTGAAAACATCACCAAGCAAAGATGGATTGGTGAGGAAAGCTGATGTCAAAGTGACTAAGGATGGCATTCAGAAGATCCTGTCACGTCCTGTCTCTAAACTTGTCCTTCTTCTGTCACCTAATGATAAGCTATAAGTTGATTTGGGATTCTAAAAACCCCAGGCGGGGGGTGTGCAGGACTGAATTTATTTAGATTTTCAGTGGATTTATCATTTTGTAAATGTGTATTCTAGTGAGGACTTTAATTTTGCAAAAGCACAGACAACCTCTTAGTTCAGGAAGCAGGAAGTACTAGTAGTACTGCAATAGTTCAGAAAAATGTGGTAGCTGTGTGACATCTCTAAACATCACCTTTCTTTTCATCTGTTAGACGCAATGTCTGTAAGTATACAGTGTTAAATTTATTGTGTGATACATTTGAGAAGGTTATTTGATATTAAGATGTATATTTTCTTAGTTTAATTATCCTTGTGTTATTGTCAATCTGTAATTTTCCAATTTCATATTTAGTGATTGTATATTTTGTATATTTTTACAGTTTCACAGTTGAATCATAAACTTCAGAAACAACTTGAGGTGTCCAGCGAGGTTTTTGAGTCACTGTTTAACTTACTGGATAGTTAGATGTCAGAGAAATCTAATAAGGCCAGTACAGGAGAGAACATGTTTAAAAAACAAATGTACAGAACAAACTTTAAAATGAACACCATTTCGGTAAAAGGGGTCGACTTGTGGAATGGTCTCACCGATGATCTTAAGAGGAGAAATTCCATTCATTATTTTAAAAAACAGTTTCAAATCTTAATTTTTGACAAATATATGGATGCTTAAAGGAACACTCCACCGTTTTTTGAAATAGGGCTTATTCACCTTCTTTCCTACATTTAGATAGGTGGGCAAATGCATTTTTGTCTCAGTGCATGCATTGTTTTAGTTTGACAGGGTCGGCGCTAGCTTAGCTTAGCATAATGAATGGAATCCTTTGTTGCCAGCTAGCATGTCCTGAGTAAAAGTGATATATAAAAAAAAAAAACCACCTAATTACTTCTTGTGGCCTGCATATTCACAACGAGTACAAATAGCGATGCAGATTAACACTAGGCGATTTCCTAGGCAGATATTGACTTATATATTAAGGGCTATATTAGGGGGAAGCACAGGCGAAGCACTGCTACTTGGGCATGATATCTCTGCGCCCTAGTAGCAGTGCTTCGCCTGTGCTTCCCCCTAATATAGTCCCAAGTCAATATCTGCATAGGAAATCGCCTAGTGTTAATCTGCATCACTATTTGTACTCGTTGTGAATACGCAGGCCACAAGAAGTAATTAGGTGGGGTTTTTTTGTTTTTGTTTTTTTATATCACTTTTACTCAGGACATGCTAGCTGGCAACAAAGGATTCCATTCATTATGCTAAGCTAAGCTAGTGCCGACCCTGTCAAACTAAAACAATGCATGCACTGAGACAAAAATGCATTTACCCACCTATCTAAATGTAGGAAAGAAGGTGAATAAGCCCGATTTAAAAAAACGGTGGAGTGTTCCTTTAAGAAAAATTGTCTAAGATAAGTTTATGTATAATTGTTGTGCATAAATTGAAACAACACAAGCAACAAACAAACATTTGTAATTACTTAAAAAAAAGTGCATATGTGTGTATGCATGTATGTATATGAGTATATATATAGTATGTATATATATGTATGTGTGTATGTATATATATGTTTATACATGTATATTGTTTATGCTTAATTTTTGATGGGTAGATGTTGTTTTGTAAATAGGGTAGGCGTAATAAGCCACGGCTTCAGCCTACACCTTTTCGGTTACCCTCCTTGTTTGTAATGAATTTGCTGTACATACATTTTGTTCTATGTTTAGTAACCGAATAAACCTTCATTCATTCATTCAGTGTGTGTGTGTGTGTGTGTGTGTTTGTGAATAATTTCCAGAACAGGGTCAGTGAATGCTGGCGCGTTTGGCTGCCGCTACTCTCCGGTGTTTTTGTTTGTTTGTTCCCAGTATATTTGTTTTATGTTTTGTTTTATGTTTCGTGCGCTACTTCAAACGTTACCGGATCTGTGATTGCATCACAGCATAACATCATTGTAGCCAGCACTGGACTGAGCCCTGTTTCCCTGGAGGCTTGCTTATTTCGTGCTGGATTACTAGACCCGGCCAGGAGACCTACTACGCATATTGACTGATACCAAAACGTGGAATTATTTCATTCATCTGCTTGGATTGTTTGGCTTGGTTTGGCTCGGTCAAGACTGCTAAGTGTTTCCCAAACTGACGGGCAGCTTTTGCTTTATGCGAGCAAAACGTTACTGGATCTTCAAATGTTACCGGATCTGTGATAGCATCACAGCATAACATCACTGTAGCAGGCGCTGGACTGAGCCCCTTTTCCCTGGAGGCTTGCTTATTTCGTGCTGGATTGCTAGACCCGGCCAGGAGACCTAACGTACTATGCATATTGACTGATACCTAAACGTGGAATTATTTCACTCATCTGCTTGGATTGTCTGGCCCGGTCAAGACTGCTAAGTGTAACTGACGGGCAGCTGCCACGCATCCCCCCCCTTTTCCCTGTTTTGCTTTATGCGAGCCCTCTCAGGAGTGATCCACTAACACCGTTCGTTGGTAAGTCTCTGCTTGCTTTGCTTTGTAAGAGAGTTTTTGCCTATTTGAACTGTTGTTGCTACACAAGGGATTTGGCCACCTCCGTTGCTTGTCCCTTAGAGTGCAAAGTGGTTGCCCTGTTGGCTAACGTGTTAAGTTTACAGAGGTTGGGTCTGAGTGCATGGCTATTTGCTGTTGTGTTTGGTACACTTGTTTGGACTGAGCTAAATGGTGTTCTACACATACCCCTTCCTAATGCATTTAACAATCGTGACGCTGTTCTGGTTTCTTGTCTATGGGCCAGAATACTTATGCTACGGAGAGCCTAATTATACGCATGGGCTCCTCTATGACTCTGGCATGGCATTAAGATACTCGTCAACTTATCTCCACTACCTCGGGAACAAAGTCTATAAAATTCCAGATGTTCTCCGTGCACACCAACATCTTGGTCTGCTGCGTCGTCCCAAATTTTTACATAGGGGCTCTGGTCGGAAGTTTGCTCGCTACCACCACTCTAACAACATCGATTCACTGTGGAGTTTGTCTCGTAGAGAGACGTCACCTATTGCGGGGCGAACTGTCGACTTTGAGAACTTACACTCCATAAAGCTGATAAAAGCCTCTCTGGACTACCCTGCCTCTAGAAATGCGCAGTTTGGCTTGTTTAATGTGCGGTCTCTTAACAACAAAGCACCTTTTATCAATGATGTCATTACTGATGCTGGTATTGATTTATTTTGTTTGACTGAAACTTGGCAGATACCAAATGATCTTATTACATTGAATGAAGCTACTCCTCCTGGTTATGAGTTTGTTGCTAAGCCACGTTTAACTGGCCGAGGAGGTGGCCTTGCTGTGGTCTTCCGCTCCAGCTATAGGGTTGTATCAGTGCCCGTGCAGGATTATGCATCATTTGAATGTCTAGCCTTGAAATTCACTGGTGGGTTACCGCTCCTGTTATTACTTGTTTATCGGCCTCCAAAAATGTCTTCTGTTTTTATTAAGAAATTTTCTGAATTACTCGCATCTGTTAGTCCTATGTACTCATCCATCCTGGTGCTTGGCGATTTCAATATACATGTAGATTCTGGAAACTGTAATTTTGCTGTACAATTTCTGAATCTGTTAGACTGTTTTGACCTCACTCAGCATGTTGATTTCCCTACCCACTCAAAAAGCCACATATTAGACCTTGTCTGCACCGCCGGCATCATGCCAACTAAGGTGTGTCCTAAAGATCTTTCTGTGTCTGACCATAGAGCCATTATGTTCAATCTTGCTGTTCCTGAGCCTCTCCATCGCCAACGTGACTCTCGCTCCATCACATATAGGAACACTAAGAATATTACTACAGCTGCTCTGTAAGACACTCAAAATTTGAAATCCATCATGGAGCCATTGGATGTTTGTATTGATGACTTAGTCCGGCTGTACAACACACATCTTGCTGACTCTTTTAATCTTCTTGCACCCCTGAAGACACGCCTAGTCTCCTTCACTCACTCTGCTCCATGGTTTACACCTGAGCTTCGTAAAATGAAGGCGGCTGGACGTCAGCTAGAGCGACTTAGTTGGAAGACTGGCCTAACCGTCCATGCCCTGGCATACAGTGATCATGTCTCCACTTACAAAGAGTCTCTCAACCAGGCTAAGACCATGTATTACACCACCATCATTGACAGAGGTTATAACAATCCGAGAGCCCTCTTCTCCACTATTAATAAGTTAACCAAACCTACTTAAAACTTTTCCACTTACCCCATCCACTAAACTCTGTTGTGAATTCCTTGAATTCTTCCACAGCAAAATTAGCTTGATCTATAAACAGCTTCAGACAAACCAGACAACTCAAGATGATGCCCCTCCCTCCCCATGTGCAACACTAAACAGATCCTTTTCTGCCTTTTCACCTGTTGATGAACAGGATGTTTTTGACCTTGTCAGTAAGTCTAGGCCTACCACTTGCCTCCTTGACCCTATGCCCACCCCACTGGTTAAGGTCTGCCTATCTGTCCTCTGTCCCCTCCTGGTACAAATAATAAACTCTTCCCTCGCTCTGGGCTCTGTTCCTCTGTCTCTCAAAACAGCAGCTATCACTCCTGTTTTGAAAAAGCCTGGGGCAGCTGCAGAGGATTATAAGAACTATCGGCCCATCTCTAACCTTCCGTTCATTGCAAAGCTCCTTGAACGTACAGTTGCCAAACAGCTCCAAGAGTACCTCAATTGTCATGGCTTTTGGGAAAAGTTTCAGTCTGGTTTCAGGGCCATGCACAGTACTGAGACTGCCCTGGTTAAGGTAGTCAACGACCTGCTGTTAGCTGCTGACTCGGGCCATGCCAGTATTCTCATTCTCCTCGATCTCACAGCTGCCTTTGACACTGTTTGCCACAACCACTTACTTTCTCGATTGGAGACCTTGCTTGGTATCACTGGTGTTCCACTGTCCTGGTTCAAATCATATCTCACTGATAGACAACAGTTTGTTTCAATTGGGAATTTCAGATCTCCAAATTCACCCCTCTTACATGGTGTCCCCCAGGGTTCTGTCCTAGGTCCCCTGCTGTTCATAATTTACATCTTTCCCCTTGGCCAGATAATACAACATTATGGTATCAATTACCATTGTTATGCAGACGACACTCAGATTTACATTCACACCAATCCCGCTCACACATTATCATTATCCAATCTGGTTAGCTGCTTAAATTCCATTAACAACTGGATGATTCAAAACTTTCTCAAACTCAATCAAGATAAGACGGAAGCTATTCTCATTTCCACCCCTAACATTCTAAAAAAACTTAAACATCTGCAGCTATCTATCCCTGCCTATTTCACTGCAACTTCTGCGGAAGTTAGAAATCTGGGCGTAATCTTTGATCCTACTCTTTCTTTTGAGTCACATATTAAAAATATCACCAGAACATCTTTCTTCCATCTCAAAAGTATCTCCAAACTGCGCCCCTTCCTCAACTCATCTGCTGCAGAAACAATTATACATGCATTTATCACATCAAGGCTTGACTACTGCAATGCTCTATTTCTCGGCATTCTGGAAAAAATCCTAAATGGGCTGCAGTATGTCCAAAATTCTGCTGCAAGGCTGCTCACCCACACCAGGCCCTGGGATCATATTACTCCTATCCTCCAGCAGTTGCATTGGCTTCCTGTCCACTACCGCATCCATTATAAAATCCTTCTCCTTGTTTATAAATCCCTACATAATTTGGCCCCATCCTACCTATCAGATCTCCTCACCCCATACCTGCAATCCCGCACCCTTCGCTCTAGTGATGCATGTCTCTTAGCAGTTCCTACATCTCGGCTTCGCTCCATGGGTGACAGGGCCTTTAGTGTGGCAGGTCTTAAAATGTGGAATGCCCTGCCACTTGAGATGCGCCAAAGTACAAGTGTATCCATTTTTAAAACTAAATTAAAAACACATTTTTTTAGTTTAGCTTACTTGTCAGCCCGCTGATTTTGCTTGCACTGTCTTCACCTCGTGCTCAGTTCACTCATGTATGCCATTTGAGGGTGTTTATATTTTCTCTGCATCTTGCCATTTTATGTACGTATGTAATGTGTATGTAATCTATGTCCCAAGCTGACTGTACTGTCTATACTGTCAGTGAATTCCATCATCCATCATGGATGTAGCTGCATTGTTGTTGTTGTTTTTTTTTTTTGTATGTTCTTTACTATACCAATTTGTACAGTGTCCTTGGGTACCTTGAAAGGCGCTTTTCTAAATAAAATTTATTATTATTATTATTTATTCGAGGGTGTTCCCATAGCATCAGCTACTGACACAGTGTCTTGTTCCCCACTCCAGCTTTACATACGTGACAAGATGTTTTAATGAGCCAATTGAATCTCTTTTTCTGACAGTCATTTTTAATGCATGCGATGGAAGAACAAGAACGCTCTTCCAGTCCTCTGACAAGGGTTTTGATGTGAACACGGATGGGACTGTAACGCTGAAGAGACAAGTGACTCTTCATGAAGGCCACAAGGTGTTTTCTGTGGACGCTTGGGACTCCAGTGGCAAGAAGCACACGGTATCTGTCAGAGTTGAGCGTGTCCATCATCATCATGAGGACCATCACATGGACACGATCATGAACATCTCCTCTACACAGGTACAAACTAGTTGCTTGGGTTTATTAAACACAATTTATCTTTGGTGGTATGGTACCTTATGGGGGTTCTTGCTCCATAATTAATGACATACAGAGCTTTAGCATTAACCATCAGCTTGAGTGATATACAGATGATTAAGACACTTTAAGTCAAGTCAAGTCAAGTTTATTTATATAGCGCTTTTCACAACACAGGTTGTATCAAAGCAGCTTCACAGTAATAAATTAGAACAATACATCAATGTTTGTTTCTAGTGGAACGTCTACGTTTGGTAATGCTGATCAATAGTATCGTTGATTGATTAATTAAATTCAATATCCCCAACTGAGCAAGCCAAAGGCAACAGTGGCAAGGAACCGAAAAACTCCATCAGGTGACCTAATGGAGAAAAAAAAAACCTTGGGAGAACCCGGGCTCAGTCGGGGGCCAGTTCTCCTCTGGCGTTTATGAACTAGAGGTCGGATTTAACTGTAGGATTAAAAGTATTATATGAATGCCTGGCTAAAGAGATGCGTCTTTAATCTAGTTTTAAACTGGGAGAGCGAGTCTGAGCAACGAACAGTATCCGGAAGACTGTTCCAGAGTTTTGGTGCTAAATGTGAAAATGCTCTCCCTCCTTTGGTAATGTCTTTAAAGTAAAACAGTTTTAACATGTAGACGTAGCAATAAATCCCTGGACGTTTATACTGTAGCTTGGCTATGAGGATGACTGTCTCTCGGCGATGCTGTCCGTGACAGCTAGGACTTGAAAGCCTTGGTAATCTGAAACAAAGAGACGACAGCCAGAAGGTGCACAGAAATATGCTTGATGCTTAAAGTTGGGAGGGCGAGCAGTTTGAGCATGCTTACCGAGCAGTAGTACTGCGTATATATATCCTCCCGGTCTAATAGGAGAGTGGTAGTGGTTGGCACAATTTGACGGCTGACCGCATCAGCTGATCGCAGCCTATGTCTACGTGGCCTGTCTGAACTAACGCTGCGCTCCATTTCACCCAAAAATGAAAGAAAAAAATGTCAGTTACTCACGCTCATGTCGTTACAAACCTGTAAGACTTTCATTCATATTCGAAACACAAGAGAAGATATTTTAAATGAAATCTGAGAGCTTTCTGTCCCTCCATTGACAGTCCATGCAACTACCACTATATTGCTTCAAAAAGTTCATGAAGAGATTAGTCCACATTTTCTGAAGCGACACAATTGCTTTATATGATGAACAGGTGTTTCACTAGCCTGTCTGAAATCCTGTGCTGACCAAATCCTGTGGCCCATATCTTTACAAAGATCTTCACCAGATCACTGGCTTCAACTGTCCCACAATCATCCCCATCCCAAATTCCAAAATCACAGGACTGAATGACTACAGACCTGTTGTTTTAACGTCTGTGGTCATGAATTCATTTTAAAGACTGGTGTTGGCCCACCTGAAGGACATCACAGGACGCTTGCTGGACCCCCTTCAGTTTTTCTCTTATCGAGCAAACGGGTCTGTGGATGATGCATTCAACATGGGACTGCACTGCATCCCACAACATCTTGACAGACCAGGGATTTATGTGAGGATCCAATTTGTGGACTGCACCATCACCATCAACACCATCCTCCCAGATATCCTCCAGACCAAACTAACCCAGTTCTCTGTTCCTAGCTCCATCTGTCAATGAATCACCAGCTTTCTGACAGCTAGCTAGTGAGACTGGGAAAATTCCCGTCCAACACCTGTGCAATCAGTACTGGCGCCCCCCAGGGGTGTGTGCTCTCTCGACTGCTCTTCTCCCTGTACACCAACGACCCTTCAGTCAAGCTCCTGATGTTTGCGGATGACCTTTTGCGGATCAGTTCAACCTGATTCTGCAGGTCTACTCTGCAGTCGTTACATGCTCAAGTGCACTTACGGCGTGTCTGAATCCACTTTTGCTAAATTAACGACGGGAAAAATGGTCTGCGCGCCCGGCGCATGATCCAAAAGGGTTGTCTCTATTATCTTAATGAGTAATGGGTGTGTTTTGTCTCTATTCTCTTAATGAGTAATGGGTGTGTTTTGGGCTTTACGTGCAATAAACCAATCAGAGTCTCATCTCCCTTTTCCTTTAAAAGCCAGCATGGCGGATTCGATATTTAAATGGCGGAATTTGCAAGCGGAAAAACTGAACGCTTCTCTAGCGAGGAAACGGATCTGCTCGTGCACAAGGTTAAAGCTGTGTGTGTGTGTGTGTGTGTGTGTGTGTGTGTGTGTGTGTGTGTGTGAAGTTAAAGCCCACAAGCATACCATCTACGGGACAAGCCGGATTCCACCATATCTTTATGTACACAATAGTAATCTTTTACATTGTAATCATTTTTTGGTAACACTTTATAATAACTACATGCTATTAATCATTAGTTAAGCATTAGCAAACAGATAATTTGTCATTTATAAAGCATTAATATACATTAATAAGCAGTTTATAAATACAGTTATAAATGCTTTCTTCTTGATTTATAAGCATATCTATAATGTGTTTAATAATTGTGTCTTCATACTTTATTAATGAACAATTTATCATTTCTAAATGAAGTATTGCATTATTTACAAACCGGTTATTTAGGAGTTGTCAGTGATTCATAAGATCACTTAGAAAGTTTAAGTAAATGATTAATAAACTGTTTAAATACATATTATTATTCAGGCATATAGTAATAGTTACTTAGTGTGTTGTTAAATGCTTTATTAACATGTATTTCTACTGTAATTCATGGTTAATTCAGGTAGTTATAAAGCATTTAGTAGTGGTCAGTTAACTATTTTTGTGAGCTCATCTAAAGTGAGGACTAGTTATGCCTCGTAAAGCATTTATAAAGGAGATTTAAAGGTTGTTAAATATTTTTATGTTCTGTATCACTGTGTTGTGTTTGTTTCCTTTTTCTGTTTAGAAGATCAGTGAGCCTTTAAATCTCCTTTATAAATGCTTTACAAGGCATAACTAGTCCTCACTTTAGATGAGCTCACAAAAATAGTTAACTGACCACTACTAAATGCTTTATAACTACCTGAATTAACTACATTTACTTACACTTTCTAAGTGATCTTGTTACTCAATGACAACACCTAGTTTGTAAATAATGGTAAATAATGTAACTGGTTTGTAAATAATGCTATACTTCATTTAGAAATGATAAATTGATCATTAATAAATTATGAATATACAATTATTAAACATATTATAGATATGCTTATAAATCAAGAATAAAGCATTTGTAGCTGTATTTATAAACTGCTTATTAATGCCTGTTAATGCTTTATAAATGATGAATTAACTGTTTAGTAATACTTAACTAATGATTAATAGTGTGCAGTTATTACAAAGTGTTACCCATTTTTTATATATATTTGGCATGTTTGTGTGCTGCTGCATCTCTGTGTGTGTAATAAGCAGAGTGTGTGTGTAATAAGCATAGTGTAAGCGAGTTATAGGCTCATATTTCTAATGCGCTCTTTAAATAACAAAAAAATACTGCGCTTTAGACCAGGTTTCAGTCAGTCAACGGTTCAGTCTATTTCAGTTCCTCAAAATAGCACCTGGTTCTCAGACCAGCAGCCCATGGGCGAACAGATGGGCACAAATGCATTTGCTATTAAACAACGTGGAGCAGGAGAAAAAAAAAACATTAAAGAAAAAAAAACCCTTTAAAGATTCCACAGTGTATAATATGTATACAGATCAACAACAAAGAGCTTGTTTTTATTTTAAATGAGCCGAACTGCGATACCGAACAGGACCACATGGAGAAGCCAAAAACGCCTAAATCAAACACCTTGACCTGACTGCATAAACGTACAATTACTAAACACAGCAAACATTATCCTGAGTGTGTGTGTAAACTGAAATGTGTCTGTACATAAATGCAGCATGCGATCGGTGATCGAGAGCACACATACACAGTTTGTTGTTTGTGCATCAATATAACAGACTCTCACACGCTTACTGTACGACTCCTGTACGTCACCAAAACTGCGCTCTTCAGAAACAATCACAGAATATGACAGAACTCGTGTTAAAGCAAAACTCACACTGGAATGAGTAATACACTAAAAACACAATGTGAGTCTCTATTCTCTCTGATATCTCTGATGTAATCAGCCTGGCCTTCTTTACATTAACGCTGTTTTGGACTGATTGTTGAATGAATTTGATTACTGGATCACTGAAAACTTTCACAGAGTTTAACGGTTTAAAATGATCTGATTGCAAACAGAGATGCAGAATCTGGGAAATTTCCTCCTACCAGGGTTACAGACACTTGTAGATGCTCAGTGTGATCTAACTGTGTGACGAAAATTACGTTAATGACGTACTTTAGTTATTTTCGTATATTGTGTTAAATTATTTTAACGTGTTAAGGGTTTTGAAATTAATCACATGCGTTATCGCTAACAGCACTAATTTATATATATATATATTATTTTTTATCTGTCTTTCTGTCTGTGCACTGGAAGCTTCTGTCATGAAGACAAATTGCTTGTGTTGTAAGCATACTTGGCAATAAAGTTCTTTCTGATTCTAAAGATGCAATTATCCAGATATTTGATGGTTTGTGTGCTGTGTTTAACTGTAAACAAAAACGTTTTGTTGCTCATTGTCTTTTACTAACATTTTCAGATGGAATCTCCCGCTGATGATCTGGTTCTGATGTTTCCAAAGTCGTCTTCGGGTCTGAAGAGAGCAAAGAGAGGTTGGGTTATTCCTCCAGTCAATGTGCTTGAGGATGGCAATGGTCCTTTCCCAGATCTACTGGTCCAGGTGAGAGAAAGTCATGAAGGGAATGTTCAAATGAGATTGAGAGGTTTGTCTGTTATTGACTTTGTTCTCTTATTTCTTTCTATATTTAGATACAGTCGGACTATTCTAAGGAAGCTCAGATGCAATACAGGATCTCAGGTGAAGGAGCGGATCTGGACCCTAAGGGGATTTTTACCATAGGAAGATTATCAGGGAATCTGTATGTGACTGAACCACTTGACAGAGAAAAAAAAGCTTCATACAGAGTAAGTTGATTTTTATTGCATTTCAGCATTGGATTATCTGCTCGTTCTTAGTTCTTTGAAAGCTAAAATAAAAAAGTATATAAAATATACTGATAAAAAAAAGGCCCTGTGAAATAGCTTGACACTTAATTTACTTTTCATGTTTAAAGAGACTATACATTGTTTGTAATTTGTATATCAACTAAAAATGTATTCATGACTACACTTGCAAATAGATGTGTCAAAGCTAACAGACATGGAATAAAAAATGCAACTCTAATTTATTTGTTTTCAAACAACCTCAGATATTTGTCTCTTAACATGCCTGTATCTCTTCTCCTGTCTTTAGCTTGTAGTTCATGCGACTGGAGTTAGTGTGGATATTGTAGAAGCGCCAATGGAAATTATTGTAAATGTGCTGGACCAAAATGATAATAGGCCTATATTTACTCGAAATCCATTCAATGGAAATGTTCCTGAAGCTGCTGATATAGGTAGGTGTATGATGCAGTTTCTTAATAAAATGGTTTTTAGCAGGTTTTTTTTCTTTTTCAAATGCCTCTTCAGTTTCACCGAATCAGTCTTTCTTCTTCTCTCACTGAAGGTCATGAGTTTATGACAGTCACAGCCACTGATGCAGATGATCCAAAAACTCCCAATGGTATTGTCACTTACTCAATCGTCAAGCAAGATCCAGAATTGCCAAAACCAAACCTGTTTACAATCAACTCTGTTACTGGAGGAATTCGTGTGAATGCTTTAGGCTTGGGCAAAGAGGTGAGAAATGATGAATGGATCTCACATTAGTGAAGAATAATTTCATGTAAACAAACTCACCTGAAAACATCTTTCTTTTCAGACATTTTCCAGATATACTTTGTTAATTACGGCTACTGACATGAAAGGAAAAGGTTATGCAACCACTGGCACAGCTGTTATTACTGTGACTGACAGCAATGATAACGCACCTCAGTTTGAGCAAACCACGGTAATATATATTAATAAATTCAGAAAGCTATAATAAGCATTTTAGAAACAAATTCTTTCATTTTAACTTTATTAATACTTATGTACACCACACATCTCTTTGTTTTAGCACACTGTATCTGTCCCAGAGAATAAAGTAGGGGCTGAAGTGGCCAGACTTGCAGTTACTGATGGAGATGAACCTGGATCATCTGCCTGGTCAACCAAATATAAGATTATTGGTGGTGACAAGAGTGGGTTTTTCAGTGTCAGTACTGGACCCAGCCAGCTAGAGGGCATCATCACCACTGTAAAGGTACTGTGTGTTGCTCATGTGTTTCCACTGGCAATTCGTGATCATGTTCCTTTAGTAAAATACACTTTCTTTTCCATTCAGCCCCTGGACTTTGAGAAGAACAAGCAATTCATTCTGACTGTGATTGTTGAGAACGATGATCCATTAGTCAGTTCTTTGCCCACTTCCACTGCCACAGTCACTGTGAATGTAGAAGATGTGAATGAGCCTCCGGAGTTTAATCCAAAGGAGAAGGTTATCTTCAAACCTGAAGATTCACCAGTTGATAGTGAATTAGTTACTTATAAAGCCACTGATCCAGACACTGGAAAATCACAGAAGATAACGTAAGAAATTGTGCAAATCATTTTCCCCTCTGAGACAATCAACCCACCAAAATATCATTATTTAATTTGAAAATTCTGACTGATTTATCTGGAGATTCAGATCTTGTAGAACAATAAAAATCACATAGTCTTCCAGTGATAGACTTTTTAAGGTTTTTTTTTGTTTGTTTTTTTGTTTTTTTTTGTCAAACAGCCTCACTAGCACTAGTAACCACTGAGAACCACCTTAGCAAATGTCTACCTATTAAATCCTATATCCTTATCCATGTCAAATCTCTCATACGCAGAATTCAAATCATATCATGCCTGTATATCCTTTGAACTTCAAAAGATTTTAAACTACCAGGCAAGACTTAAGTTGTTCTTGCTGAACATTTCTAGTTTTAATCTGTATGTTTGGTTCCTTCCAGGTATAAAATTGGCACTGATCCTGCCGGCTGGCTGAGTGTTACTCCAGACACTGGAGTTATTAAAGTCAGGAGGCCTATGGATAGAGAATCTTCCTTTGTCAAAGATGGCAAATACAGAGCTATCATTTTGGCCGTGGATGATGGTAATTTGTGTTTCCTTTTTTAAGAGGAGAATTCTTGCTGGCCTTTTTCTGATGTCTGTGCTTGTGTGCAGGTGAAGCTCCAGCAACTGGCACAGGAACCCTGATAATTGAATTGGAGGATTCAAGCAATACATTCTGTCTGAAATGATTCATCTATCAACACTTTGCCCATTTCTGCTGTGAAGAAGTAGACGAGGTTAAATCTGAAAGAGAAGTTTATTTTATAATTGAATTAGGACATAAAGACTCCTTGATTATGTTTAATGCATCACCAATCTTTCTTAAAGTCCTGTGGTGAAAATCAAACTTTTAATGTTGTTTATGTGTCTATGTGGTGTTTTTAATATGCTTTAAGACAAACCATGTGTAAATAAATAAGTCAACACCTTTGCTGAGTATTTTCTCCTTAAAACTGCAGTGAACCAAAGACAGTCTCAAAAACACGGTTTGAAATCATTCTGAATATAGCAGGTGAATTATGTATATGATATATATTTTGATGTTATGATGAACTATATGCCTTTCTCCACTGAGGTTCTATGATGTTCAAAGCGTTTCTAAGGATGCTGATTTTTAAAAGACAGCTGTCTGACTCTGAGATGGTGAACGGTAACATGGTTTGTGTAACATTAGCAACACATTATTAGCTGTTTGATAACACAGAGTAAAGCAAAAGGCTAATCATATTAATTACCATTATGTGTCCAACGTTGTAAAGAGCGATACCATTGTGCAGCATTTACCTCAGTTAGTTAGCCGAGTGAATCTGTGAACTGGCACGAGTGAGTGGAGGCGGGACTAACTAGCATATTCACGAACCCTCGTATACTATATGTAGCAAGGGTGTTGAATTACATTCAAGCTATTTTAAAGCATGAAGAATTTTTTTTCACAGGAAAAAAAAATGTTTACATATGTCTTTTTGGTGATCAAAGATGAGTTTTAAGGGATAATATTATTGACTACAGGAGGACTTTAATTGCATTAATGGTATTAGATGATTAGTTAATTGCATTTGATAGATTATGTTTTCAATCAAACATTTGCCATGGGTTTGTAAAAGCTGTTTTCATGCATGTTTGGCCTGAGGTTTTGTTGCATTTACAGGGTTTTGACCAGCAGGCCCAGCACGTGGTTTCAAACCCTTCGAAACAGTGAATAATTTTGCGACTGATTTGTGTCTATTGATTTAAAGATTTTAAAATCTTTGTTTCTCCCATCACTAGGGCTGTATTCCAGTCCAAAACTGTCATGCCCTTCACTCGGTAACTTCCCTCCGTCTCGTTCACTCGGATGTATGCCATTGCTTACGTTGCACGAGCGCCCACTACTAATTGGAACGTCTTAAGCCCTTGATCACTTTGGAATCAGCTACTGTATGGACTTGATTTATAATTTAAAACAACTTTTCCCTTTAAGAATTTGTTTAATGCAGCATCCAAATGTATATAGGTATGTTTGGGTTGTTTTAAATTTAAAAAATTATAATTAATACATCATAGAGTTGTTTGTTGTGGCGGTGATTAGACGAGATCTGCGGTGGCGTCACAATCGTGTTGCATTGTGGTATATGGAGCTGCCTGAAGTGTACATATGAAGTAGGCTCAAAATCGAGGGAACGAGGGTCTGTCCATATAAACTTCCCTTGTCCACAAAGTGGAACGCACTTCAAAATGGCGGCAGGGATTCCCCCGAGGGGAAGTGCTTATAGGGACGTTCGCAAGTGCGTGTCTAAAAGTGGACTGGAACGCAGCCTAGCTCCCTGCTTCTGCTAACACACATCTCTGCTATTCCTTCTTTGGCTTATTATAGGGTACTTCCTTAGGGTAAAACTACATTTTGCCCTCTAGGGGTTAGGATGAAAAGCATTACAGTTGGTTAAACTGTTACAAGCTTAAACAATGTTTGATCCCGTCTATCTCAGCGAACCGAGATTATGTTAGTAACCAAAAAGTTTGGTAACACTTTAGATTACAGCCCGGAAAGTACTGCGTAATTAAAATGAAAGTACAGTGTAACTTTCGGTAATTACAGTGTACCTATAAAGTACTTACGTGTAAGTAGGGGAACAATATGTAAAGTTTTGGGAATAAAGGGGTAACAACCAGGAAAATAACAAATTATTTAGGCAAATTATTTATTTATAATAATAACTTTTTTTGTGAAAGCAATGAAAAATTATAAATAAATCACTATTTAGAGCTCACAGATTTCTAAGTTCGCTGACCGTCTAAAGAGTTGACCAATGCATGTTAGCAATAAAAAAAAATAACGTGAAAATCACGTGACTAATGACAAACGAGGCCTCGGTTTGTGTGGATAAGTCATTGGTTAGGTCTGAGTGTCGCTTCCGGATAAAGGTGGTTCGAAACTTGCGCCACCTTGTGGGTGTTGTCAGGAGTAGTAGAAGCAGTTGTAGTAATGTCAGAGAGTTAGAGAACTCCCATTGTCATTGTCGTTATTGTGTCATATATGTGTTAGGGCTGTATATTATTACATTATATCAGGTTAGAACTTAGAATAGTTATAGTATATTGTTATTATTAATTACAATAGGCCTAGCTATATTATAGTCTTGTTATATTAATTAGATAGGATTATTTGGATTGCTTTGGATTTTTGGATCTGGACTGGACTGCTTTTTGATTTGGATTGCCATTTTTGATTTGCTTGCTTTTTGTGACCTCTTCCATTTTCCTGGTAATGGAGCCAGCAAGAAAGAGGAAATCCTTCCCTGTCTGGGCTCAACAGAAGAATCAGGATCCTCATTTATACCAGCTGGCACTGGCATTTTTATGTTCCCCTGCATCCTCTGTGGCTGGAGAGGTTTTGTCCAAGAAGAGGAATCGTCTAAACCCCAACACACTTGAAAAAACTGCACTCAACACAGTGTCACTTTTGCTCCAACCAATTTATGAATAATTAATTAATTGTGTGTGTGAGACAGTTGTCTCTGCACAAGTAAATTCAGACAGAGAAAGATACATATTTTATTTTATACCCAGGCAATGGACAAATGTTTGCTCAGGTCATTGGTTCAAAATTAATTAATTAGTCTGCTATTTCTTTGCACAGTAGCTAGGTGTCACTAGTGAACGATGCTAAATGAAGCTTCGAGTAATGAACCTTTGGGTGAAGCAATGGGCTGCGAGGTCTCAGTGGTTCAGGAAGCCTCATTTTGCCATCACTAGATACAGCTTATATGATATACCTCCTTGGTTCCTGTAACATAGCTGACGTGGAAGCAGACGAAGAGAACCCAAGTGCAGTTTATTTACAGTGACCAAAGATCCAAAAACATGAAGAAAAAAGTATGAACAAAATCCAAAACAAACAATAAACAAAACTTGACTATATAGACCCGGGGCCCGTTCTTCGTACGTCGCTAACTCAGTTAGCTGGATTTGATTGTTGGCGATTTGGCTTGATCTTGGATTGTTTGGTTCTTCGAAGCTCATCCTGGACTTGCTGTCATAGCAACATGTGCGCAAACTTAAACCTGCTCGGGAGCAGCTTATTTCATGTTAACAGGATTAGATCCCGGCTTTATAAGCGGAGCTGATACGGGAAGTCCAGCGCAGCGCGATAGTGCACTGTCTGAGAGATATATTTTTTCTCGTGACTCGTGAGATTGTCGTTTACATTATTAATTTGTTGGAAACGCACATTAATTTTCGACTTGTTGGAGCTGGGCTTTAACTACAGCACAAACTGTTTGCATTGCCCTAAGATTATTTACGAGTGGCTCTTTCCTTTACACTATTGGAGATGCGGAGAACTTGATGGAAAGTGCTGTCTGTCGTGTCATTCGGAGTTTACCTGTCGCTTTTAGGTTTAAAACACAGTTTTAGTTTTTTTGTGGCATTTCCAAGCCACTGAAGACCCAATGTTGTAAAGCAGTTTTTTTAAAGCAGGTTTTTTTTTTTTTGGCTATCATAATTTTTTATGAAGATCATGCAATCATGACCATGCCGATTACAGTATATGTCACTCAGGCTTCACTACCGTGATTGGTACCATAGACTATAGGCTAGACCATAGACTGTCATCAAGGCCTCAATGAAGGGGATTATGTGAACAGAAAGGGGGTTCACAATGTAAATGTGCAGCCCAGTTACTATTGTGATTCTTAATATTCCAGATTAATAATATTATATCAAATTAAAAAAAGGCAGTTGACTAAAATCTTTCATATCACAAAGGTGAAAGCAAAATGGCCAGGATCTGTGCATGACTTAAGAATTTTCAGAGATTCACATTTATGCACATTATTTGAAAGTGGTAAGAAAAGTTCCACAATTAAATATCAAGCTCACTGTATTACATACACTTATGCTGATCCTAACAGAACTGCATTTGTTCATAGGTGATTATGACATGTTCCTGCAGACAGGTGTTTTATGACCCAATTCCCTGACCCAAACCAGTTACAATGCAGCTCTAGCCAGGACAAGGGCACACAATGAAATGAACTTTGGCTAAAGGGAGGATTTCAGTGTCTGAAAAGTTTGAGGGTTGCACACCTGACAGGGCCTGTGGCATTGTTGCATGTGCCATATTACACAACATTGCCAAAAAAAAAAAACACTTTTCATTAAATGTTTAATAAAAGACAAATATGCTTAGTTCCTTGAGTTTTATTTCAATTGTTCTTTGTAAAGAAAAGCCAGTGGTCAAGTGCCTGCAACAAGAGATATTAGACACATGCCTCATGCAACAAATAAAAAGGAGAAGTTGTCTATCCACTGCCCACCTGTAGGCCTATGTCTCCTCTGTCTGTGCAGACTCTTCTGTAGGCCTTTCTGTAGATGTGGAATCCTGGAACTGATATTGCAGCCATAAAGCATACAAGTATAAATGAAGTAAAGTTATTTATGCACCTGCAGGTAGGCTAGTTCCTCCATATGACAGTTATCTGAGAGGGTTTATTCACTGTCCAGTGCAATGGAAACAAATGGACATTACAAAGTCTTATACTTTCTTTCCTTAGGAAAGTTAGAAAATGTCCACTTACTGCACATATTTCAGCCACTTTCTTGGGAACAGATACAAGTGTTGGTGTATTGTGTAAAAGTGCACAAAAGAGGAAAACACAATGTCATTACAATGAACTACACTCGGGAAAAATGTGATCAATAACTCATGGCAAAATATTTTTACATTAACATAAGTTTATCAGTTTTCACTTTCACAAGTCAAAGCAATTCATCATTACTCAAGATTTAACAGTTGAAATGACTATACGGCCTTAATTTAATGCAGCAAAAATTATTTTACAGTGTAAGACTAAGATCTTTTCTTTTTTTCTCAGCCTTTTTCTTGGTTGCTTTTATAAACAGACAACCATTTATTTAACAGTGTATTTTATAAAAGACACTATAATATAACTAAAAATTACCATTATGTAGAATATTTTTGTACTTCAATTTTATTTGCTCCCATGTTCTCGTGTGGTGACTCTGACATTACAATGAACAAAGTAATTATGCAATTATTAAAATACAAAAATATAGGCTAATAAGTGATAAAAACATCTAACATGGCCACTTCTAACGGATTTAAGTTGTCTGCTACTTTTTGCTAGCCCTCTCTCCTGACTTTTGCAGACTTTGAGGTGTTCCCTGGCGTTTTGATTAAACATTAAAATTCAGAATAAACTTCGATTATTAGTTCTTGCTCTGCTGAGGAGAAAAACTGAGCGCGCTCTTTGGCCACGCTGAGCAGCCAATAGCAGCGCTGCTGATCAATGTTTCTACTATCGATACATATCCCCTTTTAAACCAGCGCATGAACGCGCAATTATCTCATATAACTCAATCCAGCTATACTAATCATATCCGGCAGGTGTGTTCGTAGAAGCTAATTAGCCAGATCATGATTAGCACGATGATATCATCTTGGATGTGTAATTTGATCTCGGATGTTTTAAGCACCGTACGAAGAACGGGCCCCTGTAAACATAGAACAGTATACATACCTCAATAAATGACAAAATAACAGGGCAAACATGAGGGCTTAAATACACAAAGACTAAATGACTAAACAAGCCACACCTGTGAATATAATCAAGACAATTAACCAATGACAACATGACACAAGAGACTAGGGAAGCACATGACATGATCACATGAGGGCATCACATGACAAGACAGGAACCATGAACCAAAAACCAAATAGACATTACAGTTCCAGTCAAGTCAGATTTCTAAATAGTAAATAATCAAGTTGATGTGGTGAGTGAATTTTATAGACATGTGAACCAAAAATATAGTAATTTTAAGCAAGCTTTTACAGATGGATCTAAAGACCCAATAACCGGAGTTACAGGTGCTGCAATTGTAGTTCCCAGCCAGACGATTGAGATGAGCAGGAGAACTTCAGATCACTTAAGTGTATATGCTGTTAAGATGTTTGCCATTTTGATGGCATTAGAATGGATAGAAAGCGCTAAGTTAAACAAAACTTTAATTTGCAGCGACTCTGTTTCTGTACTGCAAAGTCTTAAGACCGGTATGGTCAAGAATCATCAGGAGATGTTTTATGATATTATGGCTATCTATTTAAAAATAAAGAATAAAGGTGATGACGTTATATTTATGTGGGTCCCAGCACAAATGGGTATTATAGGAAATGAAAAGGTAGATAAAATTGCTACGGAAGCACTGCAAAAAGAGAATATAGAAGCAGTCATCAGCCTTTCAAGATCAGGAGGAAAGAGTATAGTGTGGGGAGAAATTGTCAAAAAATGGCAAAAAAGCTGGGACCAAGAAATTAAAGGAAGACATCTATACTCAATTAAAAGAAGAGTTGGCAATGTAGAAAATAAGAGAGGAAACAGGAGAGAAGAAACTATTGTAACCAGATTAAGAATAGGGCATAATAAATTAAATAGTACTCTGCATATAATGGGGAAACATCCAACTGGGTTTTGTGATCAATGTCAAATACCTGAGACTGTAGAACATGTGTTAATTAATTGTTCAAAATATGAATTACAGAGAATAGTTATGATAAAAGACATGGAAAAAATAGGACTAATAGGACATGGAGTAAAGAGTATAATGGACTGCAGTAAGAGTGAACAAGGAATTAAATATTTGATTTGTTTTCTGACAAAATCGGGACTAATGACAAGAATATAATGACTAAAAATATGTGGAATAACTAGAACCAGAAGATGGCAGTAATGCAACGTCAAGGATGCAAGCTGCCGTTAAAACCCAAAGAAGAAGAAGAAGAAGTCAGATTTCTTCTTGGCACTCCACATGCAAACTCCCCTATAAAGATAATAAACACCCCATCTGCATGCATTTTGGGGAACTCAAGGAATTGACGCTCTTCAAAACCAATAAGAAAGTATAATCCCTGAAGGACTTTTGAGACATTTTGCTTCGAATGGAGACAATGGAAATTGTTATTATTTTTCTTTGTAAGGTAGGACTTTATATACCTTATATCAGGGCATATTCCAAAAGCTTTGGATGTATTTATTAGTGTCTGATAGGTTTCTTTTTATTCATAGAAAATGTTCTATGTGCAACATTTGAAGGTCCCTTAAATAATTAGGGAAAAAAATATATATATTTTGAAGCTGATTTTATTTTAAAGGGATAGTTCACTTTGAAAATACATTTTGGTATGTTTTAGCTTACCTCAAGGGCATCCAAGATGTATGTGTCTTTTTTTCCGCAGTAGTTTCAATTTTGATATTTTTAGGTCAAACCGTTCTTGTCTGTCAGTCATATAATGCAGGTCTATGGTCACTGTCTCAAAACACAAGCACAAAGTCCAAATTAAAATAATTCCCCATCTTCCAAATTAAACAATTCCCCATCGTAAGTACACATTGATGGCCTAAGACACGAAACGAGCGGTTTGTGTGAGAAAATGAACAGTATTTATATCGTTGTTATCTCTTGAAAACAGCACACGTCCAAATGATCTGACGGTGCGGGCGGGTATAGATATATACACTAGATGTCGCTTGGCTACGGTTTCGTTCCAATGAACTGCAGTAGCCAAGGCGACATCTATGTATATATCTATACCCGCCCGCGCCGTCAGATCATTTGGACGTGTGCTGTTTTCAAGAGATAACAACGATATAAATACTGTTCATTTTCTCACAGAAACCGCTCGTTTCGTGTCTTAGGCCATCAATGTGTACTTACGATGGGGAATTGTTTCATTTGGACGATGGGGAATTGTTTTAATTTGGACAAAGCATGCTCTTTGAGACAGTGACCATCGACCTGCATTATATGACTGACAGACAAGAACGGTTTGACCTAAAAATATCAAAATTGAAACTACTGCGGAAACAAAGACACCTACATCTTGGATGCCCTTGAGGTAAGCTAAAACATATCAAAAATTAATTTCAAAGTGAACTATCCCTTTAAGTTAACAATGAATATTCTGGGAATGTTAAGATGAAGTTGAGGGCTAAGAGTGAGAAATACAACGCTAAACATTTTGACATTCACAACCAAAAATGAATATCAGTCATTTTAAGGGGGAGAAAAAAAAAATCATATGTGTTGCTCTGTGTACTTTTTTATATGTAAGGGTTAATGCACGGCGAGGCTTGAACCGTCCGACGCGCAGCGGAGGTTGCCTCCGCCTCTGCCTCTGCCTCCGCCTCAGCCGGTGGTTGCCTCCGCCGAAGTCCATTAATACCCGACAATGGACACCCCGAAGGGCATTAACCCGCTTATACCATGGTCACTTACGAAAGAAAGAAATATTTAATCAATTAATAATACTTTAATGTGTTTTAGAGTAAAAATCGTGAGGGTTTTTATTTATTAAGTCGAGCGCACTATGTAATATCTCCCGTATACAGGCGTTGCCAAGCAACGTGGCCACAGCGACCCGACCGCAGCAGTTGATCAGTGAGTTTGAGCCAGCGCAATCATTTAGAACTGCCATCAGGCAAATTGACGGGACGCCTTTCCTAGGTGTACATTATCACTTTTTAATGGACACCCTGCAGCCAATCAGAATCGAATATTCACCCAGACCATGGTATAATATAAGTGGTTGGACAGAGATTACGAAATTTTAATTTCAGTCATGTTTATGTTGCAGGGGTTGATTTGTTTTTTCTGTCCCAGAATAGACTTCCGCTTTTTCCCTTTTGTTATATAGAAGTAGTTTAAAAAGTCATCATATTAAAACAAGTCAAATACCTTATTGATACCTGATTTTCCATTGTCCCAGACCCATAATTTCAATCTAAAAACATGAAAATCCAATTATAAAAATATTCACAGTATAGTGTGTGGCATTTTGAATGGCAGTGTTTTCCAAATGAAACACAAGAGCTGTTAATTCCCTTTTGAATGGGAACTCGACTGTTGCGACCCTGAGTATATAAGGGTCCTGTAATAGACGTCATTGGCTTTTTTTGTCTTCAGGAGACTGTGTGTTTTGAAGCATTGTTTTGTGGAGATAATGGATGCATCCTCTGAAAAGTGTTTCAGGAAGTGTGTGCCACTGTGTCAGCGTTATCCTACACCGCACGATACACATGGCTTGTGAGTTATCTGTCTTGGATAGGATCACATGCGGTCTGTTCTCGAGGGGGGCAGGGTTTGCAAGGGTTTCAGTGGCGGTTCTACATTGAATTACACCCTGGGCGAGACCCCCCCCCCCCCCCCCCCCCATATAATTTTTCTTACCCCATTGGCAGATAATGTTTTGCTTGTTTTAAGCAAAAACTAAATTTTTATTTATTTTCCCAGAAAACAAGACTTAATATCGTATGTCATTTTACTACTTTAGTAAAATAACGTTATGCATCTTTATTTAAGAAATGTTTGATATTTGGACTGGAAACAAGACAAAAATACTAAGTAAGAAAAGCATTTTTGCAGTGTAATAACTGAACTTGGAACAGTTTTGTTGCAAAAAACAATATTATGGTGAAATTAGATCTCGTGTTTGAGTTAAAACCGAATTATTGTTAAGCATAGCAAGAATCATAGCAAAAAGGCTAACAAATAAGAGTTATACCCACCAATTAATATTGCCCCTTCATTCATGACATGGATACTGTAATCATACAGAAAAAACATAGTTGCATACCTTTATCTTTCGCTCGTTTCTAAATTGGGCACCTGATGGCTTTGACCTTTCTTGTCCATCTCTTATTTGGCACTCGACCTAGATCTCCCCTGGAAGCGTGAGAAGCTTCAGATCTCTCGAATTGTGCCAAGATACAGTACAGTATATATACTTATGTCAAGCTATTACCTACAGAAACTGGAGGGAGCGACTGAGAGAGTGGGTCACAAATAGCATCCTACCACCCTTCTGCTAAGTAACCCTCATCTTGGCTGATGTTTGCTTATTCTTATCGCGATTTCAGCAAGGACATGTTCTGACTCTGCACCATCACCTCCAAGCCAAATGTGCTAGAGGGGGCAACTGATGAGAAAGTTGGACACTAATGGTAAAGTTCACTTTCCCATTCTGTCAATGTCCCAATCCCTGCCAAACCCTGCCGTGTGCTACATGTGTAGCTCTAGCTACATCTACACTATTGCTTATTGTGCTGGAGGGGGTGACAGATAAGTTGGATGCTAATGGTTACAATGTCCACTTTTCTGCTCCGTGAATTCAGCCATTCCTGTTGGATTATGAGGGAAGCATATTGATATCACCTCTATACTTCATGTATTGAAAATGGGTGACAGATGAGAGAATGCAATCCTAAACTTGACTCAGTCCATCTTCTGCTCTGTCAACATTGTCCATATCTCTTCCTTGTATCAGGGAAGAATCATATCGCCTCCATAACTAGAATAGGAGGGGTGACAGACAAGAGAGTGGGATGCAAAAGGTGATGCAGTCCAGTCCCTGGTCAGCCAACTACCCAGTCCCTGGGCCTAAGCCTCTGCAGCAGCAGTATGTAGTCATTAGGGTTCCCCCAGAGTCAAGTCACCTTTATTTTTTTAGGCGCTTTTTACAATACAGATTGTATCAAAGCAGCTTCACAGTGATAACAGAGGAGCGATAACAGTCTGTCAGAGGAGCAAACAAACTAATTATGAAATAGATTTTAAATGCTAATAATATGCTCTCGGTCAGGTCGGAAGAGGCCACAGGGTAGCCTTCCAGATTTGGCCTGAGAGCATCAGAGCTAGCGGATGAAACCCAAGAAAGGGAAAGACCCATCTTGCCAACTACCCAAGTCCCTGGTCAGCCAACTACCCATTCCCTGGTCAGCCAACTACCCAGTCCCTGGTCAGCCAACTACCCAGTCCCTGGTCAGCCAACTACCCAGTCCCTGGTCAGCCAACTACCCATTCCCTGGTCAGCCAACTACCCATTCCCTGGTCAGCCAACTACCCAAGTCCCTGGTCAGCCAACTACCCATTCCCTGGTCAGCCAACTACCCATTCCCTGGTCAGCCAACTACCCATTCCCTGGTCAGCCAACTACCCATTCCCTGGTCAGCCAACTACCCATTCCCTGGTCAGCCAACTACCCATTCCCTGGTTAGCCAATTACCCAGTCCCTGGTCAGCCAACTACCCATTCCCTGGTCAGCCAACTACCCATTCCCTGGTCAGCCAACTACCCAAGTCCCTGGTCAGCCAACTACCCATTCCCTGGTCAGCCAACTACCCATTCCCTGGTCAGCCAACTACCCATTCCCTGGTCAGCCAACTACTCAGTCCCTGGTCAGCCAACTACCCATTCCCTGGTCAGCCAACTACCCAGTCCCTGGTCAGCCAGCTACCCATTCCCTGGTCAGCCAACTACCCATTCCCTGGTCAGCCAACTACCCATTCCCTGGTCAGCCAACTACCCAAGTCCCTGGTCAGCCAACTACCCATTCCCTGGTCAGCCAACTACCCATTCCCTGGTCAGCCAACTACCCATTCCCTGGTCAGCCAACTACTCAGTCCCTGGTCAGCCAACTACCCATTCCCTGGTCAGCCAACTACCCAGTCCCTGGTCAGCCAACTACCCATTCCCTGGTCAGCCAACTACCCATTCCCTGGTCAGCCAACTACCCATTCCCTGGTCAGCCAACTACCCATTCCCTGGTTAGCCAACTACCCAGTCCCTGGTCAGCCAACTACCCATTCCCTGGTCAGCCAACTACCCATTCCCTGGTCAGCCAACTACCCAAGTCCCTGGTCAGCCAACTACCCATTCCCTGGTCAGCCAACTACCCATTCCCTGGTCAGCCAACTACCCATTCCCTGGTCAGCCAACTACTCAGTCCCTGGTCAGCCAACTACCCATTCCCTGGTCAGCCAACTACCCATTCCCTGGTCAGCCAACTACCCATTCCCTGGTCAGCCAACTACTCAGTCCCTGGTCAGCCAACTACTCAGTCCCTGGTCAGCCAACTACCCATTCCCTGGTCAGCCAACTACCCATTCCCTGGTCAGCCAACTACCCATTCCCTGGTCAGACAACTACCCAGTCCCTGGTCAGCCAACTACCCATTCCCTGGTCAGCCAACTACCCAGTCCCTGGTCAGCCAACTACCCAGTAAATGTAAATATAATGCCAACACACCTTTATGTCCAAACACCATGTAAAAGTGGATTTTGTATAATAGGTGCTTGTATGTGGATTTGCGGAGGAGTCTTCATGTACTCCAGGCTTTGAGTCGGAGTTGCTGGTTTTTAAAGTGCACAGAGATGACCTTCACCAAGGAAAAAGACTAGGAAGAGGTAAGCTGTGTTCTCTTTAAATAAAACACTGAGGCAACTGAACTTTTGGAGTTTTTGTTTTAGTTTTTGGCAAATTAATGCCTTACCCAATGCAATCGGATATCTACGTGTACTAGTTCTTCTGATAAAACTGGTTTAACTGTTTAATCTATAACATTCAATCAAATTTTATACTGTACATGATCTGTATCTACTAAATTTGCTTTCATCAGAGTAAAAATTAAGGGTCTCACTTAAGTGTAAGTGTTGTAGCTCACAAATAAGGGGTGATTAATGATGTATGCCATAAATAATGCGGTGTTCCAGACAGCTCAGAATTTGGATTTTCCCCACCTCGTTCGTGGAAATAACGTTTGGAATGCCACTCAAAGTCGGACATTTGACCTGTGAACTCAATACATCGATCAACCCCAACCTCAGTGAGACACGTCATTTGACGTCACTTCCAAGATGGCGGCAAGTCCTGCTTCCAATGAGCATAAACGTAAAACCAAACTTTAACATTGGACATTAAGTTTATGTAATGATACTTTAATTTTTGCTTTGCGTGAACTATTTTCAAAGCGATTCCATGTTTTATTCTATTTTTGCCATAATTGACACAAAAACACAACATGCTCTAGTTGTGTCATTGCAACATCATGTGGTCAACATGTGAACATGACGTCTGATTGTCTGGAAGGTAGACATTTAATTTGTGATATTCCCACATCCAACCTCATCTGGAACGCAGCATAACTGTTCTCTTACTCATTTGAAAGACTCACTTGATGCTGCATCAGTAGCTGATGCTATAAAGGACACCCTCCCGCTGAGTCATGCCTCAAAAGGACACGCTATCGCTCCACAGATTTTTCATACTCGGGAAGTGAATTATCCGTCTGTTTTGTTTCCAGCAATCCACAACAAGAGTTATCTTTGCCTAGGGTGAAACACCAGGCTTTTTCAGGAAAATCTTTGAGTAAGAACACACAATTTGAGTAAGAACAATCAATTTGAGTAAAAAAAAAACACACAATTTGAGTAAGAACACTTAATCTTTGAGTAAGAACACACAAACGTTAAGTGTTTGGGTGTTTGTTATACTCAAGCCACACTTAACGGCTCTTTGAACTACTCACTTTTTTATGAGTAAAGGAGGAAAATCAACCACCCCTTGTTGCATTGGTTTTGCAGCTGCAAGATGTCGCATGAGCCAGAATCCTGGGGATCTAATGTTGAGCTTGAGGCTATAGAGAGTGAGCAGAAAGATTTCTCCCTTTCTTTCTTGCTCCAGTAGAATTTAAACTTAAGGCACTGTGCCCAAGATTGGAAGCTCACTATGAAATGTCTTCTAGTTGGAATGATGTTCTTTCCACTGCTGATTCAGACTGAGTTGTTCGGCAACAGGTAGGCCAATGCTCTTCCCCTGAGTGGTCAGAAAGCATGGTTCTCTTTGGCATATTCTGAGCTTTTGGACATGGACACTTGTGCCATGACTAAAGTTGGACTTGTCGGATGCAGCCTAGCTGAAAGAGCAGTCTATGTTAGACCACACTTGATGTAGTAGGGAAAAAGTTACACACAGAAACTGAGCAAAGAGCGCTCCCTTTATAAACAATGTAACTGATATCACATTCTATCAGTGGGTACTGGATTATTTCAGGGAGGAGACGCATGTGCGCACAATCTGCCACTGACTGGGATTTATAAAGTGAATTCTGCACAGGTTCGGGCGTACGAAAGGTTTTGTAAGTCTGAATATTTTTTCGCGTACGCCATTTTTGGCTTTCGGGCGCACGTACACTGTTATTATGGATCCTACGCACAGTTTTATAAATGAGACCCCTGTTGTTTTAACGTATGGTTATGAATTAATTTTAAAGACTGGTGTTGGCCTACCTGAAGGACATCACAAAACCCTTGCTGGACCCCCTTCAGTTTTCTTATCGAGCCAACGGGTCTGTGGATGATGCAGTCAATATGGGACCACGTGTCCACGTGTACCAGATGTGGGCCGGATCTGGGCCGGCACTATGTTGCTATCTGGGAAAGCACTGTGGCAGCAGTGGAGTCATTCAGGTTCCTTGGCACAAACATCTCTCACGAGTGGTACAATCACATTAACTCCATTCGTTAGCTGAGGAAGTGCTGATGCAGCAGTTCTACTCAGCCATCATTGAATCCGTCCTTCGCACTTCTATAGCTGTCTGGTCCGGCTGAGCTACCAAATCAGACCTCAGAAGACTACAGAGGATAGTCCACATTGCTGGGAGAATCATCGGTAAACCCCTTCCCACTATCCAAGAACTGTACTCATCCAGAGTGAGTAAAAGGGCTGGCAAAATCACTCTGGATTCCTCACATCCACACCAACCCCTCTTTGAACTGTTTCCATCTGGCCGGCGCTACAGACCAATGAGACCAGAACAGCCAGAATCAAGAAAAGTTCTTTCCTCATGCCATCTACCTCATGAACAGTTAAATGCCCCCTACTGGGCAATAAACGTGCAATACAAAACACTATTTATACTTATATTTATTTAGCATATCATACCTATTATTTACATTCCTTGCATTTGCATATAAAATACCTTTACATACATATATTGTTTAATGTCTGTTTTGTATATTGTGTATTTTTTGTATAAATTTACTTTTATTCACTTATTTTATTAATGGGTGTTTCTGCAACTACGGGCACTTTTAAGTCCCAGGAGTGAAATTTTAGATTTATGTTAAAATTTGTCATTTGATGTTTCATAAATATAAACGTAGCGTCAATACACACCTTGACATAAAAAATAATGAATAAATAATATGATTTAATGTAAAATTATGAAGGATTTATAGGTCCAAACACCATTTTTGCTCATGTCCCACACCCGTGGTTTCAATGTTGAGATACTTAAAATTAGCTCATTATTTTACAATATTACATTGTTTCAATTGGAATTTTTTAATATGCAGATTAATTTACAGCATCTTAAAATTCTTTGTATTATTTACTGATGATTTTTATGATTTTTTTAACTAAATGTGCCTGTCCCACACTTTTGGGTCCTTACCGCAACAATGAAAAAAAAGCTTTTATTTTGAAATTTTATAGAACAAAAACAAGTCTAGTTTCTATGGAAACAGAAATTATTACTTGAGCACATTGCTGACAAACTGGGCCACCACACTACCTCACTCACAAGATACCAAAAAAATAAGGTAAACATCATCTTTTCTACTCTAGTATTTATTGTGCGTCCTTACCATTCAGCTTAATAATTGTGTATTTTTGAACTACATTTTAAAAATAAATGTATATTTCTGTTGAATTCATGTATATTAAGATGCTAAGAGTCAAAACTTATGTGGTAGGCCTTGCTAGCTGCCAGTTAGCTAAAATATTAGCAAAAATGTCATTTCCGCAACATGACTTTACCGCAGCAAATTTAGGTGTTGCGGTAAAGACCTTGTGTTGCGGTAGAGACAAATTCAAGGTTTACTGTATATTAAATGACAAATATTCAGTATATTATTAGTACTGAAGTATATATTAGTATATATATTAGTATATATATATATATATATATATATATATATGATGGACATATATATATATATTTTTTTAGATGGACAAGAAAGAGTTTTTTCTGTTATCGACATATTTTGTTATTGTTTCTTATTAACATATTCTGTTGTTGTATCTTGTTTTTTTTTTCTGTATTTAGATACAGTCGGACTATTCTAAGGAAGCTCAGATGCAATTCAGGATCACAGGTGAAGGAGTGGATCTGGAGCCTAAGGGGACTTTTACTATAGAAAGATTATCAGGGAATCTGTTTGTGACTCGAACACTCGACAGAGAAAATAAAGCTTCATACAGAGTAAGTTGATTTTTTATATTCTCTAACTTTTAAAATCAACTTTTAGTTCTTAGTGTATTTCAGCGTAGGATTTTCTGATCATTCTTAATTCTATGAAACCTGTCACCAGTTAATCAGATAAAACGTTTTCTTTTCATTTGTTTGCTGAGAGCATTATTATTTTTTTTGTTATTTGTATATCTACTAAAAATTAAGTCAGTTTTCTTCAACTACACTTGCATATTGACTTCTCAAAGGTAATAGACAATGGACTAAAATATGTCACTCTTAATTTATTTGTGTTTTCAAACAACCTCAGATATTTGTCTCTTAACATGCCTGTATTTCTTCTCCTGTCTTTAGCTTGTAGCTCATTCTACTAGAGTTGGTGTGAATATTGTAGAAGCACCAATGGAATTTATTGTATATGTGCTGGACCTGAATGATAGATAATAGGCCTGTTTTTACACAAAAAACATTCAATGGAAATGTTCCTGAAGCTTCTGATATAGGTAGGTGTATGGTGCAGTTTCTCAATGAAATGGTTTTTAGCAGTTTTTTTCTTTTTAAAATGCCTCTTCAGTTTCACCGAATCAGTCTTTCTTCTTCTCTCACTGAAGGTCATGAGTTTATGACAGTCAAAGCCACTGATGCAGATGATCCAAAAACTAACAATGGTGTTATCAGTTACTCAATCGTCAAGCAAGATCCAGAATTGCCAAAACAAAACCTGTTTCAAATCAACTCTGTTACTGGAGGTATTCGTGTGAATGCTTTAGGCTTGGACAAAGAGGTGAGAAATGATGAATGGATCTCACATTGGTGAAGAATAATTTCATGTAAACAAACTCACCAGAAAACATCTTTCTTTTCAGAAATGGTCCAGATATACTTTGTTAATTACAGCTACTGACAGGGCTGGAGAAGGTTATGTAACCACTGGCACAGCTGTTATTACTGTGACTGACAGAAATGATAACGCACCTCAGTATGAGCAAACCATGGTAATATATATTTATAAATTCAGAATATTATAATATAAGCATTTTAACTTTATAATACTTATTTACACCATACATCTATTTGTTTTAGCACACTGTATCTGTCCCAGAGAATAAAGTAGGGGCTGAAGTGGCCAGACTTGCAGTTACTGATGGAGATGAACCTGGATCTCCTGCCTGGTCAACCAAATATAAGATTATTGGCGGTGACAAGAGTGGGTTTTTCAGTGTCAGTACTGGACCCAGCCAGCTAGAGGGCATCATCACCACTGTAAAGGTACTGTGTGTTGCTCATGTGTTTCCACAGGCAATTGGTTATCATGTACTTTTAGTAAAAGATGCTTTCCTTTCCATTCAGCCCCTGGACTTTGAGAAGAACAAGCAATTCATTCTGCCTGTGATTGTTGAGAACGATGATCCATTTGTCGGTTCTTTGGCCACTTCCACTGCCACAGTCACTGTGAATGTAGAAGATGTTAATGAGCCTCTGGAGTTTAATCCAAAGGAGAAGGTTATCTTCAAACCTGAAGATTCACCAGTTGATAGTGAATTAGTTACTTATAAAGCCACTTTATAAGTAACTAATTCTAAGTAACTAATTTTCTTTTCCAGACCCTGGAAAATCACATAAGATAACGTAAGATTTCATTATTCCATTTGAACATTCTGACTGATTTCTGTAGAGATTTCTAGATCATAAATCGAATGAATTATTTATTTATTTTGCCTCACTGTTAACCACTGAGAACCACCTTAGCAACTGTCTACCTATTAAGGCCTATATCCCTTCCAATGTCGACTCTCTCATACGCAGAATTCAAATCATAGCATGCCTGTATATCCTTTGAACAGACTTCTGCAAATGGAGCCCTATGGATAGAGAATCTTCCTTTGTCAAAGATGGCAAATACAGAGCTATCATTTTGGCCGTGGATGATGGTAATTTGTGTTTCCTTTTTTAAGAGGAGAATTCTTGCTGGCCTTTTTCTGATGTCTGTGCTTGTGTGCAGGTGAAGCTCCAGCAACTGGCACAGGAACCCTGGTAATTGAATTGGAGGATTCAAGCAATACATTCTGTCTGAAATGATTCATCTATCAACCCTTTGCCCATTTCTGCTGTGAAGAAGTAAACAAGGTTAAATCCGAAAGAGAAGTTTATTTTATAATTGAATTAGAGGATATAAATGACAGGACTCCTTGATTATGTTTAATGCATCACCAATCTTTCTTAAAGGGATAGTTCACCCAAAAATGAAAATGCTGTCATCATTTACTCTTCCTCAAGTTGTTCCAAACCTGTATGACTTTCTTTCTTCTGCTGAACACAAAAGAAGATATTTTAAAGAAGGTTGGTAATTAAACAGTTGCTGGTCCCCATTGACTTCCATAGTATATATTTTTTTCCTACTGTACTATGGAAGTCAATGGGGTCCATCAGTCGTTTGGTTACCGACTTTCTTCAAAATATCTTCTTTTGTGTTCAGCAGAAGAAAGAAAGTCATACAGGTTTGGAACAACTTGAGGAAGAGTAAATGATGACAGCATTTTCATTTTTGGGTGAACTATCCCTTTAAAGTCCCCCTGTGGTGAAAATCAAACTTTTAATGTTGTTTATATGTCTATGTGGTGTTTTTAATATGCTTTAAGACAAACCATGTGTAAATAAATAAGTCAACACCTTTGCTGACTATTTTCTCCTTAAAACTGCAGTGAACCAAAGACAGTCTCAAAAATCGAATCGTTTGAAACCGGTGTTTCTGACATCACAAACTACCATGAACCAATCACGTTGACATGCGGGCAGGTTTTAGCATATCATTACAATGACGTGAAGCAGGGCAGTCTCAAGAGAAGCCAGGTTATCCTGGTATATTTTTTCTGTTGATATGAAAAATCAGGTACTTTTAGCAATATAGCAGGTGAATTATGTATATGATGTATATTTCGATGTTATGATGAACTATATGCCTTTCTCCACTGAGGTTCTATGATGTTCAAAACATTTCTAAGGATGCTGATTTTTAAAAGACAGCTGTCTGACTCTGAGATGGTGAACGGTAACATGGTTTGTGTAACATTAGCAACACATTATTAGCTGTTTGATAACATAGTCAAGCAAAAGGCTAATCATATTAATCATATTAATGCAAAAAGTGAATTTGTTGCTAGAAGTAAAAAAAAAACAACAATCTGTACAAATTTAACAATGAATGTATGCTGTAGTTAATTCTGCAATGTTTAAATCAGAGATGCATGTGAAGGAAGACAAACAGAATCAAATACAGCATTTTACATTGATCAGTTTGGATTTTTATACTAAGAGGTTCAAACCTTGTAAAATCAGTACCAAAACAAATAATAAAAAACTGTGAAGCATATGTAACAAGAAAGAATCAGAAATTCTGCAATCCTTTTTTTCCCCTTGCCTTTACATATAGTTGTCACAGTTTGTAGCAGGAATGCACACACAGATGTTGATTCAGGTACAAACAGCCTTTAATAAAATGACTGAGGCTGCGGATGCCATATGCCCCAGAAGCCTCTGAAATTGCTTCAGTGGAACTGTTGTCTTCCGCCTGAACGTATTCAGGCAGTCCAGCACCGACTGTGCACGCTCGCTGGAGAGACTTGCTGTCATGTTGACCGAGTCCCACTCCACACCGAGATAAGAGATGCTCTGCACAGGGGAGAGCTTGCTCTTCTCCCAGTTGACCCGAAGCCCCCGAGCAGGGAGGTGACTGAGCACAAAGTCCTTGTGTTCGCATAACTGATCTCGGGACTGGGCCAGGATGAGCCAGTCTTCGAGAGAGTTGAGGATGTAAATGCCCACCTCCCTGAGTAGTGCAAGGTCAGCTTCCACGACCTTGGTAAAGACACGGGGAGACAGGGACAACCAAAGGGTAGGACCTTGTACTGATATGCTCGATCTTCGAACACAAAGCATAGAAACGGTCTGTGTCGAGACATGAAAGTGCGCATCCTTCAGGTCGATCGCTGCAAACCAATCCCGGGGGCGAACGCACATGAAGGATACATTTTTGCGTGAGCATCTTGAATGGGAGCTTGTGCAGGGCTCGATTCAAGTCATGCAGATCAAAGATTGGCCGTAACCCCCTCACTTTTCTTGGGTACTATGAAGTACAGACTGTAAAATCGTGGTGACTTGGTGGCAGTGAAACGCCGGGGCAATATGTGCTTTATGGCCTCTGTCTCCTTCCTGCAACAACCCCGGCTCAGAACTACCCCCAGCTGTTTGAGAGCTTTTGCCTGATGGACCTGCAGGATGGCCACGGCATGCAGGGTGAAGGTGGCCTGTCAGGTCGGCGGAGTAAACCTTAGCAACCAGAGCTGCTGCCATCTTACCCGCCTTGGACGGGAGGTGCAGATGATTCCGCCAGGTGGCGGCACTTTTCAATTTGCACCGCAATTGCATGGTGGAACGTCCACGTAACCCTTGGTGGCCCCACAATCGAGGGTAGTGAGAGTGGAGGAGGAAGAAGAACGGCTTTGGGCAGTAAAAGGTGCCTTCCACTTCTTCTGAACCTCCTCATGCGGGAAGAAAGGCACTGGGGCGGTGTGCGGCTGTGAATCGCGCCGCACCCAGGAACCAATCATCAAACCGCGAGCGCTCAGGACACAATGCCCACGGCAGAACAGGAAAGCATGGCCGTCAGCTCTGAATACAATTCAGAATGAGCTACAACCCCGGAGGGGAGCAGCTCGGCTTCCTCATCCGCTCCAGAGGACAAAAGCCCAATCCCCAATGCAGCAATCGACATCCAATCAAATGAGATACAGGGTGCCTCACATGAAGGACCTGCACCAACATTCGGCAACTCGACGGCACATGGCATGCTAGAGGAGTGGGATGCTCGTGGGGGCGGACCCGATGAAGACGCTCCCACTGTAACCCTCAGGTCTCCCAGAGTGTGAACTAGAACCACGGCTCTACTACGAGAAGCGGCGGGGGCTGGGTAGCAGCAGAGGGGACTCGTGCCTCTGTGAAGAAGGAGAGTGGCGACCTCAAGACCAACATGGACATGCCCTTGCAGTGAGGGTATGCACCATCCACAAACACTTTCTCAGCATGCTGTTTGCCCAGACATGTGAGACGGCGATCATGGCCGTCAGATGAGGTCAGGAAACGACCAGATCCAGAAACACACGGAGGAAAAGACATCTTGAAAAAGATGCTGATCGCCCGTGCTTCTCTTTTAGGAAAACTGCTCTTGTAGCTGAAGCGCCCAGGGACGAATGCCGCGCTGTCTAATTGCAATAAAAAAGGAATGCGCCTTTGAAGGTGAACTCCTAATAGCTATGAAAATTGCTGTTTTGTTCTCTTAATTTTCTTTAGAAATTTTGCACTCTTCTGTGAAGGTGATCTGGAAATGAACGATCGCTTGAACACCGCTCGGCTCTGAAGCAAAACATGAATGAAATCAAGCATGGCGTCAGTTCTGGCTGGTCACGTTAGTCAAGCTTGCATCAGCTGACTCTCAGCTGATCCACGTCTACCTATAGGAATACGACGCCCATCACTGTATACATATATAAGCTCCTTCAGTATTATCAGCAGCTATCACGTTTCTCAGGAGCTAATTACCCTCCTCCATCCCTAGCTCCTCCAATCAGTCAGGATTTGGCATTCTAATTCACCCTGAATCAGACTAAAATTCTCTAATTATGTTGTACATTAAAATTAATTAATGATATCTGCAATACATTCATGTTGGTTCTGTTCTGTTCTGTTCACCCTAAAGGGGGTTTAATTGCTGCTCTTATCCATGCTAGGCTGCATGGATGCGCAGGGAGTTCTTGCCCAGAACAGAACCATAGAAGTGAGTAATGCCGGTCCTATTTATACCCGTATGTCCGGGTAGGTGTGACTCGGCATGCAAATCTCACTGGCCAATGTTCATTGGCTCATTTTGTTACCACTTGGAGGTGATTGAACTACCAGACGAGACCCCAATACATCAGTATCGACGTAACGTCAAACGTGACTGACTGAATGGGAACTAAGAGTCCGTGAAGGTGAAACTAAGAAACACAGACAGACTGGGGTGACAATAGTAATTTATTTGTGGAAAAAAATCCTGAAATTCCAGGGCTGCAAAGATAATTACAAAAACAAAAAAACATTATGCTGTAGGCCATGTACAGTAATGTGAGGATTCTAGTTGTTGCACTCTCTGAAAAGGATGAGGAAACCGACAACCAGTTTTGTCTGTTTATTTGCCGCAGTTTTCTATTTTTTTTCCTGTGACAAACTCAGGGACTTTTTTACTTTTATTTTTTTTACAGCGTCCAGCACAGTACGCATCCTTTTTGTCATTGGCTACATGCCTCTCATTCCATCCTGTTTACATAATATTGATGAAAAATAGAAACAACCATACTACTACTACTACTAATAATAATAACAGTAATAATGTTAATAAAAGATTGCTGGAGATTTCGTCTTATGGCCCTCCTTTTTGCTCTCTCAATTGCATTACTTTCTGCCGGCTCATGTCACTTCAGTTCCTACTGGCGATGTGAATGCAACCAGGAAAATGGCACTAGGGGGAATTTAGTTCTCAGATGACTGCCCTGGTGTTAATATAACTGAGTAATATATATATGAATATATAGTAATATATATAATATAACCTATAGCTATCCTGTGCAAAAGCCCCTGATGTGGATAATAAGGGCCTCGGTTTAATGTCTCATCCAAAGGACGGTGCTTTTTACAGCAGTGTCCCCATCACTATACTGGGGCGTTAGGACCCAGACAGACCACAGGGTAAACACCCTCTGCTGGCCTCACTAACACCTCTTGTGTGTGTGAGACATCATTTGCTATTTGTGAACACAGAGCAGGATCTAGTGCAAGAGATAAGCATGAGGTTTTGAAAGAGTGACTATAGCAGTGTTATATATGTATATCAGTTTGGTTTTGTGTACAAAGAGAAAATGGTTCTTTGAAAAATAGTACCAAGGAGAGAAAAAAGTGGTAATAGAAGAAGACAACACTAAACCAGGACAGTTTGAGTAGGCTTTCAGCTGAAATTGCAAAGTGTTTGGAATGATTGTTCATTTTATTGTAAATATTTTACTGCTACGTTTTTATCTATATTTCAAGATACTGCAGAAATGCACAAAATGCGCTATCATTCTGGTAGTGTATTAACATTTGACAAATGTGCTGCACATATATAGGGATTGTTAGGGTTTATGGAATTTGGAAGATGCTGTCATTAAATGAAATGAAAAATGATTCACTGTTTAGTTCTCACAGACTTCTGTGTGAAGAGTTTTGACTGTGGCTTCAGTTTTGACCGATGTGTGTTAGCAATGGAAAAAAAGAAGAAGCTGAGAATAACAGTTTGGGCTAAGATTCATATCAAGATGGTAATGCAGACTGTATAAAGATTTTTAAGAGATGGCAATAATCAATGATACTTGTTAGCCATAATTATTTTATTTTTTTTAAAGTCGTCACCTTTATTTGTATAGCACTTTATACAATACAGACCGTTTCTAAGCAGCTTTACAGGAAAATGAAAAAAGAAAGAAAGTAAATGCTGTTTTGACCAGGATCATTTGCATGTAACTTTAAATTATGTATAATAGTGTTACAGTTTTACTCAAGCAAAATATTCTTCTGTTTTCTGCTTTGTTGCCATTAGTACAACACTGTCAAAAGTACTTAAAAATCACTCTGTGGGAATATTTTTCATCAGGTTTCTAGCTAGAAAAGCCCAGAAACTGCCCTTGATGTTATAATGTTCACAGATACAGTCTTATTAAGATAGTACAGACCTCTTCGGCTCCAGTCATGTTATTAAAATACTGCACTAAATTGTGAAATACTTATATAATGAACATTATATACACTAACAAATGCAGGTAGTTTACATTTAGAAATTATAAATGTTTTGAATCTGACACCATTCACACTCAAAACAGGAAATATACCCACAAATTAACACTCCAACCCCCTGTGAAAACTTAAAAGCCAACTAGGAAGTAGGACCTGAAGGACATTTCAAGACATTTTGTTTCAAATCGAGACAATGAAGATTGGGAGATTGGGAGTTATTATTTTCCTCTGTCAGGTAGGATTTTATCCAAGACGATCTGATTGATTGTCCTCATCATGTTCGGAGAATATATATATATATATATATATATTTATTTATTTTTATTTCTTGAGAAGCTGATTTTATTTGACATCATAAATGCACTTTCTTTAATATGTTTAATGAAGTTTAGAGCTATTAAAAAGCTAAACTTCTTAACATCCACCAAAAAGCACCAATAATGTGCAACTTTACATTTTACTAATGAAACATCTAATTCATTTAAATTACATTGGAAAGTTTTTCTAGACATGACGCTTCATCTGTCAACAAAAGTTTATTTGTGAACTCTCCATGTACACTGTGCCTCGTTTACAAAACAAGATCCGGGTTGTGTCTGACTGACAAAAGAATTCATGTAATTTGAAAGATGTATCATTTAATACATTATGTGGCAAAATAATGGGAAATGGTCCACAGTTTAGCTCACATATACTGCTGTTATGCTGGAAATGATTAAATAATCCAAATGTAAATTTCAGAATGTGTAAATGTTACAACATTTAATGTGTTTCAAATTAGGTCCTTTTGTGTGGATTTGCGGAGGAGTCTTCATGTTCTCCAGGCTTTGAGTCGGAGTTGCTGGTTTTTAAAGTGCACAGAGATGACCTTCACCAAGGAAAAAGACTAGGACGAGGTAAGCTGTGTTATCTTTATATACAACTTTGAAGCACCTGAACTTTTGGAGTTTTTGTTTAAATATTTTTAGTATTAGGCTAAATACGCTCTCTACACAATGCAATCTTTTTAACTGAGGTTTAACAGTGAAATACAGCAATCGATTTCAATTGTATGCATGCACTGTATCTACTAAATTTGCTTTTATCAGTGTTGAGTGTTGAGAGGTCTCTTGAGTGTAAGCATTGTAGTTCACAGCAAGTGTAAATTAAGGATGTATGTGTTACCGGCCTCAGACCTAGGGGATATCTGGGCTGGCAGCAAAGGACACACAGGCAGTGAAGCACTGTGTACCTGTGAAAACACTGTGAAATAATAAAGAGACAGACAAAATGAGTGCCGTTCCCTTGGCGCGACAGTTTACTTCTGAGATCATAAAACTTTAGTAACTGTCAACAATTACATACAAAAATAACTTTATCTGCACATTAACTGACATGTGATATGAATCATACATACACATAAGGTATATGAATACATACACACCTGTAATCCATAGCCTGTTTCACATAAAGGCAATATACCGTATGAATTACATATTATATATAAAGAATGTGTACAGAATAAAGATTCACATAAATGCCACTCTTATGTTACTCACATAACCAAAGCATTCCCAAACACTGTGTCGCTCAAACACACATAATATGAGAAATACATAAACAAATAATATATCTAAAACCCTAACGCCATTCTACATACACCACTTCACCCTCATTGCCTCATGTCACACATTAAAGGGTTAGTTCACCCAAAAATGAAAATTCTGTCTGTAATTACTCTCCCTCATGTTGTTCCAACCCCGTAAGATCTTCGTTCATCTTCGGAACACAAATTAAGATATTTTTGATTAAATCTGAGAGCTGGATCACTCCTCCATAGGCTTCTAAGGGTTTGAAACTTGCTGGCCCAGAAAAATGTATTAAAGACATCGTTAATATAGTCCAAGTGGATACAGTGGCTCAATCTTACGTTTATCAAGCGATGTGAATACTTTTTGTGCGAAAAAATAAAATAAAAATAACTACTTTATTCCACTATTCATTTCCTTCTCTCTGGGCCTCGAGTGAATTCACGTAGTATAACTGCGTAGCGCTTCTGTCTTTTTTTCGCACAAAAAGTATTCACGTCACTTGATAAATGTAAGATTGAGCCACTGTAGTCACTTGGACTATATTAACGATGTCTTTAATACATTTTTCTGGGCCATCAAGTTTCAAACCCTTAAAAGCCTATGGAGGAGTGAGCCAGCTCTCAGATTTAATCAAAAATATCTTAATTTGTGTTCCGAAGATGAACGAAGGTCTTATGGGGTTGGAACAACATGAGGGTGAGTAATTACTGACAGAATTTTCATTTTTGGGTGAACTAACCCTTTAAGCGTGTGTGCACACAGCACTCAAAATGGCGACTGAATGGTTAATGCAACAAATATACTTAACTCAATTAAAACACAAAAATAACAAGCAACCTCGCATTGCCAATGCGTTCAAACATCACAACAATGCTGTATAACTTTTAATACTTTTGAATGCATTTACTACACAATTAATCCGTTTGCATTCGTGACCCTCGAGTTAATTAAATTTGTATAAACACATTAGAACATGAAAAAGTTACTCAAAACACTTCACAATTACTTGCTTAAACCTTCCCATTGTCATATGAACAGTCAGAACAATGTTTAAAGTGCATCTTATTTTACCTGTGAAATAATAAAGAGACAGACAAAATGAGTGTCGTTCCCTTGGCGCATCAGTTTACTTCTGAGATCGCACCCGGGAGAAAGCTAGTCTCTATAGTGTGCTTCACAGGAGCGCTCAGGCGCCATCTGATATTGTGGCAGTGAACTGATTCTGACCTATTGGTGTTCACATTAAAAAATTAGGGGCGGTGTCGGTTTTCAATTAATTATTTGTTAAAACATTTTATTACACCCTTTACATATGCTTTTGATGCTTCGTCAGTAGCTGATGCTATGAGAACACCCTCCAAGTGCAATGAATGCCTGAAGCCAAAATAGAATCACACCAATTCATTGACTGATGGTGCTCGCGCCCACAGGACATGCCATCGCTCCTCAGATGTTTCTTATTCAGGAAGTAACATGAGTATGGACACATGTAAAGAGTGTTAAGTGCTTGGGTGTTCGTCATGCTTAAGCCGCTCTTAACAGCTCTTTAAAATGCTCACATTGCAATGACTTTAAGGGCCCTATCTTGCACCCGGCGCAATTGACTTTGTACACCGACGCATGTATCATTCCTATTTCTCACCAGACGCACAGCAGACTTTTCCCTCCACAGACGCACGTCGGTAAATTAGGGAATGAACTTGCGTTCTCGGGGGCGGTGCAGCGAAAAGAGGAGGCATGTTCCGGTGCAAACGTTCCTTGATGCTATTTTGCAGTTCCAGAAAACAATTCCGCCACAGACCAGGAGAAACCTTGTCTAAAGTCAGAGGCGCATTTTCAGTGGGGCGCAAGAGTCATTTATCCCGCCGGTATAATAGCAACAGCGCCCGAGACCCGCCCACAAAATTACTTGCGTTTTGTGTTTGATACTTGCGTTTCAGGTCGTTAAAATAGAGCCCTAAAAGTGTTTTGTTCGAGACTCACCTTCTTTATGAGTAAACGAGGAAAATCAGCCATCCTTTGCCAGCAGCCATATCACCCTGTAGCCCAAGACTGGTTGCCCACTGAAGCTAAGCAGGGTTGAGTCTGGTCAGTACCTGGATGGGAGACTCCTGGGAAAAACTAGGTTGCTGCTGGAGGAGGTGTTAGTGAGGCCAGCAGGGGGCGCTCACCCTGTGGTCTGTGTGGGTCCTAACTCCCCTGTATAGTGATGGGGACACTATACTGTCAAAGAGCACCGTCCTTCGGATGAGACGTTAAACCGAGGTCCTGACTCTCTGTGGTCATTAAAAATCCCAGGATGTCCTTTGGAAAAAGAGTAGGGGTTTAAGTCAAGTCAAGTCACCTTTATTTATATAGCGCCTTTAACAATACAGATTGTTTCGAAAGAAGCATCACAGAGATAACAGGAAAATAATGCAACAAAGTTTGTTTCCAGAAGAAAATAGCGTCACAGTCCAGCTTTAGTAAGCTCAGTGGTGATTCATTTGTGTTGTAAAAATAATAATAATAATTTAACCCCGGCATCCTGGCCAAATTTGCCAATACTGGCCAATACTGATTGGCTTCATCACTCTGTCTCCTCTCCACCAATAAGCTGTTGTGTTGTGGGCGTTCTGGCGTAATATGGCTGCCGTCGCATCATCCTTGTGGATGCTGGACATTGGTGGTGGTTGAGGAGATTACACCTTCCATATGTAAAGTGCTTTGAGTAGGTAGCCTACCTAGAAAAGCGCTATATAAATGTAACAGTATAAATTTGTCACACTAGTTCACACTAGTGGGTGTGAGGCGTTACTCAGGATTCTGGGGATCTGATGTTGAGCTTGAGGCTATAGAGACTATAAAGAATGAGAAGATGGATTTCTCCCTTTCTTTCTTGTTTTCGCCGGACTCCACTGAGTTTTGCCGGACTCCACGAACTACACTGCACGTATTTCTCAGTGGAGTTTACACAAGGAATTATGCCAAAGACTGGAAGCTTGCTTGTCTTTTGGTTGGAAATGATGTTCTTTCTACTGATTGGTAAGTCATTTATGGCTGATAATCAGGCGGATGTGGCACTGCATACTATAAGGATGAAGAGGCTTGCTTAACTCCTGAGGCAGTCAAGGAGCTCAGACAAGCAAATGACTTGTTGCTCTGATTAACTAAGCTTGTGGCTCATGCCACTGGTTGTTCAATGGCAGGGTTGGTGGTGTCTGAGAGACATTTGTGGTTGAACCTCAAAGATACCTGCTGGATTCTTCTGTTGCTCAGTTGGGGCTTTAAAGCGACGCAGTGAATGCTGACATCGATAAGTTTTACGGACGGGCTCAAGAGTTTGCAGTGCCTGTGAGCCAATCCCGCTTCAGCTCTCAGGAGCATCCTTAAGGGGAGCAGAGAAGGTGTCTGGACTCCCCCAAGAAGAACTGGGGTCACCGGCCTCACTGGATTGAGCATTCGCACCCTCTAAAGACCATATATCTGAAGATGGTAGCCAAGGCTTCCTGACCTGCATTGTTTTTACAAAAAAATGTTTTTTCATTTTTTTATAAAGAGGGCAGGTAAACAATATAAAATGGGTGTGCTATCCACTAAATGGAGTCCTCCTCACAATGGTCAGCATTCAGGAGGCTCCGGTTTTACCTCAGAAACATCCCAAGTTTTTGACTCTAGGGGCCAGATTTACTAAACTGGGCAAATCAGCGTGAGAACGCAATCCCATAAAACCGCTGATGGGAGTGTAAAGTTCTGCCCGTGATCTACTGACAGTTTATGGTGTTTCTTTAGGGAAGCATTCACTTGTCTCCTGTTTCATGCATGGCATGACATGGGTGAAGCCTTTTCGTACTGCTTGTGTTTCTGTCACGGTGTCAGTCACATTTTGAAACTACATTCCCCACGATCCTTGTCTCATCATTGCACTCAGCTGTTCTTTATCACTAATCATTGCACTCAGTCAATTCCCCATTAGCATTGTCATTTCCCTGTGTATATAACCCTGCCTGTTTTAGTATGTGTCTCGGAGTCCTTGTATATTCACGCCTCTTCTGAGTTCTGTTATTGCCCGTTGTCTTGTTCCTGTTTATGTTTGATTGCTACCTTGGTTTTGACCCTTGCCTGGACTGTTTCTGAGTAACGGATTACCCTTATAATAAACATACTTACTGCGATTGGATCTTCGCCCTATTTCCTGTGTGTGAGATCGTGACAGAAGGACTCCGTCACACTCAAAGATCCAGCAGTATGTTCAGTAACTTCTCTTCCCCAGCCATCGAGCGGGAGAGGAGAGAGGGTTTTGAGGGAACCCGTCTGATCATTTTTCGTGGGACCCGGGGAGGTCGCAGAGGAGTGGTTGGTCGAGAGGAAGTCCAACACCACTCTCCACCATGGCCCCCCTTCGACTCTGGGCTGGTGAGGGATGGATTGGAGCCACCGTCTCACCGTCGCAGACGGAGAGGGGGTAAGAGACGCACGTCTGCCGATCCAGAGACTGTTCACGTCACGTCTGCCGATCCAGAGACGGTTCACGTCACGTCTACCGATCCAGAGACTGTTCACGTCACGTCTGTTGAGCCTGTGTCTCCGGACAAGATGGCCGCCGCAGAGCCTGTGTCCCCTGAGAAGATGGCCGCTGAAACCTTATTAGATTATTTTTCGACGCTGTTCAAGATCCTGGAAATTCCCAGGAATGTTCACGTCACATCCTCAGAGCCTGTGTCTTCGGACAAAATGGCCACCGCCGAGCTTGTTCACGTCACGTCTGCCGAGCCTGTGTCTCCGGACAAAATGGCCACCGCCGAGCCTGTTCACGTCACGTCTGCCGAGCCTGTGTTTTCGGACAAGATGGCCACCACTGTGCCTGTGTCTTCGGACAAGATGGCCGCCGCCGAGCCTGTGTCTTCGGACAATATGGCCGCCGCCGAGACTGTTCACATCACATTTGCCGAGCCTGTGTCTGCGGACAAGATGGCCGCCACAGAGACTGTTTGCGTCACGTCTGCTGAGCTGGTGGTGTCTGTTCCTGAGCCAGTGGTGTCTGTTCCTGAGCTGGTGGTGTCTGTTCCAGTTCCTGAGCCAGTGGTGTCTGTTCCAGTTCTTGAGCCGGTGGTGTTTGTTCCAGTGCCTGAGCCGGTGGTGTCTGTTCCAGTGCCTGAGCCGGTGGTGTCTGTTCCAGTGCCTGAGCCAGTGGTGTTTGTTCCTGTTCCTGAGTCGGTGTCTGTTCCTGTGCCGTGGCCGCCCGAGGGGTCGTCTCCACCGTGGCCGCCCGAGGGGTCGTCTCCACCCTGGCCGCCCGAGGGGTCGTCTCCACCCTGGCCGCCCGAGGGGGGGTCTACGCCCTGGCCGCCCGAGGGGTCGTCTCCGCCCTGGCCGCCCGAGGGGTCGTCTCCGCCCTGGCCGCCCGAGGGGTCGTCTCCGCCCTGGCCGCCCGAGGGGTCGTCTCTGCCCTGGCCGCCCGAGGGGGGGTCTCCGCCCTGGCCACCCGAGGGAATGTCTCCGCCCTGGCCGCCCGAGGGAGAGTCTCCGCCCTGGCCGCCCGATGGACTGTCGTTTCAGTCCTGGCCATCTGCACGACCTGCTCCGCCCTGGCCACTCGAGGGAAAGTCTGCTTCACCCTGGTCGCCCGAGGGACTGTCGTCTCTGCTCTGGCCGCCAGATGAACTGTCACTCCCTGTCCCCGTTTCCCTCCATGGACCTGGCCCCCCATCCCTCCCCCTGATCCTCCACCAGTCCACCTCCCGCCCTGGACTCTTGTTTTGTGTTTTGGGTTTTGTTGTCTTGGAGTGTCTGGTAGCCACTCCGTAGAGGGGGGGTTATGTCACGGTGTCAGTCACATTTTGAAACTACATTCCCCACGATCCTTGTCTCATCATTGCACTCAGCTGTTCTTTATCACTAATCATTGCACTCAGTCAATTCCCCATTAGCATTGTCATTTCCCTGTGTATATTACCCTGTCTGTTTTAGTATGCGTCACGGAGTCCTTGTATATTTACGCCTCTTCTGAGTTCTGTTATTGCCCGTTGTCTTGTTCCTGTTTATGTTTGATTGCTACCTTGGTTTTGAACCTTGCCTGGACTGTTTCTGAGTAACGGATTACCCTTATAATAAACATACTTACTGCGATTGGATCTTCGCCCTATTTCCTGTGTGTGAGGTCGTGACAGATTCTTCTTGGAACTTATCTATAGTCTTGGGCTGTGTCCACACTAGTGCGCAGGGGCGTCGGACAGGGGGTAATAGTGGAACAGATTAACAGGGGCCCTCGGGGAAGGGGGGGCCCACAAAGATATATTGATATATATATTGTGCTGTTGTGAGGGGCCCGCCCCTTGGTTCTGTGGCCGGGGCCCAACATTTGGTGCTACGCCCCTGCTAGTGCGTTTTCGATTTAGCACAGTTTTTTAAAATGAAAACGATCCTCATCCATACTGGTGTTTTCCCGTGTTTCAGAAAAGATCTCCGTCCACCCAATTGACCAAAAACGCATATCACAGGACCATTCATGCACACTTGGCATTCACCTACAAGTGTAAACAGTTGCCAATTGTTGCCGATTTCTCTAATAATAGTTTGCCTCTTGCGCATGTAGGCAGCTGCAGTGTTAAAAAATGCAGATTTTAACTGCACAAGGGCTACGTTTACATGCAACCAAATAATCGGTCAGTAATCCGATTGAGCTCGATCCGAATGAAATTTCGATCTGATTGAAAGGGGTGGTTTATTCCTTTTCTAATCCGGTCGAGAGAACATGTAAACACTTAATCAGATTGAAAACCGAAACTGAAAGGACTGCGCATGTGCAATGACGTTGAAATAGCATAATGATGTATGACGCACGGAATAGTGTTGTAGTACTCGAGATCGGTCTTGGTCTCGAGACCGGTCTCGAGACCACTTTTAAAGGTCTTGGTCTCGTCTCGGTCTCAGACGAAGAGGACTCGGGATTTTATTTCAAGACCGGTCAAGACCACAACAACTGAGGCATATCACGAAATTATTTGATAACATCATTACTGTGATTAGACGTTAAACTTCCGACCAAGAGCTTGACTCATGTCTAATTTTAAATGTTTTTCGTTTTTACTGATTGTTTACGGTGGCAATCCCCGCCCACCCCGCACACACACTCCACGCGTGAAATGAATGCGGGAGTCAGAGCAAGCTGTTTCGTCACCGTGGCTGTCATCGGGGAGATGTCAGCCAAATCCAAGGCTGCCAACTCTCAAGCATTCAGCAAGCATTCATTCTCCTATTAATTTCCTACTGTGCGACAGAGAGTCGCGTGGTTATGACGCAATCGTTAGCCTATTTTTACAAAAATTGCTTCTACGCGGCCATAACGGAAGTTACAAGGTAATGAAGCCTTTTATACATTTTCTTGTTTCTTTAGAAATAAATAATGGACAAATTGAGTCTTTAAACTCCTCAGATGTAAAGTTATTCGCTGTCAAAGTGACGCCAAAATGAATGGGAGTCAATGGGATGCTAACAGCAGGTGGGGGTCCGCTAGCCAATGGCGGCCGCGGGGGTACCTTCAAAATAATAGAAAACCCTGCCCACCCGCTCTTACTAAACATTTCAATGCTATGCACTTCCTGTGGGTGCGCAGGCAAATATGGTCCCAAGAGCACTTCCGAGAAGTTGGTTCCACCAACTCCGGTTGCATGGTTGCCCCCTGCAGTTTGGAGTGCTCAGCACAACTTGTAACCATGAATTGACACAACACTATAACTTACCGAAATGTATATTCCTCATACATAATATCGATCAATCAGTGTTTTTCAATCGTGGAAAGAGGTAAAACAGCTGGAGAACAATTGTCACATAACATTTACCTCAGGAAAGCCATTAAATGACCATAATATATATAACACGTTTAGTTGGCTAGAAAAAAAAAATAGCTGATTATTTTCCAAATATGTGTAGCTATATAACATATTTATTATATTTTACTTCATTAAGTCATTAAGTAAAGTTGTATTATAATAAAAAACCAATTATATTTAATTTGAGTTATTTTTAACCTTAAATAATAGCAGCTGATAGGGCTCTCTGTATGTTTACAGCATTATGTGAGATTTTTTTTGCCTATCTTGTGTACCTAATATTTATCCAAATTAGTCAATATTGAATCAAATCACAAAAATTTAATTGAATTTAAATTGTGAAATTTGTGTCAAGCAATAAAAATGGTAGCTTACCAGAAATTGTACCATGTAAACATTGTAACATGTTGTCACTAAACGTAATACAATTCTGTTTAATTACTAAAATGTTTTGACAATCACAATACACTTAATGTGATGCAAGATTATTATTATTTTTTTGACATCCCCCCCAAACCAAACTGGGCGATATTAACCAAAAAACATAAGTCAAACCACATGTGAGATATTTACACAACTGTAATCAAAATAAAATACAAATACAGGGTTTCCTTCCACATTGCACAATAAAGCTGCACAATATACAACATGTACAGTGAGGAAAATAAGTATTTGAACACCCTGCTATTTTGCAAGTTCTCCCACTTGGAAATCATGGAGGGGTCTGAAATTGTCATCGTAGGTGCATGTCCACTGTGAGAGACATAATCTAAAAAAAAAATCCAGAAATCACAATATATGATTTTTTAACTATTTATTTGTATGATACAGCTGCAAATAAGTATTTGAACACCTGTCTATCAGCTAGAATTCTGACCCTCAAAGACCTGTTAGTCTGCCTTTAAAATGTCCACCTCCACTCCATTTATTATCCTAAATTAGATGCACCTGTTTGAGGTCGTTAGCTGCATAAAGACACCTGTCCACCCCATACAATCAGTAAGAATCCAACTACTAACATGGCCAAGACCAAAGAGCTGTCCAAAGACACTAGAGACAAAATTGTACACCTCCACATAGCTGGAAAGGGCTACGGGGAAATTGCCAAGCAGCTTGGTGAAAAAAGGTCCACTGTTGGAGCAATCATTAGAAAATGGAAGAAGCTAAACATGACTGTCAATCTCCCTCGGACTGGGGCTCCATGCAAGATCTCACCTCGTGGGGTCTCAATGATCCTAAGAAAGGTGAGCAATCAGCCCAGAACTACACGGGACGAGATGGTCAATGACCTGAAAAGAGCTGGGACCACCGTTTCCAAGGTTACTGTTGGTAATGGCCATGGTTTGTGGCTAAGACGTCATGGTTTGAAATCATGCATGGCACAGAAGGTTCCCCTGCTTAAACCAGCACATGTCAAGGCCCGTCTTAAGTTTGCCAATGACCATTTGGATGATCCAGAGGAGTCATGGGAAAAAGTCATGTGGTCAGATGAGACCAAAATATAACTTTTTGGTCATAATTCCACTAAACGTGTTTGGAGGAAGAAGAATGATGAGTACCATCCCAAGAACACCATCCCTACTGTGAAGCATGGGGGTGGTAGCATCATGCTTTGGGGGTGTTTTTCTGCACATGGGACAGGGCGACTGCACTGTATTAAGGAGAGGATGACCGGGGCCATGTATTGCGAGATTTTGGGGAACAACCTCCTTCCCTCAGTTAGAGCATTGAAGATGGGTCGAGGCTGGGTCTTCCAACATGACAATGACCCGAAGCACACAGCCAGGATAACCAAGGAGTGGCTCTGTAAGAAGCATATCAAGGTTCTGGCATGGCCTAGCCAGTCTCCAGACCTAAACCCAATAAAGAATCTTTGGAGGGAGCTCAAACTCCGTGTTTCTCAGCGACAGCCCAGAAACCTGACTGATCTAGAGAAGATCTGTGTGGAGGAGTGGGCCAAAATCCCTCCTGCAGTGTGTGCAAACCTGGTGAAAAACTACAGGAAACGTTTGACCTCTGTAATTGCAAACAAAGGCTACTGTACCAAATATTAACATTGATTTTCTCAGGTGTTCAAATACTTATTTGCAGCTGTATCATACAAATAAATAGTTAAAAAATCATACATTGTGATTTCTGGATTTTTTTTCTAGATTATGTCTCTCACAGTGGACATGCACCTACGATGACAATTTCAGACCCCTCCATGATTTCTAAGTGGGAGAACTTGCAAAATAGCAGGGTGTTCAAATACTTATTTTCCTCATTGTAAATGATTATATATATATATATATATATATATATATATATATATATATATATATATATATATATATAATAATATAAAATAATAAAATAATTTGCCTACTAGGCAAGACTTAATGCATGGATATGTATGATACATATTTCACCACCTGTTATTCACATTAATGTAAGACATAGGCCTAATGGACTGTGTCTAGATTAATACCTCATTGAGATTAGCATTTTTACGGAACTTTGAGTTTTAAAATAGCCGCATATGCATATTCCACATTTTATTATAAGTGTGTCATGCCGTATGGGGACTTGCACTGGTCTTGGTCTTGACTCGGCCTGTCTTGGTATTGGTCTTGACTCGGTCTCTGCCTGTCTTGGTCTTGACTTGGTCTCGAGTATCTCGACCCTTTAAAGTCTTGGTCTTGTCTCGGTCTCGGCCTGTCTTGGTCTTGGTCTTGACTTGGTCTCGGTTTAGGTGGTCTTGACTACAACACTAGCACGGAATGAGCTGTTGTTTGGAAGCGCAAGCACTTTGGAAAGAAGGAGACGTTTTTAGACGCGATATGTGAATGGCCCATTAAGTATCATATAAATGTCCGGTCATTCTAAAATTCTCCTTTCACTCTGCGTCTGTGAAGTGGAGCAGGACAACGTCCCACCAGTCCTTGTTTCAGATTCTCATCCACAGACGGCTGGATTTGGGCGCAGGGAGGGGCATTTTTACAGCGTTATAAATATAAGCAGCTCGGCACAACGGTTCACATGCTCATTGTCTCCAAATTATGACCAGAAATTGATAAATATTAAGTCTGCTGTTTAAAACAAAAAATAATCAATGTAGGAAAATAGCAGGAAACAGCAGGAAACTCTTTATATTTGTGCAGTGTGCGCAAGTCAAAAAATCTATTCCGATTTGAAGCTTGTAACATTTAAACGCGCACATCAACCCGATCACATGTTAAGCGTTCATGTAAACACTACGTTCGGATTCATCAATCGGAATGAATTCAGTCTGATTGAAACAAAAGTTGTGCATGTAAACGCAAAACGTGCTAAAAAAGACCACAAAGTCAGCAAAACTAGCAGTTCTGTCTCCATGTTATTGTTTGCGTAGCCTTAGGCTACGTTTTCACTAGCGTGTTTTTGTTTTAAAATGCATAACTTTTGCTGCGGTTACGCCTGGGTCCGGAGTTTTCGCCCCTCGGAAATGGAAATGCTGCAGATCCCGTTTTAGTTTGAAAACTCTGGGGTTGCATTTCAGTGTAGACGGACAAAAATGGAGACTTTTGAAAATGAAGGCGTGGCTGCCCACATTCGCTCCCTGATTGGGTCTTCTAGATCATTACATATCCTTCACTGATTTCGTTAAGCCCCTACCATATGACCATTACGCTACCAGAAGACAATAACAGACCAGCCTTGACGACAGTGTAGTCGTTTGTTACTTTGAGAAAACAATTCCACCTCTCATCTGTCCACACAAAGGCATCCTTGCTTTTCCTCGCCATCATACTCGTTGTTGTACCGGCTGGTCTGTGAAGCAACCAACTGCAGAGCGAATAACTAATTTCCTTTTTACACTTGTACGTGCAATCTCGCATGCCCAGTGTGCATGAATGGTTATGTGACATACATATTCGGTCGTGTAGTGTGGACGGAGATCTGAAACGCAGTGCGGTTGTGTTGTTGTCCAGGCCTTGTCTGAGAATTCATTCTGAAAAGATTTTGCTCTTGTGAAGGTTTTGTTGCGACCAAAGCCAGGTTACATACCTAAGCTTCTTCCACTTAATTTACGGTCATTTTCTCCTCCGCCCTCTGAGTCACTGGAGAATGAGCTATTACGCAGTGGCCTAAATCTCATCAGTTGTTTGTTTGTTTTGGTGGATGCAACAAGTTTGTTGCCACTTTGAAACAAAGGATGATGCATTTGGTGAAGGATGCAATTTCTCGTGCTTATCTTCGCCTCTTGGCGTTTGAGCTCACTCTGCTAGAAGTGTTGCTTCAGAGGTTCTTCTCAGGGTGATAACGTCTTGGTTAAGTATGTTACCCTGATTCCCTGACTAGGAAATGAGATGCTGCATAACTCTGCAATACTCCTTCACTACTGCTATGACTTCCATCGTAGAAGTCTGATGGCACAGACGCATCCTTTTGAGGCAACAGTGAGGTGAAATCTCAGAGGGTGGCACTAACACAGTCAGCCAGTGAACTGGTGTGATTTTATACATGCTGCCGACTAGTGTCACAATACCAAAATTTCAGTAATCAGTAAAAATAACAGTAAAAATGTACAGTTCTCTGGACCAGTTTTGGAACCATAGCAAAAACTATTGTAACTATTTTATTTTAACTATTTGAAAATTAAGACATTAAATTAAATTAGTTAACTAATTTATGATATTGATATAAGTAAATGATACATTAAAACATTAGCATGTAGCCTTCAACTATTGTCCATATAAGTAAACATGTAATTAAAAAGTTAAAATAAAAGTTAGTAATAAAATTTAAAACAAAGAAACACATTACAGGTGCCAGAACAAGTTGCAGGTCAATTGCACTTTTGCAATAATGCACTTTTTTTTTGTCCTGTCCTTTGCAATGGTTATCAATGTCAAACATCATAATTTCAGATTCAGTTCTGCATTTTAATACAGTATCACTCCTAAATCTTTGCAATGTTACATTTTTATTCAAACTTTTATTCAGACTATGAATGGGTTATATACGGGAAGCGAGCAAAGAGTACTCCCTTTATAAACAATGAAGCTGATATCACGGCCTATCAGCAGGTAATGGATTGACCCTTATGTATGATAAAGTTGGTATCATTACGTTTTAAAAAAGGAAGTATTTTACTTGCTAACCCTGATTCCCTGACTAATTGCAAAGTTGTGCTACTGGTACTTTTGACAACACTATTTCAGATCATCATCACACCTGGAGGTGTGATCACTATTTCAGATCATCATTACACCAGGATTTGACATAATCCACTGGAAATAATGCATCAGAATTAATGAAGCAACACACGGTGATTGGTATTATTTTTGAAAAACAGTTGGATATTGGGACCTATATTGTAAGTGAAGCAAAGGCCTATAGGCCTACAGGCCTATTAAGCACATTGTGACTGTGATCTCAGCAGTATAACAAATCTACCCAGATATTTGGATCTTTGAGAACATATCTGTGCACAAAAGTCAATGGCAACAAGAAAAGCAGCCGAGATGGAAGAAATAAAGGTATCCTTAAAGTTTATGGCAGTTGAGATCAGCAAAGTTGCTACTCAACAACAAAGCATCCTGGCCCTCATGGAGGAGATACGTAACCTAAGAGAAATAGTAAATCTGAGAGACAAAAAGATTGACAAACTTGAACAAAGGATTGACGCATTGGAACAACAAACTTGGAGTAAAGATGTCATCATTACTGGACTAGAGACAAAGCATCGCAGCTATGCTAGAGCAGCAGCTGGAGCAAATGAAGGCGAGGATGCTCCCCCAGAAGAATTGCAGACATTGGAACAACAGGTTTTGCTGTACCTAAGCAGTAAACATATCGATCTGGATGAGAGTAATATCTCTAGCTGCTATGCAATCCCAAACAAGGATCGCAAAGAGAAGCCATCCATAATTGTACAGTTCGTTTTCACAAAAGCACAAGATTGCGCTACTGCGACAGACCAGAAAATTAAAAGGTACCGGAGACTTGGCTTGATGATGACAAAGTGGGTGACGTGGGTCTTGAGGGATATGAGTTGTATACTACCAATAGGAACAACAAAAAGGGCGGAAGAGTTGCTTTGTATATTGATCAATCATTAAGAAGTTTTAAGAAAATTGTACAAAATGTTTCATACAGCATAGACAATGTTCTGGACTGTGTAACAGTGGAAATTGAAGTAGAACGCTTCAGAAACCTAATTATTAGCTGTGTGTACAGACCACCAGGAACAAGTTTGTCAACATTTAATGAAAAAATTGCAGATTTAACAACAACAACATGACCACTGACAAAGTACAAATTGTTTGTGGAGACTTCAACATTGACATACTTAATCAACATGTCCTCAAAGGTACTTCTGAGTTTATAAATATAATGTACAGCAATCATTTATGTCCACTCATTGACAAGCCAAGCAGAATTACAACAGAAACAGCAACACTAATAGATCACTAATAGATCATATTTTTACCAACAGATTTGAGATTTGAGGAAAAAGTTGTTGGGGGCTTATTTATTAGGGATGTTAGTGATCATTTGCCAGTGTTTTCAATATTTCCAATTTTTTTACACGAGAAAACAAGTCCCAGACAATTAATAAATTCATAAGAAGCTGCACGGCAAAAAAAATATTGAAGAATTCAAAAAGGAGCTTAGTAACCAAAACTGGTGTGATGTTTACACAGAAAGTGATGCAAATGTGGCATATGATACTTTCCTGTATAGATTTACTGAGCTGTATAATATCAATTGTCCCATGAAGAAGATTCAAAACCAAGAAAATAAATCAGCAAAAAAGCCATGGATAACTAAAGGCATTGAAAATGCATGCAAAAAGAAGAATACACTATATGCGAAATTTGTAAAAAAAACAAACAGGACTATTGAGTCGGAAGAAAAATAAAAAAAATATAAAAATAAATTGGTAAGTATTATCAGAAATAGTAAAAAGCAATATTTTTACACCCTCTTAGAACAACAAAAGCAAAATATGCAAGGAACTTGGAAAGTACTAAACAAAATTATTAAAAAAAACAAATAACAAATGAGAGTGTCCAAGTTATGTAAAAAATTTCAAACAATGAAGTCCTTATTAGAAATCCAAAGGAGATAGCAAACGAATTCAATGACTATTTTGTTAATGTTGGTTTCAATCTGGCAAAAGGCATTACTGACTCAAAAAGTAAAAACTTAAAGAGTTGTGAATATATCAGTAGGAACATTTCCTCCATGTATGTGTCTGACATTACCAAAAAATGAAATACTGGAGATTGTGAATGGTTTTAAAAATAAAAGGTCAACCAATTGGACAGATATCGATATGAAACTAGTTAAAAATATAATCCATTTAATATTAGAACCTCTGACTTATATCTTCAATTTGTCCTTTAATTCTGGCGTGTTTCCAGATCAGATGAAAATTTCAAAAATTATTCCAATTTATAAGAGTGGTGACAGTCATTTATACTCAAATTATAGACCAATTTCATTATTATCCCAATTTTCAAAAATACTGGAAAAACTTTTTCTGAAAAGGCTAGATAGTTTAATAGAAAAATGCATGATATTAAGTGACGATCAATATGGATTCAGGAGCGGCCGATCGACTTCAATGGCAGTTATTAAATTAGTTGATTATATAGCATCTGCATTAGACAAAAAGTATTTTACTTTGGGTGTTTTTGTCGAACTCAGAGATCATAGATCATAAATTGTTAATGAATAAACTAGAGCAGTATGGTTTTAGAGGCCGTACTTACTCTTGGTTAGAAAGCTATCTTGACAATAGATACCAGTATGTACATTTTAATGATCATCAATCAGAAATGCGTAAAGTAACTTGTGGGGTGCCCCAGGGTTCTTTGATTGGTCCTAAGTTGTTTATTTTATATATTAATGATATCTGTAAGGTATCCGATTTGTTAAAATATGTTTTATTCGCAGATGACACAACAATATCTGGGGATAATCTTCACCATCTAATTACTGATGTGACCAGAGAACTTTCCAGAATCAAGCAATGGTTTGACCGAAATAATCTTTTAATCTAGGTAAAACCAAATATATTATATTCAGTAATCGACAAATTAAAACCAGCATGAGCTTAAAGATTGATGATGTGGTACTAGAAAGGGTGAATGAAAACAAATTTCTTGGAATAATATTAGACCATAAATTATCCTGGAAACCACACATCGCTCATGTTCAATCAAAACTGTCCAAAACAATAGCTATATTACATAAAACCAAGTATTTTCTAAATACGCCCTCTCTGTATATTCTGTATTGTTCTCTTATTGTTCCATACATTTCTTACTGTGTTGAAATATGGGGGCATGCCTACACCACAAACACAAAACCTATTTTTATTTTACAAAAAAAAAAAAGCCATAAGGATAGTCAATCATTCACCGTATAATGAACCGACAAACTCTATATTCTGCAAATTTAAAGCAATAAAATTTTCCGATCTAGTCACTCTGAATACCGCTGTCTTTATGTTCAAAGTCAATAGGAAAATATTGCCTGAAAATATACTATGTTTGTTTGAAAACAGGGAACAGAAATATAACCTAAGAGGAGATGTGCAGGACTGAATTTATTTAGATTTTTCAGTGGATTTATCATTTTGTAAATGTGTATTCTAGTGAGGACTTTAATTTTGAAAAGCACAGACAACCTCTTAGTTCAGGAAGCAGGAAGTACTAGTAGTACTGCAATAGTTCAGAAAAATGTGGTAGCTGTGTGACATCTCTAAACATCACCTCTCTTTTCATCTGTTAGACGCAATGTCTGTAAGTATACAGTGTTAAATTTATTGTGTGATACATTTGAGAAGGTTATTTGATATTAAGATGTATATTTTCTTAGTTTAATTATCCTTGTGTTATTGTCAATCTGTAATTTTCCAATTTCATATTTAGTGATTGTATATTTTGTATATTTTTACAGTTTCACAGTTGAATCATAAACTTCAGAAACGACTTGAGGTGTCCAGCGAGGTTTTTGAGTCACTGTTTAACTTACTGGATAGTTAGATGTCAGAGAAATCTAATAAGGCCAGTACAGTGAAAAGACATCAATACAACAGACTGAGAAAGACGCTCAAGAACTGTATGGAATCAAGATTTAAACATTCCAAAGTTTCTATCACATCAATCTGATTTTTCTGCATATGATTAAGTCTCATATAAGCATGGCAGAAGGTCAGACAGACACAGCAGATCTTAAAGGCACAGTTGAAGATGTGCACTCTGTCAGCGCACATTCCTCAAAAGCATCCAGTCGTTCTTCAAGGGCATCCAGTCGCCACTCAAGCGCCAGCATAGCGGTTTTCAAAGCAAGAGCGAAGGCGGAAGCCGTACACAAGCCAGAGCAGCATACGCTAAAAGAGAAATAGAATTGAAAGTTGAACAGGCACGACTTCAAGCAACTCTGGAGGCTTTGCAAGAGGAAAAAGAAAAGGATGCTGCTTTGGTAGAAGCTCAGGTACTGGAGGAAGCATTGTTAGAAACAGAACGTAGCGCAGCCAGCGGAGTATCAGTTCCTGTTCCCATCGAGGACAGTCGAATCAGAACAGCGGATTATGTGAAAACACAATCTAAAGTCAGTAGTGGTATACTGCCATCTAGTGGAGGACAAGAAACTCAACCAGCACTTCAAGCTTCTCACTTAATAAGCCCAATTAAAACTGAGTCAGATTTCAAAAATGTACCAATTAGTTCACAAACCTTGGACTTTGGAGCAGACATGCGTCAAAATGCCACTAAAATGCATTACCATCCTTATCACTACCAAATGCAGAGTGTAGACCTCCTGATAAAGGAGACATTACATATGACCTCGCAAAGTATCTAGCTCGTACGCAACTTGTACTTTGATGACAAGCCCATTAATTACTGGGCATGGAAATCATCTTTCCAAGGTCTTTCCCCAGCAGAAGAGCTTGATCTCTTAATCAAATACCTGGGTAGAGAATCTTATGAACATGCACGGAGACTGAAAGCGGTTCACATCAGGAATCCATCAGGTGCGCTGATAATGACATGGCAGAGGCTTGAAGAAATATATGGTTCTCCAGAAGCAATTGAACATGCTCTTTTTGCCAAACTAGAAGACTTCCCCAGAGTGACAAACAAAGATCCACAAAAGCTTCGAGATTTAGGAGACATCCTTTCACAACTAGAAGCTGCTAAGCTTGAAGGATACTTACCAGGTCTGGCATACTTGGACACTTCTAAGGGGGTGAATCCTATTGTGGAAAAACCTCCATATAACATTCAAGAAAAGTGGATGTCATTTGGATCCAAATATAAGCAAGAACATCATGTTGCTTTTCCACCTTTCTCAGTGTTTGCAAATTTTGTTCGTTCAGAAGCAAAAGCACGTACAGATCCTAGTTTCAGTACGTTTCCTCATGTGAAATATGAGAAAGGAGAAAGGTTTGAGAGACAAAGACAAATGCCAATATCTGTTCACAAGACTCAAATTAATCCTTCAACTAAAATACAATCTGAACAGGAAAAGAGATCAGTTAGCCCGAACAAAAGCTGTCCAATACATGGGAAACCTCATCCTTTGAGAAGATGCAGAGGGTTCAGAGAGAAATCTCTACAAGATAGAATGCAGTTCCTGAAAGAGCGGTTTGTGTGTTATCGTTGCTGTTCTTCTACAGACCATCTTGCCAAAAACTGCACTGTAGAAGTTCAGTGCAAAGAGTGCGGTAGTGATCGCCATCCTTCAGCCCTTCATCCACGTCCTGCCCCCTGGAAATCTCAGTCATCTACCCCTACCTCAGAGCATGGCGGGGAGAAATACAAATCAGATAGGCATAAGGTTACATCTGAGTGCACGGAAGTCTGCGGAGAAGGTCTGAGTGCACGGTCTTGTTCGAAAATGTGTCTAGTTTCCGTCTATCCAGCTGGACACAAAGAGAAAGCAAAGAGGATGTATGCTATCTTAGATGAGCAAAGCAACCGCTCTTTGGTGAGAAAAGATTTCTTTGACATCTTTAACATCAAAACAACTCCATTGCCCTACACACTGAAAACATGTGCAGGCCTTTTAGAGACAGCGGGGAGAAGAATTTCTGATTTCATTGTGGAGTCCATTGATGGAAAGATAAGTCTACCTTTCCCTACTCTTCTAGAATGTAATCAGATTCCAAACAATCGTACAGAAATTCCAACTCCTGGTGCACATCACAGCCACTTGAGACACATAGCACAAGAAATACCACCTCTCGACTCTGATGCTGAAATTCTTCTTTTACTGGGCAGAGACATCCTGCAAGTACACAAACAAATTAATGGTCCAAATAATACCCCTTTCGCTCAAAAACTGGATTTGGGCTGGGTTGTCGTTGGGGATGTGTGTCTCAGAGGAGCTCATAGGCCATCTTCAGTTCATACTTTCAAGACTTTCATCTTGGATAATGGCCGTCACAGCTTTCTGAGTCCATGCTATAGTCAAATCAAGGTAAAAGAGAAATTGGATGTTAATCCACAATGGCAACAACCTCTAGAAACGACATCTGAGGACTCCATTCTGTTAGTGCCGGATGGTGAAAGTGTTGGTTATTCAGTTTTCTCCTACACTGCAAATGATCATAAGATTGCTCCATCTGTGGAAGACACTAGGTTTCTTCAGATCATGGACAAAGAGTTTTTTCAAGACAGCTGCAACAGTTGGGTTGCTCCGCTTCCCTTTCGTGAGCCCAGACAAAGTCTACCCAACAACAGAGACTATGCATTCAAACGTCTTCTCGCGCAGCGAAACACTGTGAACAAACGATCACAGATGAAAGCACACTTCCTGGATTTTATGGATAACTTGCTAAAAAATGAGCATGCAGAAATTGCACCACCTCTTCAGCAAGGTCAGGAAGTGTGGTACTTGCCGCTGTTTGGGGTGAACCACCCTAAGAAACCAGACAAAATTCGAGTTGTCTTTGATTCAAGTGTGCCATATGAGGGAGGTTCACTGAACAATGTACTTCAATGTACGAAATCCAGTTCGCCTGCACAATGGCGATATGTTCCCACAGAGCTTAACCCAGCAGACCACGGATCCAGATCTGTACCTGCAGCATCATTAGTTTCCAGTTCATGGCTCACAGGCCCACACTTCTTGCATAATTCTCAGCTTCGGTCTGAATCACAAAAGTCATTTGTGCTTGTGGATCCAACCTCAGATTCATGTGGTTTCAAACCTTACTGAAGTTCCCAAGGTTACATGGAATTCTGAGAGATTTAGCAGATTCTCTAACTTTAACACTCTCATCAGAGCAATAGCATGTCTGATTCACATTGCCAGATCTTTCTCCAAATGCTTGCAATATGATAGTTGCAGAGGATGGCATATCTGCTGCAAAGGTCCTTCTGAAGAAGAGCTGGACAAAGCAAAAATCCTTGTGTTGAAGAATGCTCAATACGAGAGTTATCCAACAGAGATTAAAAGCATCACTGCAACTCACAACCTTCCTCATAAGAGTGTGTTGAGGAAACTATCTCCTGTCCTTGACAACGATGGCTTACTTCGAGCAGGGGGTCGTATTGTGAGGTCAGGTCTGGAAACTTGTGAAGTTAACCCTATTATCATCCCGGGTACACATCATGTGGCAAAACTGATTGTGCGACATTATCATGCGTCTGTGGAACATCAAGGCAGACACTTTACAGAAGGTGCTGTCAGAGCTGCCAGATTTTGGCTTGTAGGAGGTAAGAAGTGCATACGCAGTTTGCTTTTCAAGTGTGTAATCTGCAAGAAGCTGCGAGGGAAGACAGAGCATCAGCAGATGTCTGATTTGCCAGTGGAACGGTTGACAGTAGCTCCACCCTTTACCTATGTGGGTGTTGATGTTTTCGGACCATGGGAAGTGACTACCCGTAAGACCAGAGGAGGTCAAGCTAATTCCAAGAGGTGGGCAGTTATGTTTTCATGTATGTGCTCAAGAGCTGTCCACATTGAAGTAATCGAGGTAATGAGCTCTAGTAGTTTCATCAATGCCTTAAGGAGATTTTTTGCAATCAGAGGGCCAGTTAAACAACTGCATTCAGATCGAGGTACAAATTTCGTTGGAGCTTCCCGTGAACTCAAAATGGATGAATCTTGTGTCAGCTCAGAGAATGTGCAGAAATATCTGAAAGAACACAATTGCACCTGGATATTCAATCCACCTCATGCCTCTCATATGGGTGGTCACTGGGAGAGAATGATCGGGATTGCACGTCGCATTCTTGACTGCATGCTACTTAAAGAGAAGTCTTCCCGTCTCACACATGAGGTCTTGACGACGTTCATGGCGGAAGTTACTGCAGTGATGAATTTACGGCCTTTAATCCCAGTGTCCTCTGACCCAGAATTTCCCTTTATTCTCACCCCTGCAACTCTTTTGACACAAAATACAGGTGCAACACTTCCCCCACCTGGAGACTTCGGGAATAATGAGTTGCTTAAGGAAGAATGGAAACAAGTGCAAAGGTTGGCAGATGTCTTCTGGACAAGATGGAAAAAAGAATACCTTAGTACTTTGCAACACCGACGAAAGTGGCAAGACAAAAAAACATTTGAAAGAAGGGGATATTGTCTTGGTAAAGAACATACAAGTGAACAGAAATGAGTGGCCAATGGCAATCATTGTGAAAACATCACCAAGCAAAGATGGATTGGTGAGGAAAGCTGATGTCAAAGTGACTAAGGATGGCATTCAGATGATCCTGTCACGTCCTGTCTCTAAACTTGTCCTTCTTCTGTCACCTAATGATAAGCTATAAGTTGATTTGGGATTCTAAAAACCCCAGGCGGGGGGTGTGCAGGACTGAATTTATTTAGATTTTCAGTGGATTTATCATTTTGTAAATGTGTATTCTAGTGAGGACTTTAATTTTGCAAAAGCACAGACAACCTCTTAGTTCAGGAAGCAGGAAGTACTAGTAGTACTGCAATAGTTCAGAAAAATGTGGTAGCTGTGTGACATCTCTAAACATCACCTTTCTTTTCATCTGTTAGACGCAATGTCTGTAAGTATACAGTGTTAAATTTATTGTGTGATACATTTGAGAAGGTTATTTGATATTAAGATGTATATTTTCTTAGTTTAATTATCCTTGTGTTATTGTCAATCTGTAATTTTCCAATTTCATATTTAGTGATTGTATATTTTGTATATTTTTACAGTTTCACAGTTGAATCATAAACTTCAGAAACAACTTGAGGTGTCCAGCGAGGTTTTTGAGTCACTGTTTAACTTACTGGATAGTTAGATGTCAGAGAAATCTAATAAGGCCAGTACAGGAGAGAACATGTTTAAAAAACAAATGTACAGAACAAACTTTAAAATGAACACCATTTCGGTAAAAGGGGTCGACTTGTGGAATGGTCTCACCGATGATCTTAAGAGGAGAAATTCCATTCATTATTTTAAAAAACAGTTTCAAATCTTAATTTTTGACAAATATATGGATGCTTAAAGGAACACTCCACCGTTTTTTGAAATAGGGCTTATTCACCTTCTTTCCTACATTTAGATAGGTGGGCAAATGCATTTTTGTCTCAGTGCATGCATTGTTTTAGTTTGACAGGGTCGGCGCTAGCTTAGCTTAGCATAATGAATGGAATCCTTTGTTGCCAGCTAGCATGTCCTGAGTAAAAGTGATATATAAAAAAAAAAAAACACCTAATTACTTCTTGTGGCCTGCATATTCACAACGAGTACAAATAGCGATGCAGATTAACACTAGGCGATTTCCTAGGCAGATATTGACTTATATATTAAGGGCTATATTAGGGGGAAGCACAGGCGAAGCACTGCTACTTGGGCATGATATCTCTGCGCCCTAGTAGCAGTGCTTCGCCTGTGCTTCCCCCTAATATAGTCCCAAGTCAATATCTGCATAGGAAATCGCCTAGTGTTAATCTGCATCACTATTTGTACTCGTTGTGAATACGCAGGCCACAATAAGTAATTAGGTGGGGTTTTTTTGTTTTTGTTTTTTTATATCACTTTTACTCAGGACATGCTAGCTGGCAACAAAGGATTCCATTCATTATGCTAAGCTAAGCTAGTGCCGACCCTGTCAAACTAAAACAATGCATGCACTGAGACAAAAATGCATTTACCCACCTATCTAAATGTAGGAAAGAAGGTGAATAAGCCCGATTTAAAAAAACGGTGGAGTGTTCCTTTAAGAAAAATTGTCTAAGATAAGTTTATGTATAATTGTTGTGCATAAATTGAAACAACACAAGCAACAAACAAACATTTGTAATTACTTAAAAAAAAGTGCATATGTGTGTATGCATGTATGTATATGAGTATATATATAGTATGTATATATATGTATGTGTGTATGTATATATATGTTTATACATGTATATTGTTTATGCTTAATTTTTGATGGGTAGATGTTGTTTTGTAAATAGGGTAGGCGTAATAAGCCACGGCTTCAGCCTACACCTTTTCGGTTACCCTCCTTGTTTGTAATGAATTTGCTGTACATACATTTTGTTCTATGTTTAGTAACCGAATAAACCTTCATTCATTCATTCAGTGTGTGTGTGTGTGTGTGTGTGTTTGTGAATAATTTCCAGAACAGGGTCAGTGAACGCTGGCGCGTTTGGCTGCCGCTACTCTCCGGTGTTTTTGTTTGTTTGTTCCCAGTATATTTGTTTTATGTTTTGTTTTATGTTTCGTGCGCTACTTCAAACGTTACCGGATCTGTGATTGCATCACAGCATAACATCATTGTAGCCAGCACTGGACTGAGCCCTGTTTCCCTGGAGGCTTGCTTATTTCGTGCTGGATTACTAGACCCGGCCAGGAGACCTACTACGCATATTGACTGATACCAAAACGTGGAATTATTTCATTCATCTGCTTGGATTGTTTGGCTTGGTTTGGCTCGGTCAAGACTGCTAAGTGTTTCCCAAACTGACGGGCAGCTTTTGCTTTATGCGAGCAAAACGTTACTGGATCTTCAAATGTTACCGGATCTGTGATAGCATCACAGCATAACATCACTGTAGCAGGCGCTGGACTGAGCCCCTTTTCCCTGGAGGCTTGCTTATTTCGTGCTGGATTGCTAGACCCGGCCAGGAGACCTAACGTACTATGCATATTGACTGATACCTAAACGTGGAATTATTTCACTCATCTGCTTGGATTGTCTGGCCCGGTCAAGACTGCTAAGTGTAACTGACGGGCAGCTGCCACGCATCCCCCCCCTTTTCCCTGTTTTGCTTTATGCGAGCCCTCTCAGGAGTGATCCACTAACACCGTTCGTTGGTAAGTCTCTGCTTGCTTTGCTTTGTAAGAGAGTTTTTGCCTATTTGAACTGTTGTTGCTACACAAGGGATTTGGCCACCTCCGTTGCTTGTCCCTTAGAGTGCAAAGTGGTTGCCCTGTTGGCTAACGTGTTAAGTTTACAGAGGTTGGGTCTGAGTGCATGGCTATTTGCTGTTGTGTTTGGTACACTTGTTTGGACTGAGCTAAATGGTGTTCTACACATACCCCTTCCTAATGCATTTAACAATCGTGACGCTGTTCTGGTTTCTTGTCTATGGGCCAGAATACTTATGCTACGGAGAGCCTAATTATACGCATGGGCTCCTCTATGACTCTGGCATGGCATTAAGATACTCGTCAACTTATCTCCACTACCTCGGGAACAAAGTCTATAAAATTCCAGATGTTCTCCGTGCACACCAACATCTTGGTCTGCTGCGTCGTCCCAAATTTTTACATAGGGGCTCTGGTCGGAAGTTTGCTCGCTACCACCACTCTAACAACATCGATTCACTGTGGAGTTTGTCTCGTAGAGAGACGTCACCTATTGCGGGGCGAACTGTCGACTTTGAGAACTTACACTCCATAAAGCTGATAAAAGCCTCTCTGGACTACCCTGCCTCTAGAAATGCGCAGTTTGGCTTGTTTAATGTGCGGTCTCTTAACAACAAAGCACCTTTTATCAATGATGTCATTACTGATGCTGGTATTGATTTATTTTGTTTGACTGAAACTTGGCAGATACCAAATGATCTTATTACATTGAATGAAGCTACTCCTCCTGGTTATGAGTTTGTTGCTAAGCCACGTTTAACTGGCCGAGGTGGTGGCCTTGCTGTGGTCTTCCGCTCCAGCTATAGGGTTGTATCAGTGCCCGTGCAGGATTATGCATCATTTGAATGTCTAGCCTTGAAATTCACTGGTGGGTTACTGCTCCTGTTATTACTTGTTTATCGGCCTCCAAAAATGTCTTCTGTTTTTATTAAGAAATTTTCTGAATTACTCGCATCTGTTAGTCCTATGTACTCATCCATCCTGGTGCTTGGCGATTTCAATATACATGTAGATTCTGGAAACTGTAATTTTGCTGTACAATTTCTGAATCTGTTAGACTGTTTTGACCTCACTCAGCATGTTGATTTCCCTACCCACTCAAAAAGCCACATATTAGACCTTGTCTGCACCGCCGGCATCATGCCAACTAAGGTGTGTCCTAAAGATCTTTCTGTGTCTGACCATAGAGCCATTATGTTCAATCTTGCTGTTCCTGAGCCTCTCCATCGCCAACGTGACTCTCGCTCCATCACATATAGGAACACTAAGAATATTACTACAGCTGCTCTGTAAGACACTCAAAATTTGAAATCCATCATGGAGCCATTGGATGTTTGTATTGATGACTTAGTCCGGCTGTACAACACACATCTTGCTGACTCTTTTAATCTTCTTGCACCCCTGAAGACACGCCTAGTCTCCTTCACTCACTCTGCTCCATGGTTTACACCTGAGCTTCGTAAAATGAAGGCGGCTGGACGTCAGCTAGAGCGACTTAGTTGGAAGACTGGCCTAACCGTCCATGCCCTGGCATACAGTGATCATGTCTCCACTTACAAAGAGTCTCTCAACCAGGCTAAGACCATGTATTACACCACCATCATTGACAGAGGTTATAACAATCCGAGAGCCCTCTTCTCCACTATTAATAAGTTAACCAAACCTACTAAAACTTTTCCACTTACCCCATCCACTAAACTCTGTTGTGAATTCCTTGAATTCTTCCACAGCAAAATTAGCTTGATCTATAAACAGCTTCAGACAAACCAGACAACTCAAGATGATGCCCCTCCCTCCCCATGTGCAACACTAAACAGATCCTTTTCTGCCTTTTCACCTGTTGATGAACAGGATGTTTTTGACCTTGTCAGTAAGTCTAGGCCTACCACTTGCCTCCTTGACCCTATGCCCACCCCACTGGTTAAGGTCTGCCTATCTGTCCTCTGTCCCCTCCTGGTACAAATAATAAACTCTTCCCTCGCTCTGGGCTCTGTTCCTCTGTCTCTCAAAACAGCAGCTATCACTCCTGTTTTGAAAAAGCCTGGGGCAGCTGCAGAGGATTATAAGAACTATCGGCCCATCTCTAACCTTCCGTTCATTGCAAAGCTCCTTGAACGTACAGTTGCCAAACAGCTCCAAGAGTACCTCAATTGTCATGGCTTTTGGGAAAAGTTTCAGTCTGGTTTCAGGGCCATGCACAGTACTGAGACTGCCCTGGTTAAGGTAGTCAACGACCTGCTGTTAGCTGCTGACTCGGGCCATGCCAGTATTCTCATTCTCCTCGATCTCACAGCTGCCTTTGACACTGTTTGCCACAACCACTTACTTTCTCGATTGAAGACCTTGCTTGGTATCACTGGTGTTCCACTGTCCTGGTTCAAATCATATCTCACTGATAGACAACAGTTTGTTTCAATTGGGAATTTCAGATCTCCAAATTCACCCCTCTTACATGGTGTCCCCCAGGGTTCTGTCATAGGTCCCCTGCTGTTCATAATTTACATCTTTCCCCTTGGCCAGATAATACAACATTATGGTATCAATTACCATTGTTATGCAGACGACACTCAGATTTACATTCACACCAATCCCGCTCACACATTATCATTATCCAATCTGGTTAGCTGCTTAAATTCCATTAACAACTGGATGATTCAAAACTTTCTCAAACTCAATCAAGATAAGACGGAAGCTATTCTCATTTCCACCCCTAACATTCTAAAAAAACTTAAACATCTGCAGCTATCTATCCCTGCCTATTTCACTGCAACTTCTGCGGAAGTTAGAAATCTGGGCGTAATCTTTGATCCTACTCTTTCTTTTGAGTCACATATTAAAAATATCACCAGAACATCTTTCTTCCATCTCAAAAGTATCTCCAAACTGCGCCCCTTCCTCAACTCATCTGCAGCAGAAACAATTATACATGCATTTATCACATCAAGGCTTGACTACTGCAATGCTCTATTTCTCGGCATTCCGGAAAAAATCCTAAATGGGCTGCAGTATGTCCAAAATTCTGCTGCAAGGCTGCTCACCCACACCAGGCCCTGGGATCATATTACTCCTATCCTCCAGCAGTTGCATTGGCTTCCTGTCCACTACCGCATCCATTATAAAATCCTTCTCCTTGTTTATAAATCCCTACATAATTTGGCCCCATCCTACCTATCAGATCTCCTCACCCCATACCTGCAATCCCACACCCTTCGCTCTAGTGATGCATGTCTCTTAGCAGTTCCTACATCTCGGCTTCGCTCCATGGGTGACAGGGCCTTTAGTGTGGCAGGTCCTAAAATGTGGAATGCCCTGCCACTTGAGATGCGCCAAAGTACAAGTGTATCCATTTTTAAAACTAAATTAAAAACACATTTTTTTAGTTTAGCTTACTTGTCAGCCCGCTGATTTTGCTTGCACTGTCTTCACCTCGTGCTCAGTTCACTCATGTATGCCATTTGAGGGTGTTTATATTTTCTCTGCATCTTGGCATTTTATGTACGTATGTAATGTGTATGTAATCTATGTCCCAAGCTGACTGTACTGTCTATACTGTCAGTGAATTCCATCATCCATCATGGATGTAGCTGCATTGTTGTTGTTTTTTTTTTTTTTTGTATGTTCTTTACTATACCAATTTGTACAGTGTCCTTGGGTACCTTGAAAGGCGCTTTTCTAAATAAAATTTATTATTATTATTATTTATTCGAGGGTGTTCCCATAGCATCAGCTACTGACACAGTGTCTTGTTCCCCACTCCAGCTTTACACACGTGACAAGATGTTTTAATGAGCCAATTGAATCTCTTTTTCTGACAGTCATTTTTAATGCATGCGATGGAAGAACAAGAACGCTCTTCCAGTCCTCTGACAAGGGTTTTGATGTGGACACGGATGGGACTGTAACGCTGAAGAGACAAGTGACTCTTCATGAAGGCCACAAGGTGTTTTCTGTGGACGCTTGGGACTCCAGTGGCAAGAAGCACACGGTATCTGTCAGAGTTGAGCGTGTCCATCATCATCATGAGGACCATCACATGGACACGATCATGAACATCTCCTCTACACAGGTACAAACTAGTTGCTTGGGTTTATTAAACACAATTTATCTTTGGTGGTATGGTACCTTATGGGGGTTCTTGCTCCATAATTAATGACATACAGAGCTTTAGCATTAACCATCAGCTTGAGTGATATACAGATGATTAAGACACTTTAGTAATGTCTTTAAAGTAAAACAGTTTTAACATGTAGACGTAGCAATAAATCCCTGGACGTTTATACTGTAGCTTGGCTATGAGGATGACTGTCTCTCGGCGATGCTGTCCGTGACAGCTAGGACTTGAAAGCCTTGGTAATCTGAAACAAAGAGACGACAGCCAGAAGGTGCACAGAAATATGCTTGATGCTTAAAGTTGGGAGGGCGAGCAGTTTGAGCATGCTTACCGAGCAGTAGTACTGCGTATATATATCCTCCCGGTCTAATAGGAGAGTGGTAGTGGTTGGCGCAATTTGACGGCTGACCGCATCAGCTGATCGCAGCCTATGTCTACGTGGCCTGTCTGAACTAACGCTGCGCTCCATTTCACCCAAAAATGAAAGAAAAAAATGTCAGTTACTCACGCTCATGTCGTTCCAAACCTGTAAGACTTTTGTTCATATTCGAAACACAAGAGAAGATATTTTAAATGAAATCTGAGAGCTTTCTGTCCCTCCATTGACAGTCCATGCAACTACCACTATATCGCTTCAAAAAGTTCATGAAGAGATTAGTCCACATTTTCTGAAGCGACACAATTGCTTTATATGATGAACAGGTGTTTCACTAGCCTGTCTGAAATCCTGTGCTGACCAAATCCTGTGGCCCATATCTTTACAAAGATCTTCACCAGATCACTGGCTTCAACTGTCCCACAATCATCCCCATCCCAAATAAATTCCAAAATCACAGGACTGAATGACTACAGACCTGTTGTTTTAACGTCTGTGGTCATGAATTCATTTTAAAGACTGGTGTTGGCCCACCTGAAGGACATCACAGGACGCTTGCTGGACCCCCTTCAGTTTTTCTCTTATCGAGCAAACGGGTCTGTGGATGATGCATTCAACATGGGACTGCACTGCATCCCACAACATCTTGACAGACCAGGGATTTATGTGAGGATCCAATTTGTGGACTGCACCATCACCATCAACACCATCCTCCCAGATATCCTCCAGACCAAACTAACCCAGTTCTCTGTTCCTAGCTCCATCTGTCAATGAATCACCAGCTTTCTGACAGCTAGCTAGTGAGACTGGGAAAATTCCCGTCCAACACCTGTGCAATCAGTACTGGCGCCCCCCAGGGGTGTGTGCTTTCTCGACTGCTCTTCTCCCTGTACACCAACGACCCTTCAGTCAAGCTCCTGATGTTTGCGGATGACCTTTTGCGGATCAGTTCAACCTGATTCTGCAGGTCTACTCTGCAGTCGTTACATGCTCAAGTGCACTTACGGCGTGTCTGAATCCACTTTTGCTAAATTAACGACGGGAAAAATGGTCTGCGCGCCCGGCGCATGATCCAAAAGGGTTGTCTCTATTATCTTAATGAGTAATGGGTGTGTTTTGTCTCTATTCTCTTAATGAGTAATGGGTGTGTTTTGGGCTTTACGTGCAATAAACCAACAAGAGTCTCATCTCCCTTTTCCTTTAAAAGCCAGCATGGCGGATTCGATATTTAAATGGCGGAATTTGCAAGAGGAAAAACTGAACGCTTCTCTAGCGAGGAAACGGATCTGCTCGTGCACAAGGTTAAAGCTGTGTGTGTGTGTGTGTGTGTGTGTGTGTGTGTGTGTGTGTGTGTGTGTGTGTGTGTGTGTGTGAAGTTAAAGCCCACAAGCATACCATCTACGGGACAAGCCGGATTCCACCATATCTTTATGTACACAATAGTAATCTTTTACATTGTAATCATTTTTTGGTAACACTTTATAATAACTACATGCTATTAATCATTAGTTAAGCATTAGCAAACAGTTAATTTGTCATTTATAAAGCATTAATATACATTAATAAGCAGTTTATAAATACAGTTATAAATGCTTTGTTCTTGATTTATAAGCATATCTATAATGTGTTTAATAATTGTGTCTTCATACTTTATTAATGAACAATTTATCATTTCTAAATGAAGTATTGCATTATTTACAAACCGGTTATTTAGGAGTTGTCAGTGGTTCATAAGATCACTTAGAAAGTGTAAGTAAATGATTAATAAACTGTTTAAATACATATTATTATTCAGGCATATAGTAATAGTTACTTAGTGTGTTGTTAAATGCTTTATTAACATGTATTTCTACTGTAATTCATGGTTAATTCAGGTAGTTATAAAGCATTTAGTAGTGGTCAGTTAACTATTTTTGTGAGCTCATCTAAAGTGAGGACTAGTTATGCCTCGTAAAGCATTTATAAAGGAGATTTAAAGGTTGTTAAATATTTTTATGTTCTGTATCACTGTGTTGTGTTTGTTTCCTTTTTCTGTTTAGAAGATCAGTGAGCCTTTAAATCTCCTTTATAAATGCTTTACAAGGCATAACTAGTCCTCACTTTAGATGAGCTCACAAAAATAGTTAACTGACCACTACTAAATGCTTTATAACTACCTGAATTAACTACATTTACTTACACTTTCTAAGTGATCTTGTTACTCAATGACAACACCTAGTTTGTAAATAATGGTAAATAATGTAACTGGTTTGTAAATAATGCTATACTTCATTTAGAAATGATAAATTGATCATTAATAACGTATGAATATACAATTATTAAACATATTATAGATATGCTTATAAATCAAGAATAAAGCATTTATAACTGTATTTATAAACTGCTTATTAATGCCTGTTAATGCTTTATAAATGATGAATTAACTGTTTAGTAATACTTAACTAATGATTAATAGTGTGCAGTTATTACAAAGTGTTACCCATTTTTTATATATATTTGGCATGTGTGCTGCTGCATCTCTGTGTGTGTAAGAAGCAGAGTGTGTGTGTAATAAGCATAGTGTAAGCGAGTTATAGGCTCATATTTCTAATGCGCTCTTTAAATAACAAAAAAATACTGCGCTTTAGACCAGGTTTCAGTCAGTCAACGGTTCAGTCTATTTCAGTTCCTCAAAATAGCACCTGGTTCTCAGACCAGCAGCCCATGGGCGAACAGATGGGCACAAATGCATTTGCTATTAAACAACGTGGAGCAGGAGAAAAAAAAACATTAAAGAAAAAAAAACCCTTTAAAGATTCCACAGTGTATAATATGTATACAGAGCAACAACAAAGAGCTTGTTTTCATTTTAAATGACCCGAACTGCGATACCGAACAGGACCACATGGAGAAGCCAAAAACGCCTAAATCAATCACCTTGACCTGACTGCATAAACGTACAATTACTAAACACAGCAAACATTATCCTGAGTGTGTGTGTAAACTGAAATGTGTCTGTACATAAATGCAGCATGCGATCTGTGATCGAGAGCACACATACACAGTTTGTTGTTTGTGCATCAATATAACAGACTCTCACACGCTTACTGTACGACTCCTGTACGTCACCAAAACTGCGCTCTTCAGAAACAATCACAGAATATGACAGAACTCATGTGTTAAAGCAAAGCTCACACTGGAATGAGTAATACACTAAACACACAATGTGAGTCTCTATTCTCTCTGATATCTCTGATGCAATCAGCCTGGCCTTCTTTACATTAGCGCTGTTTTGGACTGATTGATGAATGAATTTGATTACTGGATCACTGAAAACTTTCACAGAGTTTAACGGTTTAAAATGATCTGATTGCAAACAGAGATGCAGAATCTGGGAAATTTCCTCCTACCAGGGTTACAGACACTTGTAGATGCTCAGTGTGATCTAACTGTGTGACGAAAATTACGTTAATGACGTTCACGCAAGTTATTTTTGTTAATTGTGTTAAATTATTTTAACGTGTTAAGGGTTTTGAAATTAATCACATGCGTTATTGCTAACAGCACTAATTTATATATATATATTATTTTTTATCTGTCTTTCTGTCTGTGCACTGGAAGCTTCTGTCATGAAGACAAATTGCTTGTGTTGTAAGCATACTTGGCAATAAAGTTCTTTCTGATTCTAAAGATGCAATTACACAGATATTTGATGGTTTGTGTGCTGTGTTTAACTGTAAACAAAAACGTTTTGTTGCTCATTGTCTTTTACTAACATTTTCAGATGGAATCTTCCTCTGATGATCTGGTTCTGATGTTTCCAAAGTCTTCAACGGGTCTGAAGAGAGCAAAGAGAGGTTGGGTTATTCCTCCAGTCAATGTGCTTGAGGATGGCAATGGTCCTTTCCCAGATCTACTGGTCCAGGTGAGAGAAAGTCATGAAGGGAAAGTTCAAATGAGATTGAGAGGTTTGTCTGTTATTGACTTTGTTCTCTTATTTCTTTCTGTATTTAGATCCAGTCGGACTATTCTAAGGAACTTAAGATGGAATACAGGATCTCAGGTGAAGGAGCGGATCTGGACCCTAAGGGGATTTTTACTATAGAAAGATTATCAGGGAATCTGTATGTGACTGAACCACTTGACAGAGAAAAAAAAGCTTCATACAGAGTAAGTTGATTTTTATTGCATTTCAGCATTGGATTATCTGCTCATTCTTAGTTCTTTGAAAGCTAAAATAAAAAAGTATAAAGAGTCTGATTAAAAAAAAGGCCCTGTGAAATAGCTTGACACTCAATTTACTTTTCATGTTTAAAGAGACTATACATTGTTTGTAATTTGTATATCAACTAAAAATGTATTCATGACACTTGCAAATAGATGTGTCAAAGCTAACAGACATGGAATAAAAAATGCAACTCTAATTTATTTGTTTTCCAACAACCTCAGATATTTGTCTCTTAACATGCCTGTATCTCTTCTCCTGTCTTTAGCTTGTAGCTCATGCGACTGGAGTTGGTGTGAATATTGTAGAAGCGCCAATGGAAATTATTGTAAATGTGCTGGACCTGAATGATAATCCGCCTATATTTACTCAAAATCCATTCAATGGAAATGTTCCTGAAGCTGCTGATATAGGTAGGTGTATGATGCAGTTTCTTAATAAAATGGTTTTTAGCAGGTTTTTTTTTCTTTTTCAAATGCCTCTTCAGTTTCACCGAATCAGTCTTTCTTCTTCTCTCACTGAAGGTCATGAGTTTATGACAGTCACAGCCACTGATGCAGATGATCCAAAAACTAACAATGGTATTATCAGATACTCAATCGTCAAGCAAGATCCAGAATTGCCAAAACCAAACCTGTTTACAATCAACTCTGTTACTGGAGGAATTCGTGTGAATGCTTTAGGCTTGGACAAAGAGGTGAGAAATGATGAATGGATCTCACATTAGTGAAGAATAATTTCATGTAAACAAACTCACCTGAAAACATCTTTCTTTTCAGACATTTTCCAGATATACTGTGTTAATTACGGCTTCTGACATGAAAGGAAAAGGTTATGCAACCACTGGCACAGCTGTTATTACTGTGACTGACAGCAATGATAACGCACCTCAGTTTGAGCAAACCACGGTAATATATATTAATAAATTCAGAAAGCTATAATAAGCATTTTAGAAACAAATTCTTTCATTTTAACTTTATTACTATGTACGCCATACATCTCTTTGTTTTAGCACACTGTATCTGTCCCAGAGAATAAAGTAGGGGCTGAAGTGGCCAGACTTGCAGTTACTGATGGAGATGAACCTGGATCATCTGCCTGGTCAACCAAATATAAGATTATTAGCGGTGACAAGAGTGGGTTTTTCAGTGTCAGTACTGGACCCAGCCAGCTAGAGGGCATCATCACCACTGTAAAGGTACTGTGTGTTGCTCATGTGTTTCCACAGGCAATTCGTGATCATGTTCCTTTAGTAAAAGATGCTTTCTTTTCCATTCAGCCCCTGGACTTTGAGAAGAACAAGCAATTCATTCTGTCTGTGATTGTTGAGAACGATGATCCATTTGTTGGTTCTTTGCCCACTTCCACTGCCACAGTCACTGTGAATGTAGAAGATGTTAATGAGCCTCCAGAGTTTAATCCAAAGGAGAAGGTTATCTTCAAACCTGAAGATTCACCAGTTGATAGTGAATTAGTTACTTATAAAGCCACTGATCCAGACACTGGAAAATCACAGAAGATAACGTAAGAAATTGTGCAAATCATTTTCCCCTCTCAGACAATCAACCCACCAAAATATCATTATTTAATTTGAAAATTCTGACTGATTTCTCTGGAGATTCAGATCTCGTAGAACAATAAAAATCACATAGTCTTCCAGTATGGAATTCCAAAGCTGCCAATATTAAAAATAAATAAATACATAAATAAATATACAAATAAATGTAAAAAAATAAATAAATAAATAAATAAATATATAAATAAATATACATAGAAAAGCAAAAAAATGAAAATAAATAATTATTTATACATGTATTTCCTTATTTATGTATATATTTATTTTTTTCCATATTTATTTATTTATTATTTTATTTATTTATGCATTTATTCATTTCTACATTTATTTATTGCTACATTTATTTATTTTTACATTTATTTATACATTTATTTATTTCTACATTTATGTATTTCTACATTTATTTATTTCTTCATTTATTTCTTCCTACATTTCTTCCTGCGTAGGGTAATGAGGAGGGCGTGGTTTACCTCAGACATAGCAATCGAGCTCAGAGTAAGCGAAGGCGAAGGGTTGAGGCCACAGTGACACCCTGTGGCGAAATACAATAAGTATAGCTCACTGACGTTGATACGGTCTGTGACTGCGAGGTATATGGTCAAAATCCTAAATCTTACTGTGTGACATGGATAGGCTACTCTTTATTCCGGACATGGCCGTAGAACATCGTTTGGTCTGCATTTGTAAAATGTCCTGGGCTAACAGACATGAAACAGGGACTCTGAAACGGAAGCGCTTGATATTTTCCATTTTTCGGTCAGAACTCACGGAAAGGAAGCAGGGCACATATAGGCTACAGTGAAGTCGACGCAAGCATATTGACCAATGCTTTTGAAACGAGACCATTGCATTTTAATGTAGCCTAATTTCCAAAAACAATACCAGTATGAATGAACAATGAACACCAGTATTTAAAACTGTTTATTTATATTTACACGATCATGATACCATAGGCCGCCCAGTCTCATAAAGGTCCTTATAGCAGGCATTTAAGTATGTAGGCTACTTGTCATGCAATTTATATGCAGACATATCTTTTAGTTTCGGTACTGTCAGTTTACAGTTAGCCCATTAGGCTAATTTATGTGTGTATCTTTATGCCTACCATGCATATTCACTGAGTGTAGGCTATAGCTACGGGTTTACTTTATAGGAATTTAACTTATATGCCCATTTCATATCTAGCTTATCTATTTAATTTTATTTTGGCCAGTATGATGATGATAATAACAATAGTATAAATTTAATAAGAAGGAAAAGAAAGAAAGAAAGAAAGAAAGAATTTTGATTTGTAAATAATAATAATAATAATAATAATAAGAATAAGAAAGAAAGAAAGAAAGAATGATAATAATAATTCAAATTAAAAAGTTATGTAGGCTACTAGATATTTTTTTGTTATGTTTTTGGCAGTTTTTGGGCTACAGAAATTTTTACAAAATTTAACAATAAATAATTTGATTTGATCTTTGAAGTAGCCTATTAGATAGAGATAGCTTCGATATTTGGTATGATACTTCGATCACTATGGTTGGTTACAAAGACTTTACTATTCTGAAAATAATAACGAGATACAAACCTGTAAATATTCAATCGACTTTTCTTAAATTCAAAACAAAATATTAATACATTCGTAATTTCCATTTCTGAATAGTTGTTATATGGTCACGCAGGTTTGCGCATTAAACTCATGGCCCCGAAAAATAGCCTATCAACAATTATGTTGTTTCCCGAACATGACCCCTCTCTGCCAACTTTTTGAACATTTGGTCATTTATTTATTATTATTATTATTATTTAAATAACGCATAGGCCTAAATAGAAATGATCAGAAACAAATTCACAGCTGAACCGCTTCAACACGTCGAGTTGTTTTTGATTCTGTGTATTTTAAGGAATCAAATGAGTGGATTGAACTCACTCATTAAGACAGTGACTTTCTGCCACCTGGTGTCTGTTTTAGTTTCATATTAAACGTAGGCCTATCACTTCATTGATTCCATCATGTCATATTTATGTCTTCAAAATGTAAAACACTTCATAATATTTTTATGCACTTGTACACTGTTAGACTTTTCAAGGTTTTTTTACAGTAACTTACTGGCAACACTGTTGCCATTAAGTTACTGTAATTAAGAGTTACAGTACCAAACCGTATTTCAGTTTTGTGTAATACAGTGCATTACTGTAAAAACGAAGCTAATCAGTACACTACTGTAATTATTTTTATTTGTACTAAATATAAATTAGATTTGATAATTTTGATATATGATTAATTTTATTTTTATCCTACATAAGTACTACTTTCATACAAACCAATTAGACAAAGTTATCACAAAATACCATTTTTTTATTTAAAACATTTCATATATATCACAAAATAAACATGCCAATGCTGGAAATGATGTGTGAAATTTTTACACATTAATGGGTGAGTTTAGAGACAACATTTTTTGTGTTAATTTTAACTCATTCATTGTGTTAATTATTTTTTTAACAAAGTAATTTTGTCAGAAAGGTTAGCACAAAGATGTGTAAACGTATTAAATTAACACATTATGTGATGTCCTTCACTGCAAACATTTTTGAAAACATACATAAAACCATAAACAAAACATTAGCATTTGACTAAATGAATGTAGAGTCATTGGTTGTTTAGCTTATACAAGTATTATAATGAAATATCAACCATTACATTCATAAAACTGCAGAATATAAATACATTTTTAAGCATTCAAAAAGGAAATGTCCAAAACAGGGCAAAACACAGTTCTTTTCACAATACAAGACACATAACCCCACCTTAAAAATAATTTCACTTATTTCCAAAAATGTGTTGGATTCATGTACACTGGTGGCCAAAAGAAGTATTTAAGTGTCTTAATGTTTTTGAAAGAAGTCTCTTTGATGCTCAAGAAACATTTCTTATTATTATCAATGTCTGACTGTCTATTTCTCCATCTTTTCTACAGCATAGGAGTAAAAATCATCATCAAAATAATCTTTAAAAAGCCAACACAATGTTTTTGTCCACCTTTGTGAATAAATGAACTTCTCCAAAGATTGGTTCCTGTTCAGAACTTGATTGACAACATCAGAATGTTCCCTGGTCTGTATGCGAGTCCACAAACACTAATGTACTCAGTCCTTCAGAGGAGATCCCGGTTCCAAAACTATATGAGAGAGAGAGAGAGAGAGAGAGAGAGAGAGAGAGAGAGAGAGAGAGAGAGAGAGAGAGAGAGAGAGAGAGAGAATATTAGTGTCACATTATTTTTAACCTCCTTTTTTGTTCATTTTTATTATTATTTTCACAAAAACTTAAGAATATATATTTGTAAACAGCTTTTGTCAATAAATAGCATACAAAAGAACTAAATTAAATTATGCCAGATTAAATTTTAATACTTACAAATCCTAAATTCTGTCCAAAAATGCTGAGATCCATAGAAAGAACGACTGAAATCGATGATTTTAGCCCATTTCAGCTTGTCTGCAGTGAAGGAGTACCTGTTTGAGACAAATACACAGTAAGATACATGCAAGAAATCACTGTGTGATGATCGTTCTCCTTCCTACAGTAGTTAACCCACCTGCGCGCTGATATTAGGACCTTCCTAGTCAGGTGGGACTGCAATGGTAGAGTCTTCTGGCTAATAAAATATCAAAATAATGCAAAAATATAAACTTAAGTTGTTTAGAATGCTAGATTTGGTATGAATGAATTAGTGAGAGTTTTACTGCAGTGCTTACCTGGATACATTTAATCTGGTGAGACTGAACAAAGACAATGGTCCATCTTCTGATTGGTTCATTTGCTGTGTAATAAAGTTAGACATAATGCAAAGGTCACTTATTTGATATAAAGTTAGCCAATTTTATAGAGATTTTATAAGATATTGTAAGCTACCTAGTCTGCACCAGTGGCTCAAAAGCAATTTTCACATACCGTATGCTAATCATTTCAGCAAACTTACCTCAAAATATATCACAAATGGCCTACCTCTGGAATCTTGCTAGAAGTCACTGGCGCGAATTGGCGCTTTGTTGCAGTTGCCTTTAAACACAAAAATGGAAGTAAATATTAAATTCCATTTAAATATATATATATATATATATATATATATATATATATATATAATATGGTATAGTTTGCAAACTAATGCTAAAACTATAAAGGTTCTCATCAGTAGGCCAACATTAGGCTATAAACAGAATTTCACATTAGTTTATTCACATTTATTGTTAATGTAAACGCTCGTTGGCATATTTTAACTCGACAATTCAATAATCTAACAAAGTGTGTAAAATAAAACGTTAGCTCAGTTTACCATGGTAAGGTTCGTTACCGCCATGTTGACGACGAGTAACGTTAGGCTAACGTTAACGTTATAACATAGGTTAAACTGGGCACAATCCTGTCAACACACACAGAATGTTTTTTTTTTTTTTTTTTTTGCCTTGCTTGCTGATATCTCTCTCTCGGTGAAGTGAATTCCGTCTCTTCCCGGGCCAGACACGAACGTCGCGACTCGCGATCCAACAAAAGACAGACCCCATTACCTGTACACTGGATGCTCTGACGCGACACGACAAATCCCAGACAGTGTAGTGATGCGCCGCGGCCGTTATATTTCTGACGTAGTCCGATACGAGTCCAAGCGCTCGCGCTATTTCTGACAAGGGACAAACAGGTTTGCATTTAAAGGTCCGGTCGCTTCAATGTGTCCAATATAGACAGCCTCTGGCTATTATAGCGTTGTAGACACGCGGTGTAAGGCAAAAATTAGGAAATAAAAAGCACGGTGGAATGGTGCCAGCCAGAGAGGCAGTTACGTCAAATACAGTATACAGCAAATTTAAAAAATACAGTAAGTCTCTGTATGTGGTGTTAGACGTCACAGAAAATTCCCATGATGCAATGGGAATCACAGTTATTTACTGTAAAGAGAAATAGCAGTATTATACTGGGGGATTTAAAGTAAATAACTGTAGAAATTACAGAAAAGTCTAACAGTGTAGGCTAATTGCTGTGTAAATGCATTAAGATCTCTTCTGTATTGATGGCTCTGATGAAGCTCTGGTTGGATTTTAGTGGTAGGCTAACTGCCCTACAGTCTTATCCTCTAACTGAATTTATCGATGTGGATTAACGTGACGTTCATACATTTAATAAGGTTGCCCCTGGACATGAGTTTATGGAGGTAGGCTAAAGACCACCGCTTAATAGAATAAAAAAAATGTTTCTGTTGCTGTCAGTATTGTTTTTGGAAATTAGGCTACATTAAAATGCAATGGTCTCGTTTCAAAAGCATTGGTCAATATGCTTGCGTCGACTTCACTGTAGCCTATATGTGCCCTGCTTCCTTTCCGTGAGTTCTGACCGAAAAATGGAAAATATCAAGCGCTTCCGTTTCAGAGTCCCTGTTTCATGTTTGTTAGCCCAGGACATTTTACAAATGCAGACCAAACGATGTTCTACGGCCATGTCCGGAATAAAGAGTAGCCTATCCATGTCACACAGTAAGATTTAGGATTTTGACCATATACCTCGCAGTCACAGACCGTATCAACGTCAGTGAGCTATACTTATTGTATTTTGCTTTTCTATGTATATTTATTTATATATTTATTTATTTATTCCATTTATTTGTATATTTATTTATGTATTTATTTATTTTTAATATTGGCAGCTTTGGAATTCCATATTCCAGTGATAGACTTTTTATGCTTTTTTGTTGTTGTTGTTTTTTTGTTTTTTTGTCAAACAGCCTCACTAGCACTAGTAACCACTGAGAACCACCTTAGTAAATGTCTACCTATTAAAGCCTATATCCTTATCCATGTCAAATCTCTCATACGCAGAATTCAAATCATAGCATGCCTGTATATCCTTTGAACTTCAAAAGATTTTAAACCACCAGGCAAGACTTAAGTTATTATTGGTGAACATTTCTAGTTTTAATCTGTATGTTTGGTTCCTTCAAGGTATAAAATTGGCACTGATCCTGCCGGCTGGCTGAGTGTTACTCCAGACACTGGAGTTATTAAAGTCAGGAGCCTTATGGATAGAGAATCTTCCTTTGTCAAAGATGGCAAATACAGAGCTATCATTTTGGCGCTGGATAATGATGGTAATTTGTGTTTCCTTTTTTAAGAGAAGAATTCTTGCTGACCTTTTTCTGATGTCTGTGCTTGTGTGCAGGTGAAGCTCCAGCAACTGGCACAGGAACCCTGGTAATTGAATTGGAGGATTCAAGCAATACATTCTGTCTGAAATGATTCATCTATCAACCCTTTGCCCATTTCTGCTGTGAAGAAGTAAACAAGGTTAAATCTGAAAGAGAAGTTTATTTTATAATTGAATTAGGACATAAATGACAGGACTCCTTGATTATGTTTAATGCCTCACCAATCTTTCTTAAAGTCCCCCTGTGGTGAAAATCAAACTTTTAATGTTGTTTATGTGTCTCTGTGGTGTTTTAATATGCTTTAAGACAAACCATGTGTAAATAAATAAGTCAACACCTTTGCTGAGTATTTTCTCCTTAAAACTGCTGTGAACCAAAGACAGTCTCAAAAACACGGTTTGAAATCATTCTGAATATAGCAGGTGAATTATGTATATGATATATATTTTGATGTTATGATGAACTATATGCCTTTCTCCACTGAGGTTCTATGATGTTCAAAACGTTTCTAAGGATGCTGATTTTTAAAAGACAGCTGACTGACTCTGAGATGGTGAACGGTAACATGGTTTGTGTAACATTAGCAACACATTATTAGCTGTTTGATAGCATAGAGTCAAGCAAAAGGCTAATCATATTAATTACCATTATGTGTCCAACGTTGTAAAGAGCGATACCATTGTGCAGCATTTACCTCAGTTAGTTAGCCGAGTGAATCTGTGAACTGGCACGAGTGAGTGGAGGCGGGACTAACTAGCATATTCACGAACCCTCCTATACTATATGTAGCAAGGGTGTTGAATTACATTCAAGCTATTTTAAAGCATGAAGAATTTTTTTTCACAGGAAAAAAAAATGTTTACATATGTCTTTTTGGTGATCAAAGATGAGTTTTAAGGGATAATATTATTGACTACAGGAGGACTTTAATTGCATTAATGGTATTAGATGATTAGGCAAGGCAAGGCAAGGCAAGTTTATTTATATAGCACATTTCATACACAGTGGCAATTCAAAGTGCTTTACATAGAAGAAATTAAAATAATAAAAAGAAATAAGAATAATTAAAACAGTTAAGAAAAATAAAAAATAAAATACAGTACAGTACAGTACAGACAGTCGGACGAACATTGGCACAGTGCTCATTCATTAAATGCATAGTTAAACAGATGTGTTTTTAGTCTGGATTTGAATGCGACTGTAGAAGCACGTCTGATCTCCTCTGGAAGCTGGTTCCAGCATAATAGCTAAAAGCGGACTCACCATGCTTAGAGTGAACCCTTGGTATTTCTAGCTGATATGATCCTAGTGATCTGAGTGATCTGGTGGGTTTATATTCAGTGAGAATATCTGCAATATATTGAGGCCCTAGGCCATTAAATGATTTATATACCAGTAATAATACTTTAAAATCAATCCTAAATTTAACTGGGAGCCAGTGTAAAGACCTGAGGACTGGTGTGATATGTTCATATTTTCTGGTTCTGCTCAGAATCCTGGCGGCAGCGTTCTGTATGAGCTGCAACTGTCTTATGGTCTTTTTGGGAAGGCCAGTGAGGAGTCCATTACAGTAATCCACCCTGCTGGTGATGAAAGCATGAACATGTTTCTCTAAGTCTTGTCTGGAAACAAAGCATCTAATTCTTGCAATATTTTTTAGATGATAGTATGCTGATTTAGTTATTGCTTTGACATGACTACTGAAACTAAGGTCTGACTCTAGTGTCACACCAAGATTCCTGACTTGATGTTTAGTTGTTTGACCCCTAGAGTGAAGGTATGCGTTCACCTTGAGAACTTCATCTTTGTTTCCAAATGCAATGACTTCAGTTTTGTCTTTGTTTAACTGAAGAAAGTTTTGACACATCCAACTGTTGACTTCATCGATGCATTGGCACAGGGAGTCAATGGGGCTGTAATCGTTAGGCGATAGGGCTAAGTAGATCTGTGTGTCGTCTGCATAGCTGTGGTAAGCAATTTGGTTCTTTCTCATTATTTGGCTCATTGGGAGCATATACAGGTTGAACAGGAGTGGCGCAAGAATTGAGCCTTGAGGGACTCTGCATGTCATGGATGTCCACTCAGACTTATGATCTCCTATACTCACATAATAACCTCTCCCGTCTAAGTATGACCTGAACCATTTTAGGACTATCCCAGAAAGCCCCACCCAGCTTTCCAGCCTGTCAAGAAGTATGTTATGATCGACAGTGTCAAATGCAGCACTGAGGTCGAGTAGTACCAGCACTGATAATTTGCCTGAATCAGTATTTAGGCGAATATCGTTTATTATCTTTATGAGCGCTGTCTCTGTGCTGTGGTGCGGTCGGAAACCAGATTGAAAATTGTCAAAGTATCCATTCGAGCATAAGAATTTGTTCAGCTGATTGAAGACAACTTTTTCAATGATCTTGCCTATGAAAGGAAGATTTGAGATCGGCCTATAGTTGCTTAATATGGTCTTATCCAGATTGTTCTTTTTCAGGAGGGGCTTGACAACTGCAGTTTTCAGGGAGTTTGGAAAACTCCCAGAGAGAAGTGAAGCATTTACCACTTCTAGAAGATCTGCTTCTAAACTGTTTAACACACTTTTGAAAAATGATGTGGGAAGTGTGTCAAGAGCACAGGTTGATGTTTTAAGGTGCTGTACGGTTTCTTCCAAAATTTTGCCATCAATTTCTTTGAAGTCAGACATAGTAACTACTTTCTCAGGTGGCTCGATCTGTCTGACCCCAGAGCAACTCAAGGATGTGCTGATCACCTTTCTGATATTATTGATTTTCTCAGAGAAGAAAGAGGCAAACTCACTGCACTTGTTGTCTGAGAGCATTTCACTGGGAATCTGGCTTGGGGGGTTTGTCAGTCTCTCTACAGTAGCAAAAAGAGTGCGTGTGTTGTTTAAATTACTGTTTATAATATTTGAGAAGAAAGTCTGTCTAGCTTTGCCTAGTTCCATATTAAAAGCATGGATGCAGTCTTTGTAGATGTTATAATGGACTACAAGTTTTGTCTTCCACCACATGCTACATACTTTTCATATTTTGCACTGCTGTTGAGTTTCTCCAAGGTGCTTTTTGTCTGCCACTCTTCTTCCTGACTTTAACAGGAGCAATATCATCAATTACACTTTTAACTTTTGAATTAAAGGAATCAAGGAGAAAATCAACAGAGTCTGCAGATATGCTTGGTGTTAAGGATATAGCCTTCATAAATAGTACACTAGTGTTCTCATTTAAGCATCTCTTCTTGACAGACACAGATCTAGCTTCAGTGGCAGGAGAGATCAATATATCAAAGAAAATACAGAAATGATCAGACAGCGCTACATCCTTAATAACAATCGATGAAATGTTTAGACCCTTACTGATGAGTAAATCTAGAGTGTGTCCACGATTGTGTGTGGGTCCATGTACATGCTGAGTCAGATCAAAAGTTTTTAAAACAGTATTGATTTCTTTTGCCATATTGGTTTCTGCATTATCTATGTGGATGTTTAAATCTCCAGCAATGGCAAAACAGTCAAACTCTGAGGTAATTGTTGATAACAGTTCTGTAAAGTCCTCAGCAAAGGCTGGAGAGTATTTTGGAGGCCTGTAAATAATGATAAGTAAAATGTGTGGAGCACCTTTTAACACAATACCCAGATATTCAAAAGACAAGTAATTCCCAAATGATATTTGCTTACATTGATAGATATCTTTAAGAAGAGCAGCTAGACCCCCACCTCTCTTAACAGCTCTGCAGACACTCATAAAAGTAAAGTTAGGAGGGGCTGCTTCATTGAGGATTGTTGCACTGCAGCTGTCTTCTAGCCAGGTTTCATTCAGAAGCATAAAATCCAGATTGTTTGTGGTTATTAAGTCGTTGACTAGAAGTGATTTATTTTTAAGTGAGCGGATGTTAAGGAGTGCTAACTTAACAGACTTACTTTTCCCCACAGCAATATTAGTTTGACATGGAATAGGCACCAGATTAGTTAGGTTTGCTGTACGGCTATTGAAGGCCTTAGACTTTCTATCTTGTAATAGAACAGCAATAGAGGAAGATACAGGCACACTGGGTTCCCGTTTGTTCTGTAAACATTTGAGAAAGTTACTGTTATCAAAACGGGGACCCGGCACATATCACTGAGAGCTGGTATCAGTTGTTTTTGGTTCACCTCGAGCAGATGGAGGAGGGTGTGGGCCCTGGCGTTGTGGCAGAGGCCGAAGAGCTCTCACAGGAGGGGGAGGGCGAGCTGGGCCCGCAAGCTTGGGTGGTAATGGTGCCTGTCTTTTTTTGGTTGGTATCTGGGGGCTCGCAGCAAAAGAGTGGGATAGTCTGGTTCCAGCATGCACTAGTTCTTCCATTTTCTGTGAGAAGCACAGAAGTGGAGTTGCTGGAGAGAGAGATAACGTGTCTGGTGAAAGGGGCTGTTGCTCTGGTGTTATCGGAGGCTGTGATATGCTGTCCTGGCTTCCCTGGCTGTTTTCCAGGAAGTCGTCCTTGGGTGCTGAATCTTCAAGCAGTTCTGATATGTCTGTCTGTGGTGAGCTCTGTGGGCAGGGCTCAGCTGAGATTGAGTCCGTGAGCAGAGGTTGTTGTGGCGGAGTGGTGTTATCATGTCCATTTTGCTGCTGAAGTGAAGTCCCGTCGTCATTCATACTGTGTCCAGATGTGTGTGTGCCGTTCAGATTGAGTGGATTGGCACACACTGCAGAAGGATGATTGAGGGAGAAGTAGATATTGTCCTTTAACACTCTTGAACCAAGTTTGTTTGGGTGATGGCCATCCCGATGAAAAAGTTGTCTCTGACTCCAGAAAAGATTGAAATTGTCAATGAAGTTTACTCCTTTTATATTGCAGGTTTTTTGCAGCCATGTATTAAGCCCAAGCAACCGTGAAAACCTGTTTGTTCATCTTGCTGGGAGTGGTCCACTGATGAATGTTTGAACTTTCAGTCTTTTAAGTGTTTCAAAAAGTTCATTGAAATCCTTCTTAAGGAGTTCTGACTGCTCTTTATGAATATCATTCTTTCCCACATGTATGATGAGTCGATTTGCAGCCTTATGTTTCATCAGAATGTTCTGAAGTTCTCTGTTTATATCAGAAGTTGTTGCTTGTGGAAGGCAGCATGTAGTTGTATCCCTGCTGCTAATGTTTCTGATTATGGAGTCCCCCACTATCAGAGTCCTGGGCTCGGCTGCGCTCTGAGCTGAGTGCCGCTGTCTGCTCGACCTTGAGCGCCAGTTAGCATCAGTGTTAGCTACTGGCCCATTCAGTCTGAGTTCGATCACATTCATCACATTTGGGGATTCCTCATTTACATTCATTAGCACTTCAAATCTGTTCTCAAGATGTATAGGCGGTGGTAGGAGACCAGTGTTTGCAATCCTTGTCAGAGCTGTATCTGGGGTAGAGGATGCTACTGCGGCAATATGTGATGCTCGTGACAATCTGATGTCTCGAGTGCCTTTGGGTCTCGCTCCCTGTTTGTGCTATCGATTAGTAAGTCGATCGGCTTGTTTCTCTACCTGTCGAGGAGCACTAGTTTCATGGGACTCACCGGTATGCTGAGGGTGTCCATGACGAAGCTCTGTTGTGTGCTCCATCTGGTTTGGTGGTCCCGTAAGTAACTTTGTTTCAAGAACTGCAATCCTTTGTAAAAGTCTGTGGCAGTTGGTGCAGCAAGTAGATTCCAGAAGAGGCATTTTGTCACGGGCATCACGCTCAGGGCCTTTAGTTAACTTTTTTGACCACCAGCCACTGTGGCAGGTGGATTTAAAAATCCACCCGCCACAGTGACTTTTTACCAGCCAGCCAGTTTTTTTTTTTTTTTTTTTTGCCTCATAAAAGGTGAAAAAAAAGGAACTGCACAAACATTTGTTCTTTAACTTGTAAGAATGCACATTTAAGTGCTGTCAAGTTATTAACGAGATCCATACAAGTAATAATAACTCTTAGAATACAGATATAGACCGAGTGCAGCTCGTAGGCTATGTAAACAAATCACACGCGGCTGTGTTGATCGCTGGGCAGCTGTTAGTTACAGCGTTCAGGAACCGTTATGGTGCGTTCACACCGGACGCGAATAGCGCGTCAGGCGCGAATTTAGACGCATATTCGCGTTTGGTGTGTATGGCTGACTTCGTTTAAATGTCAAATAACAACAGTTGCAAAAAAAAAAAAAAAAAAAACGCAAAGACCCAGCCGCTTTAGTTACTGTTGCTATGTCCGACAAGCTACACCGCGCTCACGCCAAACCATGATCTCACGCAATGAAAAACACATCGCGCAGCAGAGAGGAGGACACTGAAAACACGCTGACAGACAAGACAGTCCTGGTTACTTTTGATTTTAAACAAAATATCAACGTTAAAATTTGGTCATTTTTAAAGAAATTTAGACAATACCGTTTTGTGGCTCTATAATGTGTCTTGACAGATCGCTGTGGTGCCTCAGTTAAAGCTGCTTGTGAACCGATCATCTCTTCCTTCTAGTTAATTTATAGCATAAAATAAACATGAATGAACATAAGAAGGAATGAAGTTTTAACTGCGGAAAGATGTCAGTAGGTCTACTCAGTACACTCCGTTTTTTCAAGTTCAAATCATCCAACGTTGAACTCTCCTGACTGCTTTGTCGGACAAAAAAAAAAGGCGGATTCGGCGGATTATGATTGGCCAGATCGCCGTCAATCAAACTCCCCGCGAAGGGTCGATTCTCATTGGCTACCTGCCAATGTGGCAGGTAGATTGACAGTGTTACCCGCCAATTGCAGAATTCACCCGCATTTGGCGTGTGGTCGGGTGTTAATTTCCCTGATCACGCTCAAACACTATGTTATGCATGTCGCGCGGTTTCTGTAAAAACGAAACCTGTGTGCGCTCGCTCTGTTCAGACAGACAGCGTGCTCAATGCAGTAAATGTGCCCGCCCCGCTGCGCCCACATTTACCCACAGACTTCATGAGTCCTACGGAACTCGCTCAGCCCTCCCTCAATCGGTTCGGGGTCGAGGGCGAGTGTCCCGCCCGCTGTAATCAGTGCGCTCCCCGCCTCGAATGTCACAGGCATCACGCCTATGTTACTGCACACCGAAGATATTCCTGCTTCGCATCCAACCCTTAGCCAACCACGCAGACAATGCTCACAACCAGAAAAATCCTCGCGCATATTCGCCGAGGGGACTGGTTTATGTCAATAGATCTGAAGGACGCGTATTTTCAAATACAGATAGCGTCACGTCACAGGCGTTTTTTGAGATTCGCCTTCGAGGGATAGGCATACCAGTACACAGTCCTGCCGTTCGGCTTGTCCCTAGCACCCCGTACATTTACGAGGTGCATGGACGCAGCGCTCGCGCCCCTCAGGCTTCGAGGCATGCGAGTGCTGAATTATTTGGACGACTGGCTGATTCTGGCTCAATCGCGATCAGAGCTCGTGGAGCACAGGACCATTTTACTCGATCACCTCGAGAATCTTGGTCTCAGAGTCAATTGGGCGAAGAGCTGTCTGAACCCCAGTCAAACGATATCGTTTCTGGGCACAGTTCTGGACTCGCGGTCTATGATAGCGCGGCTGTCTTCACAGTGCCTGCTGAGCATTCAGCGTGCAGCGAGCCCTTTTCGCTGCGGCGCGATCGTCCCGCTCAAGGGTTTTCAAAGGATGCTCGGCCTTATTGTCTCAGCATCATCAGTTCTTCAGCTGGGTCTGCTCCGTATGCGCCCCCTGCAGTTCTGGTTGAAAGCGCGAGTACCGCGCAGAGCGTGGACGTCCGGTCAGCTTCGTCTCATGGTCAATCAGAGCTGCGTCGCAGCTCTGGAACCTTGGAAAGCGAGCGACTGGTACCAATCAGGTGTAAGCCTGGGGATTTCCTCGAGAGTGAAAGTGGTGTCGACGGACGCCTCCACCTCGGGATGGGGAGCGCTGCTCGAGGGCAGACCGTTCTTCGGCCAGTGGTCAGAACGGGAGAAGCTCCTACATATCAACTGCCTGGAAATGCTGGCAGGGGACAACGCGCTGACGCGTTTTCGTCCCCTAATAGAGGGCCACCACGTCTTAGTCCGATCGGACAATATGTCTGTGGTGTCCTACATAAATCGCCAGGGCGGTCTCAGGTCCCGAAACCTATACAGGTTGGCAGAACGCCTCCTGTTATGGGCCCAGCGCAACCTGCGCTCGTTGAGAGCAGTGCATGTGCCCGGGCTACACAACCTGGGAGCAGACAGGCTGTCCAGGAACAACATTCCGACGGGCGAATGGTCTCTACACCCGCAAACAGTCCAGCTGTTGTGGGAGAGATTTGGCAGAGCGGAAGTGGACCTGTTCGCGTCTCACGAAAACGCTCACTGCCCCGTGTTCTTTTCCAAGAGCGAAAGCGCGCTGTCCCTCAGGTGGCCGCGCTGTCCGCTCTACGCTTTTCCCCCCGTCTCTCTCCTGTCTCAGGTGATAGAACGGATCAGGGAAACAAAATGTTCAGTACTGCTTGTAGCACCGTTCTGGAGGAACCAACCATGGTTCCCAGTTCTGATGCAGTTAGCAGATACTGCCCCTTGGCCAGTGCCATTGAGGAGGGACCTCCTCTCTCAGGCCAGGGGTTCGATTTGGCATCCTCACCCGGAGTTGTGGTCCCTCCACGTGTGGGCGCTCAACGGGTACCCGCTGACCTCTCAGTGGGAGTGCTAAATACTATCACTCAGGCTAGGGCTCCGTCTACCAGACGGCTCTATGCCTCGAAGTGGTCGGTGTTCTCCAGCTGGTGCACAGCTCGGGGTTTTTCACCCTTCGACTGTGGGGTGACGGAGGTTCTCTCCTTCCTACAGGAGCTGTTGGATAAGGGCAGAGCCCCTTCCACGCTCAAAGTCTATGTGGCGGCTATCGCGGCGTTCTCTAAGACAACGCTCGGTCAGTCGTTGGGAAGAAACGATTTAGTCATCCGCTTCCTCAGGGGAGTGGGGGAACGGATTCGGACAGCTGGGCTTTTTGCCGTCGGATTCTGTTCCCGCCATATTTCTGACACACTGAGGTTCTAATATTTCTCAAATTGATGCTGTTTAAGCTCCATCCACACACAGAATAGAATAAGCATATTTTAAGCCAATACATCAACATCTCTCATCATTGGGGTGGGGGAACGGATTTCGACAGCTGAACAATTTGCCGTCAGATTATGTTCCCCCTATGTTTCTTACACAATAAGGTTCTAATATTTATCAAATTGCAGTACGTTGCAAGCCTCAATGGCCTAGTGGTCAGTAACCTGACAATGTTTGTTTTTTTATAGCTTTGGGCGACCCGAGTTCAAGTCCTGGGTCATCGAACTTTACTATACTGTCCTATCATAATAAAAGGCAAAAATAATAATTCTTTAAACTGATGCAAGTTAAGCTCCATCCACACACAAAATAGAATGAGCATTTTTTAAGCCATTACATCAACACCTCTCATAATGGGAGTGGGGGAACAGATTCCGACAGCTGTTTTATTGCCGTCGGATTCTGTTCCCCCTATGTTTCTTACACAATAAAGTTCTAATATTTATCAAATTGCAGCAAATTACTAGCCTCAATGGCTTAGTGGTCAGTGACCTTACAATGTTTATTTTTTTAGCATTGGGCGACCCGAGTTCAAGTCCCGGGTCGTCGAACTTTACTATACTGTCCTATCATAATAAAAGGCAAAAAAAAAAAATTCTTTAAACTGATGCAAGTTAAGCTCCATCCACACACAAAATAGAATGAGCATTTTTTAAGCCATTACATCAACACCTCTCATAATGGGAGTGGGGGAACAGATTCCGACAGCTGTTTTATTGCCGTCGGATTCTGTTCCCCACATATACTTCTGACACATTGAGGTTCTAATATTTCTCAAATTGATGCTGTTTAAGCTCCATCCACACACAGAATAGAATAAGCATATTTTAAGCCGATACATCAACATCTCTCATCATTAGGGTGGGGGAACGGATTTCGACAGCTGAACAATTTGCCGTCGGATTCTGTTCCCCCTATGTTTCTTACACAATAAGGTTCTAATATTTATCAAATTACAGCAAATTATTAGCCTCAATGGCCTAGTGGTCAGTGACCTGACAATGTTTGTTTTTTTTAGCTTTGGGCGACCCGAGTTCAAGTCCCGGGTCGTCGAACTTTACTATACTGTCCTATCATAATAAAAGGCAAAAAAAAAAAATTCTTTAAACTGATTCAAGTTAAGCTCCATCCACACACAAAATAGAATCAGCATTTTTTAAGCCATTACATCAACACCTCTCATCATTGGGGTGGGGGAACGGATTTCGACAGCTGAACAATTTGCCGTCGGATTCTGTTCCCCCTATGTTTCTTACACAATAAGGTTCTAATATTTATCAAATTGCTGTCAATTTCTAGCTTCAATGGCCTAGTGGTCAGTGACCTGACAATGTTTGTTTTTTTTAGCTTTGGGCGACCCGAGTTCAAGTCCCGGGTCGTCGAACTTTACTATACTGTCCTATCATAATAAAAGGCAAAAAAAAAAAAATTCTTTAAACTGATGCAAGTTAAGCTCCATCCACACACAAAATAGAATCAACATCTTTTAAGCCATTACATCAACACCTCTCATAATGGGAGTGGGGGAACGGATACCGACAGCTGTTTTTTTTGCCGTCGGATTCTGTTCCCCCCATATTTCTGACAAACTGAGGTTCTAATATTTCTCAAATTGATGCTGTTTAAGCTCCATCCACACACAGAATAGAATAAGCATATTTTAAGCCGATATATGAACATCTCTCATCATTGGGGTGGGGGAAAGGATTTCGACAGCTGAACAGTTTGCTGTCGGATTCTTTTCCCCCTATGTTTCTTCTACAATAAGGTTCTAATATTTATCAAATTTCAGCAAATTATTAGCCTCAATGGACTAGTGGTCAGTAACCTGACAATGTTTGTTTTTTTATAGCTTTGGGCGACCCGAGTTCAAGTCCTGGGTCATCGAACTTTACTATACTGTCCTATCATAATAAAAGGCAAAAAAAATAAATTATTTAAACTGATGCTGTTTAAGCTCCATCCACACACAAAATAGAATCAGCATTTTTTAAGCCATTACATCAACACCTCTCATCATTGGGGTGGGGGAACGGATTTCGACAGCTGAACAATTTGCCGTCGGAATCTGTTCCCCCTATGTTTCTTACACAATAAGGTTCTGATATTTATCAAATTGTTGCAAATTATTAGCTTCAATGGCCTAGTGGTCAGTTCAATTCAATTCAATTCAAATTTATTTGTATAGCGCTTTTCACAATACATATTGTTTCAAAGCAGCTTTACAGAAAGTGCATTTCAGAAATGTACATAGAAAAAAAAATAGTTAGTTAAACATGCATTAATTTAGGGCATAATTGTACATAGAAAAAGACATAGAAATGTACATAGAAAAATACAGTTAGTTAAACATGCAATAATTTAGGGCATAAACATATCGCCAGCGTCGAGTCGTCTCTTCACAGGCTTCGAGTCGTCTCTGCACGGGTGTTGGGGCATCTGTAGTTTCCATGGGAGGCTGGATACAAACTGGAGCTGACAATCTGTATTTACCTCGGGACTAGCGTCCCGAGATAACAAAAGAAAAGCAGAAGGAAAATAATTAGCGTAGCTGCTGTTCATAACAATAATGCATTCATTCTGATTCACCTGTAGTATAAAAGGTAAATATTATGTGAATGCTTGGTTAAAGAAATGCGTCTTCAATCTAGTTTTAAACTGGGACAGCGAGTCTGAGCCTCGAACAATATCAGGAAGGCCATTCCACAGTTTAGGAGCTAAATGTGAAAATGCTCTCCCTCCTTTAGTGGACTTAGATATCCTAGGAATGACCAGTAGCCTCGAATTTTGTGATCTTAAAGAGCGCGATGGATTATAGGGTGATAGAAGTTCCGTTAAATACCCAGGAGCTAAGCCATTTAGGGCTTTATAGGTCATTAGTAATACTTTGTAATTGATACGGAACTTTATAGGTAACCAATGTAGAGATGATAGAATAGGTGTTATATGATCATATTTCCTCGATCTAGTAAGAACTCTAGCAGCTGCATTTTGGACTAACTGTAGCTTGTTTATTGAGGATGCAGGACAACCAGCTAATAAAGCATTACAGTAATCTAGTCTCGAGGTCATGAATGCATGAACTAACTTTTCTGCATCAGAAACAGATAGCATGTTACGTAGCTTAGCAATGTTTCTAAGGTGGAAAAAGGCTGTTCTTGTAACATATGAAATATGATTTTCGAAAGACAAGTTGCGGTCTAATATAACACCCAGGTCTTTTACTGTAGTGGATAAAGTAACAGGACATCCTTCTAAAGTAAAGTTGTATTGTAAGAGGTTTTGTGGGCAGTTTTTTTGACCAATAAGTAATACCTCCGTTTTATCTGAATTTAATAGCAGAAAATTACACGTCATCCAGTATTTTATATCATTAACACACTCTGTCAATTTAGATAATTTATTGTTTTCATCTGGTCGTGATGAAATATATAATTGAGTGTCATCAGCATAACAGTGGAAATTAATTCCATGTTTTCTTATAATATTTCCAAGCGGCAACATATATATTGAGAATAGCAGAGGGCCTAACACAGATCCTTGCGGCACTCCATAGTTTACTGACGTTATCTGACAATGTTTGTTTTTTTTTAGCTTTGGGCGACCCGAGTTCAAGTCCCGGGTCGTCGAACTTTACTATACTGTCCTATCATAATAAAAGGCAAAAAAAAAAAAAATTCTTTAAACTGATGCAAGTTAAGCTCCATCCACACACAAAATAGAATCAACTTCTTTTAAGCCATTACATCAACACCTCTCATAATGTGCGTGGGGGAACGGATTCCGACAGCTGTTTTTTTTGCTGTCGGATTCTGTTCCCCCCATATTTCTGATACACTGAGGTTCTAATATTTCTCAAATTGATGCTGTTTAAGCTCCATCCACACACAGAATAGAATAAGCATATTTTAAGCCGATACATCAACATCTCTCATCATTGGGGTGGGGGAACGGATTTCGACAGCTGAACAATTGCTGTCGGATTCTGTTCCCCCTATATTTCTTCCACAATAAGGTTCTAATATTTATCAAATTACAGCAAATTATTAGCCTCAATGGACTAGTGGTCAGTAGCCTGACAATGTTTTTTTTTTTTATAGCTTTGGGCGACCCGAGTTCAAGTCCTGGGTCATCGAACTTTACTATACTGTCCTATCATAATAAAAGGCAAAAATAATAATTCTTTAAACTGATGCAAGTTAAGCTCCATCCACATACAAAATAAAATCAGCATTTTTTAAGCCATTACATCAACACCTCTCATAAGGCGAGTGGGGGAACGGATTCCGACAGCTTTTTTTTTTGCCGTTGGATTCTGTTCCCCCTTGTCTCTTACACAATAAAGTTCTAATATTTATCAAATTGCAGCAAATTACTAGCCTCAATGGACTAGTGGTCAGTGACCTGACAATGTTTATTTTTTTTAGCATTGGGCGACCCGAGTTCAAGTCCCGGGTCGTCAAACTTTACTATACTGTCCTATCATAATAAAAGGCAAACAAAAAAAATTATTTAAACTGATTCAAGTTAAGCTCCATCCACACACAAAATAGAATCAACATTTTTTAAGCCATTACATCAACACCTCTCATCATTGGGGTGGGGGAACGGATTTCGACAGCTGAACAATTTGCCGTCGGATTCTGTTCCCCCTATGTTTCTTCCACAATAAGGTTCTAATATTTATCAAATTACAGCAAACTATTAGCCTCAATGGACTAGTGGTCAGTGACCTAGTAATGTTTATTTTTTTTAGCTTTGGGCGACCCGAGTTCAAGTCCCGGGTCATCGAACTTTACTATACTGTCCTATCATAATAAAAGGCAAAAAAAAAAAATTATTTAAACTGATTCAAGTTAAGCTCCATCCACACACAAAATAGAATCAGCATTTTTAAGCCATTACATCAACATCTCTCATCATTGGGGTGGGGGAACGGATTTCGACAGCTGAACAATTTGCCGTCGAATTCTGTTCCCCCTATGTTTCTTCCACAATAAGGTTCTAATATTTATCAAATTGCTGCAAATTATTAGATTCAGTGGCCTAGTTGTCAGTGACCTGACAATGTTTGTTTTTTTTAGCTTTGGGCGACCCGAGTTCAAGTCCCGAGTCATCGAACTTTACTATACTGTCCTATCATAATAAAAGGCAAAAAAATAAAAAATTCTTTAAACTGATGCAAGTTAAGCTCCATCCACACACAAAATAGAATCAACATCTTTTAAGCCATTACATCAACACCTCTCATAATGGGCGTGGGGGAACGGATACCGACAGCTGTTTTTTTTGCTGTCGGATTCTGTTCCCCCCATATTTCTGATACACTGAGGTTCTAATATTTCTCAAATTGATGCTGTTTAAGCTCCATCCACACACAGAATAGAATAAGCATATTTTAAGCCGATACATCAACATCTCTCATCATTGGGGTGGGGGAACGGATTTCGACAGCTGAACAATTTGTTGTCGGATTCTATTCCCCCTTTGTTTCTTCCACAATAAGGTTCGAATATTTATCAAATTACAGCAAATTATTAGCCTCAATGGCCTAGTGGTCAGTGACCTGACAGTGTTTGTTTTTTTTAGCTTTGGGCGACCCGAGTTCAAGTCCCGGGTCGTCGAACTTTACTATACTGTCCTTTCATAATAAAAGGCAAAAAAAAAAAAATTATTTAAACTGATTCAAGTTAAGCTCCATCCACACACAAAATAGAATCAGCATTTTTTAAGCCATTACATCAACACCTCTCATCATTGGGGTGGGGGAACGGATTTCGACAGCTGAACAATTTGCCGTCGGATTCTGTTCCCCCTATGTTTCTTACACAATAAGGTTCTAATATTTATCAAATTGCTGTCAATTTCTAGCTTCAATGGCCTAGTGGTCAGTGACCTGACAATGTTTGTTTTTTTTAGCTTTGGGCGACCCGAGTTCAAGTCCCGGGTCGTCGAACTTTACTATACTGTCCTATCATAATAAAAGGCAAAAAAAAAAAAAAAATCTTTAAACTGATGCAAGTTAAGCTCCATCCACACACAAAATAGAATCAGCATTTTTTAAGCCATTACATCAACACCTCTCATAATGGGAGTGGGGGAACGGATACCGACAGCTTTTTTTTTTGCCGTCGGATTCTGTTCCCCCCATATTTCTGACAAACTGAGGTTCTAATATTTCTCAAATTGATGCTGTTTAAGCTCCATCCACACACAGAATAGAATAAGCATATTTTAAGCCGATACATCAACATCTCTCATCATTGGGGTGGGGGAACGGATTTCGACAGCTGAACAATTTGTTGTCGGATTCTATTCCCCCTTTGTTTCTTCCACAATAAGGTTCGAATATTTATCAAATTACAGCAAATTATTAGCCTCAATGGCCTAGTGGTCAGTGACCTGACAGTGTTTGTTTTTTTTAGCTTTGGGCGACCCGAGTTCAAGTCCCGGGTCGTCGAACTTTACTATACTGTCCTTTCATAATAAAAGGCAAAAAAAAAAAAATTATTTAAACTGATTCAAGTTAAGCTCCATCCACACACAAAATAGAATCAGCATTTTTTAAGCCATTACATCAACACCTCTCATCATTGGGGTGGGGGAACGGATTTCGACAGCTGAACAATTTGCCGTCGGATTCTGTTCCCCCTATGTTTCTTACACAATAAGGTTCTAATATTTATCAAATTGCTGTCAATTTCTAGCTTCAATGGCCTAGTGGTCAGTGACCTGACAATGTTTGTTTTTTTTAGCTTTGGGCGACCCGAGTTCAAGTCCCGGGTCGTCGAACTTTACTATACTGTCCTATCATAATAAAAGGCAAAAAAAAAAAAAAAATCTTTAAACTGATGCAAGTTAAGCTCCATCCACACACAAAATAGAATCAGCATTTTTTAAGCCATTACATCAACACCTCTCATAATGGGAGTGGGGGAACGGATACCGACAGCTTTTTTTTTTGCCGTCGGATTCTGTTCCCCCCATATTTCTGACAAACTGAGGTTCTAATATTTCTCAAATTGATGCTGTTTAAGCTCCATCCACACACAGAATAGAATAAGCATATTTTAAGCCGATATATGAACATCTCTCATCATTGGGGTGGGGGAAAGGATTTCGACAGCTGAACAGTTTGCTGTCGGATTCTATTCCCCCTATGTTTCTTCTACAATAAGGTTCTAATATTTATCAAATTTCAGCAAATTATTAGCCTCAATGGACTAGTGGTCAGTAACCTGACAATGTTTGTTTTTTTATAGCTTTGGGCGACCCGAGTTCAAGTCCTGGGTCATCGAACTTTACTATACTGTCCTATCATAATAAAAGGCAAAAAAAATAAATTCTTTAAACTGATGCTGTTTAAGCTCCATCCACACACAAAATAGAATCAGCATTTTTTAAGCCATTACATCAACACCTCTCATCATTGGGGTGGGGGAACGGATTTCGACAGCTGAACAATTTGCCGTCGGATTCTGTTCCCCCTATGTTTCTTACACAATAAGGTTCTGATATTTATCAAATTGTTGCATATTATTAGCTTCAATGGCCTAGTGGTCAGTGACCTGACAATGTTTGTTTTTTTTTAGCTTTGGGCGACCCGAGTTCAAGTCCCGGGTCGTCGAACTTTACTATACTGTCCTATCATAATAAAAGGCAAAAAAAAAAAAAATTCTTTAAACTGATGCAAGTTAAGCTCCATCCACACACAAAATAGAATCAACTTCTTTTAAGCCATTACATCAACACCTCTCATAATGTGCGTGGGGGAACGGATTCCGACAGCTGTTTTTTTTGCTGTCGGATTCTGTTCCCCCCATATTTCTGATACACTGAGGTTCTAATATTTCTCAAATTGATGCTGTTTAAGCTCCATCCACACACAGAATAGAATAAGCATATTTTAAGCCGATACATCAACATCTCTCATCATTGGGGTGGGGGAAAGGATTTCGACAGCTGAACAGTTTGCTGTCGGATTCTATTCCCCCTATGTTTCTTCTACAATAAGGTTCTAATATTTATCAAATTTCAGCAAATTATTAGCCTCAATGGACTAGTGGTCAGTAACCTGACAATGTTTGTTTTTTTATAGCTTTGGGCGACCCGAGTTCAAGTCCTGGGTCATCGAACTTTACTATACTGTCCTATCATAATAAAAGGCAAAAAAAATAAATTCTTTAAACTGATGCTGTTTAAGCTCCATCCACACACAAAATAGAATCAGCATTTTTTAAGCCATTACATCAACACCTCTCATCATTGGGGTGGGGGAACGGATTTCGACAGCTGAACAATTTGCCGTCGGATTCTGTTCCCCCTATGTTTCTTACACAATAAGGTTCTGATATTTATCAAATTGTTGCAAATTATTAGCTTCAATGGCCTAGTGGTCAGTGACCTGACAATGTTTGTTTTTTTTTAGCTTTGGGCGACCCGAGTTCAAGTCCCGGGTCGTCGAACTTTACTATACTGTCCTATCATAATAAAAGGCAAAAAAAAAAAAAATTCTTTAAACTGATGCAAGTTAAGCTCCATCCACACACAAAATAGAATCAACTTCTTTTAAGCCATTACATCAACACCTCTCATAATGTGCGTGGGGGAACGGATTCCGACAGCTGTTTTTTTTGCTGTCGGATTCTGTTCCCCCCATATTTCTGATACACTGAGGTTCTAATATTTCTCAAATTGATGCTGTTTAAGCTCCATCCACACACAGAATAGAATAAGCATATTTTAAGCCGATACATCAACATCTCTCATCATTGGGGTGGGGGAACGGATTTCGACAGCTGAACAATTGCTGTCGGATTCTGTTCCCCCTATATTTCTTCCACAATAAGGTTCTAATATTTATCAAATTACAGCAAATTATTAGCCTCAATGGACTAGTGGTCAGTAGCCTGACAATGTTTTTTTTTTTTATAGCTTTGGGCGACCCGAGTTCAAGTCCTGGGTCATCGAACTTTACTATACTGTCCTATCATAATAAAAGGCAAAAATAATAATTCTTTAAACTGATGCAAGTTAAGCTCCATCCACATACAAAATAGAATCAGCATTTTTTAAGCCATTACATCAACACCTCTCATAAGGCGAGTGGGGGAACGGATTCCGACAGCTTTTTTTTTTGCCGTTGGATTCTGTTCCCCCTTGTCTCTTACACAATAAAGTTCTAATATTTATCAAATTGCAACAAATTACTAGCCTCAATGGACTAGTGGTCAGTGACCTGACAATGTTTATTTTTTTTAGCATTGGGCGACCCGAGTTCAAGTCCCGGGTCGTCAAACTTTACTATACTGTCCTATCATAATAAAAGGCAAAAAAAAAAAATTCTTTAAACTGATTCAAGTTAAGCTCCATCCACACACAAAATAGAATCAACCTTTTTTAAGCCATTACATCAACACCTCTCATCATTGGGGTGGGGGAACGGATTTCGACAGCTGTTTTTTTTGCCGTCGGATTCTGTTCCCCCCATATTTCTGACAAACTGAGGTTCTAATATTTCTCAAATTGATGCTGTTTAAGCTCCATCCACACACAGAATAGAATAAGCATATTTTAAGCCGATATATGAACATCTCTCATCATTGGGGTGGGGGAAAGGATTTCGACAGCTGAACAGTTTGCTGTCGGATTCTATTCCCCCTATGTTTCTTCTACAATAAGGTTCTAATATTTATCAAATTTCAGCAAATTATTAGCCTCAATGGACTAGTGGTCAGTAACCTGACAATGTTTGTTTTTTTATAGCTTTGGGCGACCCGAGTTCAAGTCCTGGGTCATCGAACTTTACTATACTGTCCTATCATAATAAAAGGCAAAAAAAATAAATTCTTTAAACTGATGCTGTTTAAGCTCCATCCACACACAAAATAGAATCAGCATTTTTTAAGCCATTACATCAACACCTCTCATCATTGGGGTGGGGGAACGGATTTCGACAGCTGAACAATTTGCTGTCGGATTCTGTTCCCCCTTTGATTCTTCCACAATAAGGTTCTAATATTTATCAAATTACAGCAAATTATTAGCCTCAATGGCCTAGTGGTCAGTGACCTGACAATGTTAATTTTTTTAGCATTGGGCGACCCAAGATCAAATCCCGGGTCGTCGAACTTTACTATACTGTCCTATCATAATAAAAGGCAAAAAAAAAAATTCTTTAAACTGATGCAAGTTAAGCTCCATCCACACACAAAATAGAATCAACTTCTTTTAAGCCATTACATCAACACCTCTCATAATGTGCGTGGGGGAACGGATTCCGACAGCTGTTTTTTTTGCTGTCGGATTCTGTTCCCCCCATATTTCTGATACACTGAGGTTCTAATATTTCTCAAATTGATGCTGTTTAAGCTCCATCCACACACAGAATAGAATAAGCATATTTTAAGCCGATACATCAACATCTCTCATCATTGGGGTGGGGGAACGGATTTCGACAGCTGAACAATTGCTGTCGGATTCTGTTCCCCCTATATTTCTTCCACAATAAGGTTCTAATATTTATCAAATTACAGCAAATTATTAGCCTCAATGGACTAGTGGTCAGTAGCCTGACAATGTTTTTTTTTTTTATAGCTTTGGGCGACCCGAGTTCAAGTCCTGGGTCATCGAACTTTACTATACTGTCCTATCATAATAAAAGGCAAAAATAATAATTCTTTAAACTGATGCAAGTTAAGCTCCATCCACATACAAAATAAAATCAGCATTTTTTAAGCCATTACATCAACACCTCTCATAAGGCGAGTGGGGGAACGGATTCCGACAGCTTTTTTTTTTGCCGTTGGATTCTGTTCCCCCTTGTCTCTTACACAATAAAGTTCTAATATTTATCAAATTGCAGCAAATTACTAGCCTCAATGGACTAGTGGTCAGTGACCTGACAATGTTTATTTTTTTTAGCATTGGGCGACCCGAGTTCAAGTCCCGGGTCGTCAAACTTTACTATACTGTCCTATCATAATAAAAGGCAAACAAAAAAAATTATTTAAACTGATTCAAGTTAAGCTCCATCCACACACAAAATAGAATCAACATTTTTTAAGCCATTACATCAACACCTCTCATCATTGGGGTGGGGGAACGGATTTCGACAGCTGAACAATTTGCCGTCGGATTCTGTTCCCCCTATGTTTCTTCCACAATAAGGTTCTAATATTTATCAAATTACAGCAAACTATTAGCCTCAATGGACTAGTGGTCAGTGACCTAGTAATGTTTATTTTTTTTAGCTTTGGGCGACCCGAGTTCAAGTCCCGGGTCATCGAACTTTACTATACTGTCCTATCATAATAAAAGGCAAAAAAAAAAAATTATTTAAACTGATTCAAGTTAAGCTCCATCCACACACAAAATAGAATCAGCATTTTTAAGCCATTACATCAACATCTCTCATCATTGGGGTGGGGGAACGGATTTCGACAGCTGAACAATTTGCCGTCGAATTCTGTTCCCCCTATGTTTCTTCCACAATAAGGTTCTAATATTTATCAAATTGCTGCAAATTATTAGATTCAGTGGCCTAGTTGTCAGTGACCTGACAATGTTTGTTTTTTTTAGCTTTGGGCGACCCGAGTTCAAGTCCCGAGTCATCGAACTTTACTATACTGTCCTATCATAATAAAAGGCAAAAAAATAAAAAATTCTTTAAACTGATGCAAGTTAAGCTCCATCCACACACAAAATAGAATCAACATCTTTTAAGCCATTACATCAACACCTCTCATAATGGGCGTGGGGGAACGGATACCGACAGCTGTTTTTTTTGCTGTCGGATTCTGTTCCCCCCATATTTCTGATACACTGAGGTTCTAATATTTCTCAAATTGATGCTGTTTAAGCTCCATCCACACACAGAATAGAATAAGCATATTTTAAGCCGATACATCAACATCTCTCATCATTGGGGTGGGGGAACGGATTTCGACAGCTGAACAATTTGTTGTCGGATTCTATTCCCCCTTTGTTTCTTCCACAATAAGGTTCGAATATTTATCAAATTACAGCAAATTATTAGCCTCAATGGCCTAGTGGTCAGTGACCTGACAGTGTTTGTTTTTTTTAGCTTTGGGCGACCCGAGTTCAAGTCCCGGGTCGTCGAACTTTACTATACTGTCCTTTCATAATAAAAGGCAAAAAAAAAAAAATTATTTAAACTGATTCAAGTTAAGCTCCATCCACACACAAAATAGAATCAGCATTTTTTAAGCCATTACATCAACACCTCTCATCATTGGGGTGGGGGAACGGATTTCGACAGCTGAACAATTTGCCGTCGGATTCTGTTCCCCCTATGTTTCTTACACAATAAGGTTCTAATATTTATCAAATTGCTGTCAATTTCTAGCTTCAATGGCCTAGTGGTCAGTGACCTGACAATGTTTGTTTTTTTTAGCTTTGGGCGACCCGAGTTCAAGTCCCGGGTCGTCGAACTTTACTATACTGTCCTATCATAATAAAAGGCAAAAAAAAAAAAAAAATCTTTAAACTGATGCAAGTTAAGCTCCATCCACACACAAAATAGAATCAGCATTTTTTAAGCCATTACATCAACACCTCTCATAATGGGAGTGGGGGAACGGATACCGACAGCTTTTTTTTTTGCCGTCGGATTCTGTTCCCCCCATATTTCTGACAAACTGAGGTTCTAATATTTCTCAAATTGATGCTGTTTAAGCTCCATCCACACACAGAATAGAATAAGCATATTTTAAGCCGATACATCAACATCTCTCATCATTGGGGTGGGGGAACGGATTTCGACAGCTGAACAATTTGTTGTCGGATTCTATTCCCCCTTTGTTTCTTCCACAATAAGGTTCGAATATTTATCAAATTACAGCAAATTATTAGCCTCAATGGCCTAGTGGTCAGTGACCTGACAGTGTTTGTTTTTTTTAGCTTTGGGCGACCCGAGTTCAAGTCCCGGGTCGTCGAACTTTACTATACTGTCCTTTCATAATAAAAGGCAAAAAAAAAAAAATTATTTAAACTGATTCAAGTTAAGCTCCATCCACACACAAAATAGAATCAGCATTTTTTAAGCCATTACATCAACACCTCTCATCATTGGGGTGGGGGAACGGATTTCGACAGCTGAACAATTTGCCGTCGGATTCTGTTCCCCCTATGTTTCTTACACAATAAGGTTCTAATATTTATCAAATTGCTGTCAATTTCTAGCTTCAATGGCCTAGTGGTCAGTGACCTGACAATGTTTGTTTTTTTTAGCTTTGGGCGACCCGAGTTCAAGTCCCGGGTCGTCGAACTTTACTATACTGTCCTATCATAATAAAAGGCAAAAAAAAAAAAAAAATCTTTAAACTGATGCAAGTTAAGCTCCATCCACACACAAAATAGAATCAGCATTTTTTAAGCCATTACATCAACACCTCTCATAATGGGAGTGGGGGAACGGATACCGACAGCTTTTTTTTTTGCCGTCGGATTCTGTTCCCCCCATATTTCTGACAAACTGAGGTTCTAATATTTCTCAAATTGATGCTGTTTAAGCTCCATCCACACACAGAATAGAATAAGCATATTTTAAGCCGATATATGAACATCTCTCATCATTGGGGTGGGGGAAAGGATTTCGACAGCTGAACAGTTTGCTGTCGGATTCTATTCCCCCTATGTTTCTTCTACAATAAGGTTCTAATATTTATCAAATTTCAGCAAATTATTAGCCTCAATGGACTAGTGGTCAGTAACCTGACAATGTTTGTTTTTTTATAGCTTTGGGCGACCCGAGTTCAAGTCCTGGGTCATCGAACTTTACTATACTGTCCTATCATAATAAAAGGCAAAAAAAATAAATTCTTTAAACTGATGCTGTTTAAGCTCCATCCACACACAAAATAGAATCAGCATTTTTTAAGCCATTACATCAACACCTCTCATCATTGGGGTGGGGGAACGGATTTCGACAGCTGAACAATTTGCCGTCGGATTCTGTTCCCCCTATGTTTCTTACACAATAAGGTTCTGATATTTATCAAATTGTTGCATATTATTAGCTTCAATGGCCTAGTGGTCAGTGACCTGACAATGTTTGTTTTTTTTTAGCTTTGGGCGACCCGAGTTCAAGTCCCGGGTCGTCGAACTTTACTATACTGTCCTATCATAATAAAAGGCAAAAAAAAAAAAAATTCTTTAAACTGATGCAAGTTAAGCTCCATCCACACACAAAATAGAATCAACTTCTTTTAAGCCATTACATCAACACCTCTCATAATGTGCGTGGGGGAACGGATTCCGACAGCTGTTTTTTTTGCTGTCGGATTCTGTTCCCCCCATATTTCTGATACACTGAGGTTCTAATATTTCTCAAATTGATGCTGTTTAAGCTCCATCCACACACAGAATAGAATAAGCATATTTTAAGCCGATACATCAACATCTCTCATCATTGGGGTGGGGGAAAGGATTTCGACAGCTGAACAGTTTGCTGTCGGATTCTATTCCCCCTATGTTTCTTCTACAATAAGGTTCTAATATTTATCAAATTTCAGCAAATTATTAGCCTCAATGGACTAGTGGTCAGTAACCTGACAATGTTTGTTTTTTTATAGCTTTGGGCGACCCGAGTTCAAGTCCTGGGTCATCGAACTTTACTATACTGTCCTATCATAATAAAAGGCAAAAAAAATAAATTCTTTAAACTGATGCTGTTTAAGCTCCATCCACACACAAAATAGAATCAGCATTTTTTAAGCCATTACATCAACACCTCTCATCATTGGGGTGGGGGAACGGATTTCGACAGCTGAACAATTTGCCGTCGGATTCTGTTCCCCCTATGTTTCTTACACAATAAGGTTCTGATATTTATCAAATTGTTGCAAATTATTAGCTTCAATGGCCTAGTGGTCAGTGACCTGACAATGTTTGTTTTTTTTTAGCTTTGGGCGACCCGAGTTCAAGTCCCGGGTCGTCGAACTTTACTATACTGTCCTATCATAATAAAAGGCAAAAAAAAAAAAAATTCTTTAAACTGATGCAAGTTAAGCTCCATCCACACACAAAATAGAATCAACTTCTTTTAAGCCATTACATCAACACCTCTCATAATGTGCGTGGGGGAACGGATTCCGACAGCTGTTTTTTTTGCTGTCGGATTCTGTTCCCCCCATATTTCTGATACACTGAGGTTCTAATATTTCTCAAATTGATGCTGTTTAAGCTCCATCCACACACAGAATAGAATAAGCATATTTTAAGCCGATACATCAACATCTCTCATCATTGGGGTGGGGGAACGGATTTCGACAGCTGAACAATTGCTGTCGGATTCTGTTCCCCCTATATTTCTTCCACAATAAGGTTCTAATATTTATCAAATTACAGCAAATTATTAGCCTCAATGGACTAGTGGTCAGTAGCCTGACAATGTTTTTTTTTTTTATAGCTTTGGGCGACCCGAGTTCAAGTCCTGGGTCATCGAACTTTACTATACTGTCCTATCATAATAAAAGGCAAAAATAATAATTCTTTAAACTGATGCAAGTTAAGCTCCATCCACATACAAAATAGAATCAGCATTTTTTAAGCCATTACATCAACACCTCTCATAAGGCGAGTGGGGGAACGGATTCCGACAGCTTTTTTTTTTGCCGTTGGATTCTGTTCCCCCTTGTCTCTTACACAATAAAGTTCTAATATTTATCAAATTGCAACAAATTACTAGCCTCAATGGACTAGTGGTCAGTGACCTGACAATGTTTATTTTTTTTAGCATTGGGCGACCCGAGTTCAAGTCCCGGGTCGTCAAACTTTACTATACTGTCCTATCATAATAAAAGGCAAAAAAAAAAAATTCTTTAAACTGATTCAAGTTAAGCTCCATCCACACACAAAATAGAATCAACCTTTTTTAAGCCATTACATCAACACCTCTCATCATTGGGGTGGGGGAACGGATTTCGACAGCTGTTTTTTTTGCCGTCGGATTCTGTTCCCCCCATATTTCTGACAAACTGAGGTTCTAATATTTCTCAAATTGATGCTGTTTAAGCTCCATCCACACACAGAATAGAATAAGCATATTTTAAGCCGATATATGAACATCTCTCATCATTGGGGTGGGGGAAAGGATTTCGACAGCTGAACAGTTTGCTGTCGGATTCTATTCCCCCTATGTTTCTTCTACAATAAGGTTCTAATATTTATCAAATTTCAGCAAATTATTAGCCTCAATGGACTAGTGGTCAGTAACCTGACAATGTTTGTTTTTTTATAGCTTTGGGCGACCCGAGTTCAAGTCCTGGGTCATCGAACTTTACTATACTGTCCTATCATAATAAAAGGCAAAAAAAATAAATTCTTTAAACTGATGCTGTTTAAGCTCCATCCACACACAAAATAGAATCAGCATTTTTTAAGCCATTACATCAACACCTCTCATCATTGGGGTGGGGGAACGGATTTCGACAGCTGAACAATTTGCTGTCGGATTCTGTTCCCCCTTTGATTCTTCCACAATAAGGTTCTAATATTTATCAAATTACAGCAAATTATTAGCCTCAATGGCCTAGTGGTCAGTGACCTGACAATGTTAATTTTTTTAGCATTGGGCGACCCAAGATCAAATCCCGGGTCGTCGAACTTTACTATACTGTCCTATCATAATAAAAGGCAAAAAAAAAAATTCTTTAAACTGATGCAAGTTAAGCTCCATCCACACACAAAATAGAATCAACTTCTTTTAAGCCATTACATCAACACCTCTCATAATGTGCGTGGGGGAACGGATTCCGACAGCTGTTTTTTTTGCTGTCGGATTCTGTTCCCCCCATATTTCTGATACACTGAGGTTCTAATATTTCTCAAATTGATGCTGTTTAAGCTCCATCCACACACAGAATAGAATAAGCATATTTTAAGCCGATACATCAACATCTCTCATCATTGGGGTGGGGGAACGGATTTCGACAGCTGAACAATTGCTGTCGGATTCTGTTCCCCCTATATTTCTTCCACAATAAGGTTCTAATATTTATCAAATTACAGCAAATTATTAGCCTCAATGGACTAGTGGTCAGTAGCCTGACAATGTTTTTTTTTTTTATAGCTTTGGGCGACCCGAGTTCAAGTCCTGGGTCATCGAACTTTACTATACTGTCCTATCATAATAAAAGGCAAAAATAATAATTCTTTAAACTGATGCAAGTTAAGCTCCATCCACATACAAAATAAAATCAGCATTTTTTAAGCCATTACATCAACACCTCTCATAAGGCGAGTGGGGGAACGGATTCCGACAGCTTTTTTTTTTGCCGTTGGATTCTGTTCCCCCTTGTCTCTTACACAATAAAGTTCTAATATTTATCAAATTGCAGCAAATTACTAGCCTCAATGGACTAGTGGTCAGTGACCTGACAATGTTTATTTTTTTTAGCATTGGGCGACCCGAGTTCAAGTCCCGGGTCGTCAAACTTTACTATACTGTCCTATCATAATAAAAGGCAAACAAAAAAAATTATTTAAACTGATTCAAGTTAAGCTCCATCCACACACAAAATAGAATCAACATTTTTTAAGCCATTACATCAACACCTCTCATCATTGGGGTGGGGGAACGGATTTCGACAGCTGAACAATTTGCCGTCGGATTCTGTTCCCCCTATGTTTCTTCCACAATAAGGTTCTAATATTTATCAAATTACAGCAAACTATTAGCCTCAATGGACTAGTGGTCAGTGACCTAGTAATGTTTATTTTTTTTAGCTTTGGGCGACCCGAGTTCAAGTCCCGGGTCATCGAACTTTACTATACTGTCCTATCATAATAAAAGGCAAAAAAAAAAAATTATTTAAACTGATTCAAGTTAAGCTCCATCCACACACAAAATAGAATCAGCATTTTTAAGCCATTACATCAACATCTCTCATCATTGGGGTGGGGGAACGGATTTCGACAGCTGAACAATTTGCCGTCGAATTCTGTTCCCCCTATGTTTCTTCCACAATAAGGTTCTAATATTTATCAAATTGCTGCAAATTATTAGATTCAGTGGCCTAGTTGTCAGTGACCTGACAATGTTTGTTTTTTTTAGCTTTGGGCGACCCGAGTTCAAGTCCCGAGTCATCGAACTTTACTATACTGTCCTATCATAATAAAAGGCAAAAAAATAAAAAATTCTTTAAACTGATGCAAGTTAAGCTCCATCCACACACAAAATAGAATCAACATCTTTTAAGCCATTACATCAACACCTCTCATAATGGGCGTGGGGGAACGGATACCGACAGCTGTTTTTTTTGCTGTCGGATTCTGTTCCCCCCATATTTCTGATACACTGAGGTTCTAATATTTCTCAAATTGATGCTGTTTAAGCTCCATCCACACACAGAATAGAATAAGCATATTTTAAGCCGATACATCAACATCTCTCATCATTGGGGTGGGGGAACGGATTTCGACAGCTGAACAATTTGTTGTCGGATTCTATTCCCCCTTTGTTTCTTCCACAATAAGGTTCGAATATTTATCAAATTACAGCAAATTATTAGCCTCAATGGCCTAGTGGTCAGTGACCTGACAGTGTTTGTTTTTTTTAGCTTTGGGCGACCCGAGTTCAAGTCCCGGGTCGTCGAACTTTACTATACTGTCCTTTCATAATAAAAGGCAAAAAAAAAAAAATTATTTAAACTGATTCAAGTTAAGCTCCATCCACACACAAAATAGAATCAGCATTTTTTAAGCCATTACATCAACACCTCTCATCATTGGGGTGGGGGAACGGATTTCGACAGCTGAACAATTTGCCGTCGGATTCTGTTCCCCCTATGTTTCTTACACAATAAGGTTCTAATATTTATCAAATTGCTGTCAATTTCTAGCTTCAATGGCCTAGTGGTCAGTGACCTGACAATGTTTGTTTTTTTTAGCTTTGGGCGACCCGAGTTCAAGTCCCGGGTCGTCGAACTTTACTATACTGTCCTATCATAATAAAAGGCAAAAAAAAAAAAAAAATCTTTAAACTGATGCAAGTTAAGCTCCATCCACACACAAAATAGAATCAGCATTTTTTAAGCCATTACATCAACACCTCTCATAATGGGAGTGGGGGAACGGATACCGACAGCTTTTTTTTTTGCCGTCGGATTCTGTTCCCCCCATATTTCTGACAAACTGAGGTTCTAATATTTCTCAAATTGATGCTGTTTAAGCTCCATCCACACACAGAATAGAATAAGCATATTTTAAGCCGATACATCAACATCTCTCATCATTGGGGTGGGGGAACGGATTTCGACAGCTGAACAATTTGTTGTCGGATTCTATTCCCCCTTTGTTTCTTCCACAATAAGGTTCGAATATTTATCAAATTACAGCAAATTATTAGCCTCAATGGCCTAGTGGTCAGTGACCTGACAGTGTTTGTTTTTTTTAGCTTTGGGCGACCCGAGTTCAAGTCCCGGGTCGTCGAACTTTACTATACTGTCCTTTCATAATAAAAGGCAAAAAAAAAAAAATTATTTAAACTGATTCAAGTTAAGCTCCATCCACACACAAAATAGAATCAGCATTTTTTAAGCCATTACATCAACACCTCTCATCATTGGGGTGGGGGAACGGATTTCGACAGCTGAACAATTTGCCGTCGGATTCTGTTCCCCCTATGTTTCTTACACAATAAGGTTCTAATATTTATCAAATTGCTGTCAATTTCTAGCTTCAATGGCCTAGTGGTCAGTGACCTGACAATGTTTGTTTTTTTTAGCTTTGGGCGACCCGAGTTCAAGTCCCGGGTCGTCGAACTTTACTATACTGTCCTATCATAATAAAAGGCAAAAAAAAAAAAAAAATCTTTAAACTGATGCAAGTTAAGCTCCATCCACACACAAAATAGAATCAGCATTTTTTAAGCCATTACATCAACACCTCTCATAATGGGAGTGGGGGAACGGATACCGACAGCTTTTTTTTTTGCCGTCGGATTCTGTTCCCCCCATATTTCTGACAAACTGAGGTTCTAATATTTCTCAAATTGATGCTGTTTAAGCTCCATCCACACACAGAATAGAATAAGCATATTTTAAGCCGATATATGAACATCTCTCATCATTGGGGTGGGGGAAAGGATTTCGACAGCTGAACAGTTTGCTGTCGGATTCTATTCCCCCTATGTTTCTTCTACAATAAGGTTCTAATATTTATCAAATTTCAGCAAATTATTAGCCTCAATGGACTAGTGGTCAGTAACCTGACAATGTTTGTTTTTTTATAGCTTTGGGCGACCCGAGTTCAAGTCCTGGGTCATCGAACTTTACTATACTGTCCTATCATAATAAAAGGCAAAAAAAATAAATTCTTTAAACTGATGCTGTTTAAGCTCCATCCACACACAAAATAGAATCAGCATTTTTTAAGCCATTACATCAACACCTCTCATCATTGGGGTGGGGGAACGGATTTCGACAGCTGAACAATTTGCCGTCGGATTCTGTTCCCCCTATGTTTCTTACACAATAAGGTTCTGATATTTATCAAATTGTTGCATATTATTAGCTTCAATGGCCTAGTGGTCAGTGACCTGACAATGTTTGTTTTTTTTTAGCTTTGGGCGACCCGAGTTCAAGTCCCGGGTCGTCGAACTTTACTATACTGTCCTATCATAATAAAAGGCAAAAAAAAAAAAAATTCTTTAAACTGATGCAAGTTAAGCTCCATCCACACACAAAATAGAATCAACTTCTTTTAAGCCATTACATCAACACCTCTCATAATGTGCGTGGGGGAACGGATTCCGACAGCTGTTTTTTTTGCTGTCGGATTCTGTTCCCCCCATATTTCTGATACACTGAGGTTCTAATATTTCTCAAATTGATGCTGTTTAAGCTCCATCCACACACAGAATAGAATAAGCATATTTTAAGCCGATACATCAACATCTCTCATCATTGGGGTGGGGGAAAGGATTTCGACAGCTGAACAGTTTGCTGTCGGATTCTATTCCCCCTATGTTTCTTCTACAATAAGGTTCTAATATTTATCAAATTTCAGCAAATTATTAGCCTCAATGGACTAGTGGTCAGTAACCTGACAATGTTTGTTTTTTTATAGCTTTGGGCGACCCGAGTTCAAGTCCTGGGTCATCGAACTTTACTATACTGTCCTATCATAATAAAAGGCAAAAAAAATAAATTCTTTAAACTGATGCTGTTTAAGCTCCATCCACACACAAAATAGAATCAGCATTTTTTAAGCCATTACATCAACACCTCTCATCATTGGGGTGGGGGAACGGATTTCGACAGCTGAACAATTTGCCGTCGGATTCTGTTCCCCCTATGTTTCTTACACAATAAGGTTCTGATATTTATCAAATTGTTGCAAATTATTAGCTTCAATGGCCTAGTGGTCAGTGACCTGACAATGTTTGTTTTTTTTTAGCTTTGGGCGACCCGAGTTCAAGTCCCGGGTCGTCGAACTTTACTATACTGTCCTATCATAATAAAAGGCAAAAAAAAAAAAAATTCTTTAAACTGATGCAAGTTAAGCTCCATCCACACACAAAATAGAATCAACTTCTTTTAAGCCATTACATCAACACCTCTCATAATGTGCGTGGGGGAACGGATTCCGACAGCTGTTTTTTTTGCTGTCGGATTCTGTTCCCCCCATATTTCTGATACACTGAGGTTCTAATATTTCTCAAATTGATGCTGTTTAAGCTCCATCCACACACAGAATAGAATAAGCATATTTTAAGCCGATACATCAACATCTCTCATCATTGGGGTGGGGGAACGGATTTCGACAGCTGAACAATTGCTGTCGGATTCTGTTCCCCCTATATTTCTTCCACAATAAGGTTCTAATATTTATCAAATTACAGCAAATTATTAGCCTCAATGGACTAGTGGTCAGTAGCCTGACAATGTTTTTTTTTTTTATAGCTTTGGGCGACCCGAGTTCAAGTCCTGGGTCATCGAACTTTACTATACTGTCCTATCATAATAAAAGGCAAAAATAATAATTCTTTAAACTGATGCAAGTTAAGCTCCATCCACATACAAAATAGAATCAGCATTTTTTAAGCCATTACATCAACACCTCTCATAAGGCGAGTGGGGGAACGGATTCCGACAGCTTTTTTTTTTGCCGTTGGATTCTGTTCCCCCTTGTCTCTTACACAATAAAGTTCTAATATTTATCAAATTGCAACAAATTACTAGCCTCAATGGACTAGTGGTCAGTGACCTGACAATGTTTATTTTTTTTAGCATTGGGCGACCCGAGTTCAAGTCCCGGGTCGTCAAACTTTACTATACTGTCCTATCATAATAAAAGGCAAAAAAAAAAAATTCTTTAAACTGATTCAAGTTAAGCTCCATCCACACACAAAATAGAATCAACCTTTTTTAAGCCATTACATCAACACCTCTCATCATTGGGGTGGGGGAACGGATTTCGACAGCTGTTTTTTTTGCCGTCGGATTCTGTTCCCCCCATATTTCTGACAAACTGAGGTTCTAATATTTCTCAAATTGATGCTGTTTAAGCTCCATCCACACACAGAATAGAATAAGCATATTTTAAGCCGATATATGAACATCTCTCATCATTGGGGTGGGGGAAAGGATTTCGACAGCTGAACAGTTTGCTGTCGGATTCTATTCCCCCTATGTTTCTTCTACAATAAGGTTCTAATATTTATCAAATTTCAGCAAATTATTAGCCTCAATGGACTAGTGGTCAGTAACCTGACAATGTTTGTTTTTTTATAGCTTTGGGCGACCCGAGTTCAAGTCCTGGGTCATCGAACTTTACTATACTGTCCTATCATAATAAAAGGCAAAAAAAATAAATTCTTTAAACTGATGCTGTTTAAGCTCCATCCACACACAAAATAGAATCAGCATTTTTTAAGCCATTACATCAACACCTCTCATCATTGGGGTGGGGGAACGGATTTCGACAGCTGAACAATTTGCTGTCGGATTCTGTTCCCCCTTTGATTCTTCCACAATAAGGTTCTAATATTTATCAAATTACAGCAAATTATTAGCCTCAATGGCCTAGTGGTCAGTGACCTGACAATGTTAATTTTTTTAGCATTGGGCGACCCAAGATCAAATCCCGGGTCGTCGAACTTTACTATACTGTCCTATCATAATAAAAGGCAAAAAAAAAAATTCTTTAAACTGATGCAAGTTAAGCTCCATCCACACACAAAATAGAATCAGCATTTTTAAGCCATTACATCAACACCTCTCATAATGGGAGTGGGGGAACGGATTCCGACAGCTGTTTTTTTGCCGTCGGATTCTGTTTCCCCCATATACTTCTGACACATTTAGGTTCTAATATTTCTCAAATTGATGCTGTTTAAGCTCCATCCACACACAGAATAGAATAAGCATATTTTAAGCCGATACATCAACATCTCTCATCATTGGGGTGGGGGAACGGATTTCGACAGCTGAACAATTTGCTGTCGGATTCTGTTCCCCCTTTGTTTCTTCACAATAAGGTTCTAATATTTATCAAATTACAGCAAAATATTAGCTTCAATGGCCTAATGGTCAGTGACCTGACAGTGTTTGTTTTTTTTAGCTTTGGGCGACCCGAGTTCAAGTCCCGGGTCGTCGAACTTTACTATACTGTCCTATCATAATAAAAGGCAAAAAAAATAAATTCTTTAAACTGATGCTGTTTAAGCTCCATCCACACACAAAATAGAATCAGCATTTTTTAAGCCATTACATCAACACCTCTCATCATTGGGGTGGGGGAACGGATTTCGACAGCTGAACAATTTGCCGTCGGATTCTGTTCCCCCTATGTTTCTTACACAATAAGGTTCTGATATTTATCAAATTGTTGCAAATTATTAGCTTCAATGGCCTAGTGGTCAGTGACCTGACAATGTTTGTTTTTTTTTTAGCTTTGGGCGACCCGAGTTCAAGTCCCGGGTCGTCGAACTTTACTATACTGTCCTATCATAATAAAAGGCAAAAAAAAAAAAAATTCTTTAAACTGATGCAAGTTAAGCTCCATCCACACACAAAATAGAATCAACTTCTTTTAAGCCATTACATCAACACCTCTCATAATGTGCGTGGGGGAACGGATTCCGACAGCTGTTTTTTTTGCTGTCGGATTCTGTTCCCCCCATATTTCTGATACACTGAGGTTCTAATATTTCTCAAATTGATGCTGTTTAAGCTCCATCCACACACAGAATAGAATAAGCATATTTTAAGCCGATACATCAACATCTCTCATCATTGGGGTGGGGGAACGGATTTCGACAGCTGAACAATTGCTGTCGGATTCTGTTCCCCCTATATTTCTTCCACAATAAGGTTCTAATATTTATCAAATTACAGCAAATTATTAGCCTCAATGGACTAGTGGTCAGTAACCTGACAATGTTTTTTTTTTTTATAGCTTTGGGCGACCCGAGTTCAAGTCCTGGGTCATCGAACTTTACTATACTGTCCTATCATAATAAAAGGCAAAAATAATAATTCTTTAAACTGATGCAAGTTAAGCTCCATCCACATACAAAATAGAATCAGCATTTTTTAAGCCATTACATCAACACCTCTCATAAGGCGAGTGGGGGAACGGATTCCGACAGCTTTTTTTTTTGCCGTTGGATTCTGTTCCCCCTTGTCTCTTACACAATAAAGTTCTAATATTTATCAAATTGCAGCAAATTACTAGCCTCAATGGACTAGTGGTCAGTGACCTGACAATGTTTATTTTTTTTAGCATTGGGCGACCCGAGTTCAAGTCCCGGGTCGTCAAACTTTACTATACTGTCCTATCATAATAAAAGGCAAAAAAAAAAAATTCTTTAAACTGATTCAAGTTAAGCTCCATCCACACACAAAATAGAATCAACATTTTTTAAGCCATTACATCAACACCTCTCATCATTGGGGTGGGGGAACGGATTTCGACAGCTGAACAATTTGCCGTCGGATTCTGTTCCCCCTATGTTTCTTCCACAATAAGGTTCTAATATTTATCAAATTACAGCAAACTATTAGCCTCAATGGACTAGTGGTCAGTGACCTAGTAATGTTTATTTTTTTTAGCTTTGGGCGACCCGAGTTCAAGTCCCGGGTTATCGAACTTTACTATACTGTCCTATCATAATAAAAGGCAAAAAAAAAAAATTATTTAAACTGATTCAAGTTAAGCTCCATCCACACACAAAATAGAATCAGCATTTTTAAGCCATTACATCAACATCTCTCATCATTGGGGTGGGGGAACGGATTTCGACAGCTGAACAATTTGCCGTCGAATTCTGTTCCCCCTATGTTTCTTCCACAATAAGGTTCTAATATTTATCAAATTGCTGCAAATTATTAGATTCAGTGGCCTAGTTGTCAGTGACCTGACAATGTTTGTTTTTTTTAGCTTTGGGCGACCCGAGTTCAAGTCCCGGGTCATCGAACTTTACTATACTGTCCTATCATAATAAAAGGCAAAAAAATAAAAAATTCTTTAAACTGATGCAAGTTAAGCTCCATCCACACACAAAATAGAATCAGCATTTTTTAAGCCATTACATCAACACCTCTCATAATGGGAGTGGGGGAACGGATACCGACAGCTGTTTTTTTTGCCGTCGGATTCTGTTCCCCCCATATTTCTGACAAACTGAGGTTCTAATATTTCTCAAATTGATGCTGTTTAAGCTCCATCCACACACAGAATAGAATAAGCATATTTTAAGCCGATATATGAACATCTCTCATCATTGGGGTGGGGGAAAGGATTTCGACAGCTGAACAGTTTGCTGTCGGATTCTATTCCCCCTATGTTTCTTCTACAATAAGGTTCTAATATTTATCAAATTTCAGCAAATTATTAGCCTCAATGGACTAGTGGTCAGTAACCTGACAATGTTTGTTTTTTTATAGCTTTGGGCGACCCGAGTTCAAGTCCTGGGTCATCGAACTTTACTATACTGTCCTATCATAATAAAAGGCAAAAAAAATAAATTCTTTAAACTGATGCTGTTTAAGCTCCATCCACACACAAAATAGAATCAGCATTTTTTAAGCCATTACATCAACACCTCTCATCATTGGGGTGGGGGAACGGATTTCGACAGCTGAACAATTTGCCGTCGGATTCTGTTCCCCCTATGTTTCTTACACAATAAGGTTCTGATATTTATCAAATTGTTGCAAATTATTAGCTTCAATGGCCTAGTGGTCAGTGACCTGACAATGTTTGTTTTTTTTTAGCTTTGGGCGACCCGAGTTCAAGTCCCGGGTCGTCGAACTTTACTATACTGTCCTATCATAATAAAAGGCAAAAAAAAAAAAAATTCTTTAAACTGATGCAAGTTAAGCTCCATCCACACACAAAATAGAATCAACTTCTTTTAAGCCATTACATCAACACCTCTCATAATGTGCGTGGGGGAACGGATTCCGACAGCTGTTTTTTTTGCTGTCGGATTCTGTTCCCCCCATATTTCTGATACACTGAGGTTCTAATATTTCTCAAATTGATGCTGTTTAAGCTCCATCCACACACAGAATAGAATAAGCATATTTTAAGCCGATACATCAACATCTCTCATCATTGGGGTGGGGGAAAGGATTTCGACAGCTGAACAGTTTGCTGTCGGATTCTATTCCCCCTATGTTTCTTCTACAATAAGGTTCTAATATTTATCAAATTTCAGCAAATTATTAGCCTCAATGGACTAGTGGTCAGTAACCTGACAATGTTTGTTTTTTTATAGCTTTGGGCGACCCGAGTTCAAGTCCTGGGTCATCGAACTTTACTATACTGTCCTATCATAATAAAAGGCAAAAAAAATAAATTCTTTAAACTGATGCTGTTTAAGCTCCATCCACACACAAAATAGAATCAGCATTTTTTAAGCCATTACATCAACACCTCTCATCATTGGGGTGGGGGAACGGATTTCGACAGCTGAACAATTTGCCGTCGGATTCTGTTCCCCCTATGTTTCTTACACAATAAGGTTCTGATATTTATCAAATTGTTGCAAATTATTAGCTTCAATGGCCTAGTGGTCAGTGACCTGACAATGTTTGTTTTTTTTTAGCTTTGGGCGACCCGAGTTCAAGTCCCGGGTCGTCGAACTTTACTATACTGTCCTATCATAATAAAAGGCAAAAAAAAAAAAAATTCTTTAAACTGATGCAAGTTAAGCTCCATCCACACACAAAATAGAATCAACTTCTTTTAAGCCATTACATCAACACCTCTCATAATGTGCGTGGGGGAACGGATTCCGACAGCTGTTTTTTTTGCTGTCGGATTCTGTTCCCCCCATATTTCTGATACACTGAGGTTCTAATATTTCTCAAATTGATGCTGTTTAAGCTCCATCCACACACAGAATAGAATAAGCATATTTTAAGCCGATACATCAACATCTCTCATCATTGGGGTGGGGGAAAGGATTTCGACAGCTGAACAGTTTGCTGTCGGATTCTATTCCCCCTATGTTTCTTCTACAATAAGGTTCTAATATTTATCAAATTTCAGCAAATTATTAGCCTCAATGGACTAGTGGTCAGTAACCTGACAATGTTTGTTTTTTTATAGCTTTGGACGACCCGAGTTCAAGTCCTGGGTCATCGAACTTTACTATACTGTCCTATCATAATAAAAGGCAAAAAAAATAAATTCTTTAAACTGATGCTGTTTAAGCTCCATCCACACACAAAATAGAATCAGCATTTTTTAAGCCATTACATCAACACCTCTCATCATTGGGGTGGGGGAACGGATTTCGACAGCTGAACAATTTGCCGTCGGATTCTGTTCCCCCTATGTTTCTTACACAATAAGGTTCTGATATTTATCAAATTGTTGCAAATTATTAGCTTCAATGGCCTAGTGGTCAGTGACCTGACAATGTTTGTTTTTTTTTAGCTTTGGGCGACCCGAGTTCAAGTCCCGGGTCGTCGAACTTTACTATACTGTCCTATCATAATAAAAGGCAAAAAAAAAAAAAATTCTTTAAACTGATGCAAGTTAAGCTCCATCCACACACAAAATAGAATCAACTTCTTTTAAGCCATTACATCAACACCTCTCATAATGTGCGTGGGGGAACGGATTCCGACAGCTGTTTTTTTTGCTGTCGGATTCTGTTCCCCCCATATTTCTGATACACTGAGGTTCTAATATTTCTCAAATTGATGCTGTTTAAGCTCCATCCACACACAGAATAGAATAAGCATATTTTAAGCCGATACATCAACATCTCTCATCATTGGGGTGGGGGAACGGATTTCGACAGCTGAACAATTGCTGTCGGATTCTGTTCCTCCTATGTTTCTTCCACAATAAGGTTCTAATATTTATCAAATTACAGCAAATTATTAGCCTCAATGGACTAGTGGTCAGTAGCCTGACAATGTTTTTTTTTTTTATAGCTTTGGGCGACCCGAGTTCAAGTCCTGGGTCATCGAACTTTACTATACTGTCCTATCATAATAAAAGGCAAAAATAATAATTCTTTAAACTGATGCAAGTTAAGCTCCATCCACATACAAAATAGAATCAGCATTTTTTAAGCCATTACATCAACACCTCTCATAAGGCGAGTGGGGGAACGGATTCCGACAGCTTTTTTTTTTGCCGTTGGATTCTGTTCCCCCTTGTCTCTTACACAATAAAGTTCTAATATTTATCAAATTGCAACAAATTACTAGCCTCAATGGACTAGTGGTCAGTGACCTGACAATGTTTATTTTTTTTAGCATTGGGCGACCCGAGTTCAAGTCCCGGGTCGTCAAACTTTACTATACTGTCCTATCATAATAAAAGGCAAAAAAAAAAAATTATTTAAACTGATTCAAGTTAAGCTCCATCCACACACAAAATAGAATCAACCTTTTTTAAGCCATTACATCAACACCTCTCATCATTGGGGTGGGGGAACGGATTTCGACAGCTGAACAATTTGCCGTCGGATTCTGTTCCCCCTATGTTTCTTCCACAATAAGGTTCTAATATTTATCAAATTACAGCAAACTATTAGCCTCAATGGACTAGTGGTCAGTCACCTAGTAATGTTTATTTTTTTTAGCTTTGGGCGACCCGAGTTCAAGTCCCGGGTCGTCGAACTTTACTATACTGTCCTATCATAATAAAAGGCAAAAAAAAAAAAATTCTTTAAACTGATGCAAGTTAAGCTCCATCCACACACAAAATAGAATCAGCATTTTTTAAGCCATTACATCAACACCTCTCATAATGGGAGTGGGGGAACGGATACCGACAGCTGTTTTTTTTGCCATCGGATTCTGTTCCCCCCATATTTCTGACAAACTGAGGTTCTAATATTTCTCAAATTGATGCTGTTTAAGCTCCATCCACACACAGAATAGAATAAGCATATTTTAAGCCGATATATGAACATCTCTCATCATTGGGGTGGGGGAAAGGATTTCGACAGCTGAACAGTTTGCTGTCGGATTCTTTTCCCCCTATGTTTCTTCTACAATAAGGTTCTAATATTTATCAAATTTCAGCAAATTATTAGCCTCAATGGACTAGTGGTCAGTAACCTGACAATGTTTGTTTTTTTATAGCTTTGGGCGACCCGAGTTCAAGTCCTGGGTCATCGAACTTTACTATACTGTCATATCATAATAAAAGGCAAAAAAAATTAAATCTTTAAACTGATGCAAGTTAAGCTCCATCCTCACACAAAATAGAATCAGCATTTTTTAAGCCATTACATCAACACCTCTCATAAGGGGAGTGGGGGAACGGATTCCGACAGCTGTTTTTTGCCGTCAGATTCTGTTCCCCCCATATACTTCTGACACATTTAGGTTCTAATATTTCTCAAATTGATGCTGTTTAAGTTCCATCCACACACAGAATAGAATAAGCATATTTTAAGCCGATACATCAACATCTCTCGTCATTGGGGTGGGGGAACGGATTTCGACAGCTGAACAATTTGCTGTCGGATTCTGTTCCCCCTATGTTTCTTACACAATAAGGTTCTAATATTTATCAAATTGCTGCAAATTGCTAGTTTCAATGGCCTAGTGGTCAGTGACCTGACAATGTTTATTTTTTTTAGCTTTGGGCGACCCGAGTTCAAGTCCCGGGTCGAACTGTACTATACTGTCCTATCATAATAAAAGGCAAAAAAAAAAAATTCTTTAAACTGATTCAAGTTAAGGTCCATCCACACACAAAATAGAATCAGCATTTTTTAAGCCATTACATCAACACCTCTCATAAGGGGAGTGGGGGAACGGATTCCGACAGCTGTTTTTTGTGCTGTCGGATTCTGTTCCCCCCATATTTCTGATACACTGAGGTTCTAATATTTCTCAAATTGATGCTGTTTAAGCTCCATCCACACACAGAATAGAATAAGCATATTTTAAGCCGATACATCAACATCTCTCATCATTGGGGTGGGGGAACGGATTTCGACAGCTGAACAATTTGCTGTCGGATTCTGTTCCCCCTATGTTTCTTCCACAATAAGGTTCTAATATTTATCAAATTACAGCAAATTATTAGCCTCAATGGCCTAGTGGTCAGTGACCTGACAATGTTTATTTTTTTAGCATTGGGCGACCCAAGATCAAATCCCGGGTCGTCGAACTTTACTATACTGTCCTATCATAATAAAAGGCAAAAAAAAAAATTCTTTAAACTGATGCAAGTTAAGCTCCATCCACACACAAAATAGAATCAGCATTTTTAAGCCATTACATCAACACCTCTCATAATGGGAGTGGGGGAACGGATTCCGACAGCTGTTTTTTTGCCGTCGGATTCTGTTTCCCCCATATACTTCTGACACATTTAGGTTCTAATATTTCTCAAATTGATGCTGTTTAAGCTCCATCCACACACAGAATAGAATAAGCATATTTTAAGCCGATACATCAACATCTCTCATCATTGGGGTGGGGGAACGGATTTCGACAGCTGAACAATTTGTTGTCGGATTCTATTCCCCCTTTGTTTCTTCCACAATAAGGTTCGAATATTTATCAAATTACAGCAAATTATTAGCCTCAATGGCCTAGTGGTCAGTGACCTGACAGTGTTTGTTTTTTTTAGCTTTGGGCGACCCGAGTTCAAGTCCCGGGTCGTCGAACTTTACTATACTGTCCTATCATAATAAAAGGCAAAAAAATAAAAAATTCTTTAAACTGATGCAAGTTAAGCTCCATCCACACACAAAATAGAATCAACATCTTTTAAGCCATTACATCAACACCTCTCATAATGGGCGTGGGGGAACGGATTCCGACAGCTGTTTTTTTTGCTGTCGGATTCTGTTCCCCCCATATTTCTGATACACTGAGGTTCTAATATTTCTCAAATTGATGCTGTTTAAGCTCCATCCACACACAGAATAGAATAAGCATATTTTAAGCTGATACATCAACATCTCTCATCATTGGGGTGGGGGAACGGATTTCGACAGCTGAACAATTTGTTGTCGGATTCTATTCCCCCTTTGTTTCTTCCACAATAAGGTTCGAATATTTATCAAATTACAGCAAATTATTAGCCTCAATGGCCTAGTGGTCAGTGACCTGACAGTGTTTGTTTTTTTTAGCTTTGGGCGACCCGAGTTCAAGTCCCGGGTCGTCGAACTTTACTATACTGTCCTATCATAATAAAAGGCAAAAAAAAAAAAATTCTTTAAACTGATGCAAGTTAAGCTCCATCCACATACAAAAGAGAATCAGCATTTTTTAAGCCATTACATCAACACCTCTCATAAGGCGAGCTAGGAGGCCTAATCCCCCCAGACCTCCCTCGGTCCCTATGTGGGACCTCTCTACTGTTTTGGAAGCCATGAAAGGTGATCCTTTCGAGCCTATCCAAACAATTAGCCTCATGCATCTGTCTTTCAAGACAGTGTTTTTACTGGATCTCGCTTCAGTGCAGGTCACCCACGCGCTCTCGGTGAGCGTGGCGTGCTTAGAGTTCGGGCCAAGTGACTCCAGAGTCATACTCAAACCTAGGCACGGTTACGTCCCAAAATCCCTCAACACGCCGTTTCGGGCTCAGGTCATTTCCCTGTCTGCCCTGCCGGTGTCGGGCGAGGGGACGCAAGCTCTCTTTGCCCAGTTAGAGCACTAAGAGCTTATGTGTCTCGCTCGTCTGTTTTCAGACAGACTGAGCAGCTATTTGTCTCGTTCAGTGGACGTTCCAAGGGAGCGGCTGTTTCGAAACAGACTCTATCCAGATGGATAGTTGATGCCATAGCGCTGGCATACACCGCCAAGGGCTCACAGTGCCCATTGGGTGTTAGAGCGCACTCCACGAGAGGCGTCGCCTCTTCGTGGGCTTGGTCTAGTGGGATTTCCTTACAGGACATATGTATGGCGGCAGGTTGGGCCTCGCCGTCTACATTTATAAGGTTTTATAACCTTGAGGTTCCCGCCTTGCAGGCTAAGCTATTGTCGGTTTGAGCGAATCAGTTCTCTCTGATCCGTAAACACTGAGATCGAAAGCGCTGCGCGCTGCCGACTGTTATACTGAATGGGCAGTATTGCGTAAGACCCACATTTCCGCATTAGTTCAGGCTCTCCGCCTTGTCTATGTGATATCATATATTGCATCTGTGACGCTGCTATATATGGATAGAGGGATTCCCCAACCTTTCTCCCGGGCTCTCTGTGAGTCCCTATGGTGATTGTGCACTCTGTATCCTGGACTTCGCTTCCAGTTCTAGTATTGTTGATCCCTGCATGCACGGCGTCTTACAATGGGTCCCCATTGCGTTTTTACAAACACAGTACGAGAGACCTCTCGTAAGAGAACGTACTCGGTTACTAACGTAACCTCGGTTCTCTCTAGAAGAGGGAATGAGTACTGCGTTCCCTGCCGTGCATGTGATTCACTCTGGTTCGCCTCGGCGTTGAAAAATCAGTGAATCAGCCTTTTCGAGCTCCTTTTATAAGGCTAGGCCACACCCGTTTCGGCGGGAAGTGGCACGGAGGGCGCGAAGCGCCCTCATTGGTCTGACGTCACCTCAGACCTCGCTCGATAGGCTAATGCAGTTGCTGCAGAGCAGCCAATGAGCGAGCGAGCCGTCTCGCCTTTGGCTGTGTGCTGCTGCAACGCGCCTTACAACAATGCAAAATTATAGGATAATTTTTTGGCTTCAGTATTTCGTGGAGAAGAGTTTTTCCCCATTGCGTTTTTACAAACGCAGTACTCGTTCCCTCTTCTAAAGAGAACCGAGGTTACGTTAGTAACCGAGTACGTTTTACAGATACTAGACACGTGACTTTCAAATGAAAGATTGGTATCAAAGAGCACACCCAGGTTCCTAACCGACGACGAAGACTTGACAGAGCAGCCATCAAGTGTTAGACAGTATTCTAGGTTATTACGTGAGGACGTTTTTTGTCCAATAATTAGAATCTCTGTTTTTTCAGAATTAAGTAGTAGGAAATTATTAGTCATCCAATTTTCTATATCAGCTATACATTCAATTTTGTGAAAAAGTTTCGTCGGGGCATGAAGAAATATAGAGCTGAGTATCGTCAGCATAAAAGTGAAAACTAATGCCATGCTACCTAATGATATCTCCTAAGGGTAGCATGTACAGAGTGAACAGCAACGGTCCTAGTACTGAGCCTTGTGGTACACCATACTGAACTTGTGATCGATAAGACATCTCTTCATTTATTGCTACAAACTGATAATGGTCAGATAAGTATGATTTAAACCATGCTAGTGCAATTCCACTAATGCCAATATAATTTTCGAGTCTATTTAAAAGAATGTTATGGTCGATAGTGTCAAATGCAGCACTTAGATCGAGTAACACTAATAGAGAGATACAATCACGATCGGATGATAAGAGCAAATCATTTCTGACTCTAACGAGAGCCGTCTCGGTACTATGGTACGGTCTAAATCCTGACTGGAATTCCTCGCCGATATCATTTCTTTCTAAAAAGGAACATAGTTGTGAGGATACTGCCTTTTTTTGAGCCTGTAATTGACTAATTCTGTAGGATCAAGTTGCGGTTTTTTAACAAGCGGTTTAATCATAGCCAGCTTAAAAGTTTTAATCATAGCCAGCTTCTCAACCAACTTACCTCCTATGGGGTGGTGATATGCATAAATAGCGGCAGCATAAACTTTGAGGGTGGAGGGAGACAGCCTTCGCTCCAACCTGTGCTGCAGGCACTGACACTGATCGAACATCTTCGGGGGTCCACTTGGCGAGAGGAAAAGCACACGGCGAACAGGTTCCACTTAAAGGCGTAAGCATGTCTCGTAGATGGTACTCGCACTGAAGTGATGGTGGTAAGTATCTCAGGGGTTATGTCACCTAGAACCTCCACTTCACATATAGGGACCAGACATGGAGTTTCCAGCGGTCTGGGCATGGGTGTCATAGAGTGCCCTGAGCATGAGTTCTGGGAACCAGGTCCGGTTGGGCCAATAGGACGCAACTAGCAAGACCTGCTCCTCATCCTCCCTGAAATAGCACAGTGTTTGTGCAAATAGGCTTGCTGGGGGAAACGCGTATTTGCAAAGGCCCCGGAGCCAGCTGTGTGCCAGTGCATCGGTGCTGAGCATTCCCTCGGTTAGGGAGTACAGGTCTACCTGTGTGGCAACGAAAAGACACCAGATCAGTTGGACCATTAGGCACTTTCCTGGGAGCACAGCTCATGATAGCTCGTCGGCCACATGGTTGAGCAGTCCGTGGAAGCCAGTGCTGAAACGGTCTTATATGAAGCAAGCCGAGCGGCGTCACAGCTGCTGCGGCTGCTATATGCCCCAGGAGCCTCTGAAAGAATTTCAGTGGGACCGCCGTCCTGCCCTTGAACGTTTTCAAGCAGTTCAGAACCGACCAAGCATGTTCCTCTGTGAGGCGTGCTGACAGTTTGACCGAACCCAACTCCATACCGAGAAAAGAGATTCTCTGCATGGGGGAGAGTTTGCTCTTTTCCCAAGTGACCTGAAGCCCCAACTGACTGAGGTGACAGAGCACCAGGTCCCTGTGTTCCCACAACTGGTCCCGAGACTGTGCTTGTATCAGCCTGTCGTTGAGATAGTTAGATAGATAGAGAATGCTAACGGCGTGTTCCTTCATGGGAAAATCTTTTTCTTCAAACCAATCTTGGGGATGGATGGATGGAAAGTTCTAAATTCCCAGAATGATTTGTTGAAAGTTTTTTATTTTCCCCTGTGTCTGGATGGGCGCCAGATTCACACATACTGCTTGTCACAGGCGCGTTTCATTTTGACGCCCATATTACACTAGAGCAGGGGTCTCCAACACGTCGCTCGTGAGCTACCAGTAGCTCGTGGCCTGATTGGAGGTAGCTCGCAGTGCCGTTCACATATCGCGTCTTTTGCGCACTCAAGTTCGTTATTTCAAATAATTGAAGCTACTTTTTTCCAGGCGCAGTGAGTCAACATGAAGGATGGGGGTGCACCCAAACACTACGGGTGTTTTTTTCTTCTCCGTAAATAAATCTTGTAGCAGAGCTACAGCAAGCGTTTTGCGGTGGTGGAAATCCATTAGCCACTAAAACTTCTTTGTCGTTGTGGAGAGTGCGGTGCATGGTTGCATAGCAACGACAGACGCCACGGGAAAATCGGACCGAATTTTACTATTAATAATAAAAGATAAGCTAATGTGCATTGCAAATGTCAGTAATTTATCTTTTTTGACTCTTTTTTGATTATTTTTATAAAAATGATTTAAAGGCTGAAATATGCAAGGTTTATCTTTTTATAAAAACTTTTCTGTCAAAACTTTATTTGAACTTGTACATGTTAGTAGATAACATGTTGCAAGGCCATCATTTTTAATGTTATTATTTTAATGTTTATGTAAACAAAAAGTGTATATTGATGCTAATTTTATTTGTTATTTGCTGGTTTTTGACATAAAACTTGGTGAATTGATTATATTGTGTAGTATTAGTACTTTTTCTACTACTTTTTAGTACAGGATTCTGTGATAACCGTGATCATTTTGGTTACTATAATCATGAAATGAAATTTTCATGCCATTTCATCTCTAGTTATGATGCACTATAAAATCAACAATAATTATGTGTTTTTTCAGTATAATATGCAAAGTACAATTTTCTATACTTTTTTTTTTTTATCTCTGACATTTAAGGGTGACATATATAGGCCTACAAAAACTCTTTTAGGTCTAAAACAGTTTGGATAGTTGTTAATATGAGACATTATTTAAGAGATTTAAGTATTGTATTATGTGAGTAGCTCTCGGCCACTTTCATTTTTAAAAAGTAGCTCTCAAATGAAAAAAGGTTGGAAATCCCTGCACTAGAGTGTCCACTGGCACAGAGCAAAGAGAGTGTTTTCAATGAATTCCAATGGAAGTTGGAAGTGCTCGTGCGAATATACAGTTTGTACAGTATAACAATCATTATATCTATGGAAAGTCCCCATAAAACATGAAAACACATTGGGCCCTATCTTGCACCCAACGAAATTGACTTTGTACACCAACGCATGTATCATACCTATTTTGCACCCGTGCACAGCGGACTTTTCCCTCCACAGACACACGTCGGCAAATTAGGGAATGAACTTGCGCTCCCGGGGGCGGTGCAGTGAAAAGAGGAGGCGTGTTCCGGCGCAAACATTCCCTGGTGCTATTTTGCAGGTTTAGAAAACAATTCCGCCACTGACCAGGAAAAACGTAGTCTAAAGTCAGTGGTGCATTGCGCATGTAATTCATATGCTATTTTAAGGGTGCATGCTTGGCCATAATCAATGTACCATGTGCACAACGCGCATACACTTTACTTCTCTCATCTACACAGACGTAGCAGTTGCCATTTTTGCAAATCATACATTATTACAAGGAAAAATATTAACACACGAGGGAAATCATTGTTATGTCCATGAAGATGTGAAAAAATAGGCACAAATCTAGCTTACACATTTACCCAAATTAACCGAAGCTAATTTGGGTGGGTTTCTCCCATCTCCATACAATGTCACGTTTTTGTCTTTTACGGCCCTGACGAGAACGTCGTCTTCTCGGCTGTGAACCGCTCCTGGCGTGCGCCTGGCAAATCCACCGTTATAATAGCAATCCGCTATGGAACAAGCGTGCCTGCTCTTAAAGGGAATGTGAGATGACGCTCTGATTGGTTTATTTCACGTTACGCACAAACCACACCTATGAATAATGAAGCTACTTCAGACCAACCCATTTTAGATTTGCGTCATTTATGGGTGGATGGATGTGTGAGTATGTGTGTGCAGAGAGATTGAGCACATAACATTTACATTTGTGAGCAACAAGCAGGATATTTTTTTACTAGTGGGTGCAGGATAATATAGTTAATTCATGTAAGTGAGGAGAGCAAGGTGTCTGAATAAATTTTGGTTTGACAGTATATATGTATTGTGGACGTCACTAAATGTGCAGTACATGAAATTGTTGCAGTTTTTCCACTATTGCTACGAGACACTTCTTAATACCTTCATCGATCTTCTCAACTTTAAACACGAAACCAAATGATCAACTGCATTTGCAAAACGCCTGACTCTTTTGACAAAATCAAATATTTGCCTCAAAACCATTTCTGCTCGAAATTAAACAAGGCTATCAGATCGTAGACTTATGGTTCCCTTTCGTGGGCACTACGAGTTACGTCGTGACGGCGAATGGGGTTTCGCTTAGAAAGCCTATCACCTTCGAGTATTACAAAATGAGCCAATGGCAAGTAAATGCCATGGGTCTGCGGAATTTGCATAGTTAACACTGCCCCACCTCATGGGTATATAAGGAAGTACGCTGGCAACATGCAGATATGTTTTCGCTTCAGAGCCAAGATAATTCCTCACTCCACAAGCCATCCTGAGATCTTCATTCTCTTCACTCTTCGAGACGAGCTTCTCTCCAGGTGTTGGTGTGACGGCGATTTCCAGCGAGTGCACATTGCCTGCTGATCTGTGCAGTGATCTGCCAGTGTGTGTTTCTCCCTGATCACTTCAACACTCTGCAGAGTTGTTTCCTCTCACAAAAGAGCTTGTGCGTGGCACTTCTTTTTAAAGATGTCTCGCCCATGCACTTCTGGTTGCGGTCGGACTGCTTCTGAGTTTGATGGGCACAATCGCTGCCTTGCGTGTTTGGGCATAGATCATGCTAAGGCAGCCTTTGTGGATGAATCATGTTCTCACTGTGGGAACATAACCATCGCAACACTGCGGTCGAGACTCAATGACCTCGTTGGAGGGAGAGTCCCCTCATCCACACCCCGATCTACCCCCTCCTCGAGAGGTAATACTTTGGCTGGACTCCGGACACAAGTTGGGCAGCCGCAAGCATCGGGCTTGAGTGGAACGATGGCTGGACGGTTGGTTTTTGGCTACTCCCGTCAGCGCCCACCCTCAATAACTTTCTTCCTGGAAGTGCATGAGGAGGTCACGAGGTCCTGGAAGTTGTCTTCCCGCGGCGACCTTCTCCGCCTTTCCTCCCCTCGACGGGGCCGCTGCCAAAGGGTACACTGGGGTTCCCCCGGTGGAACGTTCTGTTGCGATGCAACTGTGTCCTCAGAGCGCTTCCTCCCGTGGTGACCCTAAGCACCCCTCCAAAGCCTGTGGGTTTTCGTCGACTCTCATCGCAAAGTCCTATAGAGCTGCGGGCACGCCATGGCCATCCTGCAGGTCTATCAGGCACGGATGCTCAGGGACATGCACAAGGGCAGGACTGACCCAGGGCTCATTGATGAGCTGCAAGCCACCACAACCTCGCTTTCCTCCACCCAGCCGTCGGCACAGAACCCTCAGCCTGCTTACCGCCGAGGGCGCCCTCCTGCGGCTCCCGCCCCTCCTGCTCGGCCCCAGCAGCAGCCTTCACCCGAGCCTTGCCGTGGAGGTGGTCGCAGGAAGGCGCCCCAGCCCGCTCCGGCCCCGCTAAACGCCAGGCTAAGCAGCGCCCCTGAGATGGGCTGCTCAGAGATGGCGATCAGTTCTTCACAGGAGATGGTAGCAGGGCCACTCCTTCCCCTGGTGGTGGGCCGGGGGAGAATATTTTGTTCTCCTTTCCCCGCTGCTTGCCCCACGGCGGGCAGCACCCCAATCTGGTTTAAGAAAGAATTGACACAACCATCTCTGAGCCACCAGAGGTCTCGGATGACAGTGCATGCCGCTCACGAGCCTCGCCACTCTCGTCACCCTCTGTCGCCAGACCCCTGGCAGAGCAGACCCCCGTGGAACGCTAGTCCTTCTCTGGCCTCCTCTGTCAGGATGTGGCAAATGACTGTGCCCCCACAACGGGACGCTATACATCCCATGTCCGGGCCGGTCATTCCGCCTCGCTGCCCCAACGAGGGTACGTCTGTGGTTCGCATGACCCCGCTGGTACAGTTCTTGGGAGCTTGGGTAGAGCTTCCCAACCTGTTCTGCTGGGTTGCGAGAACCATCAGGGTTTGCGCAGTCTCCTCCCCGCTTCCTGGGAGTCTGCTATACCATGGTCGGTGGCAATACCCCTATCATGCGAGTGGAGGTCGCCACCCTACTGAAGAAGGGTGCGATCGAGACTATTCCTCCAGCCAAAATGAAGTCTGGCTTCTACAGCCCCTACTTCATTGTACCCAAGAAAAACGGTAGGTTACGGCCAAACCTGGACCTGCGCGACCAGCTTACGATCAAGCACGCGCAGTCACTGCTGACTTGCCTGCGACAGTTCGAGGGCAAGAATGCGGTTCCACTGAAGTTATTTCAGAGGCTCCTGGGGCATATGGCATCCACAGCCGCAGCTACGCCGCTCGGATTGCTTCATATGAGACAGCTTCAGCTCTGGCTTCGCAATCGAGTCCCGAGGTGGGCATGGCAACAAGGCACACTCTGAGTACCAGTTACTCTGACCTGCCGTCAGACCTTCACCCAGTGGACGAACCTCAGCTTTCTATGGGCCGAAGTGCCATGGCGAGTTTCCAGGCATGTTGTTGTCTCAACAGATGCCTCCACCACGGGCTGGGGTGCCATCTGCAATGGACAGGACCCCAGCGCCTTTGGCATGTTAATTGCCTCGAGTTGCTGGCGGTACGTTTGGCTCTGCACCACTTCCGTGCGTTGCTCAAGAACCAGCACGTACTAGTCCGCTCAGACAATACCACGACAGTAGCATACATCAACCGACAAGGTGGTCTACGCTCCCGCCGTATGTCGCAACTTGCCCGCCACCTCCTCCTATGGAGTCGCTTCGAGCCATTTATATCCCGGGAGACCTGAACTGTGGAGCCGTCGAGCTCTCACGGTTTCAGCCTCTTCCTGGAGAATGGAGAGTTCATCCCCAGATGGTTCAGCTGATTTGGGAACAGTTTGGCGATGCACAGATAGATCTGTATGCCTCCCACAACTCTTCCCATTGCAGCCTGTTTTACTCCCTGACCGAGGGCATGCTCGGCACGGATGCACTGGTGCACAGCTGGCTGCAGGGCCTCCGCAAGTATGTGTTTCCCCCAGTGAGCCTTCTTGCACAGACCCTGCGCAAGATCAGGGAGGACGAGGAGCAGGTTATTTTGGTTGCGCCTCATTGGCCCACCCGGACCTTGTTCTCTGAACTAGTACTCCTCGCGACAGCACCTCCCTGGCCAATTCCTCTGAGGAAGGACCTCCTTTCTCAGAGACAGGGCCCCCTTTGGCACCCTGAGCCAGGTTTGAGTACCCTACCACCACCGGTGGTAGCTACCATCACTTCCGCTAGAGCATCGTCCACGAGACATGCCTACGCGTTGAAGTGGAACCTCTTCGTCACCTGGTACTCTTCTCGCCGAGAAGAGGAGACTAAATCCTCCTCGTTCTCCTCTCGTACCCTCTTGGGACCTTGCAGTGGTTCTATCTTCCCTGCAGAGTGCTCCCTTTGAGCCTTTGCAATCAGTCGAGCTGAAGTTCCTGTCAATGAAGCGCTGTGCTCCTGGTTGCAGACATCCGCCTGATGACTTCCCACTCAGTCCTTTGTCACGGTCAGCTCTGATTAGGTTAAACCCAGGTAATTCCACAGCTGAATCCGGGATGTCCACATTCAGCCAGGTCTCAGTGAAGACAAAAGCCGCATTCATACTGAAATCCCTGTTGCTCCGTAACAGCAGATTAAGCTTGTCTATTTTGTTACTGAGGGAGCGCACGTTAGACAGGCAGACAGCAGGGAGAGAAACTCGGTGTCCCCGCTTCCTCCACCTGTGGAGAGCCCCAGCTCTCCTCCCTCTCGCTCGGCTGCGTCGCTTGACTCTTGCCGCTGACTTAATGATATCGTCCGCAGAAACTAGGAATTCGGGGATCAAGCTGGCAGGCATTGTTCCCCTAATGTTCCCTTCTCAGGGCTTCCCCGAGAACCCCCACATGTGTATTTCCACTGTAAGCATCTGTCTTTCCTTTGGCAAGCCACCTTGCCCCCCCCCCGGGGTTGAAACATTCCACCCTGCGGGCTGGACACCCCAGTGTTTCTCCATATGTGTACTCTGACCAACTGCACATGATAGCCAGGCAGTCAGTAAACTGATGAGAAATGATAATTTCTTTCTTTCTACATTATCTCACCAATCTCTCATGCCCTCTAGAAGTACTGGTGGGAGTTTCAAAAAGAGCTAAAAGTGGGTGCAGGATAATATAGTTAATTCATGTAAGTGAGGAGAGCAAGGTGTCTGAATAAATTTTGGTTTGACAGTATATATGTATTGTGGACGTCACTAAATGTGCAGTACATGAAATTGTTGCAGTTTTTCCACTATTGCTACGAGACACTTCTTAATACCTTCATCGATCTTCTCAACTTTAAACACGAAACCAAATGATCAACTGCATTTGCAAAACGCCTGACTCTTTTGACAAAATCAAATATTTGCCTCAAAACCATTTCTGCTCGAAATTAAACAAGGCTATCAGATCGTAGACTTATGGTTCCCTTTCGTGGGCACTACGAGTTACGTCGTGACGGCGAATGGGGTTTCGCTTAGAAAGCCTATCACCTTCGAGTATTACAAAATGAGCCAATGGCAAGTAAATGCCATGGGTCTGCGGAATTTGCATAGTTAACACTGCCCCACCTCATGGGTATATAAGGAAGTACGCTGGCAACATGCAGATATGTTTTCGCTTCAGAGCCAAGATAATTCCTCACTCCACAAGCCATCCTGAGATCTTCATTCTCTTCACTCTTCGAGACGAGCTTCTCTCCAGGTGTTGGTGTGACGGCGATTTCCAGCGAGTGCACATTGCCTGCTGATCTGTGCAGTGATCTGCCAGTGTGTGTTTCTCCCTGATCACTTCAACACTCTGCAGAGTTGTTTCCTCTCACAAAAGAGCTTGTGCGTGGCACTTCTTTTTAAAGATGTCTCGCCCATGCACTTCTGGTTGCGGTCGGACTGCTTCTGAGTTTGATGGGCACAATCGCTGCCTTGCGTGTTTGGGCATAGATCATGCTAAGGCAGCCTTTGTGGATGAATCATGTTCTCACTGTGGGAACATAACCATCGCAACACTGCGGTCGAGACTCAATGACCTCGTTGGAGGGAGAGTCCCCTCATCCACACCCCGATCTACCCCCTCCTCGAGAGGTAATACTTTGGCTGGACTCCGGACACAAGTTGGGCAGCCGCAAGCATCGGGCTTGAGTGGAACGATGGCTGGACGGTTGGTTTTTGGCTACTCCCGTCAGCGCCCACCCTCAATAACTTTCTTCCTGGAAGTGCATGAGGAGGTCACGAGGTCCTGGAAGTTGTCTTCCCGCGGCGACCTTCTCCGCCTTTCCTCCCCTCGACGGGGCCGCTGCCAAAGGGTACACTGGGGTTCCCCCGGTGGAACGTTCTGTTGCGATGCAACTGTGTCCTCAGAGCGCTTCCTCCCGTGGTGACCCTAAGCACCCCTCCAAAGCCTGTGGGTTTTCGTCGACTCTCATCGCAAAGTCCTATAGAGCTGCGGGCACGCCATGGCCATCCTGCAGGTCTATCAGGCACGGATGCTCAGGGACATGCACAAGGGCAGGACTGACCCAGGGCTCATTGATGAGCTGCAAGCCACCACAACCTCGCTTTCCTCCACCCAGCCGTCGGCACAGAACCCTCAGCCTGCTTACCGCCGAGGGCGCCCTCCTGCGGCTCCCGCCCCTCCTGCTCGGCCCCAGCAGCAGCCTTCACCCGAGCCTTGCCGTGGAGGTGGTCGCAGGAAGGCGCCCCAGCCCGCTCCGGCCCCGCTAAACGCCAGGCTAAGCAGCGCCCCTGAGATGGGCTGCTCAGAGATGGCGATCAGTTCTTCACAGGAGATGGTAGCAGGGCCACTCCTTCCCCTGGTGGTGGGCCGGGGGAGAATATTTTGTTCTCCTTTCCCCGCTGCTTGCCCCACGGCGGGCAGCACCCCAATCTGGTTTAAGAAAGAATTGACACAACCATCTCTGAGCCACCAGAGGTCTCGGATGACAGTGCATGCCGCTCACGAGCCTCGCCACTCTCGTCACCCTCTGTCGCCAGACCCCTGGCAGAGCAGACCCCCGTGGAACGCTAGTCCTTCTCTGGCCTCCTCTGTCAGGATGTGGCAAATGACTGTGCCCCCACAACGGGACGCTATACATCCCATGTCCGGGCCGGTCATTCCGCCTCGCTGCCCCAACGAGGGTACGTCTGTGGTTCGCATGACCCCGCTGGTACAGTTCTTGGGAGCTTGGGTAGAGCTTCCCAACCTGTTCTGCTGGGTTGCGAGAACCATCAGGGTTTGCGCAGTCTCCTCCCCGCTTCCTGGGAGTCTGCTATACCATGGTCGGTGGCAATACCCCTATCATGCGAGTGGAGGTCGCCACCCTACTGAAGAAGGGTGCGATCGAGACTATTCCTCCAGCCAAAATGAAGTCTGGCTTCTACAGCCCCTACTTCATTGTACCCAAGAAAAACGGTAGGTTACGGCCAAACCTGGACCTGCGCGACCAGCTTACGATCAAGCACGCGCAGTCACTGCTGACTTGCCTGCGACAGTTCGAGGGCAAGAATGCGGTTCCACTGAAGTTATTTCAGAGGCTCCTGGGGCATATGGCATCCACAGCCGCAGCTACGCCGCTCGGATTGCTTCATATGAGACAGCTTCAGCTCTGGCTTCGCAATCGAGTCCCGAGGTGGGCATGGCAACAAGGCACACTCTGAGTACCAGTTACTCTGACCTGCCGTCAGACCTTCACCCAGTGGACGAACCTCAGCTTTCTATGGGCCGAAGTGCCATGGCGAGTTTCCAGGCATGTTGTTGTCTCAACAGATGCCTCCACCACGGGCTGGGGTGCCATCTGCAATGGACAGGACCCCAGCGCCTTTGGCATGTTAATTGCCTCGAGTTGCTGGCGGTACGTTTGGCTCTGCACCACTTCCGTGCGTTGCTCAAGAACCAGCACGTACTAGTCCGCTCAGACAATACCACGACAGTAGCATACATCAACCGACAAGGTGGTCTACGCTCCCGCCGTATGTCGCAACTTGCCCGCCACCTCCTCCTATGGAGTCGCTTCGAGCCATTTATATCCCGGGAGACCTGAACTGTGGAGCCGTCGAGCTCTCACGGTTTCAGCCTCTTCCTGGAGAATGGAGAGTTCATCCCCAGATGGTTCAGCTGATTTGGGAACAGTTTGGCGATGCACAGATAGATCTGTATGCCTCCCACAACTCTTCCCATTGCAGCCTGTTTTACTCCCTGACCGAGGGCACGCTCGGCACGGATGCACTGGTGCACAGCTGGCTGCAGGGCCTCCGCAAGTATGTGTTTCCCCCAGTGAGCCTTCTTGCACAGACCCTGCGCAAGATCAGGGAGGACGAGGAGCAGGTTATTTTGGTTGCGCCTCATTGGCCCACCCGGACCTTGTTCTCTGAACTAGTACTCCTCGCGACAGCACCTCCCTGGCCAATTCCTCTGAGGAAGGACCTCCTTTCTCAGAGACAGGGCCCCCTTTGGCACCCTGAGCCAGGTTTGAGTACCCTACCACCACCGGTGGTAGCTACCATCACTTCCGCTAGAGCATCGTCCACGAGACATGCCTACGCGTTGAAGTGGAACCTCTTCGTCACCTGGTACTCTTCTCGCCGAGAAGAGGAGACTAAATCCTCCTCGTTCTCCTCTCGTACCCTCTTGGGACCTTGCAGTGGTTCTATCTTCCCTGCAGAGTGCTCCCTTTGAGCCTTTGCAATCAGTCGAGCTGAAGTTCCTGTCAATGAAGCGCTGTGCTCCTGGTTGCAGACATCCGCCTGATGACTTCCCACTCAGTCCTTTGTCACGGTCAGCTCTGATTAGGTTAAACCCAGGTAATTCCACAGCTGAATCCGGGATGTCCACATTCAGCCAGGTCTCAGTGAAGACAAAAGCCGCATTCATACTGAAATCCCTGTTGCTCCGTAACAGCAGATTAAGCTTGTCTATTTTGTTACTGAGGGAGCGCACGTTAGACAGGCAGACAGCAGGGAGAGAAACTCGGTGTCCCCGCTTCCTCCACCTGTGGAGAGCCCCAGCTCTCCTCCCTCTCGCTCGGCTGCGTCGCTTGACTCTTGCCGCTGACTTAATGATATCGTCCGCAGAAACTAGGAATTCGGGGATCAAGCTGGCAGGCATTGTTCCCCTAATGTTCCCTTCTCAGGGCTTCCCCGAGAACCCCCACATGTGTATTTCCACTGTAAGCATCTGTCTTTCCTTTGGCAAGCCACCTTGCCCCCCCCCCCGGGGTTGAAACATTCCACCCTGCGGGCTGGACACCCCAGTGTTTCTCCATATGTGTACTCTGACCAACTGCACATGATAGCCAGGCAGTCAGTAAACTGATGAGAAATGATAATTTCTTTCTTTCTACATTATCTCACCAATCTCTCATGCCCTCTAGAAGTACTGGTGGGAGTTTCAAAAAGAGCTAAAAATAAATGTTATCTTTATTTTTCACAACAAACCATTTCAGACAGCTATATGAAGTGAAAATAAGACAAAGGGGTCGCATGATTTAACTACAACCACTCATCTAGATACAGACTGCTAGCTACTCTCAGGTATATTGGACAAATATTATCTGTAATCATAGCTGTTGAAACCTTCAGTTTTAAATAATGAAGACAACTGAACAAGAGGAGGTTGCATCATCACAGTGAGCATTCTGAGCACTCCTGTTTTTTCTCTAACCGCTTTTTATAAACCACCTCAGGTTGGGTAACGTCACCTGTCTTGATGTCCTAGAGGTTCAACCACAGATGCATCTCCATATCCACCATCACTGCCATCAAAACACTGATAGTGGTGGCTGTCTGTTTGGTGTCACAGAAAACCAGTTCTGTGACACCAATTTAGCGACCGCTTCAGGAGAAAACGTGACCAGGTTAAGTTTAACTTGGCCATGGCATGACCATTACACACAATAATTTCCTGGATGTGGGGCTGACAGATGGAAAGGGCTCAACTGATTCTCTCTTTGTCCTCTCCAACTACATCCCCTGAGCTAGACGCTGCAAACAACATGCTCTCCTCTGGATCGGAAGAGGGCTCTTCGTGCTGATCTGAGGAACCCAGAATGATGCCTGAAAAATGTTGTCATTTTTACAGTAAGTAGTACATTTTGACTTCTCCCTCACATTTGATTTGCATTTTATTTGGTTAAGACATAATTTCTTCACCTCTCTCAGTGTTAAGTGTGCAGAAGCTGTTGTACATGCCTTTGTGTACTTGCGCACCATTGAAATTCACTCGTCATTGATCTTCTTGCTAAAATACTTGCAAGTCTTCAAAAAATCAGTCCTTATGTCCTCAGAGCGCAGTCTTCATTACCTTCCCTTTTAACTGTTTCATACCTGGAAATTCTGCTTTGATGGCTGAGATATGTTTGTAAAATAATCAGTATTTTTTTAAATTGGATGGACAGAAATTCTATATACATTTTATGCTAATTGTATGGCGATTTTAATTTTATGGTCAATGGTTTACTGGAACTGCTGCACCACTATTTGAATTTATTTTCCTCTTGCTGATCTATTTTAGATAACACCACAGAGCATGTGAAAACATAACTGTGGTCGATCCTCTGACATGGTGATTAGCCAGTGTCTTCCTGTCTACAGTTTCACTTTGGTAATGTTTTCATAAGCAAGTGGAATTTTTTTTCCACTCTTTAAAGGCTACTAATATCTCAACATTTCACACTGAGAACATCTGTTCTAGCATAAAACCCAATGGCTATGTTATATCATCATAAAACATTTGCTAACACACTGAAACGAAACATTTATAATGAATGAATTGTATATCTCTTAGAATGTGAATTATGTAATGTATATTTTCCAATGTGACAACTGTAGCTGAATTACTGTAACATCTTTACCAACAACGGTAATTTGAAACATCTTACACTGTAATGTGCATTGCATGTATTTTTATTGTTTTTCAAAGTTGAACTTTTATTCAGTATACATAATCTTGATGTCATTTTTTGTCAATGTCATAAAAAGTAAACATTTGTATGTGTGTGTGTGTGTGTGTGTATATATATATATAATCATGATTAATCGCATCCAAAATAAAAGTTTGTTTTTACATAATATATGTGTGTGTACGGTATATAATTATTTTCTATATATAAATACACACACATGCATGTATATATTTAAGAAATATTTGCATGTATATACTGTGTATATATATTTATATTATATATAAATATTTTATATATAAATAACACATTTTTCTTAAATACATATATGAATGTGTGTGTATTTATATATAGAAAATAATTATATACCGTACACACACATATATTATGTAAACACAAACTTTTATTTTGGATGCGATTAATCGCGATTAATCGTTTGACAGCCCTAGTATATATATATATATAAAATTGAACTATGTTTGCATGATTTAATCATTATTTTCCTGTTTATCCATTTAAAGCTGCTTTGAAACAATCTGTATTGTATAAAGCGCTGTATAAGTAAAGGTGACATGAATTGACATTGTTTGCTGTTGAATAAATGTTTTGTTAAAAGTACTAAACTGAAAGAAGATCATACTGTTGTGTTCTAATAATTAAACCAAATGTTCTCATTATATGTTAAAATCAGAGATGAGGGGAAAAGTACATCAAGTATATCATGTCTTGTTACAAATTAGAACTACTTGCTCATCAAATGTATCAAAATAAAATACAAAACACACAAGAAAATTGTGTGGTGTGAATTTAGGTTTTAGGCCACATTCCCTGTATTATGAGGCATGTCCATGTCTATATAATCCAAAATGCTAAATAAACATACACATTTTTTTATTGTAAATGTAAAAATGTAAAAAAATGTAAAAAATAAATAAATAAAAAAATAATAATTAATAATGTGTCAAGTCAAGTCTCTTGTTTTCCCCCTCGGGGTGGTCTTTGTTTGAGTTTTGTATTTTTTTATTATTAATAAAAGCCCTTCATTCTTCTGCGACAGTTTTACACTTTACTTTAAAAAATAGTACCAAGGCGAATTAACTACAAACATAGAAGATGGTGGAGTATGAATAACTAAAGAGTTTATGGTTTTTGGAAGATGCAGTCATTTAATGAAATGAAAAATGCTTCACTGTTTAGTGACAGTCTTCTGTTTCTCTGACTGTGAGAAGAGCTTTGACTGTGGCTTCAGGTTTGACCGATGCGTGTTAGCAAAGATTCATATCATGATGGTAATGCAGACTGTATAAAGATTTTTGTACGAAGTGACTTCAGTATTGAAATATTGTTAGCAAATAAAAAAAATAAATAAAAATAAACCTGCTGTTTTGGCCAGAATGTTTAGTGTAGGCAAATAATGGTAAATAATATATAATTGTGTAAAAGTTGTACTTCTACTGTATACTTAAACTTTTCCTGGACTTCATTTCTCTGTGGAAATCCTTGTTGTGTTCCCAAACACTTGATTCACCAGGTTTCTGAAAAACATGTGAGTCCAGAAACTGCCCTTGAGGTTATTTAAAATGCTAACAGATACAGCTTCTGATATCATAGACCCTCTTGGATCCAGTCAAGTCATAAAAACACTGTCCTAAATTGTGAAATGCTGATATACGTCTTCATTCACTGAAAAATGCAGGTATTTTGAGTATAATCATTTATTATTTTGAGTATAATCATTTTATTATTTATTTTCTAGCAAATTTATATCACTTCATGCCCCTCCTTTAGGCGACCCCGCCCCCACCCCCCTAAAAGATAATAAATGTGCAACTCAAGCAATTAAACAACTGTACAATCTTAAAGACCAACAAGGAAGTATTACCTAAAATACTTTTTTGAGACATTTAGCTTTGAATTGAGACAATGCAGATTGTGCGATTGGGAGTTCTTATTTTCCTCTGTAAGGTAGGATTTTATTCAGGGCACTTTCCAAAAACTTTGGATCTCTTTAGTGTTTGATTGTACTCATCATGTTCAGAGAATTGTTTTATTTTTTGAGAATCTGATTTTATTTGACATTATTAATGTGTGTTTTTTATTAAAATTTTGAGTTTAATCTTGAGGTTTAATGAAGTTGAGAGCTAGTAGTTGAATGCATTTTGTGCCAAAGCAATGATAAATGATCTGCAGTTTAGCTCACATGGACTGCTGTTGTGCTGGAAATGCCTTCAGTTTTAAGTGTATATGTGTTACATAAAGAGATTGCTTCAATATAGGTCCTTTTGTGTGAATTTGCGGAGGAGTCTTCATGTTCTCCAGGCTTTGAGTCGAAGTTGCTGGTTTTTAAAGTGCACAGAGATGACCTTCACCAAGGAGAAAGACTAGGAAGAGGTAAGCTGATCTCTTTACACAAAACACTGAAGCATCTGAAAATAGTAAAATATTTTTAGTATTTGGCTAAATAATCTCTACAAAATGCAATCTTTTTAACCATCGTTTAACTGAGGACTATAAAAAAAACTGTAGCTCACAAATACAGTAAGTGTTGATTAATGATGTATGCTGTCTGTAGGCGCGTTTCCATTACAGATTTGCGCAAAACTTTTGCGTTTTTTTTCTTTCATTTTTTTCTAAATGTCAACAAAAAACTATTGTGAAATGACGGCGTTTCCATTAAACGATGTTATGCGATTAAAACTTCATTTTTTCCTCTCGCAATAAGTAAAATCATTCCAAAAACCATGGCAACGGACGTTGGTAGGTTTATGTACTATATCCCAGCCACTGCACTAGCCATTATTATTAATCGAAGGAGATGTATGTGTGTTTTCCAAGCATTAATGGTGAGGAGCAATCCTTTTATTATTGTGATAATAATTGTTTTACCATTATACTTGAGAGCGGCACATATGAGGTGTTTCTGGGTGTTTCTCCCTCATTTCTGCTTCGAGGTCTTGATTGTGGCATTTATTTGAGGTTTAGAATCCATTATTCCTGTAATTCTTCTGTCTTTTATGAATTTAATAAAGAACTCCATCTCGAATTCTGTCCAAACACACCACGTCATCTACGTCAGGTGACCTGTAAATGCGCAAAAACTGTTTCCATTGCAGTTTTGCTAAAAAAAAAAATTCGAATTGCCTGAAAAACTCCCTCATGCGAGCATGAAAACTTTTTTGCGATAAATGGGAGTTTTTGCGAAATAGACGTGTTTCCATTGGGCGTATTTTCAATTCACAATTTCAATTTGCGCAATTTGAAGGGTAATGGAAACGCAGCTAGTGTCTCATCAAACAGCCGGCAGGTGCGACGATTGTCTGAATCCTGTGTAGAATCACACCAGTTCATTGGCTGATGGTGCTAACACCACTCTCCGAGGGTCATCACCCGTGCCTCAGAAGGACATGCCATTGCTCTTCAATTGCTTCTTATTCTGGAAACAATTTATCTGCCCATATTTTGTTAGAATTTCCAGCGACATATTGTTCTTATAGTTTTCTCATTTTCTTTTCATAAAGTGTGTGTCTCTGTGTCTCTGTGAAGACACGCATGAAAAAGTGTAATTGTGCTCGAGAATCGGTCATGCTTGTGAGCCGATCCCTCTTCAGCTCTCATCAGCACCCATGAGGGGAGCAGAGAAGCAGTGCAGTAGTCCTGACTCCCCCAAGAAGTGCTGGGGTCACCGGCCTCACTCGATTAAGCATTTGCACCCTCTAAAGTGCATAGACCTGAGGCTGATAACTAAAGCTGTGTTATATTTCCACGAGCGCGAGTGCAGGAGGGTCCGCGAGATGTCAAAATCTTCTCTCAAGGTAAGGGCTAAGACATTTGGCAGAGGTGGATCTGATCGCTTTGAGCGAGACAGCCCAGTGTGCCCCTTGTCCACTCTGCCTCTTCCATTGCCTCTGGGGATAGATGCTTTGGCTCATGCGTGGCCAATGGGCAATTTTTCTGTCAGTTCTTTTGAAAGTGCTGGAGAAAATTCACAATTTCAGTTTGCGCAATTTGAAGAGTAATGGAAACGCGGCTAGTGTTGTGTGCCACAACACCAGGAGATTGCAGAAGTTGTTGTCCAGGGACATTGACTGTGACACAATGTTTTATTGGGATGGGCTCTCTCTCCAGCTCCTCTCAAGGAAAGACCATATTATAAATTATAATTTATGACATGGTCAATTAGGATGGTTCTGATTTAATATGAAACCCGTCTGTTCCCTATCCTTCCACCTCTCCTCCCTCGTCTTACACCTTGCTCCTCCCTTCCCCTCTGTCCATGTCTTATTATATTTGCTTATCTTGCTCTTTCCACTAATACCATTGCCTTCCACTCTGAACACAGACATGTGTAAAATTGATTGAGAATTTTTAAAATATTTATAAGTAAATAATAAATGAGAAGATTAGCATGTAGCCTTAAAACTCAGGGAACCAGGTTTACATGTGACAAGATGTTTTAATGAGCCAATTTAATCTCTTTTTCTGACAGTAATTTTTAATGCATGCGATGGAAGAACAAGAACGCTCTTCCAGTCCTCTGACAAGGGTTTTGATGTGGACACGGATGGGACTGTAACGCTGAAGAGACAAGTGACTCTTCATGAAGGCCACAAGGTGTTTTCTGTGGACGCTTGGGACTCCAGTGGCAAGAAGCACACGGTATCTGTCAGAGTTGAGCGTGTCCATCATCATCATGAGGACCATCACATGGACACGGTCATGAACATCTCCTCTCCACAGGTACAAACAAGTTCCTTCAAGAAACTGCTGTCAGTAAAGTACAAGCCTGACCTCTATTGGACACTTCAGTTTTTATGTGTGGTTGATGGTTCTGTAAATGCACAATTCAATTTCTGTACATGTTTAGGACTAATTATTGGAGGTCTGTGTTAAATTGATGATGTTTCCAATCCCTGCTGATGAATATAATTTGTCTCAGCTCTCTCTGATCAGTCTCAAATACAAAATTCAGATGTTTTATTTATGTAGAGCTAAAGCCTAAAACCTAAGATATCTAAACGTTACACTGTTTTATATTGTACTCCATTTATTATAAGGAAATAATGTTCAGCCAGAGACGAAGTGAAGAGGTCTAGAATCACCCTAAATTGGTTTATTGAAAAGGGACCCAACAATTTTACCATTCAATATTCATTATTTAACTGTAAACAAAAATGTTTTGTTGCTCAGTTTCTTTTACTAACTTTTTCAGATGGAATCTTCCTCTGATGATCTGGTTCTGATGTTTCCAAAGTCTTCAACGGGTCTGAAGAGAGCAAAGAGAGGTTGGGTTATTCCTCCAGTCAATGTGCTTGAGGATGGCAATGGTCCTTTCCCAGATCTACTGGTCCAGGTGAGAGAAAGTCATGAAGGGAATGTTCAAAATGAGATTGAGAGGTTTGTCTGTTATTGACTTTGTTCTCTTATTTCTTTCTGTATTTAGATCCAGTCGGACTATTCTAAGGAACTTAAGATGGAATACAGGATCTCAGGTGAAGGAGCGGATCTGGACCCTAAGGGGATTTTTACTATAGAAAGATTATCAGGGAATCTGTATGTGACTGAACCACTTGACAGAGAAAAAAAAGCTTCATACAAAGTAAGTTGATTTTAGATCTCTAACTTTTAAAATCAGCAGATAGTTCTTGGTGTATTTTTAATGTTAGATTTTTTTCTCTTTTTTCTTTTGTTTGTAATTTGTACATCTAGTGTTTTCTTAAACTAGTGTTTTCTTAAACTACACTTGCATATTGATGTCAAAGCTAACAGACATGGACTAAAAGACACAACCTCAGATATTTGTCTCTTAACATGCCTGTATCTCTTCTCCTGTCTTTAGCTTGTAGCTCATGCGACTGGAGTTGGTGCGAATATTGTTGAAGCACCAATGGAAATTATTGTAAATGTGCTGGACCAAAATGATAATCCGCCTATATTTACTCAAAATCCATTCAATGGAAATGTTCCTGAAGCTGCTGATATAGGTAGGTGTATGATGCAGTTTCTCAATGAAATGGTTTTTAGCAGTTTTTTTTCTTTTTTAAATGCCTCTTCAGTTTCACCGAATCAGTCTTTCTTCTTCTCTCACTGAAGGTCATGAGTTTATGACAGTCACAGCCACTGATGCAGATGATCCAAAAACTAACAATGGTATTATCACTTACTCAATCGTCAAGCAAGATCCAGAATTGCCAAAACCAAACCTGTTTACAATCAACTCTGTTACTGGAGGAATTCGTGTGAATGCTTTAGGCTTGGACAAAGAGGTGAGAAATGATGAATGGATCTCACATTGGTGAAGAATTTCATGTAAACAAACTCACCTGAAAACATCTTTCTTTTCAGACATTTTCCAGATATACTTTGTTAATTACGGCTACTGACATGAAAGGAAACGGTTATGCAACCACTGGCACAGCTGTTATTACTGTGACTGACAGCAATGATAACGCACCTCAGTTTGAGCAAACCACGGTAATATATATTAATACATTCATAATATTATAATATAAGTGATACAACTTTATTTGTAATTATTTACACCATACATCTCTTTGTTTTAGCACACTGTATCTGTCCCAGAGAATAAAGTAGGGGCTGAAGTGGCCAGACTTGCAGTTACTGATGGAGATGAACCTGGATCTCCTGCCTGGTCAACCAAATATAAGATTATTAGCGGTGACAAGAGTGGGTTTTTCAGTGTCAGTGCTGGACCCAGCCAGCTAGAGGGCATCATCACCACTGTAAAGGTACTGTGTGTTGCTCATGTGTTTCCACTGGCAATTCGTGATCATGTTCCTTTAGTAAAAGATGCTTTCTTTTCCATTCAGCCCCTGGACTTTGAGAAGAACAAGCAATTCATTCTGACTGTGATTGTTGAGAACGATGATCCATTTGTCAGTTCTTTGCCCACTTCCACTGCCACAGTCACTGTGAATGTAGAAGATGTTAATGAGCCTCCAGAGTTTAATCCAAAGGAGAAGGTTATCTTCAAACGTGAAGATTCACCAGTTGATAGTGAATTAGTTACTTATAAAGCCACTGATCCAGACACTGGAAAATCACAGAAGATAACGTAAGAAATGTTGCAAATCATTTTCTCCTCTGAGACAATCAACCCACCAAAATATCATTATTTAATTTGGAAATTCTGACTGATTTCTTTAGAGAATCAGATCTTGTAGAACAATAAAAATTACCTAGTCTTCCAGTGATTTTTAGGACTTTTTATGATTTTTTTTATTTATTTATTTTTTTTGTCAAACAGCCTCACTAGCACAATATTAACCACAGAGAACCACCTTAGCAACTGTCTACCTATCAAGGCCTATTTCCCTTCCAATGTCAAATCTCTCATACGCAGAATTCAAATCATAGCATGCCTGTATATCCTTTGAACTTCAAAAGATTTTAAACCACCAGACAGGACTTAAGTTGTTTTTGCTGAACATTTCTAGTTTTAACCTGTATGTTTGGTTCCTTCCAGGTATAAAATTGGCACTGATCCTGCCGGCTGGCTGAGTGTTACTCCAGACACTGGAGTTATTAAAGTCAGGAGCCTTATGAATAGAGAATCTTCCTTTGTCAGAGATGGCAAATACAGAGCTATCATTTTGGCACTGGATAATGATGGTAATTTGTGTTTCCTTTGTTAAGAGGAGAATTATTGCTGGCCTTTTTCTGATGTCTGTGCTTGTGTGCAGGTGAAGCTCCAGCAACTGGCACAGGAACCCTGGTAATTGAATTGGAGGATGTAAATGACAACGCTCCTGTCATCGGTGAAAGGAATATAAGAATGTGCAATCGTGGTTCAGCCCCAGTGCTTCTCTCTATAACGGACAAAGATGGACCTCGTTTCGCTGGTCCCTTTAGAGTTGAGACCTACGGAGAAACCAGTAAATATTGGTCCACCTCGATGAATGGCACATGTGAGCAATTACTAATGTTTTAAAGAGATATTAATCTTACTTTTCATATGTTACACATTGAAATATCTGTCTGGCTTGGTATACATGTCTAACTATTATAATGTGCCCATTTTAGCGGCTGGTGTCTTTCTGACGCCAAAGTCTGCATTGAAGCAGGGAGACTACAATGTTGTCCTGAAAGTTATTGATCAGGGTGGGATGGATCAGGATAACACCATTCAAGCAACTGTGTGTGACTGTGAAGGAGAAGAAATGCAATGTAGTGACTGTGACAACACTTCTTGCCTAATAAGCAATACATTCTGTCTGCAATGATACATTCATCAACCTTTTACCCACTTCTGCTGTGAAGAAGTAAACAAGGTTTAATCCAAAAGAGAAGTTTATTTTATAATTGAATGAGGACATAAATGACAGGACTCCCTGATGATGTTTATCAATAATTCATTCATTCATTACATTTATAATGTAATATGAATGTAATTAATGAATGAATGAATATAATTACTTTATAACTCATTAATCATTTGTGACCCGTCACGAAAACCAGGGACTCAAGTCGGCAGCACAACTTTCGAGCAAAATGAGACAGAAGCTTTTTTTTCAAAATTTGTGATTTTCGTTTTTTTGCAGAATCTGTTAGTTGAGATCACGAAGAAGCCTCTGCATGTTTGAGATAGCAGTATTGGTATATTTAAAAACGTACATTTTGAGGTTGAAATCGGCTTGTTTTTCGGAGATTCTAGCATGCAGTAGGGGCGTGTCATTGTCGGTGTGTATTTCCATACTGAATAAGCCGGCGTGGCTACTTTATTATGCAGCGCTCTGGCCGGCTCTATCTGATTTCAAAATTCAATGAAGATGGACGCCAATAACATTACAATGTCCAGGAATCGATTTAAATAGTAGGTTACATGGGGTTTAATTTATCGTTTAATGAGATGTAGCCTAATACAATTTATTTAACGTGTGTCTTAATGGTCCAGTGCTAGAGCTTTCGCCAGCCGTGTCGAAGTGTCTGAGTTCGAACCCGCCCTCGTATACGTTTTTTTTTTTCGTATAGTTTTTTTCTCTCATCAAAACGATTATGTTCAGCAGTGGTTGTATATCAAGCAGGGACACGCAAACGTTTGCATTATGTTTTGTGATATTAAACAGAACGAATAGAGAGTAAACGCAACGGATTGAAGCGCGCGTCGAGTGAAGACAATGGGGTGTGTGCGCGAGCCACACGAGAAAACACTGCATCTGCGCCACTGATCGCAGCGGCAACGAGCACTTTGATCACTTGATTAAAAAAAAAACACATTTCAGCTAGTATCTTATTTAAAAAACGAACGAAATGAATGCTATAGCCTACTAATAGCCTACTCATACTATATATATATCACATAGCACATCTTGTTTTTGATTTGAACATTGTCTAGAGTTTATCTTATTTTTTATTCAGTGTACACAAGAGTTGCCTATACAGTTTTATCGGTAGATGCTAAGAGACATTTATTTATATATTACCTGCAAACTTTATTTTTTATTTTTTATTTGATGGCACATTTTCCTGGCCTTTCTGCTCCCCCGTGCTTACAGCTTTACAGGGGGGTATGGCTTATCTAAATGAGATGTAAATGAGCCCTATTGTCACTCCCAGCAGGAGAAAGGTGAGAATCTTCAGACGCTGTTTTCTCCCCTTTGTGCGTTTTTGAGTGCCTACCTTTAAATGGCCATAACTTCTCCAAATATTATCAGATTTCCTTGTGTTACACATCGTTGGAAAGCTTGGAGACTACACTTTCAGAATATGTGAACAACTCAAAATGCCCCAGAACCGACATGTGTCCTTACTTTCCGTGACTGGTCACATTTATTCATAAATAATATTTTTTTTACATTTGCTGAACATTATTTTACATGTATTATATCTGTCATCTTAATATTGCTGTAATCATTGTTATCTAAAGGATAATTCAGCCATATGGTTTATATTATAGTTATCTTAATGGCTTTTCTACTTTTTTACAATTGTTTTTCAAACATTTAAGAATATTTTCTGTTGACGTATTACCAGATTTAAAATTACAACGTAACTCTTTAACTATTTTTTACAAGTTTAATCTTTATTTACCTTTCTTATAGAGCAATTGCAATTGCTTTCATAATGTTATGAACATTAAACTTTCTAATTTGCATCTGTTGTTTATCATTTGAATACATTTGAACAACAATTAATCCAAGTGATCCTAACCTTTAATCAGTTACTCATTTAGTACAATTATACTACAGATATAGATTTGTTTTATAGAACTGACTTGCAATTTCTGAAACAGATAACCAAATTTCTGTCATGACAACTCTCTGAGTGTTTGGCATGTAATGGATATGACAATGTTGATATATTTGGTCTGGCAGAATAAATCTACTACTGCTGTTATTGCTGCTGCTGTTATTGTTGCTGCTGCTGTTATTGCTGTTCTTATTGTTGCTGCTGTTATTGGTGCTGTTATTGTTGTTGCTGCTGCCGCTGCTGCTGTTATTGTTGCTGTTATTGCTGCTGCTGCTGCTGCTGTTGTTGCTGTTGTTGTTATTGTTGTTGCTGTTGTTATTGTTGCTGCTGCTGTTATTGTTGCTGCTGCTGTTATTGCTGCTGTTATTGTTGCTGCTGCTGTTATTGTTGCTGCTGCTGCTGACACTGTTCTTGTTGCTGCTGTTATTTTTGCTGCTGCTGACACTGATATTGCTGCTGCTGACACTGATATTGCTGCTTCTGCTGCTGCTGCTGCTGACACTGATATTGCTGCTGCTGCTGTTGTTGCTGCTGCTGCCGACACTGTTATTATTGCTGCTGCTGACACTGATATTGCTGCTGCTGTTGTTGCTGCTGCTGCTGACACTGTTATTGTTGTTGCTGCTGACACTGTTATTGTTGCTTCTGCCACTGTTATTGTTGCTGCTGCCACTGTTATTGTTGCTGCTGCTGCCACTGATATTGCTGCTGCTGCTGTTATTGTTGCTGCTGCTGCTGACACTGTTATTATTGTTTCTGCTGCTGCTGACATTGTTATTGTTGTTGCTGCTCCTGCTGACACTGTTATTGCTGCTTTTGTTGTTGCGTCTGCTGCTGACACTGTTATTGTTGTTGCTGCTGCTGACACTGTTATTGCTGCTGTTGCTGTTATTGCTGCTGCTGCTGCTGCTGCTGACACTGATATTGCTGCTGCTGATGTTATTGTTGCTGATGCTGTTGTTGCTGATGCTGTTGTTGCTGATGCTGTTATTGCTGCTGTTGTTAATTGTTGCGTCTGCTGCTGACACTGTTATTGTTGTTGCTGCTGCTGACACCGTTATTGCTGCTGTTATTGCTGCCGACACTGATATTGCTGCTGCTGATGTTATTGTTGCTGCTGCTGCTGTTATTGCTGCTGCTGCTGCTGCTGACACTGATATTGCTGCTGCTGCTGCTACTGTTATTGTTGTTGCTGCTACTGCTGCTGTTATTGCTGCTGTTGCTGTTATTGCTACTGATGCTGATATTGTTGTTGCTGCTGCTGTTATTGTTGCTGATGCTGTTGTTGCTGATGCTGTTATTGCTGATGATGCTGTTATTGCTGCTGCTGTTATTGCTTCTACTGTTGTTGATTATTATTGCCGCTGTTTTTGCTGGTATTATTGCTCCTGTTATTGCTACTGCAGATACATTCATGACACGCTGCTGTGAGCAAGACATGCTGCTGCTGTACAATATAACATACAAGACTATCGGTAGAAGATCTATACAGGTAGAGCTGGGGGAGGTGAAGGGTTACTGAAAGCACACTGCACTGCTAAGGCCAATGCTGGCCAAGTCTTTGAAGGTTGAGCAGCGAGCTCATTGGCTGCTGATACAGCATGAACCAATCAGCTGTTCCCTATAGAGAATGATGTGATCACCCTATCAGTCAGTGTTAAAATGTCATAAGTTTTCTGTGATGGGTGGGTTTAGGGTTAGGGAGTAGAAAATGTCATTAGCTCAGTATAAAACCATTATGCAATGATAGGAATACCAATGTGTGTTTGAATAAATAGAAATAAATGCATTGGTGTGCTGTCCAAGGAGAGGCTCCGGGCTCGGTATTCGACCCGAACCCAAAGTACTTGGGTATTGCAGGCTGTGGAAGAACAGGCCAAGAGTGAGTGGAGGGATGTTGAAAACTGTCAAGGAATGTTAGTTGAGTTGACAGAGTAAATAAATATATGCTTCCTCTCATGCTGATAGGGTGGACATGATAATTGTTTGATGACAAGTTAATTAGATTGATTATTTGAACGTGCTCCTCCCGAACTTTGTTTATGAAACATCATGTGTAGATTCCGCCATCGCGTCTGTTATAGAAGATATCGACATTAATTAATTTGAAAAGAAGAACAGAGAACCGTGATCAAGGCATTTGTCGATCGGAAACATGAATGAAGAACATATGCACTTACTCCGTTGCTCTGATTGGTTGTAGGTCTATCCAATTGAGTGCAGAGGCAGTTTCCTTCCTGGTTCGGTTAAAACACGCCCAATGGAGCAGATCAGACTCATATTCTGACTAGAATCTAAGTATGACGACATCAGGCTAATTTCTCATGGCAGGTTATTTCTCTTAAGTTTTTTTTTCTCAAACATTTCAGCATATGTACAATACACAGTATACTTCCCATCACTCCACCTCGGCCTGTCAACCAAACTGGCTCCACCCTGGCTCCTCCCTCCCTCGGCTTCACCGGAAACCATTGGCCATACAGCTTCTCCAGGCTCCCTCGTACCTCCGGATCCGACTTGTTCAGCCTTCGACCTGCCTGCACCTTCGGCTCAGTTTGGCTCCATCTTCCCCCGTCTCTGCCTCCGTCCTCTGTCCCACTGGCTCAGTCTCTGTCTTCAGGAATTCCAGTTTCCCCTCGGTCGCTCGTCGCCACGGCTCCACCTCGGGCTCCAGTGCCATCATCGGTCTCACGTGGGTTCATCGGCTGGTCATCTCCACCAGGGTCTCCATCATCTGTGGTGTCATCTCTGTCAGTCGTCTCCAGGGTGTATTCCATCAAGTGATCTCCACCATGGCTCCTCCCACCTTTGACTCCACCCTGGGGCTTAGTCCTGGCTGGTCTCTGACCTAACTTCTGGCTCCTGGCTCCTCCCCCCATCAACTACTCTATGGACTCCTTTTGTTTTATACCCTGAACTCTTTTTGTTTTTTGCCTGCTCCACGCCCTCCTCCAGAGCCCCCTCCCTCCCTTCTCAGTTGGACTATTTACAGCGCAAGGACGCGCCTTGTTGGGAAGGGGCGTACTGTAACATGTATGCTCTGTCATGTTTCCCTGTGACCTAATTTTCCCCAATCTGTTTGATTAGCCATTTCACCTGTGTCCTGTTCATTATCTAATTAAGTTCCTTTGTTTGCTCTGTGTATTTAGACCCTGTGTTCTCCCTCAGGGGCTGTTTACATGACAGCATTTTTTTTAACTAAAACGTAAAACTTTTTATGCGTTTTGGCTGTTTATTTACACGACAACGGCGTTTTGGGTGCCTGAAAACGCAAAGTTTTGAAAACGGGTTTCAAAGTGCAAGTTTTTGAAAACGGTCTCTATGTAAACAACAAAAACGTGAATCTCTGAAGACGATGACGTCATGCACATGGGTATTACGTGTTCAGTCTATTGTGTTTCATTGCCATCTAATGGCCTGGCAGCAGAATACAGCTTTTTTAGTCGTTTTCACAGATTTGTGTGAATGGGTTCGTCTGTACACGAAAAACTCAAAGGTAGAACTTCTCCCTTTTATATTGTTATTGTTGTCTTGTAAACGTGCCCTCAGTCTTTGTCCGTTCTCGTTAATGTCTGATGTGTTAGTGTGAGTTTCCAGTTCCTGATTCCGAGTTTATTCATTAAACACTATTATAATTGTTCTCCTTCGTCATCATGCTGTTTTTACTACACGTTTAGGGTTGGGTATTGGTTAGGTTTTATCCGATACCAGTACCTACTCGGTATTTTTCAAACGGTTCCGGTGCTTAAACGGTTCTTGAAACGGTACTTAAGAAAACTAAACCGCACACACTTTATCAAAAAAATAATACCTCTGTGTGTGTGTGTGTGTGTGTGTGTGTGTGTGTGTGTGTGTGTGTGATTTTCTGATTTCTGATTAAATGAAAAATTGTGCCCTTTAAAAGGCAACTGATGTAGCACAAAACACTTGAGTTAAGATCAAAATTTTGTCTTCTCATATTATGACTTTTACAAAACAGAGAAATATCTGACACTGAGCAGAAATATTTAACACACAGTATAGCCATATAAATATACTTGATATTGATATACTTCATACTTGATATGCAAGATTTGCAGTTGTCATTAAAATACTAGACTTACCCGAAGAGGAACACTGGCAGCTGAACTTGAACTTTAGTCAAGCATGTCAGAGGTTTTGGGTTCTAATCCGCATTCGTAGTTTTTTTTTTTTTTTTTTTTTTTTTTAAACCGATTATGCTCATCAGTGGTTGTATATCAAGCAGGGACACTTTGTGTCCATTATATTTTGAGATTTCACCAGAACGAATATAGATATGAGGCGCCGACTAGGGCTTAACTTCATTCACGCACATATGAAACCCTTGCATACACATATACTAGGTAGTCACACGTATACTACTGAATGCTCAAACTAATACATATGAAATGCACAACTTCTAAAGTCGCTCACGCACACACACGCAAACTCTACACACACGAGACGCGCGGAACTCTCCGCGCACATACTCATCTGAGACGCGAGCACACACACACACACACACAAACTCTCCGCGCACATACTCATCTGACGCCCGTTTCACACATACTCCGTTTGCAGTGCGTATGCGGTGCGTATTTTTTTCCGTACCCATGTTAACAGGTTAGAGCTTTCACACTGCACGCGGTTGCAGTCCGTCGATCCGTTCCAGTTGCGGTGCGTTTACAGCAGTGCAGAGATCGTTTCCGCACCGAGTCTATTTTTGCTGTGCTGCAAACGCTTAATTAAAGTGACAGCGCATGTTTCGTGGTCAAAATGAACACATATTGACCTGAAAATGTAGAAATCTCACCATAAATGCGATTAATGAAATAAAATGTAGTAATCTCACCATAAATGTATTTAATTAAATTCTACTTTTTCCACAAAGCAAGGAAAGCTACAATTTACCTCAACAAGGCGACATATAACACTTGTCTCATTCGTGGAGGTAAAAAAAAACAAGTTCTTTGTGACATGCAAGATTTATTGTATTAAAATTTAAATGAAAAAGAAAAGGCATGCGAGTGGGCTGTTTTTGTCAATTTTAAGTTTTAATTTAAAATGTTTGCGATTTTATATGTAGGCTACATGGTTCAATTTTATCACTTGCTTGAGCAACTTAATATAAGTAGAAGTAGGCTATGCATTGAATAATAGGCTGCCGTTGTTTAAATTGTGTTTAAACGTGCATACGTCTATTAATGAGTGTATATACAAAGAGAATCGCAATGCTGAGACGTTAAGACCGGGGTAAATCAATGGAAAATACAATTTACCTCAACAAGGCGACATAATGAACAACACTCGTCTCATTCGTGGAGGTGGAAAAACAAGTTCTTTGTGACATGCAAGATTTATTATATAAAGATTTAAATTATGCAAGGAAAGGGTATGAGTCTGCTGTTTTTGTCAATTTTACGTTTTAATTTAAAATGTAGGTTTTGCGATTTTAAGTAGGCTACATGGTAAAATATTTTACCACTTGCTTGAGCAACTTAATATATAATTATATAGAAGTAATGCAATATGTTGTTTAAATTGTGTTTAAACGTGAATACATCTATTAAAGAGTGTAGGCTATATGTGTACAAAGAGAATCGCAATGCTGACAAAAAAACATTTTTTAAATAAAAGTTGCTGATAACTTCTTGATTTGAAATACAAATTGAGAGTATGTATTTGTGGTATAGCCAGCAGCGGATCAGTTACGCACTGCAAACGCAGCATATGTGAAAGCACTATTGCGCGTGCTGCTCCTGCACTGCATACGCACTGCAACACGCACCGCACACGCACTGCACACGGAGTATGTGTGAAACGGGCGTGAGACGCGAGCACGCACACACAAACTCTCCGCGCACATAATCATATAGACGGCGCCTCATAAATAGATCGATCTCCGCAACGTATTGAAGCGCGCGTCCGAGTGAAGCCAAGTGTGTGAGCGAGCCAAGAGAAAACACTGTATCCGCGCCACTGATCGCAGCGGCAACGAGCACTTTGATCACTTGATTTAAAAAACACATTTCAGCGCTAGATCTCTTATTTAACAAACGAATTAAATGAATGCTCTGCTGGTTAACTGGAGATGTTTTATTATGGATCATTCGTGCCGCGAGATGTTTTATAGGGGGCGGTAAAAAACGTCAGGCACCGAAATCAGGCACCGAAAGTTTCGTTCTTATTCGGTCTGGTTACTACCGTTTACGTCGGAACCGGTTCCCTATTGGAACCGAGTTTCGGTACCCAACCCTATACACGTTACGTAACAAGTATAAGCAATTTATCTCAGATGATAACCACAGTGGTAAAATGAAATGTTAGAAAGATGAAATTATAAACATTAGCCTGTATTACTGTACCATCTTTATTTCAAACACAAGGCTGATTTAAAGCATGTACTGTCTCTTGCATTGTTTGAGTTGCAATTCTTTCAAATTAGTACTTTTAGCAATGAGTTAATTCAAATTCAAGTGATGCAAGTGTTGAGCGCACATGTTAAATGTGTTCATTCACTCATCATGTGCTCTTTTCTTGTGTGTGTTTTTTTTTTTTTTGTCGAGCACCTGATTTATGTTTTCATTGGCCAGGCGTTCTTGTGTTGTCGTGTTCTGTGTAGCACGCCGTTCATGTTTGTCATCGGCTGCATGCTTTTGCGTTGTCATATTTTGTGTGGACACACAGTCTGTGAGAACTCTCATTGGCTTCATGTTTTGTGTGTGTGAGCACATTGCTTTATTTTGTCTCTGTGTGCCATGCGCTCCGCTGTTATCTTAACTCGTCCTTCTTGTTACCTGATTATTGGTTTATTCATCCCACCTGTTCTCCCTTGTTTCCCCTCCTCATTCTCCTATTAATGGCTCATTTCCACCATGCAGTACGGTACGGTACAGTACACAATAACAGTAGTATTATACACTCACCTAAAGGATTATTAGGAACACCTGTTCAATTTCTCATTAATGCAATTATCTAATCAATCAATCACATGGCAGTTGCTTCAATGCATTTAGGGGTGTGGTCCTGGTCAAGACAATCTCCTGAACTCCAAACTGAATGTCAGAATGGGAAAGAAAGGTGATTTAAGCAATTTTGAGCATGGCATGGTTGTTGGTGCCAGACGGGCCGGTCTGAGTATTTCACAATCTGCTCAGTTACTGGGATTTTCACGCACAACCATTTCTAGGGTTTACAAAGAATGGTGTGAAAAGGGAAAAACATCCAGTATGCGGCAGTCCTGTGGGCGAAAATGCCTTGTTGATGCTAGAGGTCAGAGGAGAATGGGCCGACTGATTCAAGCTGATAGAAGAGCAACTTTGACTGAAATAACCACTCGTTACAACCGAGGTATGCAGCAAAGCATTTGTGAAGCCACAACACGCACAACCTTGAGGCGGATGGGCTACAACAGCAGAAGACCCCACCGGGTACCACTCATCTCCACTACAAATAGGAAAAAGAGGCTACAATTTGCACGAGCTCACCAAAATTGGACAGTTGAAGACTGGAAAAATGTTGCCTGGTCTGATGAGTCTCGATTTCTGTTGAGACATTCAGATGGTAGAGTCAGAATTTGGCGTAAACAGAATGAGAACATGGATCCATCATGCCTTGTTACCACTGTGCAGGCTGGTGGTGGTGGTGTAATGGTGTGGGGGATGTTTTCTTGGCACACTTTAGGCCCCTTAGTGCCAATTGGGCATCGTTTAAATGCCACGGCCTACCTGAGCATTGTTTCTGACCATGTCCATCCCTTTATGACCACCATGTACCCATCCTCTGATGGCTACTTCCAGCAGGATAATGCACCATGTCACAAAGCTCGAATCATTTCAAATTGGTTTTTTGAACATGACAATGAGTTCACTGTACTAAAATGGCCCCCACAGTCACCAGATCTCAACCCAATAGAGCATCTTTGGGATGTGGTGGAACGGGAGCTTCGTGCCCTGGATGTGCATCCCCCAAATCTACATCAACTGCAAGATGCTATCCTATCAATATGGGCCAACATTTCTAAAGAATGCTTTCAGCACCTTGTTGAATCAATGCCACATAGAATTAAGGCAGTTCTGAAGGCGAAAGGGGGTCAAACACAGTATTAGGATGGTGTTCCTAATAATCCTTTAGGTGAGTGTATTTCAATTGTATAGTAAAAAACGGCGCTTCTTATGTTATCATTCCCCTTGTAGCACGCCTAAGTGACGATTCTCTGTCAACCAATCAACAGTGAGTCTAGCTCCACCCTTTAGGTACCAGACTACTGTGCTAGGTACCCCAACGGAAGGGTACCGGAAAAGTGGTACGGTACGGTTCGGCATTTTGGTACCATTCACAACTTTTGATAGTTCCTTATTGAGTGAATCCCTAATGTCCTGCTGTTTCTGTCCTGCCTAGTGCTTTTCCAAGTCTGTTTTACACTATGAGGAAGCTTTTATTTAATTAATAAAAGCCCATTGAGTAATCTGTGTTTTAGTCCTCGCCTCATCCCTTCACCTAAACCTGACCATTTCACCACAGCCACCTCCTGCTGGAGATATTTTACTACTGTAAATGGCATAACTGTGTGACAATTACATTTCATTGAGTATTCTACACAGTTAATCCATTTACTGTACTGTAAAAATATAACCAATTGACTCTGACTTGTCATTTTTCTTGGGGAAATAATATGGAGGTAAGAGTTGACCTTTGTAGTTCAGAGGCCTGTTGCATGAAGATAGTTGAACAAACTCTGAGTTTCAGAGTAGGTTTGGAGTTGACAAATCCATGTGGATTCAACCTGGTTTATAAAACGGTAAGGCCTCTGTTAACCACACGGTAAAAGAGTTGCTACCTTTAATTTTTCAGTACAATCAACTTGGATGTTTAAGTAATTTAAACTTGAATTATATTAAACTGACTTAAAAAAATAGTTGAGTCTTGTATAACATAAAGTTGATTATTTTTTTTAATGTGTGTGTGCTTGCGTTCGTCTGTGTGTGGCAAACTCTACATTTTAGACAAAATATGGAAAGTTTTTTGCTCCCTGAGGGAAAGAGATTATAAATCATACTGATGTTTTTTGAAAATGTAAAAATGCAGAAATAATGCAAGGGTTAATGTAAGGAGAGAGAATATAGTTTGTTCAGTATAAAAAAACATTGTTTGTGGAGAGTCCCCACAAACATGAAAACCCAATGTGTGTGTGTGTGTGTGTATAAAAAAAATTACTTTAAACTTTTACTTTTTTCTGCATCACTCCAGACTCCATAATGAAACAGATTTGTGACAGCTTGAAAAACTAAAACAATTACATTGCATAAGTATTCATACCCTTTTCTGTGAGTTTGGGAGCGTTCCCATTTCACTGGATCATCGTTGAGATGTTTCTACACTTCGACTGGAGTTAACCTGTAGCAATTAGTACATAATGTAGACTGAAAGTGTCTTATTTTTAGTTTAAAAGAAGCATACTAATAGCACACTTGAATACATTTATTGGTAACACTTTACAATAAGGTTCATTAGTTAACATTAGTTAATGTATTGACTAACATAAACTAACAATGAGCAATACACTTTTTACAGTATTTATTAATCTTTGTTAATGTTAGTTCATAAAAAATACAGCTGTTCATTGTTTGTTCATGTTAGTTCACAGTGCATAAACTAATGTTAACAAATACAACGTTTGATTTTAATAACGTATTAGTAAATGTTGAAATTAATATTACCTAAGATTAATAAATGCTGAAGAAGAATTGTTCATTCTTAGTTCATGTTATCTAAGGTAGTTAACTCATATTAACTAAGGTAGTTAACTAATGTTAATGAACCTTATTGTAAAGTGTTACCCATTTATTTTGTGTAAGGGATATGACACATTGTGCGCATAAAAGTAAAAGTTATGTGTAAAATGCACCAGTAATGTAACCATGCCAAGGAAAATGAATGACAAAGTCCAGATCAGATTTGTCTCATCATAATGATGAGGAAGATGTTCTTCTCTCCAGAGACCGTGGCCTGATCTCCTACATGTTTACCAGCGCTGTTCGACCCTAGAGTCTAGTTACCTGGATCTGTTAAAGCCGTTCCTCGCTGGGTCCCAGTTGCTCCAAATTACCAAGCCTCTGAGAGCGCTTAATGATCGGGTATGTTTTTGTGTCCTGGACATGTGAACTTGAACCCTTTCCTTGCCATATTTCACCAGTGTGTAATGGCATAAGACAAACAGAGAGACATACACAAACCGCAATAGCGCATAAACATATTAAATCAATGCCGGTGAATCTCTCAAACACAGGCTGGTAACATTCACACAAACACACCTGAATGTGATCGGTTATATATACAGTCAAAACAAAATTAACTCAGGCACCTCACATTATCACAGTTTATTCATTATAGTTTAGAAAATGGTAAAATATGACAAGAACTCAGAGTTATCAAATCAGTTGATATTTCCTTCTGTTAGACTGTCTCACACATGAATTATGTTGAATATCTGTCAGCTGTTAAATTTAACTACACAATTATATAATACCAGTTTAGCTCAACCAATCACCAAGCAATGCTTCATTTTGTTCAGTCTGTGTGTAAAAAGTGTCGCATTAGCAATTAAAGAAAAAACACGAAAGCAAAACATGATCAGGTCAAAAGTCAGAATAATGTTTGGGTATAAGTAGTCACAGTTTATTTTATTTTGCTCTCCTCACTTACATAAATGAACTATAGTGTCCTGCACACACTAAAAAATATCAAAAATTATATCTGGTGTCTGAATAATTTTTGGTTTGACTATTGGATATCTTGGGTGGAGTAGATTCATGGGAGAGAGAGAGAGAGAGAGAGAGAGAGAGAGAGAGAGAGAGAGAGAGAGAGAGAGAGAGAGAGAGAGAGAGAGAAGGCAAAGTTTCTCGGGGTAAAACAGCAAGGGAGTAATGTACTCTAGTGTTCTGCAAGCTCTCTCCATTTACTCAATCCCAAAAAAGGACATAAATAAAAGCTGCTCTACTTGAAGCCTCCGTTCAAGAGAGAAAATTGGAAGAGGGAGAGCGAGGAAAAGGACTGTTTTCACTGGAGATAGTTCATCTGAAGATTCAACATGGGGTGAGTTGAACATGTGTGATTGTGTTCAAACTTTATTGTAACATAATTGAGTCATTTTTATGTAAATGTGAGTAATATCTCAGCATGCAGGAGCTCCAGCGCTGTGAGGTGATTGATACACCTCTCGACATCAGTTTGAGTGTGTGTGTGTGTGTGTGTGTGTGTGTGTGTGTGTGTGTGTGTGTGTGTGTGTGTGTGTGTTACTTCACTAGGCCTTCTGTCAGAGCTGGAGGTTATGTAACAACATAAGGAAACAAATATAGAATTTATTCTGTTTATGATTTTCTTAGAATCATATGGAGGATATGAAAACTCTCAACTGGTCTTTTTGTCAACACAACCCTTACAAAAAAAAAAAAAAAGTTTATTTTATTAAGTAGCCTACACTTGTAAAGTTCAAGTATTTTTTAAGTATACTATATAAATACTAATATCTAATATGCTAGTAGTATACTTGTAAGTGCCCTATTTCAGTACTGCTTGGGACTCATTAGGGCTTCTTTTTATTGTATAAAAGTATATTTTTAAAGGGATATTTCACCCAAAAATGAAAATTCTGTCTTTATTTACTCACCCTCAAGTTATATCCAAACCTATATGAGTTTCTTTCTTCTGTTGAACACAAAAGAAGATATTTTGAAGAGTGTCTGTAACCAAACAGTTGATGGACCGAAGAGAGAAACTGTTGGTTGAAATAAAGATGAGTGAAAGGATCTAAACGCATCACTTTAAGACTTTATTTAACAAAACTCAGGACTAGAAACAACAAAACAACCAATTAAAACACGACGAGAACTGACAATTACTGTAACTAAAAGAATCTTGAACAAACAAACCAATCAACGAAATGAATCACAGGTGTACACGATAATCAAACAATGAGTAACCAAGGAAACAAACTCAAACAGGAAACAGAATTAAACATGAGCTAAACTTTCCCAAACAGAAGCAAAAATAATAGGCTACTTTTAAGTTTTCTTTAATTGAACTTAACATCATATATAGTTTACTATTTATATACTTTTGATCTTTAAGTATACTACTATGTTCATATTTAGGTATTTTATTGTTATGAATTTTATTCTAGCTTCATGTATTCTTATTATCTCTTGAATGTGGGTAAGTTTCATTAAAAAAGCAACATTTTTAACAAAAAGCTGAGACTAAATTTTATTGATACATGCTGTTTCATGTTTGATGATTGTGTTATTTTACATGTGCGTCAGCAATGCTTTTATCACTTGTTTCTGCTTCTTCTTTATACTCTCCTAATGCTGTGTGAGTAACCTTATAGTTGGATTTTCTTGCCTTTATTGGTTCACTGGTATTTGGTCCATATATTTCACTAATAGTGTCTGTTTGTTCAATCCACACACGACTTTTAGACAACGATCCTCATTCACTATTGTGTGGGTCATTTCATATTTGTACGCACAGGAGAACTTCTCACGAAAAAGCGTTCACACATGAATGTGTTCAAATCTTGTTCTAACGTAGTAAATTTGGAGTATTCTAAATGAGCGTCCGCGTGCACGAGGTTAGTTATTTGCATAAAACACGCCCAAACCATCTCCATATAAGGGCTTTCCGCACACGCTTTCCTGTCATCACTCTCGTCAAACAGGCGCGCTCCCGCAAGATCCTCGAACAACGACGAGCGAGTCACTCAAAAACCAGTTCAAACACAACAAACACCTTTTATACAGAGCCAGATTACAGACTTCTCATCAGCCAGCTGTACATATGCATAAATCTGCATTATTCAGAGAAACCGCGATGCTGAAGCTATAACGCAGATTTTCTTACTCTTTCACTGCATACGATGAAATATATTTAAGATGAAATTAAATTACTATTTATTAATTTTATAATATGATATAATATACTAATATAATATAATATAATATAATATAATATAATATAATATAATATAATATATTAATTATATTAGTTTTAAAATGAAATATTCACGATTATAAGGCCACACGGAGAAAGTACTTTTTTTTGCATACGTATGGTTCCAGTTTTTCATATTTTTCCGTACATTCCTACATTTTTTTTCGTAAATTTTTAATTAATTTTACTACGAAAGTTTTTGGTGAACGGTGATTTGTTCTTGAAAACATTCATATGCAGATTTCACACACAAATTTCTGCACAAATGAGACTTAATGTCCTTTTCTTGTAACAATTTCCCATAAAAAATAAAACAAAAGCCACAGTGCTGCCCTGACCTCCCTTCAGAAGATCTGGGTCATGAGTAATATTAGCCAACATAAAACAGCTGTTACAGTCTAAACTAGTTTAGAAGTGAACATCCTTCTCACCACCAACAGTTTCATTTTATTAAAGGCATAGTTCACTAAATAATGAAAACTCTGCCATCATTTACTCGCCCTCAAGTTGTTTCAAATCTGTATGAATTTCTTTCTTCTGTTGAACTATAAAGAAGATATTTTGAAGAATGTTGGTAACCACTGACTTCCAGTTTTCCTACTATGGAGTCCATCAACTGTCCGACGATCTTCAAAATATCTACTTTTGTGTTCAACAGAAGACTCACACAACCTGAGGATGAGTAAATGATGACAGAATTTTTATTTTTAAGTGAACTATCCCTTTAAGTCTATTCACTCACCCTCATGTCGTTCCAATGATGTAATTTTGTCATTGGAACATGAAAAGTAGAATTGTTTTAAAAATCATTAGGCAGTTCTCGCTATACAACAGGTCATAGTTACAGTACCTGTGAAAAATGTCCATGCTTGTGTGAACTATTCTTAATATTGTGGATTAGGTGGTTTGTTTAGCTAATAGTGAAAGTGTTATTATTATGCAAACGCATGAAGTTAATGGTGTTAAAGAAACAGCATACACTCACTCAGAGCTTTGTTAGTATTTCCTATCCTTTTGAATGCTTTGGATACATGTTTGATATATGATTTGCATTAGCATTTGCTACATGCCTACAGAGACTTTCCAAATCTTCAATGGCACATACATTATAAATGCATTGTTGATGGAAGCCAGAAAACATTAAAAATTGTTAAAAATACATTAAAAATTGTTTGTTGATGGAAGCCAGAAAAATTATTGAATTATGAACTTCCAAATATTTATCTTTAATATGAATTGTGTGCGGTATTAATGCTTCTTTGCCTGAATTTCTCTGAGATCTGGGGAAAGTCATGTGTTAAAACTTCCACTGTTAAGCCATAGCCTTTTGGGCAGATACAGTATGGACAAGCCAAGTTTGAGTCCCTAACCCTTCTCAAATCAGTCATTTATAGTATAGCACACTCATTATTCGCTTTGAGTCCTTAAAACACATTCTGAAGTTACCATAGACAAAACTGTCAGGAAAAAGAGGATCATGCATATCACAGATCCCTTCAGAGGAAATCCAGTTTCCTCTGTTAGTATTTGGAGATCCCCTTGTGGATGTGTGGATGTTCAAGAATTGCATTTTTTTATTTTTTTTAACTCTGAGTACTTGTATAAGTCACACATTCCCACAGGGGAAAGAACTGCAGAGCCAAGTTCTCATTGTGTTAATCTTAAATTTCCATTTCAAGGCAAGAGTTATTCCAAAGGCCTCGTACTAAAAATAAACCCGTGAAGGGATGAGCAAACGCTTTGCTGAGAGCAGATTTGTTGATGGAAGCCAGAAAAATGATTGAATTCTGAACTTCCAAATATTTATCTTTAATATGAATTGTGTGCGGTATTAATGCTTCTTTGCCTGAATTTCGGGTTTCTCTGAGATCTGGGGAAAGTCATGTGTTAACAAAACTTCCACTGTTAAGCCATAGCCTTTTGATACAGTATGGACAAGCCAAGTTTAAGGCCTGACTTAAGTCTTGTTCCCCATATTTATTAAAAATTAATATGCACTATGTACTGAACAGTGTAGTTTATGAACTTTATAAGGTTATTTAGTCATTCATCATCAGAGTCTGAAGCCCCTCCTCCTTCTACATAATTAAAACTACGACTATCGAGTGCATGAAGTGTCCAACACTTTTTTCAGTTATTTAAGTGCATTATTTGGGTATTTTGGTAACACTTTATTTCGATGGTCCACTTTAGATATAAGTAACTTTGCAACTACATGTCATCTAGCAGTCATTAGAGTATTAGTAGACTGTCTGCTTAATTGTTTTGCTCCTTGTTGTAAACTTTGCATTCAATGGCTAATCCGCTATACTTTTATAAATGAGACAACCTGAATTTATTGAGAATTCATGTGCTGACCATCATTTGACATTTAACATGTAAAGTCCCCCTGTAGTCAATCATTTTATCCCTTAAAACTCATCTTTGATCTCCAAAATGACATACTTAGACATTTTTTCTTTCTTCATGCCTTAAAATATCTTGAATGTAACTCGACACCCTTGCCTCATTTAGTATGCGTGGTTCTATGAATATGCAAATGAGCCCCGCCTCCACTCACTCACTCAGCTCAGAGATCCACTGGTTGACGATCACACGTTGATCTGATTGGTTACAAGGTAGTTTGTGACGTCAGAAACACCAGCGATTTCAAAGCGTGTTTTTGAGACTGTCTTTGGTTCACTGCAGTTTTAAGGAGGAAATACTCAGCAATGGTGTTGACTTATGAATTTACACATGCTTTGTCTTAAAGCACATTAAAAACATAGACATAGAAACAACATTAAAAGCTGGATTTTCACCACACATTAAGGATACCCGGCCCTTTAAGGGAGCTCAGTAACCACTTGATCACTTGACACCTGCGTGACACGTATTTTATTTTATGTTTATCATCTTAGATTTTAAAAATTCCTTCAAATGAATGGTAACAATACTGAACACTTAAAATGTCTTGCATTCTTGTGCACATTTTTAAGATAGCCACTATTACACTAAGCAGGTCATTCCACATGTTGAAAGGTTTATCTGCTTCTCGTATACGCTGAAGTAATAAAGCAAGAAATAAATAACACAGTGAATCTCCGCTTATCCCATCTGAACCTTCTCAAAGCAATCAATCAATCTCATCATAAACTCCTGCCACTGCCAAGAATGAATATATGATTTGTGACGTCTGGTATTGATAACATTTATTCATATTTTTGTTTCTCCATCTGGCTTTTACTTTCAATATTTTGGTGATTTTTCAAAACCTTGTCGGCACGAGCTCATCCTACTCAAGTGAATTTTCCACATTTCGATCTCCTCGGAAATGACTAATGGTGCGTTCAAGTCATGTCAGAAAGATCATGTTTACGAGTTGAAAGCACATGATGGCCACCACAAACTCGTAACTACGAATGGGAAGCTCAGGATTTTCTCTTAGCCCAGAGTTTATAAGTTTTGGGGCATCAGTGAGAAACGTGGCAGAATCCCACAATACTTGCACGTATTTATTTAGCAGTGACATCGTCAGGCTTTTTTATTCACAACAAACTAAGCATATTGCCTGCACAAAATATAATAGCATTTTAAAGTTTACTGTGGTTTCATAAATTAATTAAAAGCAACACACACACATTCTTCGTTCTTCATTTTCTAGAAGTAGATTTGAAGAAAACTTGCTGTATTTTGTAGCCTGGTTAAAACCAGACCCTTCTCAGTTGAAACTGAGTGTAGGGTCTGGGGAAGCTATGTAGACAAATCATTTCCAAAGGGGCGTCACCAAACGACGTAGCCGACGACGTCAAATTCCTCTGGGCGCAATTGGATAGTCTTAAAACCAATCAGATCGATGAAGGAGATGACGTATGCAGAGCGACAGAGAAACATCTGTTGTTCTTTGCTCCGGTTTTAACGAAAACGGTAAGTTTAAATCACTCAAAACACAAGCGATAATAGATTCGAACGAGAGATGTTCCACGGCGGTATCCATCTTTGTAATGAAATCTCCTTCAGCGTCGCTGCGCTGTCGTCATCATGTAAATCCCTCCCCCAACGTTTCTGATTGGTGCCGCGATTTCAGCGGCACAGAAATGAGTTTGAATGGGCTCTTCTCCAGACTATCCTGGAGAGAGAATTAAAATTCGCCGGAAGTAGTCTGGGTTTTCCCAGGCTATGTATTTTGTGGAGTTATTTAAAGTCCCCCTGTAGTCAATAATTATATCCCTTAAATCTTTGAACACCAAATTTACATAATATGTCAAATTAATGTCATTTTTTTAATATCATTTTTTAATATCACATTTTTTTTTATTTTCCCTGAAAAAAAATGTCTTCATGCCTTAAAATATCTTGAATGTAACTCCACACCCTTTCCACATTTAGTATGCGCAGTTCTATGAATATGCAAATGAGCCCCGCCTCCACTCACTACAATAAGTATGCATTATCCACTGACAAGGCTATTAACAGACTGACAAAATTGACTCTTCTATTCAGCTGAAATGCCCACATATGTATTTTTATGTTATGTCACATCACAGCAAGAAGAGACCACAATAATTATGACCAATACTTCATGTTTCCAGACTTTTTTCTAGGTTCAATACCTTTGTTGTTGTCAAATCCTAATCCAATCAGCAGCTTAATTACATCAGCTTAATATAGTTTTGTAATGTGTTTGATTAAACTATAAGCTTCTCATCACAACTCAAAACAAGAACAGCATGAAACAACACTCATGGGATTTTAGCTTTTATTTGTGTGTGAAAAGAAGCGTGACAAAATCTTGGACACTGCCTGAGGGAAATCAAGAGTGTTTTCACACGCCGAGCGAGCTCCTCTGTTCTTTCCATCAACACTTTCCACTGAATTATCGGCTTGAACAGGGTTAGCATTATTCAACATCTAATCAAAGTTTTAGAAATGGGGGTTCACATAAAGGTAACCACTAATGCAGTGTGTAAGGACGGATAAATGTGTTCCAGATGTGCTTCTATTGTTAGCACTTTTGACCCTATTTTACAGCTGTTTAAACTGGAGATAGTTATAAATCAGAGATAATTGGAGTTTTGACAATTATCTTTCATACAAGATGGATTGGATGTTGAACATATTTCCAGACACAGCAGACGGACAGCGAAGTCTAGAAGACCGTCTACTGTATGTTGTTCCCACTGGAAACAATATAATGTTCAATAAGCAGAGAAAAGGCCCGTTCAAACCAACGACGATAACTATAATGTTTAAGATAAAGTTATAAAAGTCCTCTTAAATGTAAAAGAATAGCATCAGCACAATAGAGCTCATGTAGCCCCGCCCCTTTTGTATTTGCACAGCATGAAAGTAAGATCTTACAGATTTATGAATGAAAAATCTTCCCGGTCTATTGACATATGACTTCCACTTCAAACATTACAATGCTCATGATAACTTTTGTTAAAGGGGTGGTTGATTATGATTTGACTTTTCTAACTTTAGTTAGTGTGTAATGTTGCTGTTTGAGCATAAACAACATCTGCAAAGTTACAACGCTCAAAGCTCAAAGCAAAGGGAGATATTTTCTTTTACTGAAATCGCTTTTTAAGGACTACAACAAACGGCTGGTAGAGACTACACGACACTCCTCCCGGGTTAGTGACATCACCAACCCTAGAATTTACATAAACCCCGCCCCCTGAACGCGATTTATAGATTATCATGACAGAATATGCTAATCAATGACTAGAAGATAGTTAACTCCACATCAGCTTCATGAATTCATCAACTAACCATTCAGAAATGTCCTGTTGCTTCTACATGTTGTCACTTCGTCTCGAGTCTCTCCATCATTGTCTGAATCTGGTTTGAACATAAAAGGCTAAAAGTTGTTGAAATGTTCAGTGCATGTCTGTGTGAGGTAAAAGGACACAAGCTCTTGAGGCTCCGCCCCCTGTGCCGGGAGCAGCAGCTCATTTGCATTTAAAGGGACACACACAAAAACGGTGCATTTTTGCTCACCCTCAAAAAGTGACAATTTTAACATGCTACATATATTTTGAGCTAAAACTTCACATACACACTCTGGGGACATCAGAGACTTATTTTACATCTTGTGAAATACCACAATACGTAAACCAGCTAATTACTCTTTGACAGCGATGCCATAGAAATATACAGAGCTGCCAGAGCTGTTAAAGATTTCTCTGGCGCATAAGATCTATGATGATAACGGCACAGAGACACGATATAATTTTTAGAATAATATTGAATGATAAAAACATTGACAGTCAATCAGAATCATTCTTGCTTTAAAGAGCTTGAGCGTTTAAAGCACAAAACTTATGCGCTTATATTGAACATAACTTAACATATCTTGCGCTGGTGTGAACGCTAATATAGTTAGCATAATAGTTATTGTTCTTGATGTGAAACAGGCCTTTTGCTTTAGAAGTAAATAGACTTTAAAGGGAACTTATATATTTACAATCTACTGATATAAAAGTTATCTTTTTTTCCCCTGTTTTCTAAGTCACCAAACTTACTATTCTGACCAATTAATCTGGCGAAAAATAAAAACCCATAGCATATGATAGCAGGTTTTGCAGCAGCACTAATGGGAAACAAATGCATTTTAAATTCATATTCAACATTTGCATGATCCAAACATTCACCACAATATTATTACACCAGATGAGTTCATTTATGCATGGTAATTTACATCGTGTCTTTTTGAAAGTTAATTGATGATGAAAATAAATTCCAGTTGATTTACAGAAGCATAAGAGATTCGCTCGCCCAGTTATTAAAGCATTATTAAAGATGCTTTTGCAGCTCAACTCAGACATCTTGTTATATATTCGCCTCACACAACAGCCTGGATATACTGTACGGGTGAACCCTCCTCCTTGCACACTTTCCTTTGTGTTTATTCCAAGTCTTGCTAGACCTTGGTGATGTTTACCAGGGAAAGCTCTGTGTTTCGTCAAGCTCAGAAAGAAAGACTCAACCCCCTGAAACCCCCCCACACACACTACCTCCAACAATATTAACAATATTCAGCCGGAGCTCAGATCTGTTCACTCGGAAGCTTTGCTCTACTCGTGACCCTTCATGGTCCTAGAGGAGATGTGATATTCAGGAGAACCCTGTGCATGCTGGAGGTAAATATGCCTAATGCAGGTCTTGATGTGCATGTCATGGCATAAACAGTGCATGCGTTTATAATAGGAACTGTTAAAGGAATAGTTCACCCAAAATCATTTCCCCCGAGGACCTTTCAACGTATACGGATAAAAACAGTTCAAAACACAGTTCAAAAATTGAGGTTTGGATTGACATTTTCATTTTTGAGTGAACTATCCCTCTAACTGTCAAGATATTTGGGCGTGTGTATTGAATCAAAAAGGAAATAGGTGGCGCGTTCAGTGTGTGTTTTAGGGAACTTCTATAATAAGAAATGTTCAAATCACAATCTGATGATGTTTATCTCTCGCAGATGTTCATCTTTTTGAACTTAAAGACAAAATAATGGAACTTTTTGTGATATATCCAAATCTAAAGGGATAAATGGTAACAGTATTTATGTTTTGTCTGATAACAATACTTGCTTGAATGTTGCGGCCAGAAGAAAATACGCACCATTAATCACTTGTAATTAACTATTTGTGGTCATTGAAATAGATTTTTTTTAAAAATTCAATAAAAAAATTAATAACATTTGAACAAAAATACTCCCAAACCTTCCTATTGTTACTCACACCTTGATTAGGTTGTCAGATCCTCCCATAATTTGCAGTCTATTAGATTAATTATCCAATAAATATGTTGAATTATGTAGCACTGGAAGAAAAAATGGATAATGTCCTGGAAGAAAATCACCATTACCTTTCCTGTTACGTTTACGGACATTTATGTCAACTCTAAAACACAATACAATGTAACGGTCAAGATGTACCCAGTGTTTTTTGTGTGTGTTCTAGGACTTTTATTTTGAAGAGTATTTTCTGTTCCTTTCGTTCTGCTGATTCTCTTCCTGTGTTTAGTGCCTGGTTTACTTTAGCAGTGTCCGAAATCGTTCAGTGTTCCCTACATTACTCCACTAATATAGTTCACTAGAGTGAATTCGGACACTAGTGCGTTGGAAGAGCGGTCGCTTTTACATAGTTTGTGCTGTTTAATAATCATTTGAAACTTAGCAAACTACTCCAGTAGAAATTAAAGGATTTATCTTGAACTCTGTCATGGAAACTAGCATGTATAAACCTTAATTAATAATCAATAAAAAGGCATGTTTACCTGTATGATATTACGCTGTACCCACATTGGACCAGCAGTTGTCAGATGATGATGATTATTCAGATGCGGCGCCATCTTCTGGTCATCTTCTGGGAATTCATTCAGCATTCAGCTCTCACAGGGCATTATGGGTATTCTCTAGCCGTTGGGCATACATTGGTTGTACACTTTATCGTGGTGCATTGTGGGATTGAATGAGTGCACTCAGTAACGTCCACTATGGTTTCGGACACCACTGCGAATGGCTGTGCCCTATTTAAGAGTGTAGAGATCATGTTTCATCATAGATGATTTCAGACAGCCTTTTTTCTATAGTTACTCTTGTTATTGATTACCCACACCTGTCTCTTGTTAGCCTCTTGTTTTCCAATATATACCCATGTGTTTCACTTGTCTTTTGGTCAGTTGTTGTCCTTTCATGTGTTTTGTAAAGCTGTTGCGTTCCTGTAATTATTTTTGATTATGTGTTAGTTTAATAAACTGCTGCTATTAGATACTCACCTCTGATCATCCCTGTTCAACCGTAACAGTAATGCGTGATTTAAAACACGGATAACACACCTGTGAATGGTCAACACAGAAAATGTCTTCAAACTTGGACTTTTCTTAGATTTCCTGTGTTTATGTTTTTTTTGCATGCACTTCATCTGGATATCAGTAAAAAATGAGATTCTGCATAGAAGGGCTTGATAAGACAGAAACATGCAAACGGTTATTCCTTCACCCCATGATGCTTTGCCCGAATTATGGGTGCAACTTCCGTTAAGCTGTAAATAACGCCATAATGTATATTTTATAAACTGGGTAGAATGAGATGACATTATTCTACTCACCCTACATCCATCGAACATTAAAAGGTGTAAAAGCATCAACAAGGTATTTTTAACAAGAGATCACGAATAACCCCAAAAGCACGATTCTTTCCACAGCAATAACGAACCTATCACTGTAATATACATCTGTATTATGTAACATTCATAACCTATGATCTATGTTATATTTTGAGCCTTAATCAAAAATGTTCATTAACTTCAGCATTGTGTGATACTATTTCAAAGTGATATCCGTAATTTTGACAGATAATAAATTGTATTTACACGTGAAAACAAACCTGGAAAGAGACATGAGGATTTGAGGAGAAAAACTATTCACTGTATTCCAGTGAATTATTAATGGGATATATATCGTAAATTAAATCAGGAGAACAGACCACAGATATGCAGTATTGTCCTTTTTCATACTATTAAAGCGGAATGCAAAGCGTAAAAAGAAAAGAATCATCATGAGGAAAAGAACGCAGCGACTGAAAAGAGCTCTTGCCATAGATATTCTTGTCATGTAAAAAATAACAAGTGTTACATTATTCTCATGTGTAATTTATGTCTAAAAATAAATCATGAAGGAAAATTGACATCCAGTCAAGCTTTATTTGTAGGGCAACCTTATGATTTGAAATGATTCGTTTCAATCTCTTTGAGTGGACGTTCCCCAATCTGGAAGTACCACCCATGATTCAAAACAGTAAAATCATCAGGAATTGTGACATGTCTGTTTGTTTTTGGACTTCCTTCTGTTCATGTGTTCAGTTTCCCGAGTTTAAATTTGGCTCAGCTGTGTGTTGTTAATCAGTCTCGTTAGCTCCCCTAGTTTATATAAGCACTCAGTTTCTGTCTGTTTTCGGTCAAGCTTTAGTTAACATTAGGGGTATGTATGTGGTATTTTTCTCCTTGTTGATTCCTGTTTATTGTTTGGATTGTTCTATTAAAAGTCTCCTGAAGACCTCTCCTTCGTCGTTCACTTTAATGCAGCAACATCTCGTCAAGTCTCCTCCATTTATACAGCGCTTTTAACAATAGCGACTGTTTCAAAGCAGCTTTACAGTGATAATAGGAAATTAAAGTAGTTTGTTTTGGCTTTACAGCAGCTCTAGAATAAAGTTATTGTCCAGATAAAGTTAGTTTTGATTGATTCACTTCTGTTGTAAAGATCATTAGTTATTAACTTACGGGCCGCTAACACGACACCGTTCTCACAGAGAACCCTTAATTCACACAACAGTGTTTGGAGCTCGAGAACGCAAACCTTGAAATGCGTTTCAAGCTGCAAGCGTTGAAAAATTGTGAAAAACGTTATCTCCGTGTAAACTTTAAAAACGTGAATCTGTGAAAACGCTAACGGCGTGCACATGTGCATTACGTGTTTAGTCTATATGTGCGTTTGAATATGTATGTGCGCAGGCGTGTGGTCTTTCTTTACAAATTGACCCTTAATAAATGATTTGTCTGGTCTTAAAGATTCATAATACAGAAGTTTGTGTCACTTCCGCGTGTCCATGAATCATTTTGACAGGAATAAGGTGGATAGAGTAGAATATCCGATCTCGTGGTGTCATCCAAAGGCAGACGTTTGTGTTCAGTGGGAATCTTCACTTCCAGTCCCTCGTTCTCTCTGAAGGCCTCAAACATCATAAGAGTTTCATTCCCAGTCTCTCCGTCTCCATTAAAGCGGCTGTTAATAAATGATTTTACTGCCATATTTGTCTTGTTGAGCAAACTAAGCCCTCAGAATTGTTTCCACTGGAGGACGTCTCTCCATCCGAGTCTCTCGTCCGCGACTCCGGCTCTAGCGTTTACAATAGCGGCTGAGCTGTTTAATGTAGCGCAGGGAATGATGTGGTGGAGGAGAGTGTTGTTTGACTTATGACTGAAAGGCGAAGCGAGAAGTTTAGCTTAGGGTGAGTTGAGTGACCACATCTGGACAGTGTTTCGGCGAGCGGACTCGAGTGTTCGTGCACATCTCGTTTGGGGAGAAGGTTGTGAACGTTGCATGATGATTCCCATCTTCTGTTGAAGAGAGTCGGATGCAGCGTTGTAACTTATTACAAATAGCTTGAGTTATGTAATCAGATTACTTTTTCAAGTAACTAGAAATGCATTACTTTTAAAATTTACAACAAAATATCTGAGTTACTTTTTCAAATAAGAAACGCAAGTGACTGTTTCAACATTTATTGACTGACAGCTCTCCTGTCCTCATGCTGAGACAAACTGAAGCGCAGAGGCGTTGTGTGTGTATATGTGTGTGTGTGTGTGTGTGAGAACATGGTTATTGTTGTTAGACTAAATGTGAGCGTGCATTTACTCATCTCACATGCACACAAAAAAGATTAAATATTCCTTAAAATGAATAAAATCAGTGAAATGCTGAATCAGAATACTATGCAAAACTCCACCAACTAAATATATTAAATAAAACAAATTTGTATGCATGTATGCACCAACACTGGTGAAAGTTGCATGTGGTGCAAACAGGAATCCCAACATGTCCTGATTATTCCCATTCTCTGTTGAAGATTGTCGGATTCGGAAGTGCTTGGAGTTGCAAGTCATTGATGAATGAAAAGCAAAAATGTTTTCTTGAAACATTTTCCAATACAGTTGACTCTCTCTGTCTCCAGAGACTGTCATTAGCTCATCCAGGCCACCGTGTTCACAGCAGAATCACGTTTGCTCCCAGGAGAGCACATATGCCTTCAGTGGTGTGTGTGTGTGTCCCGGGAGAAGAGCCGGCACCATCTGCTGGTAAAACTACACCACGAGTACAGCTGGAGTAGAGCTGGAGTAGAGCTGGGTCACGCTGCAGGTCAATAATAGGCAATAGGTTAGCTAACATAATCAAAGGGATCAATGTCTGGTAAGGGTTCTCAATGTTGTTCTTTTAATAATAAAGTCTAATGGTGTTTGGGTAAACAATTTTTTTTTTAATATTCTTTTTAATATTTTGTGTTTGACTGCATATACATGTAGGCTATAAAGCAACTTTTAATATTGCATTGAGATATTTCATGCTGCATTTATAATCTGAGCTCATAACAATCTGTATGTATGATGATAGTGAATGGTAATATCTGTAAAATGTTGATTGAATAGCATGAGGGACTGACCCCGCAGACACTAATTGACATGCCAACTTCCCCTATGGTCTCTTACGGATATTGATTTATTTGATGAAATGGCTGTGAGGAGTTTCAAAATATCAAATGGCAGTGAAAAGTGTATAAATTATCATTTTACATTAAAGAAACACAAAAGAGCACCAAAAATGTGATGTGATGTAGAATATGCTACAGTTTTGGGAACAGTGGCTTTACATAAATAGTTGCTACGCTTAATTCTACAAATGTTAAATAATAATTTTATTTTTAATAACATTCACAAAACATTATTAATACATCATTCACGGAAGGTTTATTCCTGAAACATTGACTTTCTTGAACGTTTTTTTCAATGTTTGAAGAATGATAAAAATGGAACGTTTTCTTAACATATGAACTTTAAAAACCAACATTCAGAAATAACGTTTTCATAACTCTCTTAGAACATATTTTTGTTAGCGGGGATGAAGGTATACAGATAGCTTCAAAAAGTGTAACAAGATTTAAGAGATTTGTTTCATTTGTGTGTGTGAGAGAGAGAGAGAGAGAGAGAGAGAGAGAGAGAGAGAGAGAGAGAGAGAGAGAGAGAGAGAGAGAGAGAGAGAGAGAGAGAGAGAAGACGCTGTGGCTGGTTGTGGTGTGTGTGTGTGTGTGTGTGTGAGAGAGAGAGAGAGAGAGAGAGAGAGAGAGAGAGAGAGAGAGAGAGAGAGAGAGAGAGAGAGAGAGAGAGAGCGCGGATGAGATTCTCCGGTTGATCTGATCTGTGTGTGTGTGTGTGTGTGTGTGTGTGAGAGAGAGAGAGAGAGAGAGAGAGACGCTGTGGCTGGTTGTGGTGTGTGTGACTGAAGATCAGGAGAGAGAGAGCGCGCGGATGAGATTCTCCGGTTGATCTGATCTGTGTGTGTGTGTGTGTGTGTATCTGCGGAATGGAGGTCTATCCTCCAGACACTGAAGGGATGATGGAGGCTTGGCTCGACGACCACCGAGAGTTCTCACATTCTTACTTTGTACGAAAGGCTTCTCGGTGAGTTTAAAGGCGCAGATTGGCAACTATTGGATCATTTCAAAGACGAGGCAGTTCTGGGATAATGAGAGTGAATGTAGAGCAAAACTCGCTGCAGCTGCTTTTTCTTTATCATTATCGACACATACAGTTTAACTGTTTTACCTTTGTACTGCGTAAAGAAAAGGCTCAGTATATAGGCTCCTGCATATTTTCTATGTTACATAATGTGAAACTTGATTTATAAGAAGAATCAAATGTGAGGTTTTGTGTGTAGCCTTTCATTCACATTGTAAGGTTGTTTTATGCTCTTCTTTATTAACATAATCAGTTTTGTAGAGTTGATATACACACAGCTACTGTAATGATTTTAGCCTATACTCACCGCTCACACACTGTTTAACCAACAAACAAACAGATGTGTGTACCTTTAAATACTGATGATATATATTGATTTGATGTTATAAATATTGATATATTTGATTTGATGTTTTAAATGCACTTTAATGCAGAGCTTAAACAAATAAGTTGCCATAACTGTGATGTTAGATAAATTAACACCTGAATTCGCATGTCCAGGTGACTATTGTGTGTTAGAAATTTGGTCTGTCCAGTAAAGGCAGAGTAAAGAAGAAGAAAAATATATAAGAACTTATGAAAACAGTATAAAAAAAAAACAAATAAAAAAAACATTTTCGTACGAACCATAAAAATGCTTACGAATTGCATTGAGACTAGGGTTGTAATGGTTAAAATAGCGCACGGTTCGGTTTGTATCACAGTTTCACGGTTTCGGTACGGTTCGCTGTGTGCTATGTTCAGGGAAAAGAGGACTACTCTCAAATACAAATAAAGAAAATAAGAACAAATAATCAAACTACTAGCAACAGCACAAATAATTACAATAGAGCAAAGATACTAATAAAATAAACAGTGCTTTTTAGAAATTGAAGTACAGAAGTAATCAAATAACATTGCATATTTGACTGTATAAATGAAAGATTAATCCTTATTAAAGTTACAAAAGCTATTCTGTACAGAGCTGTGAGTGATTTCCTTGTCTTTTGATGTTTGATTAACATTAAAAACACAGAAAGCAAGAATATTAGGCTGCTGTCACTTTAAGACATAATGCATGGATCCAATACACTGATACACACGCCTCGACTGTTTCATTCACAGAAGACGTAACCCACAATGTCTGCTAGGAAACTCACCAAGATGGGCATGTTGACATCATTTTTGTGTGAATTTGTCCATTCAAGCGTAAGACTTGATAGAAAACGTAATATTTGCGCTCTGTCTGAGAGGTGTACACACTTCGGATGAGTGAGCACACACACACACTGATCTTCTCACAGCGCACGCGAGTTCTCTTTCGCGTCTTGCTCTTGAATGTTTAAATTGGCAAAGCTTAAATGAGTTTAGATTAAACACAGATAGCGACGTGTGCAGTTCAGGGTAAATGACCGGTCATGTTTGAGCAAACGGCGTTCGCATTGAACAAAGTTTACAAAGAGTGACCGTTTTGTTCACGTTTTCTTGATTATCGCTGTTGTAATGTATATAATTGGGGAGCCAGCATGGGCATCCATCGACAGGAACACACATTAGCAGAACTGTCTTTTTTACACGCTGTTATTTTCAACAAACCAGATTATAGATGCGTCATCAGATTTGAGATTTGAGTTAAAAAAGTGTATAAATTCTCCCAAACCTTGTTCTGCGTTTGTCTGTGTGTAGCACCTACCGCTCCGCACTCCGAGAATCCCAACATATGGAGAAAGCCGCCAGAGTTATTGTTAAAAGTCAGTAATTTTGTGAACCTGTCTGTGTTATGCTTGGATCATTTAACTCTCACGTCTGGCCAACTGTTATTTTTTCTGGACCACTGAAAAAACAGCCCATGCAAATCCTAATGATTTGATTGGGTAGGACATCCTCGCTTAGCACGAGTAACTTAGATGTTTATTAAATGGTTGGATGGTGTCTCATGTTATTTATTTAAAATATTCTATCCAAGGACAATTTAGGTTGAGTCCATAGAGACCGTGGTGGAGTTTGAATATCCTCTCCGGATAATAAACATTTCATTGGAAGCATTTGTTATGGTCTATTCTAATGCTTGCATTGTAATGTTAGCTTAACAAAAGCCATGCATAGTGTTGTTTTAACAGATTTTGGATGTAATCCACCAGCTAATGTTATGATTGTGGGGTCTTATAGACTCCAAGGTTTTCCAGTTAATCTCAAAGTCCCATTCAACCTCTAATGAAAGCATAGAGAATTTAACATAGAGCCTTTGTAACGGTTCATATAGATATTGTAGGTCCAGCAAACTGGCAATAAAACCTTGAAATGACTGAGCTGTTTTATCTTGCTTTACGTAGGTCAACTATAGAAGATTTGAAACAGAATCTCCGGCTGAGAAACAGAGGCCGTATGCCAGCTGTAGGAATGGAAGTGCCACCTTTCAGTTACAAGAGCCTTTTTCATTGAGTTTATTTGCTGTTATGCACATTAATCGGACCAGTCTGAAAAATACAGTCTGAAAAATTTACTGTTTTTAACAGTAAACATTTGCTGGTGGAAAACGTCCAAATCTGTTAAAACAACACAATGTAGTGGCTTTTATTAAGCTACAGTAACATTACAATGCAAGCATTAATGACTATTATCTAGTTGCTTTACCAAGATGAGCGCCAAATGACCTGACTTGTCTTAAAGGACTTTGTCACTAGCGAAGTACACGCCAAATATAAAATGCATTCAGTTGTTATTCTCATGCTAGGTAGCTGCACGATTCTGGATAAATTGAGGATACATTATTTTATTTTATTTTTTTCAATAGGGATCATGATTCTCCCACGATTCTGAATAGACAATTAAACAAAATAACAAGTTTTAGTTTACTAGAGGTTCTGGCAAAATGCAGTCTTAAAAAAATGCTTAATTAATTTGAAATATTACAAAAAATCAGGTTGAGTGAATGATTCAATGACTCACTCATAAAGACTCTTCATTACTGGATGAATCAGCGTTTTGGAACAAATCTCTTGAATGAATGATTCAATGACAAACACATTTTTTAACAGTCTCTTGGCGCCACCTACTGGTGCAACGATGAAATTGATACAATCTTCATTTGAAGCATCGAGTTACTTCCAAATGTTAATTCCCTCTATTTTGATCGCTACCGTAGACATCAGTGTTTATATCCGAACAATATACTTTTATCCCAGTACTTCTGTGATAATTTGAATGATTATCTGAAATAATGATAAAAAGCTGTTTGATGACAACGGCTCTCTGGATCAGAACGCAGATCTGAATCGGTGTGATCGTACTTGTCAAAGGTTTAATAGACATAGATGAATCGCTGTCATAAGATCGCATGGATGTTTCAATCAAGATTGGCATCTTTTAACGATTAATCGTGCAGATCTAGTAAATGCTGAGAATCAGGTCAAGAGCTAATGTTTTTGATTGCTTTTCTTTTGAAGGGAAATGGTCAACGCTTGGTTTGCTGAGCGTGTCCACTCCATTCAGCCGTCTAGGGAAGCATCAAAAGCCCCGCAGGAATCTTTAACGGTCCTTCATTCAGCCGATGCCCCGAGTCCGGCTCCATCCACACCAACACGAAAGATCTCAGCGTCTGAGTTCGACAGGCCGCTTCGCCCCATTGTGGTGAAAGACGCCGAGGGTTCGCTCACTTTCCTAAGCGACGCAGAACGGGTTCAGATGCCTCTTCCTCCTTCCCAGCGCGCAGATGTGGGCGGAGGGATTATGAATTCAGGAGATCGCCAAAATGGTGATCGCTGTGCTCGTTTGTTGGACCTTGTACGCGATGTTTCAAGCCACTTGGATCTTACTGCCCTCTGCCACAAGATCTTCTTACACACTCACGAGTTGATCGCTGCCGATCGCTACTCGCTCTTCTTGGTTGGAGAGGACAGTTCAAACAGAAAGTTCCTGGTTAGCCGGCTCTTTGATGTCGCGGAAGGATCCACTCTTGAAGAGGCTTCAAACAGCGGCATTCGCCTCGAATGGAACAAAGGAATTGTGGGATATGTGGCAGCCACTGGACAGCCTCTGAACATCAAGAACGCATATGAGGTGAGAATGTCATTTCACCTGCGGTTTACCATTTAAGTGCTGACTATAAATGAGACAACCTAAATTCATCTCTGTGCTGAACATCATTTGACATTTTAAAATCCCCCTGAAGTCAATTATTTTATCCCTTAAAGCTCATCTTTGATCACTAAAATTACATATTAAAAAAAAAAAATCCTTGGAAAATGGCTTAAAATATCTTGAATGTAACTTGACACCCTTGCCTCATTTAGTATGTGCGGTTCTATGAATATGCAAATGAGCCCCGCCTCCACTCACACACTCAGCTCAGAGATCCACTGGTTGACGATCACACGTTGATCTGATTGGTTAAAAGGTAGTTTGTGGCGTCAGAAACACCAGCGATTTCAAAGCGTGTTTGAGACTGTCTTTGGTTCACTGCAGTTTTAAGGAGAAAATACTCACTAAAATAAATAAACACACTCTTGCTTGTATTTTAAGACATTTGTGTGAGATGGTCTAGTTACTTAAGAATAAGATAATGTCTCACTATTAAGACAAAGTTGTTAAAATTTAAAATGTACTTTTATCTCAGTAATCTCAGACAGAATTGTTTGCACTGATAATGAGTCATATTTTAACAGATTAATGTCTTATCTGATACTTCTATATTATTTTGTCATGTGCATATAAGAAAACTCTTCAGTTTGAGAGACTTAAATAACATTTGCTGCTTTATAAGTCTCCTTAGAAACGCATTTTAGGCGATCTCTTAAGGCCTTTGATTAGATTTAAATGTTGTTACGTAATTCAGTTGCTAACCAACAGTTTGTATAATGATAGCAGGTATTTTTAGCTCTTTGTAATTTAGTTTAATTGCGCTTCTCCCAGACACAGGGAATGAGAGAGAAAGAATGAAAGATTAAAGTGAAGAACAGGATGTGTCTGATTACAGTGAACGCAAATCCTGAACCATGTTTGCCTGCGAGACACTGTGTCATGTAAAGATGCAAGGTGAAAAACTTCATGATGAGGTTTTAGAATATTAGAACATGATGAAATCAAGAAATCAAGTTATTTGTCTTAATTTGTCTTGATTACTTAAAGGTGAAGTATGTGATTTCTGTGCCAGACAGAACTGCAGTTGCTCTGGTGTTGCAGGACCTGCTAAATCTGTAAATGCCATGTAAATGAATTACTGGAGCCACAAGATATGAAGAAGAAAATGAAATCATGACAATGTTGATAGGAGAACCGACACACGGTCCCAAGGCCATGCTAACCAGACACATCATAGTCCTCAGTTTGAGCTAAACATTACATTGGAGATCAAACAAGGCAGTGAAAATGATTTTTGGGGTAGAAACTCAATATTAAAGTGACCCTATTATGCTTTTTTAACGTCTCTTAGATGTGTTTTGGCGTCTCCTATAACAGGTTTACGTTCATCCAAGGTCAAAAACACTTTAATTTTCTCATAATTTACATTGCAGCATAATCTCCTTTCTCTCAGTGTCTGAAACATTTCGTTCGAAGATTCAGTCTCTCTAAACCCCGCCTCTCTGAGAGCTGCTCTGCTCTGATTGGTCAGATGACTCAGTCTGTTGTGATTTGTCAGAAACCAAATGCTCATTATCATATCTGAATCTCAGCTCTTGATACACAGCAGAAAACAGCGTCTTCTCGACACGAACAACACAAACCAAACTCTTCCAGTCTCAGATAAATGACAGTGTTTGAGGGCGGAGCTAAGAGACCAGGGGAAAAGAGGGCGGAGCTAAGAGACCAGGGGAAAAGAGGGCGGAGCTAAGAGACCAGGGGAAATGAGGGTGGGGCTAAGAGACCAGGGGGAAAGAGGGCGGAGCTAAGAGACCAGGGGAAATGAGGGTGGGGCTAAGAGACCAGGGGGAAAGAGGGCGGAGCTAAGAGACCAGGGGAAAAGAGGATGGGGAAATGAGACTTGATTCAGCCAATCAAGACCATAGACTGGAATTATGCAAATTAGCTACAAACCTACGTGGATTCAGCGGAAAGTGAGACTGGAGTTACTGACGACTCGTTTCAGTTCAGAATCGCTTTTTTCTTTTAGGAGAAAATAAATGTATGATCTTTCACTTTGATCTTTAAAGCTTTGCAGACCTTTTACAATCACAAAAGGTAATATTTGAAAAAGCACAATAGGGCCACTTTAAATTGAATAATTAAAAAATGCATTGTCTTAATAAACGGGCAGCTGATTTTTTAAATGCTGATATTAATGTAAGCCAGGATAAATTCGGATGCTGAAATAAATTGGATTTTTGTTTGATTTTTCCCACTGTTTTTCCTGCATCAGGATCCACGCTTTAATGCAGAAGTCGACCAAATTACGGGATATAAGACGCAGAGCATCTTGTGTTTGCCCATCAAAAACCACCGAGATGAGGTAAGAGATCAAAAATCTTGACCTGTTACACTATATATGTAACATTTACCATCAAAACTTGAGTGCTGAGTCTGATGTAATGCTTAAAGGTTGTTGGTGTCGCACAAGCGATCAATAAAAGGTGTGGAGAGAACAGCCCCTTCACAGAGCAGGACGAGAGGGTGAACACTTCTGCACTTTCTACATCATAGTCATTTTATTGGATCTGTCTCGTTCTGGCTCTATAACAATGGCTTTATTTTTCATCTCAAAAGGACTTTTCTTCGTACCTGGCTTTCTCTGGTATAGTGCTACACAACGCACAACTCTACGAGACATCGCAGCTGGAGAACAGGCGAAACCAGGTATGCTGATTTCCCCACATTTTAGTAAGAAATCAGTTTGTATAGATGCAGATAAACCGTGACTTGGCGTGTTTGGGGTTGTGTTGTAGGTGTTGCTGGATCTGGCGAGTCTGATCTTTGAGGAGCAGCAGTCATTGGAGGTTTTACTGAGGAAAACTGTGGCCACCATCTTGTCTTTCATGCAGGCTCAAGAATGCACCGTCTTCATTACCGACAGAGAAACGGCTGTAAGACCAACATATTGCATCACATTCACTTCCAAAAAGCTTAAACTTTCAAAGAATTGGTGTGAGCATAAAACATGGGAATATCAAGCGTGTTTTGCATTTCTTTAGAAGACATTGGCTATCCAAAATTTAGGATGCTTAAAACACCAAAGATTCACGAGCTGAGCTTTTCTGAATCTTGGGCCAAAAAACATCGAGAACAACTGAACTATGGGGTTGTTTAGAAGATTAAAATATCTAAAATACAAAATCAAAATCTCTTTTATTTAGATTATTTCCAGAAATGTAATGGTGCATGATTAGTCTCTACAGAGCAACCCTTTCTAGTATATTTTCCCCCCAATAATATTATGTTTTGGTAATAGTTCACCGCTGCTAATTCTCAGCATTTAGCATTATAAAAGAGAGGCTGTGTTGGATATTTCCAGAACTGAGTGAGAGAGTTAAGACACACTTGCGTCCTTTATAGCAGACTGAATTGCTTCCTTATTTGCCACTGACATTTACCTCATGTTCCCAAAATACCAAACATTTTAAAATTACATCTGCATTTCCTGAAGGAAATACCAGTGCTTGCAAAGCAGCAAAACAATGGTGTTTTAATCAGTTTTACAGTAGGTAATCTTAAGCTTCAGGCTTTCTGTGCTGCGTCACAGTCTTAAACGTAGATGTGTTTCCATTCAAATGTGCAAATTTACCTCGAAATTGGATCAAAATTGGAAAAAGCCAATAAAGCAGCATTTCCATCCCATGTGTTCAAGAGAATAGACAAAATAGTCACAACCTAGGAAATTGGTGCAAAATATCAGAAATAAAAATGGAAGCTTTTTTCCTCCATCATAAATTGTGTTGGGATGCTGGTGTTCGGGAACACACTCGTGTGTGTGAGATGCTTCTGGAGGGAATTAAACCAAATCATTCTGATCACACACTTTGGCTCCGGCGTTTCAGAAACACCAAACCAACATTAGAGATGCTGCGATGCCATTGGTCCACTGGTTACTCCAGTTATCCAATCACAGCTGACGCTGAGAAAAAGCCACATGAGTTTATTGTTGCACATCGAGGGATTTATCCTGTAAATGAGTTTCCATCATAGTTTATGTGCATCGGATAAAAATGCATTTGCGTCAGTTGAGCACATACATTTCTCATGCACTTAATTACAAGAATTTATGCACATCTTGGCTTTTCCATCCATCGTTCTTTATGCAATATCCCAAAATGTGCATAAAAACAGGATTGAAACAGCACATCAGCTCTTGTTTTCTGTCAGCAAGAATCAACATGTAAATGACGCTGCATTTGCAGTGTAAAGGAAAGCATACAAAGATGCAAGGAGGAGAACACCAATCACAATTCAGTAAGCAAATAAATAAGACCAAACATTTCCATATTTTATTTTATTTTGTTATTGAGAGGAAAGCATCCAGCACATATTTACATATTCATCTAAACATTGGTTAGGTGTAGAGGAAGGAACTGTCTTCTACATTTAGATGTCTAGGTTAGCTGTTGTGAAGGGGATCAAGGCTATCTTTATGAGGGAGTTCTGTGTATCATAATTCATAGATGTCATGTGTTAACCTAGAAACCTAGTTCTGCTCTGGGTTTCCGCAACTTTACACAAAGTGTTTATAGTCCTCGGACTTTGCACTAAAGTTCAGCTATAAAGTGAAGAAAGAAAGCTCGTTAATTCTGTGAATTCCTTCTCCAGGTCGCAGTCACGTTGAGTGTTATGGAAACAGATTAACATTGTGAAATACAGAGATGTACGATCAGATCACAGATAGGCAATCCTCCAAGTGTCTTCAGATTTGGGGAAAGCGAAGTCTGCCAACAAACCCATATTTAGTGTTTGTTATGTGTTCGGGAATGTGGAAATGGAACTCATAATTTATTGCATGTTTGTTTCAAACTTTTTTTCGAATGCGTTTCGTACTGAACTGTGCTTCATTCGTCATGAGAGGGAAATTCTAACCCTTCCAGAAATGCACAAACACGGGCACATTAAACCATGTGACTGCCGTTGAGTTTACACAGGATAGCCAGACACTAATAGCATTAAAAAAGCCTCAGAAATATGGGCCTACTTCTCTGGTAAACCTCTCTAAAGTTGCAGTGTAAGTAATTGTTGTTCTGCTTGTGTTACAGAACACATTCTCCAGTGTGTTTCACATGGAATATGAGGAGCTTGCAGGATCCGTGGACTTCCCGAACAGGTGGGGTTATCATCGAAATTGCTGTTATGTAATGCAAGGCAAAGTGTCAGGAATGTTCAATATAAGTTAAGCTATATAGAGTTTAGACTATAGACTTTAGCTTCAATACACCTGCCTTGAAGTGTCTAATGTAATATATTTTTTGTTATTTGAATATGATGCTTGAGGTTCACTTATACTGGTCTCTTATAGGTAAATCAACTCACACTCATGCAACAAACCCTTTAAAGTCCCCCTGTGGTGAAAATCCATCCATCAATGTGGTGTTTTTAATATGCTTTAAGACAAACCATGTGTAAATTCATAAGTCGACACCATTGCTGAGTATTTCCTCCTTAAAACTGCAGTGAACCAAAGACAGTCTCAAAAACACGCTTTGAAATCGCTGGTGTTTCTGACGTCACAAACTACCTTGTAACCAATCAGATCAACGTGTGATCGTCAACCAGTGGATCTCTGAGCTGAGTGAGTGGAGGCGGGGCTCATTTGCATATTCATAGAACTGCGCATACTAAATGAGGCAAGGGTGTTGAGTTACATTCAAGATATTTTAAGGCATGGAGAATGCTTTTTTTTAAGGAAAAAACATTTAAAAATGTAATTTTGGTGATCAAAAATGAGTTTGAGAGGATACATTTATTGACCACAGGGGGACTTTAAAGGATTCAAGAATTGGACATCCTTGTATATTTCATGAAACCACAAGGAGCTTTAAGCTAGACGTCAAGATTTTCAGTGATTTTCATATTCTCTTCCTCACACAAAGCTATGTCTTCAAGGGTGTGTTCACACTTGGCAGGATTGGTTGGATTAAATCAAACTTTAAGTGCGGCTCATTTCAGTAAGTGTGAACGCCGCCATCTGAACCAAACAAGCCGAGACTCAGATTTTTTTATGGTCATTTTGGACCCATACACAAAAGAATTATATTTGAAATATATTTTCAGGATATATTTTGGAATATATGCAAATATTTGAAATTGGCCCAATAAATATATTTCATACTTATATTTCATATATTTTTGTTATATTTCAGAATATATTTCAATGTATTTGGAATATATGCCACATATATTTTTGACACTTTTGGGGATCCATACAAAAAAAACTACATTGAAATATATTCTGAAATATAACAAAAATATATGAAATATAAGTATGAAATATATTTATTGGGCCAATTTAAAATATTTGCATATATTCCAAAATATATCCTGAAAATATATTTCTTTTGTGTATGGGGAGTACATGACAGTTCGGGACAAGCGTCAGAACCGTGTCTCCTCGCAGCAGATCTTCGTTTGTGTTCAACGGAGGGATTCCTGGCGCTAATTTTGACTCCTTTGCACATTTTATCACCTTTTCACGAGTTCTTAACTGGTCAAATTACCATTCCCAGACAGCACAGTGTCGGCCCAGATCCGGCCCACATCTGGGCCGTGTGGAATCCATGTGTACCTGATCTGGGCCGACACTATGTTGCTGTCTGGGATCATATGTACAAACATACAGCGAGCATGTTTAGCCCAGAATGCAGCATTGTTTTGGATGTTTGTCCAGTTCTATCGCAAAATATATGTCATAAATACCATTTCGAACTAAAAGTGTGAACACACCCTAAAGGACTTTGCAATATAACAAACAAGACCACTTCTGTGATACTTTTACGGTGCACATCCCAATCCCCCAAGGAGCATGTTTAGCACACAGTCTTGTTTTGGATGTTTGGTACGAAAAAAAGCCTTTTTTTTTGGTTTTGCATCTTTAGGTTCGGCATTAAAAAAGAAACCAGGACTAAAATGTATTATTTTGTTTTTTGATCTGGACCAAAGGAACCCAAACTACAAGTGTGAACACACCCTAAAAGACTTGCAATATAACTTACAAGAACACTTTTATGGGGCTTTTTTTGGTCATTTTGGAGCTTCACATTCTCATCCCCTTCATTTTCACTCTCACTATAATTAGAAAAGAGTGTCAGTTCACCTTTATGTTCCACAGAAGAAAGAAAGGAACAACATTAGGATGAGTAAACAGCGACAGAATTTTCATTTTTGGGATTTTTGGCAATTACACATGAAGTTTATTTACTTTTTTATTTTAAGGCAACATATTTCCTAACTTTTTTTAAAAGTTAAGTCAACTGATCACTTTTACAGAGTAGTGTGGTTTTTGTGTCTAAAACCATTTTCTGCATTGCTAGTATTAGCCATGTTGCACATCTATGAAAATGATTGTGATGATGTGTAGTTATAAGCAGAAGCGCTTCATCATTTGTGGATGTCTTTTACAGGGAATGTGACGTCAACAAGATTAACTACATGTACGCTCATTATGTCAAGAACAGTATGGAGTCGCTGAACATCACCGATGTCACCGAGGACCAGCGATTTCCATGGACTGTAAGTGCTCATAAATGCTTATTCATTCAAACATTGGGATGGGATCATCCCGATGTTTCAACGCTATCTCACGACCAATTCGTACGAATTCGTACGAGTGAGTAAAAAGTGGCTAATTCGTACGAGCGAGTAAAAAGTGGCTAATTCGTACGAGTGAGTAAAAAGTGGCTAATTCGTACGAGCGAGTAAAAGGTGGCTAATTCGTACGAGCGAGTAAAAGGTGGCTAATTCGTACGAGCGAGTAAAAGGTGGCTAATTCGTACGAGCGAGTAAAAAGTGGCTAATTCGTACGAGTGGCTAATTCGTACGAGTGAGTAAAAGGTAAAAGGTGGCTAATTCGTACGAGCGAGTAAAAAGTGGCTAATTCGTACGAGCGAGTAAAAGGTGGCTAATTCGTACGAGTGAGTAAAAGGTGGCTAATTCGTACGAGCGAGTAAAAAGTGGCTAATTCGTATGAGTGAGTAAAAAGTGGCTAATTCGTACGAATGAGTAAAAGGTAAAAGGTGGCTAATTCGTACGAATGAGTAAAAGGTAAAAGGTGGCTAATTCGGTAAAAGGTGGCTAATTCGTACGAGTGAGTAAAAGGTAAAAGGTGGCTAATTCGTACGAGTGAGTAAAAGGTGGCTAATTCGTACGAGTGAGTAAAAGGTGGCTAATTCGTACGAATGAGTAAAAGGTAAAAGGTGGCTAATTCGTACGAGTGAGTAAAAGGTAAAAGGTGGCTAATTCGGTAAAAGGTGGCTAATTCGTACGAGTGAGTAAAAGGTAAAAGGTGGCTAATTCGTACGAGTGAGTAAAAGGTGGCTAATTCGTACGAGTGAGTAAAAGGTGGCTAATTCGTACGTGTGAGTAAAAGGTAAAAGGTGGCTAATTCGTACGAGTGAGTAAAAGGTGGCTAATTCGTACGAGTGAGTAAAAGGTGGCTAATTCGTACGAGTGAGTAAAAGGTGGCTAATTCGTACGAGTGAGTAAAAGGTGGCTAATTCGTACGAGTGAGTAAAAGGTGGCTAATTCGTACGTGTGAGTAAAAGGTGGCTAATTCGTACGAGTGAGTAAAAGGTAAAAGGTGGCTAATTCGTACGAGTGAGTAAAAGGTGGCTAATTCGTACGAGTGAGTAAAAGGTGGCTAATTCGTACGAGTGAGTAAAAGGTAAAAGGTGGCTAATTCGTACGAGTGAGTAAAAAGTGGCTAATTCGTACGAGTGAGTAAAAGGTGGCTAATTCGTACGAGCGAGTAAAAAGTGGCTAATTCGTACGAGTGAGTAAAAGGTGGCTAATTCGTACGAGTGAGTAAAAGGTAAAAGGTGGCTAATTCGTACGTGTGAGTAAAAGGTGGCTAATTCGTACGAGTGAGTAAAAGGTAAAAGGTGGCTAATTCATACGAGTGAGTAAAAGGTGGCTAATTCGTACGAGTGAGTAAAAGGTAAAAGGTGGCTAATTCGTACGAGTGAGTAAAAAGTGGCTAATTCGTACGAATGAGTAAAAGGTGGCTAATTCGTACGAGTGAGTAAAAGGTAAAAGGTGGCTAATTCGTACGAGTGAGTAAAAAGTGGCTAATTCGTACGAATGAGTAAAAAGTGGCTAATTCGTACGAGTGAGTAAAAGGTAAAAGGTGGCTAATTCGTACGAGTGAGTAAAAAGTGGCTAATTCGTACGAGTGAGTAAAAGGTGGCTAATTCGTACGAGCGAGTAAAAAGTGGCTAATTCGTACGAGTGAGTAAAAAGTGGCTAATTCGTACGAGTGAGTAAAAGGTAAAAGGTGGCTAATTCGTACGTGTGAGTAAAAGGTGGCTAATTCGTACGAGTGAGTAAAAGGTAAAAGGTGGCTAATTCATACGAGTGAGTAAAAGGTGGCTAATTCGTACGAGTGAGTAAAAGGTAAAAGGTGGCTAATTCGTACGAGTGAGTAAAAAGTGGCTAATTCGTACGAATGAGTAAAAGGTGGCTAATTCGTACCAATGAGTAAAAGGTGGCTAATTCGTACGAGTGAGTAAAAGGTGGCTAATTCATACGAGTGAGTAAAAGGTGGCTAATTCGTACGAGTGAGTAAAAGGTAAAAGGTGGCTAATTCATACGAGTGAGTAAAAAGTGGCTAATTCGTACGAGTGAGTAAAAGGTGGCTAATTCGTACGTGTGAGTAAAAGGTGGCTAATTCGTACGAGTGAGTAAAAGGTAAAAGGTGGCTAATTCATACGAGTGAGTAAAAGGTGGCTAATTCGTACGAGTGAGTAAAAGGTAAAAGGTGGCTAATTCGTACGAGTGAGTAAAAAGTGGCTAATTCGTACGAATGAGTAAAAGGTGGCTAATTCGTACCAATGAGTAAAAGGTGGCTAATTCGTACGAGTGAGTAAAAGGTGGCTAATTCGTACGAGTGAGTAAAAGGTGGCTAATTCGTACGAGCGAGTAAAAAGTGGCTAATTCGTACGAGTGAGTAAAAGGTGGCTAATTCGTACGAATGAGTAAAAAGTGGCTAATTCGTACGAGTGAGTAAAAGGTGGCTAATTCGTACAAGTGAGTAAAAGGTGGCTAATTCGTACGAGTGAGTAAAAGGTAAAAGGTGGCTAATTTGTACGAGTGAGTAAAAAGTGGCTAATTCGTACGAATGAGTAAAAAGTGGCTAATTCGTACAAGTGAGTAAAAGGTGGCTAATTCGTACGAGTGAGTAAAAAGTGGCTAATTCGTACAAGTGAGTAAAAGGTGGCTAATTCGTACGAATGAGTAAAAAGTGGCTAATTTGTACGAGTGAGTAAAAAGTGGCTAATTCGTACGAGTGAGTAAAAGGTGGCTAATTCGTACGAGTGAGTAAAAGGTAAAAGGTGGCTAATTCGTACGAGTGAGTAAAAAGTAAAAGGTGGCTAATTTGTACGAGTGAGTAAAAAGTAAAAGGTGGCTAATTCGTACGAGTGAGTAAAAGGTGGCTAATTCGTACGAGTGAGTAAAAAGTAAAAGGTGGCTAATTCGTACGAGTGAGTAAAAGGTGGCTAATTCGTACGAGTGAGTAAAAAGTAAAAGGTGGCTAATTTGTACGAGTGAGTAAAAAGTGGCTAATTCGTACGAGTGAGTAAAAAGTGGCTAATTCGTACGAGTGAGTAAAAGGTGGCTAATTCGTACGAATGAGTAAAAGGTAAAAGGTGGCTAATTCGTACGAGTGAGTAAAAAGTGGCTAATTTGTACGAGTGAGTAAAAAGGTGGCTAATTCATACGAATTCGTACGATTTGTCCTGGGGCGGGGTCAAGGGTCGGTCATTCGTACGAATTCATACGAATTGGGCAACTCGTAAAATATGCACGATTTAGCAAAAATCTTACGAATTCATACGAGTGAGGTCGTATGAATTCGTACGAATTGCCGTGAGATTGGGTCGGATGTTTCTGGGATTTAACAGAGCTTTTATTCATTCAAACATTCACTTCCCTCACTTTGCACTGTAAACTGCCTCGTTTCCCCAAAGCTGCTTGAATTTTAAACTTTGCAATTGCATTTGTTTGTTTTTTTTCCCTCATTTCTTTTCGGAAGAGTGAAAATCTAGAATCCTCGAACGGTCAAATCAAAAGTCTTCTCTGCACGCCAATCAGGAATGGGAAGAAAGATAAAGTGATAGGTATGTGTGTTTTCAATATTTCCACAATCTGAGCTGTTAGTCAACATCGTTCCTAAAATGATCAAAAGCATTTATTAGTGGTGCTACTAAGGACAAACACTGATATTACGATTGCTCATATGACGCTTAATCATCCCACACCACTAAATGACACCTCAAATTGTGAAACTAGATGAAAGTGTAGAAGAAAATAAAATTAGTGAAAACAAAATCTCATAGATTTACACGGACGGAGGGACCAGAATATCATCTGATGGTGTTTTTTTTTGTATTTGCACCTTATACACCTCTCATATTTTCTTCTGAATGCATAAAAACATAGTTTATAATTGGCTTTCAGTCCGCACCATTTCTCATGCATTTTTAACCGACGTCATTAAGTTTCTAAACAATGATCACCATCGTGATGCTGGTCGAATTCAAGCACATTATAAACCATATAAAAATTAAAGTCTGAATTGGTTAGAATAATTTAGCATGTCATCTTCTTAAGGGTTTATGTCTTATTCTGTATAGTCTCATTGAGCCAATCATGATGAAAATAAATCTTTTTTTAATTGATTGCTTTATCTCCTTTCATCTAGACTTACAATAGAGGTTAATTAAGTTGCTGACAGCTGATAAACCACTAATGATCTCAGCCTTAAAGAATAATGGAACATTAAAATGGTCATTTATTCGGGCCTCATTTATTCCAAACCTGTATGAACTTCTTTCTTTCATGCATCACAAAAAGTGCATTTCTAAAGGAAGTGCTGGCACCTTTTTACATGTAATAAAAGTAAACGGAGACCTGTATAAAATTACAACAAAATACCTTGAAAGTATCTCAAAAGCAGCCCATATTCGCCATATTTCAAGTTTATTCTTTAGAAAATCCCCTTTTGTGTTCCACGGAAAAATTAAAGTCTTATACAGTAGGTCAAAAACAACAATATATATACAAAAATGTATTTCTTTTATGCTAAATATTCACATATACGTGTTTTGGCCTCTGAATGCAGGTGTGTGCCAGTTGGTCAATAAGATGGACGACGCTTCAGGAGAAGTCAAAGCCTTTAATAGGAACGATGAGCAGTTTCTCGAGGCCTTTGTGATCTTTTGTGGACTGGGCATCCAGAACACACAGATGTACGAAGCCGTGGAAAGAGCCATGGCCAAGCAAGAGGTCACACTTGAGGTGAGTCTGATTTTATACATTTAACTGATTTTATTCAATGTTTCTGCCATGGAATTTAAAAAAAAATGCAATTTTATCTGACTTTATTTCTCAGAATTGCACGTTTATATCCTGCAATTCAGACTTTATAACTCGCAATTGCAAGAAAAAAATGCACTATCATATGTTTTTTTGGGTGTTTAGAATAATAGTTTCCATCCACCCTCCTTAATATTTTATTGTGACTGGGCCGCAAAGTTGCTGAACAACTAATAGGATGTCCTTAATTTGTCGGTGGTATTACAGGTTTTTTACAATACAATTTCTCAATGCTTAGATCACTTAAACTCTTTACACATTGAGCTCAACAGAAATCTACATGTGAGCTAAACTGTGAATCATTTAGCATTGTTTTGGCACAAAATGCATTCAATGCAAATGACATGAATTCTCAGTCAGACACAAACATATACAGTAGTGGCCAAAAGTGATGTCCGGAGGCAATATTTGTATTTAATGAGCATCAGAATATGAGGAAAATATTTTAAATATGAGGGAAGAACAAAACACTAAACTTGGTTAAGATGTGTGTGTGTGTATATATATATATATATATGTATGTATATATTAAAGTGTTTTTTTACTTTTTTCGCCAAATAAGTTTGTATATATATATATACAAACTTATTTGGCGAAAAAAGTCAAACTACACTTTAATATGCAAAAAAAGAAATGCATGTAAAAAACCGAAAGCTGACAGGAAAAAGCAAGCATTGACTAAAAGATAATCAGTTATTAATATTTCATTGGTTCTCTCTTGTTTTTGCACGTTCATAATTAGTTGCACAATTTGTCATGGTTCATTGCATTATTATCACAAATAAAACAATTGACTCCAAGCACAGCTCCACAATATTCGTACAAAATCTTTAACAAATATTTCATAATATTTGAATAAAGGGTGAAGATGTTAATTTTAAGTACAAAACATAATAAAAACTGAATAACGCAGCAGTTTGCTACATTCCTACAGTAATACCATATTGAAATATATTCTGAATCTAAAACATGAAACACCATCAAAACAATTAGATTGCAGAATTTTGTGCTGTAATGTAAATGTAAATTCTGCCTGTTTTTAGTGTTTAATGAATGACAAAGTGTGTTTGTTGGGTGAAACCTTTCCTAGTTTATAATTTGAGACATGATTGATGTGTTTTAGTAGTTTAAGTGCATTTTGTATGTGACATTGACTGCTGTGCCGAGCTGAACGTGGGTTATGAGGTTATGAGAACTGTGTAACGAGACCTATTGAAAAATGTGTCCTTGATTGTGACCTTACAAAAGATCAAAATAAGTTAGTTTTCCAGCTTGTTTTTTAATAAATGGAAGGCATTTGAGTTCTGGAAGTTAAATATAGCAGATTGAACTTAAAGTATATGAAATGTTTTTGAATCTGCTGCTACACACTCGTGGATGATCCTCCCACTCCTCCATGTTCTTTTATCCCGGCGTACGGGAGCTGTCAGAGTCAGAAGCGCTCAGTCTGTCTCCTACAGCTGACACAAAACCACACCGGTTCAGGACTGAAACATACCAAACACTTTAGATATCAGGGGTGTAACGGTACATGCGTACAGTCAGACGACGAATTCTGTCAGTCACAGGCGATCCACACTCCAGTCCTGAAGGGGGCGCTTGTGGTAATGCAATGAGGTTTACTAGCCACCACAACTGGAAAAAGAGAGGAAGAAGAAGAGATGATCCATGCACCAACCCAAAACAAGATTTCAGATGTCTCACAAGAGCTTGTTAGTAGCCTATAGGGCTGCACAATATATAGAAATGATCGAAATATCGTAAATGTATCGTGATATGCGTATCGCAACGGCTTGCAATAACTGGAGTCGTGAGCAAAAGACGAAGAGAAAATCACTCTCTGCTCTCGGCTGAATAACTTTTGTAGCTTTAATAAGAATCAGGATATATTTAATTCATACAGTGAACTAAGCAGAGTTTTATTTTTACATTTGATTATTGAGTTTGTGTTGTTGAATAACCCTAATGTAGGATAACCTGAACCCCTGAACCCCTGAACCCCGAGGTTTAAGAAATAACACCTCTTACACTACAGTAAAACACTGATGTTCACTGGCAGAAGCTGTAGGGGTGTTTTCTCGTCACAGAAAGAATGTGAAACACATATGTAGGTTATGTAATTTTAGATATATTTTAAAGATAGTTTAAGTTTATTTTACACGCTTTAAGCATTATCATATTGCATATCGAATATCCCATTATCGCATACCGCAATTTTCTTCAATATCGTGCAATATTGAGTTTTGATACATTTTTGTGACATTTTGTCATTTTGTGACAGTATTTTAAGTCGTTTCCGCTGTTATAATGAGACAAAATCATTTGAGTTTTGTGGAACGGTTTTCAACGTTGGGTAAAAGTCCATCACTGCAGCACTCATCACTTTTTTGCACAGCCGTCCAATCACAGTGGAGGAGGGGCGGGACTAATACCACACTGACCAATCAGCACGTCCTGCAGCAGACGACGACAACAAGCACAACAACTGAACAAAGTCATTTAAAAAACAAAAGCCAGAGCAAATACTGTACATTGTGTCAACAATTCCATACTTGGAAATCAGAGACTAGTAACTGAAAAACTGAAGAAAAGAGAAAAAAAGTGCTTTGCTGGCTAAAAACACACTTTTTTTGTCAGTCCGATGGAATAATGAGTCGAGAGAGAGATGCCATAAGAATGTGGTCGATGACTTCCAGTCAGTCAGTCACACTGGAGATTAATTAAATGATTAATTATACTTTACAGTGATAATAACAGAACATATGTGAACATATTCTCTGCCCATTAACCCATTAACATCCCATACGTGTGTGTGTGTGTGTGTGTGTGTGTGTGTGTGTGTGTGTGTGTGTGTGTGTGCGTGCGTGCGTGCGTGCGTGCGTGTGTGTGTGTGTGTGTGTGTGTGTGTGTTTCTGCAGGTTCTCTCTTATCACGCGTCGGCTGAAGAAGAAGAGACGCGGGCGCTCCAGGTATCTGCGGTAAATTGCGATTCATCATTATATCATATTGAAATGTGCTTTCATCATGCCAAATCAAGCATTACTTTTCCTGTCTGTTCATGACACAAACAACCCATGTTCAATGCCAGTGTGAAATAGCCGATAAACACATTATACAATTCCCTTAATAATAATGTAATAACCCAGTAAGGATCCCAATGATGGGTTGGTATAGCGCCTTTCCAACTGTGGGTTATTTTAATTTTACAATACAATAGAATCGCATATATGATGTGAAACACCTGTCCATATCCGATAGCAAATTGTTGTTTAGCAATATTCTCTTTTTTATTATTTATTTTGAGGATGGATGGCACTTAGTAAAATAACGTTTGAATAAATATCCATGATAGAATTGCAGTAAGGCACGGTCTCTCGTGGCGTACTGCTGTAATTGTGTCTTATTCTACACTGTGTTTGTGGAGAAAACAGGAATTTCCTATAGCTTCAGACTCCCTGTGGGGATTTCCTCCGGTCGCTTGGACACAGCGTATGGAAAACCTGCTCTGATTACGACTGAGAGAATAATCAGGCAATTAAAACGCAGACAGAGGCAGAATTTCTGCTTCAATTGAGAGTTATTTGTTTGTTAATTACACCAGTTAGTCTTATGAAGCGAAGCATGCAGATTTAGCACTATTTGTGTAATTCATAAAGCATGTAAAAACAGCTGAAGATTTGCTTCATTTTAAATATGATGGAATAGGATGTAAACCCATATTTATTTGGTGTCCCCAGATCCTTAAAAAGTCTTAAAGTGTCTTAGATTTTGTTTTGAAGTCTCCTACAATACATTTACATTCATCCAAGGTCAAAAACACTTTAATTTTCTCATAATCTCCATTACAGCATCAGCTCTTTTCTCTCAGTGTCTGAAACGCTTCGTTCGTAGATTCAGTCTCTCTAAACCCCGCCTCTCTGAGAGCTGCTCTGCTGTGATTGGTCAGAAAGCAAACGCTCATTATCATATCTGAATCTCAGCTCTTGATCACAGTGATATGAACAGTGACGATGGCGTGAGTTTTACCGTATTAATCTCAGAAAACAGCGTCTTCTCGACACGAACAACACAAACCAAACTCCTCCAGTCTCAGATACACTACAGTGTTTGAGGGCGGAGCTAAGAGACGCTGTTCAGCCAATCAAGACCACAGCCTGGAATTATTCAAATTAGCTACATTGGATTGTAACAGGAAGTGAGACTGAAATAACTGGCGACTCGTTTCAGCAGTTCAGAATCGATTCTTCTGGAAGAAAACATCTTTATTTGTCATTTAGCATTTAAGGGTCTTGCAACTAAATAACATTTTCTGAGATTTTAACAGAGTTATGCATGTTGATCATCATGGGAGACAATGTTACCATCCGTTAGTTTCAATTATAGAAGAAAACTAGATAAGACGCCTCAATTAAACACAACAGCTCGCGTTGATTTCCCACGACAGTGAGATCGCATTCAGTGTTGTTCACAAATGAGTGTTTGTTTTTGCTTTGTAAGAGTTTCTGCGTCGCATAAGTTCTCTTCAGTAGATCCCGAGTCTTGGACCTGTGTCCAAGTAACCGAACAAAGTGGTGTGACCGAACAAACGGCTCATAATGACACCGCAAACTAAGCCTCAGAAGTTATTAAAGATGCAACAGCGCATTCATATATATTTATTTCTTGGCAGAGTGCATATGCGTAATGGTAAATTGCAGCGTGCATTTTTGGGAAGCTTAAAAGCTTGAAAAGTAGCCAAAAACTCACGAGTTGCATAGAGTGAAAAGATCCAAAGAGACAGAAAAAGCATGCATACTCTACTAATGACAAAGAAAGACTCTAAATGCGAGATTAAAGCCAGTGCTTTCCTGAGAAATGGCAGATGCCTGCAGGCTTTGAGGAAGGTCGTGTGACCGAAACCTTTGGCATTTCTCAGTAAAGCACTGGCTTTTATATCGCATTTAGAGTCTTTCTTTTTCATTATTAGAGTATGCATGCTTTTTTCTTTTTTTTTGCATCTTTGTCTATTTGGCTCATTGCTTTAATGCACAGAAAATGTGAAAAGGCTCAATTGCAGGGGGATTTTATGACTTCGCACTGAAGCGATGTGCAGATCTTAAAATGTTTCGGAAAAGTATTAAATCGCAAGTTCTGGGACCTGCAGATGGCATGTGGCTATTCATACCTGAACTGCAGTTGATCATGTGTTTAGATGAGGCTATATGAACGTTATGTTATCTCTGCAGGCTGTTTGCTACTGAATCAACAGAGAGACATGATTTATGGACTCTGCATTATGCAATGGTTATAGTTTTCAGCAAGAGGAGACATATCCTGAGCACTGCAAACTCTGCGGATGGCAGATCATTGATTATTAATGCCTGTCAGACAGTGATCTCTCCGCTTGCAGTTTGGTTGTGTGTGTGTGTGTGTGTGTGTGTGTGTGTGTGTGTGTGTGTGTGTGTGTGTGTTTGTGTGATTCATGAGATGATGTGTAATAATGTCCTGAACCCACAGGCCGCCACGATCCCCTCGGCTCAGTCTCTCAGACTGATGGACTTCAGCTTCAGTGACTTCGACCTGTCGGACGCTGACACGACTCAAGCCACCATACGCATGTTCGTGGACCTCAAGCTCGTGCAGAACTTTCAGATGAAGTACAAGGTACCCGTCAGAACCCATTAGCATTTTTCATATTATTATGGTTGGATGTGGGGAGGCGTTCTATAACTGATCATATCATTTGATAAAATGGATGAAAAGCAGATGAATAGAGTAAATGATTTCTACACTGCAAAAAGTGCTTTTTTTACTCTGTGTTTTTGCCTTGTTTCCAGTCCAAATATCTAAAAATTCTTAAATCAAGATGCCATAAGGTATATTTGAGGGGGAGAATCAAAATGAAGTGAGTTTTTGCTTAAGGCGAGACACGGCAGGCAAAAACATAGATTTTTCATGCAGTGGTCAGTTTTGAGATTTTGGGCTAGTTTACTCCTTCAATATGTCTTTCAAGCTGCTATAAAGAAAACGTTGAAAATATACATTAAGATGTTTATTTTATTACATTTTGTTTACTTGCGGCTGTAAGTTTCTCCCGAATTTACCAAGAAGTTAGTATTCCAACACGACATGCCGAGCTCTGTCATGACCGGTATCGTTGTAAAGCTCTGAGTCTCCTGCACAACGCTATGTAACCCAAATATGGGCATTTCCTTTCTATCAGTAACCAATCGTGAATGTCCAAAGGGGGATTTAAAGCCAACGCCGATTTCTCATTTAGAGCTATTTAACTCTTTAAATGCCGTTTTCTCAAAATGTGTTTTTTGTCATTCTCCAGTACAAACATCTCAGCTTGTGTAGCACCAAACTCTCCAGTTATACACTTAGCAGTATCCTGAAGATATTTTCAGAGGGATTTGTTAATAAATCATTCCTGGCCTGATTTATGTGACATTTTAATCAAAAAAATATGGCGAAAATCGATTTTTTAAGGCTATGGACAGTATATTTTGAGTTCCTAGGTAATAAAAGCATATATCCTGAAATCCCTCTTGAGTTTTTATTTTCATCTTGTGTGTAAACAAAATGTAAAAAGAATTTTGCACCTGGCTTTATCATATGTTCAGATCTATCTACCGAAAATATATGCAAAATTGTGCATATTTAATGAGATAATGCCTCATTTGCATAATCAAACATACAAATTTCTAAAACTTGTAATACATTTTTTTTATATACTTGTGGAAGTAATCAACTGAGGAAGTTTCATGGTGATATCTATTATTTTAAAATTTTACCCTATTCACCTGTAGTGTCTCGCCTTAAAACAAGCAAAATTATCTGCCGGTGGGGTGAGAAAAATAATCTTAATTTAAATGGAAACAAGATTCTTTTTCTTACCCCATTGGAAGAAAATTTTGCTTGTTTTAAGCAAAAACTCACTTCATTTTCATTTTCTTCCCCAGAAAACAAGACATAATATCTAATGACATTTTACTCATCTAGTAAATGCTTCTTGATTTAAGAATTTTTATATATTTGGACTGGAAACAAGACAAAAATACTAGGGACCTGAATATTAGTGTTTTTTCCATTAATTTATGATATTTTTGTTAAAGTGATATAAGCCATGAACCAAGCCAACCAGAGGTGAATCGCAGCCTTAAGCAGGACTGTGAACTTAAAAGCTGTAGTGAGGGAAAGAACTACAATCCCATGATGCATTGCGAACAGCATAATCAAATGACATAGGAATATAAAACTAATAATTTCACATGTTTTGCACAAGTATTGTGAGAGCGACTCGGTCATTGGGCGGAGCTAAAGAGCTCTTTATCCTTGATTTCCTTGCTGTGACTTTCTGATTGGTGGAATATTCTGTACGGCATCATGGGTAATGTAGTTTTTCTCCACGAATTCATGATTGCTTTAAAAATAAGTTGAAATAATGTGAACAAAAGCATATACCTCTGATTAACACCATTAGAACTCACAGTCGATCTCTCTTTAAAGGTAAAAAAAGTTAAAAATGTGTTTTTTCTCCGTTTTCACGTCTATAAACACCTAAGCAACTTCAGAGCAAGAAGAACACTTGGCAACATGGTGCATTTATTCAGAAAATAAAACAATTAACACACAGCTGTGACCTCATTACATTACTATTACTAGTACTGTTTATTTTATGAATCCTAGCCAGGTACGTGTAATAACAGCTGTGCTTTAGGACGGCTAAACGCTCCTCGTAATGCTTAAAAACACCTTACATGGCTTGTATCCGCGGCTGAAGCCATCACACCTAAGCAAGCTCTTGTTAAAATGCAATCAGGACTTTTGCAATCACATGACTTCGCAAACGAGCTCTGGCAACAGCAGGATCTTCCACAATTAAAGGGACAGTCCACCCGAAGATGAAAATGAAAACCTCGTACAGGTTTGGAACGAGTAAATGATATGAAAATGAATGTTATTTTTGGGTGGACTGTGCAACATATTTTTTTATAATCTAAATATAAATCTAGCTGATACACAGTGCATAAAAAGGTTTGATGATATCAATACATCAATACAGTAGTCAACATTTGAAGTGGATCAAAACCTTTCATCAAAGTTATACATGAATTTTGAACAATACCCGTTCTTGTCTCGGGACAACTTTGATGAACTCTTTTAATCCACTTCAAATGTTGATTTCTGTATAATCTGAATATATAAGCTTTTGCCACCAATAGCTGAGCGAAAACACCCAATCGTGTGTGTGCAGAATTATTAGACACCTTGATTTTCTGATCACATTTTACCAATTCCAAACCACATTAATCTTAATAAATACTATTAATTTTGTATTTAATCATTTATAAGTGGGCATTTAATAATTTTTGACTTTTCAGTCTGAGTTAAATCTCTTTTTTGGCTTATTTTATCTGTAAAAGAAAACTTGCCTAATAATGCACACCTGAATATAAGGCGTTTTTCATTTCCAGCCTTCCTGAACAATTATATATCACTTATAAATGATTAAATACAAAATTAACAGTAGTTATTAAGATTAATGTGGTTTGGAATTGGTAAAATGTGCCTGGAGTTTTTTGTTTTTTTTATTATTCAGACTCCAGATATCATTTTTGATATTTCTTTACTAGTGTGTTCAGGACACTATAGTTCATTTATGTAAGTGAGGAGAGCAAAATAAAGTAAATATGACATATTATACCCAAATATTCTTCATACAGCGACTACCAGTGACATTTATACACATTTGGGACCAAAAATGATTCGGACACTTTGAGCTGATCATGTTTTGCTGAAGTGTGTTTTCTTTAATTGCTAATGCTCTTTTTACACACAGACTGAACACAATGAAGCATTGCTTGGTGATTGGTTGAGCTAAACTGGTATTATCTAATTGTGTAGTTAAATTTAACAGCTGACAGATATTCAACATAGTTCATGTGTGAGACAGTCTAACAGAAGGACGGACAAAACCAGTGAAATATCAAGTTATTATCATATTTTATTACCATATTCTAAACTATAGCGAATAAACTGTGATAATGTGAGAAATGTGTCTGAATAAACTTTGGTTTGACTGTATATATCATGTTTTGTTGTGTTTTAGCAGGAGCACATGTCTTTCAGTCTAATCTTTATAGCTTTAGAAGTAAAGTTGTTGTTAACCCGTTCCAGAGTCTGTGCCAGTGGATCTTGAGCGTGAAGAAGAACTACAGGAAGAACGTGGTTTATCACAACTGGAGGCACGCCTTCAACACGTCGCAGTGCATGTTCGCTGTGCTGAGGTCTGGCCGGGTTCAGGTCAGTGGAGCTGATAAACGCCATAAATCAGGAAACACAGCTTTAACTTTAACTGAGCTTGATGATCTGCAGTGAGATGTGCAGTTGTGGTCATTGCTCTCTTGAAATGTTCGTTTCCTTTTATAGAGAAACCAGTTAAGCCGTGAAACTAGCGGATGGGTTTTTATTGTGCGTTCCACTGTAAACGTCTTCTGTTGGTCGTTAATCATTGGCGTTTACACTCTTGCAGTGATAGGAAATGCCTCCTTTCTTTGAATAGCAAATACCATGAAGAGCTTTATGTTGTCAGCTTCTTACAGTTGTGAATTATTTGGTATTTATGAATTGAGAACTAAACCCTCTGGTGCTCTTCGGTCTTTTTTGACCGGATAATTTTACGTTTTTTTTTTTTTTTTTACTTCATCGGAATGGTTTGAAACTTGGTAAAGGTTTTGGCACTTGCTATGTGAACACACAAACAAAATCATGGACATGATTCTAAAAGGTTAAATGGTCTGTAAACAATAGTCACACTTGTGCTCCTCGCGGTCAAACGTGAGCGCATTGGAAATGAATGAGAGACGAGTTTCCTCTAGTGGAAGCGTTTGGTACTGCAGCCGAACAACATCTCACTGAAAGCTCATTTACCAAAGTTGAGATATCAACCTCAAATGTGGAACACAACTTGTTTAGATTTGTGGCTTTGATTTTCTTGCAGTTTAAAACGTGTTTTTGAAAATATAGATTTCATATAAAAATTGAAAATAGTATTTTTGTGCATTTTTCATAACAATAAACGTAAAATTCTGCAACTTTTTTTAAGTTAACGTTTTTTCACTTCAGCAATAATCTGCCAAGTGTCGTCTTTGAACAGAGATCAAACTTCAGTCTGTCGCTCTAAAGCATTCAAGATTTACCACAGTTTAAGTTGGGAATATAATTTTCAGGTCTATGCTCAAAAAGTGAATAAATGGATTATAAATACAGCGTAAATATAATGTAGTACCATAAAATCCCCTAAAAATACAAAATATGAAATAAAAAACTGAAATATAGTACATTCCTTTCATTGAAATAAATTTTTTTTATTGGGTCATTTTTGACCGCCTTGTTTTGACATGCCAGCTAAATGCTAATTGGATTTAGTTTGCTTGTTCACCGGAAAGTTCTTACAGTTATTTGGATTTATATAAAGTGTGACTGCATTTGTTTTTAGATAACATTGCTGTATTTTACAGTCTTTAAGGCACTGACCAATCTCTGATTTATGGCCAAAACCTCTTTTGGTGTTAAAAACTACAGTCAGGATTTACTGAAGAAATAAGCGCTGAAAGGCGAGGACAGGGTTATTTTTGCGGATGATCTTATTGCATATGCATTTGTAGGAGTTTCCCTTTCAGATGCAGTATTTATGGAGGAGAGTGTTTAAATGAATCACGCAAGGTGATTTACTAAGGTTTGCGCTCGTCAATTTACTGGTGTTTGCGCCATTATTTACCGCCCAAAACCAGAAGCTAATTTGATCTGCTCTTGGGAGATTGTGTTGGTCATTATGGAAATGATCCGCTGCGTCTGTGTTCATTAATGTGTGTGTCGTCAGTAGATCACACTCAGAACTTTACACTCCTATCAGCAGTTTTATGGGACTTCACTCTCATGCTAATTTAGTAAATCTGTGCCTATGTTTAGTGACTTTCAGAGTTGTTGTAATATTGTAATAAAACTGTTTTCGTTGACAGAATAATCTGAGTGATTTGGAGGTTTTAGCTTTAATGATTGCAACATTGAGCCATGATTTGGATCACAGAGGTGTCAACAACTCCTACATCAAGAGGTTTGTGCTTTGGTTTAGTGTGTGAGTGTGTGATATTAGCGAAGTAAAGATGCGACTGATGTATGTTTCACTGTTTCCACAGAAGTGAGCATCCACTGGCCCAGCTTTACTGCCACTCCACCATGGAGCATCACCACTTCGACCAGTGTCTCATGATCCTCAACAGCCCCGTGAGTAGATGATATACGTGTGTGTGTGTGTGTGTGTGCGTGCTTCATTTTCTGCCTGAGCTTTGGGTCAGTACATCTACCTTCGGTTGTTTTGTCGAGTGTATAGTGTAAATGCAGATATCGAATATGGTTCACTTTTAAAAGAAGATGTGAGAAAAAAAATCTGATATAATCAACAAATCAAGACCTGCAGAGCAAATAAGGCCTTAATGTAGTCAGCTTGATTATAGTCACTTTAAATATGATGTTTGACTCGATTAAAACCAGTTCAGTCAATTCAGACACACTGCTGTGAACATGTAAGATCTGCATGAATGCTGTATCAGATGTAGGCAGGCGGAGCTGGGGAGGGGGAGGGGCTCAGAGGAGCTCAAACACTCAACCAGACTATTTAAATGATGAGCAAGCGATCTCATTGGCTGCAGGATCAGCAGAGCCAATCAGCTTGTGCCATGCGGTGATGATGTGATTGCATGTAAAAGTGTTTCATGACTGAACTAGATTTATATTTGCAGCGCATTTTTAAAACACTAACAAACACACTGCTTTCAAAACTGTTAAAAACATATTCACAATAGTATAATGACAAATTTTGTGCATTTCCATGTATAATTTTTTTTTACAATTACCATAATTCAAAGGCTTTATTACCATATTCATACTTTGTACTGACATACTGATTTATGTGAAAAATCAAGCATCAACTATAAAAGTTCATTATTTATGTAATGTTCCCTGTGGTTAGCATGTTTAGGTCAGTGTGTTGTGTGACTATGCAGTGTATGCATGCTGAGTTAGTAGTGAGAATTGTTTCCAGTGTCAGACAAGATTATGTTGTGTTTCTGTGGTTTAAGTGAGTTTAGAAGGCAACTATAATGCAGACTTTATGAAGACTTTTGAAAAAGTGACTTAATGACCAAAAACTGTAAAAAAGTCGTCATGCAACTGTGCATTTCCACATATAATGCAGTGCACTAACCGAGAACTGGACTGGCCAGAATTACTAACTATATTAAATGCAGACATATTTTAAATAAAACTACAGTACTTGTCACAGTGTTTACAGACAGATTAAATTATGATTTTGGTATCAGTAAAACAGGCATCCACAATTTTTTTATAATCTAAGAGAAATGCTCCAGCGACCCTTAACCTTCCATAACACACAACAACAGAAGAGATTGACTTTAAAGCATGTTTGCAAACGCCCTGAGTTATTATGAAGTGTAGCGTGTTGTAAACGTGTAAACAGTTAACGTGTTAATCGTTTGTGTGCGATGACCTTTGACTCTTCTGCTGATAAGAGGAACCCGAGGAACTTGCTCATACTTAGATCCTAAGTATTAAACTTTGGCACACAACAAGCCCGCACCTTTTACTTCAGATAAGAATGATCCCTCAAAGTTGTGTGGCTTTTGATGGGACGTGTGCTATTACTTACACACCGTCAGATGATAAAACGTGTGAAATTATGTAACCCTCATCCTTCCCTCGCACTTTGTAACACATATGTAACACATTTGTATCCCTCGTGGGTCAAAATGACCCGAAGCCCTAAAATTATACTTGATTTTTATTTTTTTATTTTTTTCCAGAAAGCTTATTCTATTTCATTTTGAGATAAACTTTCTATTTTTGAATGCAATTTTTAGAGATTTTTGGTTATTTTATATTTTATTTACCTGTATTTGATCAATAAATAATAAATAAATAAAAAGTCATTTAAGCACATTCCTGACATTCTTTCAACTTTTATCCAAAATAACTCACAATTTCATGCGTAAACCTTTTAATTCAGCTCAAAATATCTTTCATTGGGTGTCTTTGCCGACCTCTTGTGGAAACAAAATAATATAACATGATATTTCATAACTCTTGATGTCCTTATAGCTCTATATGGAGCAAATGAGCTGTTCCTCTGGGTCCTAAAGTCAGTTTTCTTTAGTGTGCATTCAGATACACATGTAGACATAAAAAAAAGAATTAAAAAAAGTAAAGTTTTAGCACTTTTAGTTATAAACATTTAGTATTTTTAGGTTTTTCTGTGAACTGAAGCATTCCTCGCATTCCATTCATTCCTAAAGGGGTCAAATTGACCCGCGATTAAAGGATTTGTTACTTTTTTAAATTTCAACCACAAAACTCCTCAAATCCTTTAAAAAGAAAATTATGTGTATTCATGGTTCAAGTGCGACAAAAGTCTTGATGAACACTCAATTTTTTTACATTTTTCAAAAGTCTTTTCCGAGCCCAAGCATATCGTAGGGACTTCTGACTCGGGCCAATAAAGCCATCCAGGTTCTTTGGGAAAACTAAAAATTGTTGTTGTCTGGCATCACTGTGAAAATCCCCTTTTGGAACCTTTTTAACTCTTTCCCCGCCATTGACAGACTTTTCCGGCAATCCATGTTTTCATTGTTATACGATAGGGGGCGCTGCTACACATCTTCAAAAATATCAAGAATGCTGGCGGTGGCTGGCAACTTAAAAAAAAATGTTGGCAGGGAAAGAGTTAAAAGTGCATTTTGTGTGATACATTAAATAAGCGTACATAGACAGCGTATACACATTCATAATCTAGTTATTTAAGTTTAATTATAACACAAGTATGTTGTATATTTAACCACATTCATCAAGGCTATTTTATAATTCAGAAATGCGCGCACAGAAAGCCGCTTCAGACAACGCGACAGTAGCATGTCGACTATTTTTGACAAAGCTACAGTGAGTTGTTCAAAATCTTTCTCTTTAGTAAACTCTGTGTACACAAACACTGTTCTCAGTGCTGGAGTTCATGTGTAGAGCCGCTGGTGAGACTTCCAGCACAGTTTCATGTTGAGTCGAGCCTTCTTAGTGTTCATATATCATAGAAGTATCCCGAGCACTCCCATTCACAAGGCAATTTAACCGAAAACGGAAATACGGCCAAACTTAAAAGTGGCGTTTCCATCCTAATTATGCTTTTAAACGAAAGTTTGCCTCGGGTGGATTCACAAAAAGACCCTAGGTTGCAATTTGGCGAGAGTTACCCTTTAATATGGGATTCATTTCTTTCATCTTGCAAAAATAACAATATATTTAATACTAATCTGCTCTCTCTCTCTCTCTCTCTCTCTCTCTCTCTCTCTCTCTCTCTCTCTCTCTCTCTCTCTCTCTCTCTCTCTCTCTCTCTCTCTCTCTCTCTCTCTCAGGGTAATCAGATTCTGAGTGGTCTCTCTCTGGACGAGTACAAGGCCACACTGAAGATGATTGAGAAAGCTATTTTAGCCACTGATCTCGCTCTCTACATGAAGTAGGTACTAGATGTCACACACACACACACACACACACACAGCTGTTTTCACAAACCGACAAAAGGGATTTATTAATTGGCTTGTATTTTAGCACACTGCTGTTGATTTATACAGTGCTGGCCACAATTATTACAACACCTGACATCTGAAAATATGGACCTTTTTGCCTCCAAAACAGGATATAATTTCATAATGTTCATGACAAATGCAGATGTTGCTCTGAGCACAACAAGTATCAGATGAAGCGAGTCATTCTGTTTCTGTCCACTTTTAAAGGGTAACTAAACCCCTGGTCAGAGCCTGACTCCACCCACTGGCAATATTTGAAAAATGCTGGAAAAGTAGGCAGAGCCCAGTGGAGAGGGGGCGTGCATCTGAGACGTGTCTCTCTGCAGGCAAGGGCGTGGTTGGCTGGTTCCCTCTGACATCAGAGTGTACCACATCTTCCAATAGGAAAATTCAACTGCAGTAGCCACTGTTCAACCTGAAGAGGGCAGCACTCAGACGTTTTTACACCATATTTAGTAAAATTAAAATACTTTAAACACAAATGTCAAAAAAATTACTTGAATCAATGAACAGCACTAATAAAGCCCCATTCTTACAGATCATTCACTAAAAAAAGTTGGTTTAGGGTTTAGTTACCCTTTAACTTTAATGCTATATTTTCTAAATCATAATCATTTTTTAACGAACAAGTATTCATTATTTCAACGAGCTCATTATTTCTGCATTAAATTACTACACTGTGTAAATGTATACATTTTTAGCTAACTGTGATTTTGTATTATGTACGTTTATGAAATACATACCTTAGATGGTTTTCTCTGATATCAGATCACTGTAAATGGTAATGTGGACTCATGCATTTTCTGTAAAGATGCTTTGAAATTATGTGAATTGTGAAAAGCGCTTTACAAAATAAACGTGAATTTAATTTAATATTTGTGATATCCATCTTTTGCAGCAATGACATTTTATGACATTTGTTTTATCTCATGCTTTCTGCAACTGAAGCCAAAGACTTTCCTTTAAATGTACGACAGATCCGTCCAGTTTATTTTAAAATGTTCAGTAGTTCCGGCAATAGTTAGAAGAATGTTTCGGGTCATTGTCCTCTTTGAAAACAACAACTGAAACATCTTAAATATGTTATGATCTAATCATTTTGGCCTCCACTGTACACGTTTGTTGCTCGTTCATAATGCAAGTCTTCGTGTCTTTGCAGAAAGAGAACAGAATTCTTCGAGCTGGCGAAGAACAGTCAGTTCGTCTGGGAGGACGAGACTCACCGAGATCTGCTGAGGTGAGCGCCGGCGCTCGGGGAACAGCGTAATGCGTTTATGCGCGGGCCGTTTGTTTATATTTCTTGGTTATGATGTTATGATCTTCTGCAGGTCGATGCTGATGACAGCTTGTGATATCTCTGCTATTACTAAACCCTGGCCAGTGCAGAAGAAGGTAAACATGCTATAAAAAGCCAGACGCACTCATCGAAAATCAGTGGAGGAAAAAAAAGACTTAAAGTCCCCCTGTAGTCGATCATTTTATCCCTTAAAACTCATCTTTGATCCGCAAAATTATATATTTAAATGTTTTTTTCTTGAAAAATGCCTTAAAATATCTTGAATGTAACTCGACACCCTTGCCTCATTTAATATGCGCGGTTCTGTGAATATGCAAATGAGCCCCGCCTCCACTCGCTCAGCTCAGAGATCCACTGGTTGACGATCACACGTTGATCTGATTGGTTACAAGGTAGTTTGTGTCGTCAGAAACACCAGCGATTTCAAAGCGTGTTTTTGAGACTGTCTTTGGTTCACTGCAGTTTGAAGGAGGAAATACTCAGCAATGGAGTCGACTTATGAATTTACACATGCTTTGTCTTAAAGCATATTAAAAACACCACATAGACACATAAACAACATTAAACGCTGGATTTTCACCACAGGGGGACTTTAAGATTGTTTTAGAAATGTCCTCCTCTCGTTCTCTTCAGTAATAAACAGGTTCAGCTTCTCAACATAATTTAAATAACATAATTTAGACCTTTAACACTCTCATAAAACAACCAAGAATACATTATAATCAAGAATTATGCAAACTCATGACCTTTAGACAGACTTATTATTTACTGTACATTCATGAGGCTCTTAAAATGAGACAGTAATAACAAATGCTGTAACAAATGACTCATGCTATTTCTGCACTATGCAGTTTTCATGCTTTATATAGATTTTTCATAGATGATAACACCAATTATGTATCATTGCATTGCATTGATTCACACACTGTTGTTAAATCATAGTGGACCATAAACACACATTGTTCAGTGTTGTATTCAAAAGTTGGTCAAAAGTTTTGGATCTGTTCGATTTTTTATGTTATTAAAATAAGTTCTGGGGGGGGGGTAAATCAAATAAATCAATACTTTTATTCATCAAGGATTAATTAAATTGATCAAAAGTGACAGTAAAGACATTTATAATGTTACAAAAGATTCTATTTCAAATAAATGATGAACTATCTATTCATCAAAGGAACCGAATGTTTTCAACATTGATAATAATAATGAATGTTTTTTGAGCATTAAATTCGCATATTAGGATCATTTCTGAAGGATCATGTGACTCTGAAGACTATCTAATAAAACACTTCGCAAAGGCCACTAATAAGCAAACCCGTAACGGCAGAAAAGCCTATATTACTATAGATTATTATAAACTATAAACAGACATGAAGCTGATGTTTAATTGTCAGGGTTGATCAGCGTTTGATGTTTATGATGAAAATAGCCGTGCAGATTCAATAATTAGCATGTGTTTGTGTCCCACAGATAGCAGAACTGGTCGCCACTGAGTTCTTTGAACAAGGAGATAAAGAGCGGAGAGAGCTAAACATCGAGCCTATTGTAAGCGCTTTACTTTATAGAAAGGTTTAGTCGTTTAGAACCAGGTTAAAATGACAATAACCATGTGACTCTATTCTTTCCCAGGATCTGATGAACAGGGAGAAGCAGGATAAAATTCCCAGCATGCAAGTGTCTTTCATTGATGCCATTTGTACGCAGTTATATGAGGTAAATCGCACAAACTGTTCTCTTGTCATTCGACCAAAGCTGCTAGTTTAGAGCTGGAGTAACTGTTAAACACACTACAAATGCTAAATCATGCTAGCAACATGCTAAAAAATGTTAGCAACATGTTAAATCGTGTTAGGAACATGTTAGCTACATGATAAACCATGTTAGCAACATTAACATGATATCAACATTCTACACATGTTAACATTGTAGAAAATCATGCTAGCAACATTTTAAAACATGGTAACAATGTGCTAATTCATGATAGAAAAATAATAGCAATCTGTTAGCAAATATGCTAAAACATGTTTGCAGATTGTTGAATCATGCTAGAAACATGCCAGCAACATGCTAACAATGTACTAAATCATGCTAGAAACATGCCAGCAACATGCTAACAATGTGCTAAATCATGCTTTCAACATGTTAAAATGTGTTTGTTATGTGCTAATTCATGCTAGAATCATGTTAGCACTGTTAAATCATGGCAGAAGCATGTTAAAAATGTTAGCAAAGTACTAAGGTGTGTTAGCTGCATGCTAATAATTTGTTAAATCATGTTATCAACATGCTACTCATGTTAACATTGTACAAAATCATGCTAGCAACATTTTAAAACATGGTAACAATGTGCTAATTCATGATAGAAAAATAATAGCAATCTGTTAGCAAACATGCTAAAAATTGTTAGCAGATTGTTGAATCATGCTAGAAACATGCCAGCAACACGCTAACAATGTGCTACATCATGCTAACAATGCGCTAATTCATGTTAGAAACATGCTAACAATATGCTAAATCATGCTTTCAATATGTTAAAATGTGTTTGTTATGTGCTAATTCATGCTAGAATCATGTTAGCACTGTTAAATCATGGTAGAAGCATGTTAAAAATGTTAGCAAAGTACTAAGTTGTGTTAGCTGCATGCTAATAATCTGTTATCAAAATGCTAAAACAGGTTGACAAATGTGCAAATTCACGTTATAACATGCTAATCATGCTAGAAATATGTTAACAATGTGCTAAATCATGCTAGGTAGCAACATCTGTCTATCTATCTAACTATCTATCTATCCCAAACTGGGCTTCAAACTGAAAGCCTTCAAACCTTAAGCTTTTTAAACTACTTCAAACTCTCTGGTCAGGCTTTCTCAAGCCAACACTGAAGTCTGTCTCATTAACGGTCTTCTTCTTCTGCTGTCCTGTGCTCGTGTGCGCAGGCGCTGACGGGTCTCTCGGAGGACTGCTCCCCCCTGCTGGAGGGATGTAGGAAGAACAGGCAGAATTGGAAGATTCTCGCTGAACAAGGAGAAGAAGGAGCTTTGCTGAAAGAAGGACTTTAGATTTTCTGTCGGCATACACCCTTCCTCTGACTATTCGCATCATTCCCTGGCCCTTTCCCAGAGACTGAAGGATTGCAAGACCCTGGTTTGTTGACTTTCACAAAGCACACTCGAGTAGGCTTGGGTGAAAGATGTATCAAAATAAAGTCACTTCTTGAATCGAGACTGCTGTGCTTTAACGTTACCTGTGCAGGTAATCCAGCGGATGAAGAGACATGCTTTAAAACTGTGACTAAAACATCTTGACTCATTAAAGGAATGTTCCAGGTTCAATGCAAGTATTTGTGAAATGCTGTTCCCACAGAAAATCATTTCATCACAAAAATCGTAGACTGTAAAAAATATGTTCGTAGTTTTCGTGATGTTTCTGAAGAGCATTTTTGAAGCCCAAAGTGGGCGGAGCCAGTCGTCGCCATCTTGTTAGCGCGTCACTCGTGGATAAATGTGCAGCGAGGCGGATTAGCTGAGGTGACGTGATGCTAACAGACAGCAGACAAACGGCTAGCAGTGACATCAGCGGCAATCCACCTGTCACTCAAGTGGCCACGCCTTTAATTATGCAGAACTTTAAGGCTTAATATAATTTAAACGGATGAGTTATAAAGGAATTCACCCCCCTCACAGTCGTCATGAAGGACAAAATTAGATATATAGACCAAAATCACTTTTTGTACCAGGCTGTAAGCATGTTTTTTCTGCTGTAAAGTTGGGCATTTTAACATGAGGGTTTATGGGTTTGACTCTCTTCTGCAGCCGGCCTCTAGTGGCCAGTCGATGAACTGCAGTCTAATCACTTCAGTGTTGGATTCAAGACAGAACAAACAAAATTAAATAGTTCACTACCGGTCAAGTGACAGTAAAGAATAATCCTGGGGGGGAATTATATATAGCAGCAAATACTGTTTTCAACACTGATAATAAAAATAACCATTATTAATAATTGAGCACTTACAGTTGAACTCTAAAGGTCCTTGTACACTGAGTCCGAAAGTTTCGTATGTGTTTTTTCGTATTCGTCATTCGGTGGCTCTGAATTGTCAAAACACCATTTAAAATACTTGCTACGGATGCGAAAAACGCAGAAAATCGAACCCGATACGAATTGTTTTTATGACGGATGAAAGTTTCGGAGGCAGTGTGTAAAGCGTGATTGAGAAAACATGAGGTCGTATTTATTCTTTAACGTGCGAAAATTTCGAATTGCACGAATTTTGCAAGGATCTCAATGGGCAAGACATTCCAAAGGCAGAAAAGTCGTATTTTTCTACTGTCACGAACATGTAACCAATCCCGTTAGCATGTTTTGTAGCGTTGAGCAATGCAGCCAATCACAGGCATGTCTGTTGATTTCTTGAACGCAATGGCCAATCAGAGGCCTTCATGAACATTGTGTCTGTCACGTGACAAATAAACGAAAGATTCGGAAGATAAAGTAAATATTTATCTTTGGCTGTATTATAATGATTTCTTAGTGGATGTGTTCGGGGAATTTGGCTGTTAAAAGTATAACATTTCAATGAACTATGAACAAAATCTTTATTCGAGTCATTTGTGGCTTTAAATGAGTCGAATAAAGATTCGTTCTTTTTGATGAACGAGATCGAAACGAGAAATGAACCGAACTTTTCTTAACACTCGCTATTCCTCTCATTATAACAAACAACGTGTAGAAACGGTGTAAATAAGAGATTCATTGATTAAAACGGATGAGCTAAGACAAGAAACAGCTTTTTAGTGATCATCTTTGCGTGCTTTCTAGGCTATAATCCATTCAGAAGTTAAATACATTTACTCACAGATTAATTCTGGAAACTACGATGACTGACAGTGATAATAACCATTAATCCAGAGCCCGTCTACGGAGAGCCTGGCCACTCCCTATTAAGTCCTATTGTACCCGAATTTTGGTTGTAGTTCCACCAGAGCTCCACTGGGGGCGATCGCCCATGAGTGCAGAATGAATGGGAGTCTATGGGGCTAGACGGCTAAATTCGTCTCTTTCACCCGATTGCTGTTGAGAAATCTCAGATTTGATTGTAGGTTTTGCAAGTTCAAAATGGGTTATAGGTCGAAAGTTGAATGAACGAGTACTTATGTCCTTTCGATTTCTTACAGGTTGAGTTGTTGTTGCCCATAACATGCTAGCATTCTGCTAATGAACGCTGATTGGTCAGTGAAGGACTGATTACGACCAGAGATACCGCTTGATGGCATCGTGGCATCCGAAGCGGGACCAGGAACAAACAAAACAAAAACTCTTCTAGCACGCGTTTACCTGTGTCGGCTGTGTTGTGGTATAGCCATAGATATCATATAAAGGCTAGATGTTTTAAGGCGGAGTCACTTCCGGCATCACCGGCGGCCATCTTACCACAGGGCTCTGTGAATTAAGGTGAGTGAGCAGCACGCACACAAATCCTCTTATCTCGCTGAAATCTGGACGGATTTACAAACGGTTTGGTTTCTTACAAACGTTATTAACGTGGATATAATTCTGAATGCTTAAACATTTTGAACATAATTATTCATATGTATGCAGTATAATAGCTACATCTCTGACGTTTATAACAAACCAAACCGTTTGAAAATCAGTAGAAAATTGAGCAAGTTATGGTTATTTAAAAGTACATGCACCATGTTATGAGTGAGCGAGCACCCTGTGGTAAGATGGCCGCCGTGTGCGGATGTCGAGCTCCATTGGCCAGCAGTGCGGACGAGACATCTAGCCTTTATATGATATCTATGGGTATAGCGCCATAGACCTCCATTCATTCTGCACTCGTCCTGTGAGCGCCCTCATGTGGAGCCAGAGTGGAACTGCACTCGTCCTGTGAGCGCCCTCATGTGGAGCCAGAGTGGAACTGCAGCCAGTTCAGAAGCCGGAAGTTTACTGAGAGTGGAACTTCTCCCCTTATTAGACATTCTCTGCATTAACCCAAGATTGAGTAGCGTTCACTACTTGAGTTAACTGTGAACGTTTCATGTTTTTAAAATCAAAATCATTTCTCGTGGTAATCGACAGCATATCGACTTGCATTGAGTCCAGAACATTCCTCACGTTCTCTTGTAGTCTGTATGTTTTTGTTCAGCTCACTCACTGAATTACTGATATACGCACATACTAAATCTTAGTTTGCTACATTGCACTGTTAGCATAAGCTGATATTTAAACGAACACATTGAATACAGTCGTTTTTCACTGTTTAAACACTTTCACGTCACTTTGTAAAATACCTTTATATCATGTTGTAGATTTTTTTTTTTGTTCACTTGCATTGCATAACTGTGATATGTGAAATTTTATCATCTGTTACACAAATGTGTGTTAAATCCTTTGACAATCACAACAAATACTTGTATCGGGATGGAAATAAGATGTGTGTAGAAATGTAAAGTTCAAAAAGAAACCTGTTCCACACCTGACTTGTTGATGGATCTAGTATTTTATTTTATTATTTATTTTACAACATTTGACCAATGATACACAATCATTAAGAAGGCACCTAATTAACTCTTTCCCTGCCAGAATTTTTGATCATTTTCACAAAATTTTTATGGCCCCAGAATATTGTTGTATGAATATGTAAACATTAAATGTATCAAAAGAAAGAACAGTCAGTTAACCCTTCCTGGGTCGACATTTCTTTCGGTAACGTTTTGATTTTTATACTGTTCAATGTTTGATGATCGTATGGAAGCTTGTTTCCGCCACAGAGTGAAAAATAAAAAAGGTAATTGCGACTTTTTAATCTCACAATTCTGACTTTTTTATCTCAGAATTATGTGATATAAAGTCGCAATTGTGTGTTATAAAGTCAGAATTATGAGATATAAACTCGCAATTGTGAGAAATATACTTGAAATTCTTTTTTTCTCAGAATTGCATGTTTATATCTCGCAATTCTGACTTTATAATACGCAATTGGGAGATAAAAAGTCAGAATTGCGTGAAATAAACTCGCAATTGTGAGATATAAAGTCAGAATTGTGAGATATATACTATTCTGAGGTAAAAAACAAAGTTTTTTTTTTTCTTAGAATTGGACTTTATATCTCACAATTCTGAGAAAAGATGTCAGAATTGCGAGATATAAACTCGCAATTATGTGTTATTAAGTCAGAATTGCGTGATATAAAGTTGCAATTGCGAGAAAAAAAGTCAGAATTCTGACTTTATAAGACGCAATTGTGACTTTATATCTCGCAATTGCGACTTTATTTCACGCAATCACGCAATAAAGTCAGAATTGCGAGATGTAAACTCGCAATTGTGAGATAAAAAGTCGCAATTATCTTTTAAAATGTTTTATTCTGTGGCGGAAACAAGCTTCCATATGATCGTGTTATTGTACATGTGCGTCAGCAATGCTTCTATCGCATGTTTCTGCGTCTTCATTTGTGTTTTTGATGCTGAGATTCTGTCAGATGCGTAACAGCGCCCTCTAATGGATAACAGTTAAAACGCAGATTGCCGCGAAAGCTCGTCAGTGGCGGGGAAAGAGTTAAAAAGCACTTTCAGCTCATCAGTAACGTAAAATGAAAATTGTTTTGTCTAATTTAACGGTATTTTATAGTTGATCAGTTGACAGATTGAATGGAGAATGCGTACATGGATGCTGTAGCTGGTCACCATTTTTTTTGTTTTGTTTTGCAGTTCACTTAAAGCTACAATATGTACCAATTTTTGTAATAAAATATCCAAAAATCACTTCCACAGTGTGATATATTTCCTGCAGTTGTGTACTTACAATATCCCAAAAGTTCCCAAAGATTTTTAATTTCAGAGAAATTCCCATTTTAAATAATGGCTCGTCCCTGTTCTTGTCGCCTGTCAATGACGTAATATCCGCGTTATCCCTGGTTTCCGCCCATACTGCCATAGTAACCATGGCGACAGACGTGGACAACTGCGTTACGTCTAGCGGCGCGCTCACGCTGTTGTTGTTTCATTCAGACATTATGGACCATGGCAAGCAGACTTTGGGACAAAAGGAGAACTAAAACGAGGATCAATATCAGCGTGGCGTTTTCGAGATGCCGAGAGCTAATCAATGTTATATAGCTCAACTGTTAGAATATGATCAGTATGTTATTCTAATGTTGATCTCGCTCACTGCTAGTCTCATGCAGACAAACTAACACATAGAACATTATTACTTTCAACACACTCAAATGCAGTTTAGTGTGATAGTGTCTAATAAACTGCCCTGTGTGAGTATGTTTCAGCATTAGCGGGTAAGTTAGTTCGGTAGAATTAAATGTCCTCATTCCTTTATATCCGCGGGGCTCTTGTGTGGCGCTGAGATCTGTCTCTCATTAGCCCTCGCGCCAGCTGCTTCATTCCACAGTCATGTTAAAAACATCAATCTTCACTCATCCATAAACATTATTAGATCCTTTGGCATGATGGCAAGTTCCATAATTCCGCTTATGCATCATCAACATATGCCTTTGTTATTGTAAGGTTAGCGACCGCTAGCGGCGGGAAAAGTTACATATTGTACCTTTAATGGTGCTGTAATATTTTTGGTTGTACTAAAGCATAAAAATACCATGTGTGCAGATATTTAGGAAACATGCAACGTTCACATGAAGTGTGTTTCCCGAAAGCATCGTTAGCCAACTATGGTCGCAAGTTCTGTTGTTATCAGCAGTTCAACGAGTCGGTGTTTCCCGAAACCATCGTTCCAACGAACATTCGCGAACAGCATCGCAGAGTTGTGTGTTTGGAGCGACAGATCTCGACCTGTGGTTAGAAGCAGAGTTTCTCATTTTTAAAGTCCTTATCTTGAGCAAAATAAGCAAGCTGACATTCAGTACAACCTGTATTTTTAATTCAGAATACATATAAATATCACTTACGTCTTTTAGTTTGACAAGAGATTTAAAGCGTCGTTTATTGAAGAGTGCGCATGTATGAACGAGCCGATGATTGAATCTGGAAATAAAGCAAAATAACTGAGAAAATGTGAGAAATATTCCTCAGATGCATGTGCATAATTTATAGCAAAACATCTAGCATTAACTCGATCTCAAACAGTTTAATTAAAAGTAGTTATTTTGTAATTTGCAACAATACGGTTTCGGAAAACAGTCGTGATAGCTAGTTGATTTCTTCAACGATACAGTTTTCTGAAGCAGCGAGTTACAGCGTTGCACGGGAAAGACACCTGTGTCGGAGTGTGTGTTTGACTCACTGCAGTTCCCCCAATCAGCGTATTACAGCTGGGTCAGAGGTCGCAGACTCGAGTTTTCTTGAGATGAAATGCGAGGCTCTTCTCACAGTAATGAAGCATTAAAACACTTCTGTCCACAGAAGCACAGGCTCAAAGCAGGACCTGCTTCAGATCAAACACGTTCAGCCTTTATCCTGCTCCACATCTTCATAATCGAGTCCTTTCTGTCTCTGTTCAGTGTAATTAATGCGACACTGCTTTAGCAAACTAAAAACCTATAACCTCAAGCTAGAGACACGAAGCACGAGTAAACTCAGTCCTCACAGATCTTGCACGTACATTTCATGTGATGTTTTTTAACGTTCATTGTTGATTCTCTATACAGTAATGCAAATGAGCTTTTTGGGATAGTTTAAACCATCATCATAAAGTGAGAACTAGTATTACAATCACGTATAAATACATTAATAATACAGTAGTTAAAAAATGACAATTAAATCAAAAACTTTTGAATTTGGCATCAAATATATTCTTGAAAGGCTTTGTGCAAATCTCCTGAAATGTAAACTTAGATTTGTGTCGCCATCTGGAGGAAACTGCGAGCAATCAAAGAAACGCATAAATCAACACTACAATCTTGGAAACAAGATATTTATTTTCTGTATTAGGAAATACAATCTTTAAAACAACAACAAATAAGAAATAAGCTTTAGATATATACACAGGACTGAAACGTTGTAACAGAAGACAGAAGGAGAGCTGGCGCGATCACATGGAGTCCGTCCTCTTGTAGGCCACCATACTGTTGACCTTGTGAATGGAGGTGGTGAAGGAACGCAAGCGCACCTCCTCTGATTGGTCGATGAGCTGAGGCCCAGACTCCTCCCACTGCTCCGGCACCTGCAGGTCTTTATCCGTGTAGATCAGCAGGTCGAACGCGCCTGTTGAAGAGACAAAAACGAAAGTGTTAGTCAGATCATAATATAGTGTCCCAAAAAAAAAAGTTAGTCAGATCATAATATAAAGTGCGTCCAAAAAAATAAAAATAAAAAGGCGTTAGTCAGATCATAATATAAAGTGCATCAAAAAAAAAAAAAAAAATTGTTAGTCAGATCATAATATAAAGTGCATCCCAAAAAACAAAACCAAAAAAAAAAAGTGTTAGTCAGATCATAATATAAAAATGTCCCCCCCCCCCAAAAAAAAAAATTGTTAGTCAGATCATAATATAAAGTGCGTCCAAAAAAATAAAATAAAAAACTTGTTAGTCAGATTATAATATAAAGTGCGTCCAAAACTTTTTAACTTCAATGCACTATAACGATTAAATCAATCATTTGATACACTAATTAGATCTATAATGACACGGATGAACTTAAACCCACACGTACCCCCAAACCTGTCCTGAACTAATAGGACATATAATATAATATAATATAATATCAGGTAACTACGCGAGTTAAGATTATGTTCAAGGCTAAATATTACCCAGTTATTGTAAAATAAAGTGCTACTGTTTTGCAATACATCAACACAATGAGTAAACTGCACTTAATTTAACACAACTTGGTCCTACAGTTTCAGTGCAGCTTCAAAGTCTCGACACGATCCAGCCGAGGAATAAGAGTCTGATCTAGACAAACCAGCGGACATTTATAACAGAATAAACATTTATATACTTTTAACCACTAATGCTGGTCTTGCACTAGCTGTGATGCGCCACACGTTACGTAATCAGGGTGAAAGGTCAAGTGTGTTCCGGTTCAGGAATGTAGAGTAAGGCAAAAAACTCCAACTAATCTCCTCCAACTTCAAAATTGTCCGACATCATCGTTTTATCTTATTTTTTTATTTTGTAAATGGCGTTTGACTCAGTCTTTGCACATTCGCTTGTAAACACTGGGTCGGTTCTTTCCCCTACATTACGCGTGACCTTTCACCCTGATTACGTAACGTGTGTCGCATCACAGCTAGTGCAAGACCAGCATTAGTGGTTAAAAGTATATAAATGTTTATTCTGTTATAAATATCCGCTGGTTTGTCTAGATAAGACTCTTATTCCTCGGCTGGATCGTGTCGAGACTTTGAAGCTGCACTGAAACTTCGACCCGTTGGACCCCATTGAAGACACACTATATGGAGAAAATCCTGGAGTGTTTTCCTCAAAAACCTTCATTTCTTTTCCACTGAAGAAAGAAAAACATGAACATCTTGGATGACGTTGGGGAGAATAAATTATCAGGAGATTTTAATTCTGGAGTGAACGACTCCTTTAAGGATGTCTCAGACTTGTCTCGTTATGGTTGTCGTTGGTGTGAATGTTCCTCAATCTCAGATGAACTGATGAACTGATGAACTCACAGGCAGTCTCCAGCAGCGGCAGGAAGGTGACGGTGGCGGTGACCTGTCGGATCACCGAGCGGATCTCCTCCTGGATGGCTTTTATGGACTTCTCCCTGGGAGCACTGGAACATACAATTATGAACATTCATATTCATATCACTATTGGTCACGCAAGAGAACATTAAAATTAAATCACAGTGAACTTCATGGCTAGGGTTGGGAATCGGATACTTGTTATAAAATTAAATTTTCGATTCCTCTTAATTCCTTTGTGAGCATTTCAATATGACTTCAAACCATTCAAGTGTGTGAGACTCCTGCGCTGGTTTCAGAGCTGCACACACACACACACACACACACACACGTAACAGTATAGTGGATCCGTGCAGCTCTTAAAGTGACAGCAGCCTGATATCCTTAATATAATTAATATTCTTGCTAATAATTAATATCGTCTCTATAATAACACTAATCAAACAACAAAAGACAGAAAATTCACTCGTTTTTGACTGAATGACTTATATTTACAAATAACAAAAATAACTTTGTAATGTACATTTTATTTATAAAGTACAGTGTTATTTTACATTCGATTAGAGTTGCTGTACATGAATACTGAAAATCTTAAAACACTTTCAATCGTATCTTTGTTCAGTTGTGTCTATTTGTAGTGATTGCTGATTTTTTATTTGTTCTTTTTTTAATTACTGAGTGTTTATTGTCTTTAATAATGCTTGAAGTGTATATTAGTTCTGCTAGTTGTTCTTCTGTGGTTTTTTACACCACAGGTAGGGCTGGGCGATAAAACGATAACGATAATTATCGCGATATAATTTTTCTCGATAAAACGATATCAAGAGGTCGATAAATGTTCGATAATGTTTATGCGCCAAAAGCGGAACGAAACTCAGTTGAACCGCGCGCCACACGGACCATTTATCCGCTCGGCTCAAAGTCCAAACGGCAGCGCGAGCGCGAGCTCACTAAAGTTAGAGCAGATACATTTACTCTGATCGGTCTCGGTCACGAAATCCAGTGAGAAGCGCTTGAATTCAGCGAGGAACACAAATGTCTCAGTGATTTAAACCAGCTTAAAGGCAGATGAAACAGCGCTGACAAACAGGTGAAACACTGTGCGCAACGATACAGTCTGAAGGCTGAAATTCCCATCATTTACCACGGATTTACTGTTAGCTTAGTAATATTAACTGCACCATGAAATGTGGGATATACTGTACATATGGAATTGCTATTATATTATTAATGTAGACAATGTATTAAAGGACTAATGGAATATAATTACAGTATTTAATAATGTATTTAGACTACTGTTTTTCATACAAATACCATAGAAACCATAAAGTTATATTTTGCCATGATAGTGAGGTGCTGTAGGGCAGGCTATGCCTGGTTTTATCTGTGGTTATCATGATCTAAATGCATGATACTGGATGTCCAATGGTTAAGTTTAATAAAACTGTCAGAATATTACATTTTACCAAAAAAAATAAATAAATAAATTAGCACATGCAGAAACTAAGAAATTGTCCAATAAAGATATTTATTTTGTTAAGGAAAAATGACAAATGTTTGAATGTTCTACCTCAGATTTGTGGAAAGTTCACCTGTTTGTGTTTGTCCTGATATGTTCTGACAATAACGAGTAGTTTAAAACCACAGTTAACGCTCTGGTTTCTACAACTTTCACTTAGGAGCAAAAATCTGCCTTTAAACTTTAAAGAAATAAAGATTTGACTTTTATCGTGATAATTATCGATATCGACTGATATAAAAAAAATTATCGTGATATTTTTTTTTGGCCATATCGCCCAGCCCTAACCACAGGCAAACGTTCTTTAGCCTGATGATTTCTGTTCATGATATTCAGATACAATTAAATGTTTTGCAATAATGATATCGAAGTTTCTTTTTTTATAATTGGAATTGAAATTAGGAATCGCTAAGCAGAATCTATACAGGACACCTAGGCTGAGTATCGTTAGAATTTTAACGATTCCGATTCCTATTCTTGGCTGTGATTGAATCTGAAGATGATAACGAATCATTATTCTGATATGAGAGATTACAACACGTACCCGCTCTCCTTCGCCGCCTTGTCGCACTCGATGTCGAACTGCCATCGCTCCAGAACCTCGTTGGTCTCCAGACACGTGATCACGACCACCAGCTTCTGAACGGTGCAGTCGAACAGCCATTCTGCAGAGAGACGGACCATCACTGAGCAAACACACACACACACTCAAACTAAACGCAGAAGCGTTCACAGTGAACTTCGGCTGACTGACAGAAACGGGCTCTTCTTAAAGGGGTGGTGTAATGCCCTTTTCACAAGATGTAAAATAAGTCTCTGATGTCCCCAGAGTGTGTGTGTGTGTGTGTGTGTGTGTGTGTGTGTGTAGGTCTAGCTCAAAATACCCCACAGATATTTTTATAGCATGTTAAAATTGTCACTTTTTGAGGGTGAGCAAAAACACACCGTTTGTGTGTGTTCCTTTAAATGCAAATGAGCTGCTGCTCCCGGCACAGGGGGCGGAGCTATAAGAGCTTGTGTCCTTTTACCTCACACAGACATGAACTGAAAATTTCAAAAACTTTTAACCTTTTATGTTTAAACCGGAGTCAGAAAATGATGGAGAGACTCAAGAAGAAGTGAAACATGTAGAACAGGACATTTCTGAATGGTTTGTTGATGAATTTATGTTAGTAGTTATCTTCTAGTCATTGATTAGCATATTCTGTCTTGATAATCTATAAATCGTGTTCGGGGGCGGGGTTTATGTAAATTCTAGGGTTGGTGATGTCACTAACCCGGGAGGAATGTGGTGTAGTCTCTACCAGCCGTTTGTTGTAGTCCTTAAAAAGTGATTTCTTTAAAAGCAAATATCTCCCTTTGCTTTGAACTCTGAGCGCTGTAACTTTGCAGATGTTGTTTATACTAAAAACTCAGATCATAGAAAAGTCAAATCATAATCAACCACTCCTTTAAATGTAAGGTGAGACTGATTCATTCACAGCCATTTTAAGCGTTGGCAATTGATCAACATATTTAGAGTTCATTTGGCCATTCACAGGGTTCGTACAGACACTGTAAAATTAAATTCCAGGACTTACAAGGACTTTTTGGGTTTTCAAGGACTAGTCAGATCTCAAATTTATTTATTATCGTTCAAATTCTAAAAAAAATTCCAAGCTGTATCGTATACCTGAATAATTATATGAGCAATATCACGACATGGCCATGTGAAATGGCTCTATATCAATTAATGTTAAATACAAAATATCCCCTTACACTGTATAGCTAGCTAATGTTACTAAAACATGTGTGTGTTGTGTCTTCAGACAGGGGTGTGTGTTGCTGTTGTTCCTCAGACAGGGGTGTGTGTGTTGCTGTTGTTCCTCAGACAGGTGTGTGTGTGTTGCTGTTGTTCCTCAGACAGGGGTGTGTGTGTTGCTGTTGTTCCTCAGACAGGTGTGTGTGTGTTGCTGTTGTTCCTCAGACAGGGGTGTGTGTTGCTGTTGTTCCTCAGACAGGTGTGTGTGTGTTGCTGTTGTTCCTCAGACAGGTGTGTGTGTTGCTGTTGTTCCTCAGACAGGTGTGTGTGTGTGTGTGTGTGTGTGTTGCTGTTGTTCCTCAGACAGGTGTGTGTGTGTGTGTGTTGCTGTTGTTCCTCAGACAGGTGTGTGTGTGTGTGTGTGTGTGTGTGTGTGTGTGTTGCTGTTGTTCCTCAGACAGGTGTGTGTGTGTGTGTGTGTGTGTGTGTGTGTTGCTGTTGTTCCTCAGACAGGTGTGTGTGTTGCTGTTGTTCCTCAGACGGTGTGTGTGTTGCTGTTGTTCCTCAGACAGGTGTGTGTGTGTGTTGCTGTTGTTCCTCAGACAGGTGTGTGTGTGTGTGTGTGTGTGTGTGTGTGTGTGTGTGTGTGTGTGTGTGTGTTGCTGTTGTTCCTCAGACAGGTGTGTGTGTTGCTGTTGTTCCTCAGACAGGTGTGTGTGTGTTGCTGTTGTTCCTCAGACAGGTGTGTGTGTGTGTGGACGCACCTTTGAGTTGTGTGATGACGTTGGTGAGGTAGTTCTTCAGCTTGGAGTCAGTGGTGAGATGAAGACTCATGTCGTATTGTGTGACTCTGGTGAAGGTTTCCGCCGGATAAATCCCTCGCTGGTAGAGAATACTGTTGATCCCGAACGCTACAGAACACAAACATATATTATTTATTTACATAGAAATTAGTTTCTGGAACAGCTCTGCACACTATTGCTAACTGTACAAACGTCCTCCTTCAGCTCCTGCTTCATGTGCCTTGTAAAAATTACTAAGTAAACGCAAGAATCTCTGATATTGTTAGTAATATTTCCAGATCAACACTCACTGAACTAGAGCAGCAACTCAGGTTTACTTAATTATCTAACTCTATTATTTTCACTGAGTATCAAATATGATCATCAGGCTTTTAAGGAAGGTTTATTTATCTCTCAATCATCACTGTATTGCATTGCATTATATGTTTTAAAACTACAGAACTTTGGTCATACAACTAAGCATTTAAATATCATCTAAGGTTAAGACACAGATATATGCATTTTATGCAACTAGACGCTATACTGTTATTGATTTTATTTTATCTTACTTTTTGGCCACATAAATATCAGCTTAGCAACAAATTGCATATTTTGAGCCTCTGAATAAAATTAAGGAAAATTCCTTCTCGAGTACGTTATGTATATCATATTATACTAAACATAAAAGCGTGATGCATCAAATGCGATGCTCAAAAAACACATGCAAACTCTTTTTACATTTATTTTGATAGTCTAAATGTCCAATACATTTTTATTTCATTAGATTTTTCGTACTATTTCACATCATGTCAGGCTTTACAGGGTTAGCGATCACATCTTAACATCTTTTAACCACATCTGAGATTAAAACAGCAGTCTACTTTAACAGTGGCACGAGACTTTTGAAAGAATATTGTCACATCTCAGAACGCCAATCGATTTCAATTCTATTTCTATTGTAGCAGCTAGCGTTAGCTGCTAGCTGACCACGACAAACATTAACGACGCCATGAAACGCATTAATCTGTCCGAAAATCAGTAACGTTACTTACAGAAAAATTCGGCAACAAGTTCCGCACTGCCCTTCAGAGTGATTCCCTTCAGCGTCTTAGACATCTTGAATTAAGTTTAGATTCGGTAAGTTTGCGTGTAAACTCAGTCCTCGATGCTGCTTGTTTTCTATTAACCGCCAAACAGTTTGAATCTGACGCTGCGTGTGACGTCAGCGCACGCGTCATTATGACAGCTCACGTTGAACGAATCAACGTTCAGGAAGAAAAATATCATGTTCAGAATATTACATTCAATTATTTTTTTAACTAAATGACGTTCCTGCCTTTTTAATTTTTTGTATGGTATTATCAAAGACTTAAGATTAGAATATATATACATAGATGCCTCATTAGTCTCTGTTTCTAAACGTGAGCCGTCCGCCATATTGGAACGGTCAAATCCGGTCCGTGACCACTTTAGAGCAAAGTTGACTGCACTGCGTCGGCTCGGACACCTAGTTATTAGTCTGCAATAGACATTATCAGATGATTTTTAACAGCATTTAGTTTATCATTAATGTGATATTTCTGCAAATGTATAATGCTTATTGAGTTATACATAAAACACAAATCAGCACATTTGGGTTACCCTAATTCATCTGGGATTTACTGCTCAGTGTTTTTTACTGCCATAGGTTAACCGGTCCAACGTGGCTGACGCATCGAATTTGAATTTCAAATAATTTAATTTTTTGTTCCAGATTACATTTGTCTGACAGCTGAATGGACTACTAAACTGGGAATGAACCAGTGACAGAACTATTTGATTCAAGACACTGGCTCAGAAGAAATCACGCCATGTGTAGTAGTGTGAAAACAATCAAAGAAAAAACACTAGCCACATTTGTTGTGAAGGATGTTATAGGCTTCATAAGTGGCGAAGTTAAAGACTTTGACATGAGGTGGAGTCACTTCAGGGCTTTTGCACCTGGAGGCTTATTCATGTCGGTGGAATTTGAGATTTTATGGAGTCGCTGAAAGTGAGAGAGAAGATATTCGAGGAAAGGTCATCCATCTTTGCCAGGATCTCGCCAGAAGCTAAAGACAAACCTCCAGCTGTCCGTTTATTGCCTGGGTTGACAAGGAGTCATCATCCAATTTACCTCTCGTCCCTCCTGTTTAAAACATTTATCTAGTTTATTCCCATGCTTTTATATTGCTTCCATCATCTTCCCCAAGAAATGCGATGTTTTTCAGGCTGGAAAGACAGCAAGCTAAAACAATCATATATTTAAACTCATGATTAATGGTAAACGTTAGTGATCACTCAAAGAATATTGCAACATCTTCTGCCAAAAATATAGTGATTTGTTTAGATTTTTCCAATAACACATGAATGATTTTTTTAAATCTTTACATAGCATAAATAAACTGAATGAGATTGATCAACACTTCTGAAAGACATAGAGGAAGCCTTTCATTCATTAAAAAGCCAATAAGTCTCCTGGAACTGATGAACTCAGTTCAGAATTGAGTAAAAACACAGCTGTCACGGGTTAGCATAGCAATAGCAATAATCCAAACAAAGATGCCTGACAGACGATGAAATAACCTTTAATAAACACCAGGAACCACAGAGCGTAGCGGCTAATGCTAATGCCGGTATGCAGGGAAGGACGGCCGTTTTTTATGAATGGATGTCAATGGAGAGGAGGCTTCACTACACTGAATAAACTGCTTTTGTGAGGAAACACCTTATCATTTAACTAATCGACGGCCTGTTCGCTAATCTTCAACATGTTTTACGCTAAACAATACTTTTGTTGTAATACTATACTAACAAACACTATAAACAATACTATACGGGCCGATCATCGAGCTGCGACTATACGAGCCGCGACTATACGGGCCGATCATCGAGCCGCGACTATACGAGCCGTGACTGTACGGGCGATCATCGAGCCGCGACTATAAGGGCCGATCATCGATCCCCGACTATACGGGCCGATCATCGATCCGCGACTATACGAGCCGCGACTATACGGGCCGATCATCGAGCCGCGACTATACGAGCCGATCATCGAGCCGCGACTATACGGGCCGATCATCGAGCCGCGACTATACGGGCCGATCATCGAGCCGCGACTATACGAGCCGCGACTATACGGGCCGATCATCGAGCCGCGACTATACGAGCCGCGACTATACGGGCCGATCATCGAGCCGCGACTATACGAGCCGATCATCGAGCCGCGACTATACGGGCCGATCATCGAGCCGCGACTATACGGGCCGATCATCGAGCCGCGACTATACGAGCCGCGACTATACGGGCCGATCATCGAGCCGCGACTATACGAGCCGTGACTATACGGGCCGATCTTCGAGCCGCGACTATACGGGCCGATCATCGAGCCGCGACTATACGAGCCGCGACTATACGGGCCGATCATCGAGCCGCGACTATACGAGCCGTGACTATACGGGCGATCATCGAGCCGCGACTATACGAGCCGATCATCGAGCCGCGACTATACGAGCCGCGACTATACGGCCCGATCATCGAGCCGCGACTATACGAGCCGTGACTATACGGGCGATCATCGAGCCGCGACTATACGAGCCGATCATCGAGCCGCGACTATACGAGCCGATCATCGAGCCGCGACTATACGAGCCGCGACTATACGGGCGATCATCGAGCCGCGACTATACGAGCCGATCATCGAGCCGCGACTATACGAGCCGTGACTATACGGGCCGATCATCGATCCGCGACTATACGAGCCGATCATCGAGCCGCGACTATACGAGCCGTGACTATACGGGCCGATCATCAATCCGCGACTATACGAGCCGTGACTATACGGGCCGATCATCGATCCGCGACTATACGAGCCGTGACTATACGGGCCGATCATCGATCCGCGACTATACGAGCCGCGACTATACGGGCCGATCATCGATCCGCGACTATACGAGCCGCGACTATACGGGCGATCATCGAGCCGCGACTATACGGGCCGATCATCGATCCGCGACTATACGAGCCGCGACTATACGGGCGATCATCGAGCCGCGACTATACGAGCCGATTATCGAGCCGCGACTATACGGGCCGATCATCGAGCCGCGACTATACGAGCCGCGACTATACGGGCGATCATCGAGCCGCGACTATACGAGCCGATCATCGAGCCGCGACTATACGAGCCGCGACTATACGGGCCGATCATCGATCCGCGACTATACGAGCCGATCATCGAGCCGCGACTATACGAGCCGCGACTATACGGGCGATCATCGAGCCGCGACTATACGAGCCGCGACTATACGAGCCGCGACTATACGGGCGATCATCGAGCCGCGACTATACGAGCCGATCATCGAGCCGCGACTATACGAGCCGCGACTATACGGGCGATCATCGAGCCGCGACTATACGGGCGATCATCGAGCCGCGACTATACGAGCCGATCATCGAGCCGCGACTATACGAGCCGCGACTATACGAGCCGATCATCGAGCCGCGACTATACGAGCCGATCATCGAGCCGCGACTATACGAGCCGCGACTATACGAGCCGATCATCGAGCCGCGACTATACGAGCCGCGACTATACGAGCCGATCATCGAGCCGCGACTATACGAGCCGCGACTATACGGGCGATCATCGAGCCGCGACTATACGAGCCGATCATCGAGCCGCGACTATACGAGCCGCGACTATACGGGCCGGTCATCGAGCCGCGACTATACGAGCCGCGACTATACGGGCCGATCATCGAGCCGTGACTATATGGCCGATCATCGAGCCGCGACTATACGAGCCGTGACTATACGAGCCGATCATCGAGCCGCGACTATACGAGCCGCGACTATACGGGCGATCATCGAGCCGTGACTATATGGCCGATCATCGAGCCGCGACTATACGAGCCGTGACTATACGGGCCGATCATCGAGCCGCGACTATACGAGCCGCGACTATACGGGCGATCATCGAGCCGCGACTATACGAGCCGATCATCGAGCCGCGACTATACGAGCCGCGACTATACGGGCCGGTCATCGAGCCGCGACTATACGAGCCGCGACTATACGGGCCGATCATCGAGCCGCGACTATATGGCCAATCATCGAGCCGCGACTATACGAGCCGTGACTATACGGGCCGATCATCGAGCCGCGACTATACGAGCCGTGACTATACGGGCCGATCATCGAGCCGTGACTATATGGCCGATCATCGAGCTGCTTACACTATGCCTGTGAAATATGTGCGAAAAAAAAGGTTGCGCCAACAGAATGAATTACTCTTAGACGCAGCTTTTGTTTCCTCCAGCCCAAGAGAAAACCACTTTCAAGAGCCTAACCACTTTTTTTGTTGTTTTTCTGCCAAGATCACAGTTATTTATGCCATTTTGATAAATGTCTCATAAATATCCCAAATGGAACAGTTATAGATAGTTCGATTCTCAACAGTTTTGCTTCAGATCCCAGTTTGTGCATCAAGCGGCGAAAGTACAAACAAGTTTATAATATTACTTTTGTAAGGTTACGTCACACAACCTTGTTCCTTTGCCTAATTTTGACAATTAGTCATTCAAGAGAAGCTCTTTGCGATAGAAAGAAGACTGTAAATTGGTATTGCGCAAGGCCTGGGGAATTGTGTCATATTTCTTGCAGCTTTAGCAATGGATGTTCATCCATTTACTGCTGTGCGACGCTGAAATACGACTCCAGTCATCTGTCGCACACGTCATCTGTCTCCACTATCCCTTCACAACAAACGTCATCTGTCTCCACTATCCCTTCACTATCCCTTCACTATCCCTTCACGATCCCTTCACAACAAATTCAACAAATTGAAATTGTAGCCTACATAGTCTGTGGAATTAAATAGTTTTAAATTGAATGTTAAAAGTTCATACTGATGTTCTGTTCTGTAACTAATTTTAATATAAAGCATACACTGTCAGAATAAAAAAAAGTTGGATTTTATGGGTGCAACAGCCTGTCACTGGCAGTCCCTTATGAAAATGAACATTACAGTGACCATAGTTCAACTAGGCCTATAATTTTTTGTAGATTTCCATGGTTACCACTACAAGTAAACATTATGTGTAAACAAAAAACATATTCTAATAAGTTCCAATTAAGTCGTATTGAATGTTAAAATGGCTTTCAAATATAATGTTAAGTGGGTATCATTACCCATTTTACTCTTAGTAATTCAATAATTTAAGAAATTTTAAAATTTTAAAGTTCAGTTTAGGTATCGTATCGGTATCAGCGATACTGGCCTTGAAAGTATCGGTATCGTATCGAAAACAAAATAAGTGGTATCGCCCATCCCTATTATAGAGTAGTTAAAATAAATTTTTTAAACCCTGACGACGCCCACTAGGGGAGGAGCCCGTTAAAATAATTTAGAGTACCGTTTCCATGGTAACACAACATACAATTTCAAAACGGTTTTCACAGGATGATATTTTTTAGTTTGTAAGCTTTCGAAAGATACCTAATTTATGATGATTACTAAAATATGTGATATGAAAAAAGGCGATAAAAAGAGCGCCAAGCGTCCCGCTAGCGTATTAACCATCAGTGCTGTAGACAAAGCTTAAAGGGATAGTTCACCCAAATATGAAAATTCAGTTATAATTTACTCACTCACAAGTTCTTCCAAACCTGTATGAATTTCTTTCCTCAGTTAAACACAACAGAAGATATTTTGAATAATAATAAAAGTCCCCATTGACTTCCATAGTAGGAAAAACAAATACTATGGGGTCCATCGACTGTTTGGTTTCCTGACATTCATCAGAATATCTTCTTTTGTGTTCAACAGAAGAAAGAAATTCATACAGGTTTGGAAACTCTTGAGGGTGAGTAAATGAAGACAGATTATGAATAAAATATACAATTAAAAAAAAAAATTTTTTTACCATTTGTTTCTTATGCTCTAAGTCTAAACAATGTGATGACATGAAGAAAAAAACTTTAAAAAAACATTTTTTTTCTGGGTCTCAGGAGGACAAATATTAATTTTTGGGTGAAATATCCCTTTAAGAAGAGATGTGTTATTACATTCCTGCCAGCAAACACTTCTCAGATCTTCTCCAGAACGTTTATGCATTTAATTTCCTCGTAGTATTAAAAGAAAAAGAGCACATTGGTTTGTCAGGTTGCTCATCTAAGAGTTTGAGTTGCACAACGAATAACCGTCCGTGACTCGGCATCCAACAGATCTTCCAAAAGCTGAAAGAAGGCTTTACTGTACAACTACATACATAGCGCTCATTCAGAGCCGGCGACGCCAGCGATTACAACACAGCCCTACACACACTCTACACACAGCTCCACACACACCACGGTTCTGTGGTTATAAATAGCTTTCTTTCTGCACTCTTAGCATCTTGTAAAAGCAAAGGGAGCTCGTTGACATTTGCCGCGTGCCGAAAGCAAGAGTTCCCTCGGCTGAGGTGAAGTCCTCAAACACATTCCTCTTAAACCGGTCTGTTCGTCCACACACTCAAGACAGGAGTGTAACGTAGATCTACACACTGAAGCAACTATTGAAGACACCTCGTGTTCTTACGAAGCTTCTCCTCTCTGCTTTTATACTCTTGTTTTGCCTATAAATTCCCATAGACTGCACAAGCACATGTAGACATAAGTATATTCAAGATACACACCTTTCGTCAGCATCTGACCAATTAATACAAGTGCCTTTTATATTCTCTAAACTACTCTGATTAAAAAAATAATAATAAAAACTTGCTACTGCTAAACTGAGACTTGTTACAGCACTTGTTGTCCTCTTGTTGTTCTGATTGCATCTATTGTTCTCCTCATTTGTAAGTCGCTCTGGATAAAACATCTGCTAAATGATTAAATGTAAATGTAAGATCTACCCACTAACACTGAAGCAACCTCGTGTTCTGCTGCCTCTGTTTACCTGCTTTTATACTCTTTTTTTGTTTTTTTAAACATATAAATTCCCACAGATCGCGCTCAGGATTTTAAAGAGGCTCAACAGGGTCTGTGAGGGGAACTGATTCTCCCTCGGGGGGGTTTACTTCAGCTTTGACACACAGTAAGTGGAGCTGGAAATGTCCTCAGAGACGATGATGTCCACTCGGGATGCCAGGGTCCCTGCGGCGCTCGGGTTATACACACATGTGCTGGTTTTCCGGTCACCTGTCAGTGAAGCATTCTGGTGTTTTATTAGGGTTAAGCTACTGTGATATTTACAGAATCTCAACTCTCGGAGTGTTTGGCATGGTAATGTTTATGGCAATGTTGATATCTTTGGTCTTGGCGGAATATATATATATAAAAAATGTTTAAAAAATATAAAGGCTGGTGAACGATAGTGGAATGAGTGAGTGCTGGACACTTTTGACCCCAAAAACTGCTGATTTACTTCAAACAAACCTGAATATTTCTAAATATAAGCTATTTGGAGCAGAATCGGCTTGTTGCAACAAACATCTGGCTGTATAATTATATAAATAATATGTATAAAGATGAATTTCATTGTTGCGTAGTCAACCATGGATGTTTAGAAAAGTGCTGTGTGAGTTTTTGTGCCATCTAGTGGATTAAAATCAAATAAAATAAAAAAGAAATGTACAAAAAAAAAAAAAAAAACGGCAGAGATTTGGGATTGTTGGGATTGGGCTCGTTTTGTTGTGCATACCTGGCAACCCTGCATGTTGCAAAGCAGCTGTCGGATGAAGGAGTGTGTGAAGGGATAAACACACACACACTCCTCTGAACTCCTGGAGCCTGTGTTTCAGTGACTGTAAGAAATGCACAAACACACTACGTTAAACGACCTTAATGCAAACAAATCTAATAAAATGCACACATGCAAATACGACTGTGTCATCGTACCGAGGATTCGGGCATAAAATTACATGAAAAAATGTTTTGTGTCTTAAAAATATTGTCACTGGCTGAAACTTTTTACACCATCTTATAATAATGAATGTCATTCTCTGTCAACTGACTGTTATTATAAATATTCTGTGCCTGGATTGTATTTGGGGCATGTGGACTTCTGTTTACATATTTCAGAAGATGAGCTCCATATCGAATGTCTTAGAAAGTTTTTCTTTTCCATATTTGCCTTTTGTTCACTTGAGGATATTAGGATATTTCTCTGTGAAAATTCTTTGGACTAATATGTACTGTGAAAAGTGTAACTATCTCTTTAAGATGTGCTTTGACACTGTTTTTGTTTTGCTTTATTGTTAAGATAATGGAAAGAATTCTCATATTGCAAAGCAAAAATGCTTTGTCTGATGTTAACGATAAGATCTCTCTCTTCTGCCGTCTCTTCCCTGCTCTGACTTGCTGCAATGCTATCAGTTCAGTCTGAAGGAAAAATGATCATCTGATAATCTTAGATAAAATCCCACCTGGAATTCGGTGTCATCTCCAACGATTCACTCGGATATCGGCATATTGCATGCAGATGAGCACTTTAGCCTTTCCGGCAGGCCAACGACTGGGATTTGACCGAATGAAAAGCACAGATTGGATATAACGTGTGAAATCTCTGTCTAAATCTCCACACAAAAAATGGAAATGTGTCAAATATTTAATCTAATATTTGGTTAAACACAGGGATAGAGCTACAATAATATCTATCGGCTTGTAAAGTCGTGATGGAACAAAATATTGTATATTGTAAATAAATACTGATTGGCGTTTGATTATTATATCAAGTGAGGGGAAATTATATTCTTCGTGCAACATAATAAAAATAACCCATTATAATAATTGATTCTGCCTCTGGATGAAGCAAACTGATTATTTTCAGACAAACTCTCTGGAACTTTGTCTGGCACACGTCTATAATGTTCATCAAAACACTACAATAAAGATCCCATCAATGAACCGCATGCCAGACGTCAGTCAGATATGACAACAAAAAGGTCTTTTTTTAGGGTCCGTTGTGTCCAGACATGTTGACTGAGTGTGTGAGTGTTAGATACGCGTTTGAGTGGAGCAAACCCTGCTTTTGAGGATCCCGGTGGGATGAAGAGAAGAGTCTTAAGTGGGAAAACACCCATCAGGTAATGTAGTTATTGATGATAAATGATTAATTTCGCAATCAATTGTTTTGGTTATGAAACATAGAAGTTAAAAGACATTAATAGTCATTAAACGGCTTATAAAGTGATTTTGTCTGATTTGTAATCAGGCATTAAAGCGATTACCCATAAAACGAGTTTTGAACCAATCGGATTGCTTGGGTTCTAAGGTCAATGGGAGAAAGTGCAAAGCGCAATATGGCGGAATAAGCCCCGCCTTCTAGATAAAAGAGCCAATCGCTGACTAGTAAATTCACGCGCCACTGCAGCCGCCGTCAGAAGCTCCGACTGTGATATAAACAGTCAAATTTATGTCATAGTCAGATTTCATTGGTGATTTTCAAATATGAAAGTTAATTGTAAGCTTGGTGAACAGCTTTGGAGAAGTTGATGTTTCCCCATTGGAAGAGATACGAGCTGTTGAAATGACTCGCCTTAAAGGCACTTTGATCCCGAGCCAGAATCAGGATCTTAGAGAATAGAAATGACTTATCTGTTTGTTTTTTTGTTTTTTTTGTTTTTTTTTCAAAAATAACACATGCTGAAGTGCCGCACATAGACCCTGTATCTAATCCATGAGAGTTTGCTGCATGAAGGATCTTATTTTACTGCATGGACATGTGGTTTAGTACAATAAGCCCATTGAGATTCATCCTTTTCTTTCAGTGCAAGCCAAAGTGAGTCAGATTCCTTCCTGAGGATGCATCAGCTTTCATGAGTAATGCAGTGGGAGAATTCTTCTCATTGTTCTTTTAAGCATGTGGAAAATTATACATTATGCCATCTGACTGTACTTGACAAAAGGATAAGATTTATTTATTTTGGAAATAAAACATTACCGCAGATGTAATGCAATACATGACCACAGCTGGAATCATGAAATGCAGGAAATACCCTGCATAAAACTTAATATCAAGGGGAATATTAGCCAAATATTATAAATGTTTCCAAGTGGACCATTAGCACATAGATTAACCAAAACTGATAAGACACTGAGGAACCTGCTTATTACTTCATGTTCTGGGGGGAATAAGTATTAAGGCAATCTATAACTGTAAAAAGAAATGCATTACATACAAAGGGTTACTAACCACATTCCCAGATCTCTTGCGTCTGGAAGGCAGTCCATTCAGCGGCGTTGTCCGATTCGTTTTAGTGAATCGGTTCGTTTAAATGAACCCGTTAAAAAGCGATTCACTGATTCGGTTGCAAGTCCTCGGCACTTAAAAGTGTTACTAAACGTTTACACGTGCTATTTAACGTGTTATTTTTGTCAAAAAACAACAACAACATCTTTTATTAACATACTAATATCTGAACGTTTTTAGATTGTTTCACATCTATAGGCTAAATCTAAGTGTTTAATTGTATTGGTGTAGACAAAAAATTACACTAAAATTCACATTAGTGGTCAACTGATGTGTTCCTTCCCAAATTCTAAATACAGTCTTGATTTTCAGTCTCAACTATCCCTAGCGAGCCTATGATTTGCGAATCGGTTCAACAGAATCATGAATCGATTCAAACGAATGATTCGTTCGAGAATCGGACCTCACTGTATTTCACTGAAGAGTAACTTAAGCGAAAGATGAGACAGTTCAGGTCTGTCTTTGAGGACAGACGGGTCGACAATGTCTTGATGCTTAGAAATTATGCTATACGACCCGTTTACATATTCAGGTTTTTGAAAATCGTGAAAATCTTGGTCGTTCAAATCGCGAACCTAATTTCCAAGCGCGCCTGTTATTCCTGATATCATGACATGCAGCGGTGTTATTTTGCGCTGTGAAAAGATTAAATTAGTGGTATCATCTGTTCTGATATTCATTTTAACTAGTTTACAAATAGGAACGAATGGTTTTAGGTGCAATGCACGGACGAATGGGAAGAAGTGCGATTCTTCTGACGCTTTTGACTACTTTTAGCGGATTTATCAACTTAACATACGGAACATGGAAGAGCAGTTTTCATGCGAATCGCGTGAATACCGTCGAGAAACCTTCCTCTCAGCCTCACATCATCTTCATCATGGTTGATGACCAAGGGTTTCGAGACGTGGGATATCACGGGTCCGAGATAAAGACTCCAACACTGGACAGACTCGCTTCAGCCGGAGTGAAACTGGAGAATTATTATGTTCAGCCTCTGTGTAGCCCGTCCAGGAGCCAGCTGATGACCGGCAGGTGGGACACATCAGCATATCACACTTTATCTGTCAAACATAGGGGGTTCGTTTAGTTTATTTGCACGATATGAAATATATACAAGAAAAACAAGAAAATACAATCCATACTGTGCAGGGAGAGGCAGGAATCCCAAAAGCCTCCGCCTAAACAACAGCAACAACAAAATAGGAATTAATGTAAATAATAGTATAAAGTCAGAATTACGTGATAAAGTCAGAGTTGCGTGATATAAATTTGCAATTGTGTGTTATAAAGTCAGAATTGTGTGATATAAAGTCAGAATTGTGTGATATAAAGTCAGAGTTGTGTGATCTAAAGTCAGAATTGTGTGATATAAAGTCAGAGTTGTGTGATCTAAAGTCATGTGCGTGATATAAAGTCGCAATTGGCGTGTTATAAAGTCAGAGTTGCGTGATATAAAGTCAGAATTGCATGATATAAAGTCAGTTGCGTGATATAAAGTCGCAATTGCGTGTTATAAAGTCAGAATTGCGTGATATAAAGTCAGAATTGTGATATAAAGTCAGAGTTGTGTGATATAAAGTCATAAGTGCGTGATATAAAGTCGCAATTGGCGTGTTATAAAGTCAGAGTTGCGTGATATAAAGTCGCAATTGGCGTGTTATAAAGTCAGAGTTGCGTGATATAAAGTCTCAATTGGCGTGATATAAAGTCAGAATTGTGTGATATAAAGTCAGAGTTGCGAGATATAAAGTCGCAATTGGCGTGTTATAAAGTCAGAGTTGCGTGATATAAAGTCGCAATTGGCGTGTTATAAAGTCAGAGTTGCGTGATATAAAGTCAGAGTTGCGTGATATAAAGTCAGAATTGTGTGATATAAAGTCAGAATTGTGTGATATAAAGTCAGAGTTGCGTGATATAAAGTCAGAATTGTGTGATATAAAGTCAGAGTTGCGTGATATAAAGTCGCAATTGGCGTGTTATAAAGTCAAAGTTGCGTGATATAAAGTCAGAGTTGCGTGATATAAAGTCGCAATTGGCGTGTTATAAAGTCAGAGTTGCGTGATATAAAGTCAGAATTGCATGATATAAAGTCAGAGTTGCGTGATATAAAGTCGCAATTGGCGTGTTATAAAGTCAGAGTTGCGTGATATAAAGTCAGAATTGTGTGATATAAAGTCAGAGTTGTGTGATCTAAAGTCAGAATTGTGTGATATAAAGTCAGAGTTGTGTGATCTAAAGTCATGTGCGTGATATAAAGTCGCAATTGGCGTGTTATAAAGTCAGAGTTGCGTGATATAAAGTCAGAATTGTGTGATATAAAGTCAGAGTTGTGTGATCTAAAGTCAGAATTGCGTGATAAAGTCAGAGTTGCGTGATATAAATTTGCAATTGCGTGATATAAAGTCAGAATTGCGTGATATAAAGTCAGAGTTGCGTGATATAAAGTCGCAATTGCGTGTTATAAAGTCAGAATTGCGTGATATAAAGTCAGAATTGTGTGATATAAAGTCAGAGTTGTGTGATCTAAAGTCAGAATTGCGTGATAAAGTCAGAGTTGCGTGATATAAATTTGCAATTGCGTGATATAAAATCAGAATTGTGTGATATAAAGTCAGAGTTGTGTGATCTAAAGTCAGAATTGCGTGATATATAGTCAGAATTGCATGATATAAAGTCAGAGTTGCGTAATATAAAGTCAGAGTTGTGTGATCTAAAGTCATAAGTGCGTGATATAAAGTCGCAATTGCGTGATACAAAGTCAGAGTTGCATGTTATAAAGTCAGAGTTGCGTGATATAAAGTCAGAGTTGTGAGATATAAAGTCAGAATTGCGTGATATAAAGTCAGAATTGCGTGTTAAGTCAGAATTGCGTGATATAAACTCAGAATCGCGAGATATAAAGTCCAATTCTAAGTAAAAAATACTTTTTTCCTCAGAATTGCGAGTTTATTTCACGCAATTCTGACTTTATAACTCGCAAGTAAGACTTTATATCACGCAATTCTGAGAATTGCGAGATGTAAACTTGCAATTGTGAGAAAAAAAGTCAGAATTGTGAGACAAAAAGCCGCAATTACCTTTTTTATTTTTTATTCTGTGGCGGAAACAAGCTTCCATAAAATGTAGGTTCATGTTGAAAGTCATTTTCTATATGCATGATCAAGTCACCTTTATTTCTATAGCGCTTTATACACTACAGATTATTTCATAGCAGCTTTACAGTGATAACAGGAAAATAATGATTCAATGATGCAGACAAGTTGGTGTTTTAGTGTTCATGTGTTGAATGCCTGACTCCAGTGTTCCCACAGCGAAACATCTGGTCCACGCCTCGGGAAACAGGAAGGTTGCTAGGAATCTCTTTTGGCAATTTGCTTTGGAAGCAGTGAATGAATCAACTCCTCCCTCAGTAATTTACAATGAATGGCTTTCTGGCTGTCTGAGATGGGGATTTACTGGGGTAATATACTGTGTGTCAGATCGCTTCACGGTGTGTGACCGTGTTGTGTGGTTTGAGAAGACTGAGAACACTCAGGAACAGAGATTAGCATCACACACATCAAAGGATATAAGTCCATTTTATTCTATAAGGAGCACAACGCCCTCTGCTTGGTCTTTAAAGATGACTGACGTCGACTCAATGGCACTTGTGGGAATGTTTTGTAACTACTTTTCAAACTTATTGTTGTAAATGAACATCTCAGAACTGTAGTGGGGTTTCAGAGCAGAATACGAGATGCATCAGTTTCACACCAGGACTTACTGCAGGCCGATCAGGCATTTTAGGGAAACATCACAAGTGAATAGGGAAGAAATCATGAATATTTCTTTGAAATATGAGATATTATGAAAATGTTGCCAAGTAATTACTCTCATTACATGTTGCCCAAAAAACACATTCATTTGCAAATTAGAGACAATGAAAAGAGACTGTATTTAATGGGAACAATTTTTTTGGCCATGTTTACACATATTGTATAAAGTAAAATATTACATCAAACTAGATTTGGTCATTTTCTGTGGCGAAACCTGGCACTCAGTTGGCTCGGGTTTGCTAGATTGGCATGGCTGGTTTCTGTGGAGCTGCTACATCGTTGCTAAGGCATTCTGGGTGGTAGCTAGGTGGTTGTTAAGATATTATGGGTTGTTGTTAGGGTGTTACTCTGCGGTTGCTAGGGTATCCTGGGTGGTTGCTAGAGTGTTGATAGGCAGTTGCTACAGTGTTCTAGGTGCAACTGGTTAGCAACACCTTTGCAACCACCAAAAACACCCTAGCAAACACATAACAACACCATAGCAACCACTCAGAACATCCTAGAAACTGCCTAGCAACACCCTAGAAATCACCCATAACACCCTTGCAACCACCTAGCAATACCCTAGTAAACAACCAGAACACCCAAGGTGTTTACTAGGGCATTACTAGGCGGTTGCTAGAGCATTTATAGGCTATTGCTAGGGTGTTCTTGGTAGTTGCTGTCGTGTTGCTAGGGCGTTGCTAGGTGGTTTCTTGGATGTTCTGAGTGGTTGCTTGCTATGGTGTTGTTAGGTGTTTGCTTGGGTGTTTTGGGTCATTGCAATGGTGTTGCTAACCAGTTGCTAGGCAATTGCTAGGGTGTTTGTGTGGTTGCTATGGCGTTGCATGTGAATATTTTAAATTTAAACCATATTCTGCCCCTTAGAAGTTATTATTGTGACAGATTCATAAAACAATCCATGCTGAAATGGTTAAAAAAAGGTTAAAAATGTAAATGGAACTTGTTAATGGTACTTAAAAATGAAATCTATCTACACTGACGAGTAAATGTGAACAGCTGTTATGTCATTTCTCATGATATAACCCCTTTAATATTTGTTGACAATATTATTTTAAATAATCACTGCAAATGGAAATGTTTCAGCTGCTTTTAGTAGTTAAATTGTCTTAAATTGCCATTCTTTTCAGCCTGTGAATTGCTTAATCTTTAAGCTCTTCATCAAAAAGATTACATTACAGAGGCTTATCTTGGCAAATGCTTAGCCATCTCATTGCCTTGGCTTTTGGCTTGCTTAGTTGGGGACATTTAATATTCAACAATGTTATTGATCTGCCTTCTGGTGGACGATGACGCAATTTTCTTCTAGAAACAAACTTTGTTGTATTATTTTCATGTTATCACTGAAACAATCTGTATTGTAAAAAGCTCTATACTGTATAAATAAAGATGACTTGACTTGACTCTTAAAGCTAAAACAGCAGTCTAAAATATGCTAAACGTAATGGAAAGAGACAGGCATTGGTAATGTTTTAGTTGAAACTCTTTCTGCTTCTCTGAAGGATGATGCCTTTAGATCAGAAGTCCAAAAACATCACATCTGCCCATATAAGCAGTACGTTCAGTTCTTCTTTTTAGCTTTTACCCTTTTAAGGTATTCACTACCATCTGATAAAAGTAATGAACTTCTCGTAATCTTCAGCTTCAGTATGAGACAGTCCAGCTGAAAAACCTGCCAAGCAAAGCAAATCAGATAATCACTAATTAAATGTTGGTTGCCACATTACAATGAATAGGACTGAGGTTCCCTTTGGTTCCTTATCTTTGTACCTTATTTGACACACCTAATTCAGTTCATGAGCACTCTACTAAAAAGTGGATGAGTTATTGAGAAAAACAGGTGGTTTAGATAAGGAAGGTATTCAAACTGTGCAGTTTTGTGGTGCTCCAGAACCAGCATTGGCAAACACTGCCATAATGAACAAGCCAACACTGTTAAGGGGAACAAAAAGGGGCTGAATGGCAAAAATGGTCAAAATTACAAATAAGCATTACAAAAGTATGATATTCATTGTGCACTATATTAATTTATACAAGCCTTCTAAATCCATTCAATAGCTTTAAAGGCCCCCTGAAATAAAAATGTACGTTTTTTAGCTTTTAGTATGAATATGTTCGCCTTAAGGTTATGAATAAGCTGGTGCTGTCAGTCTGTGAGGTAAACTAAACGCTATTGGCTGTTTGAAAAGGGGGAGGAGCCATTCAATATGTCCCGCCTTAGCTTCCTGTTTCAGTGGAGATTACATCGACCATCTTACAAATCTGCGCGTTCCAAAGCACTTCAGTGGGACTTTAAGTAACAGCAGAAGTAATGTGTAATGCCCGGTTCAGACTACACAATATTTTTGTCTGTTACGATAGCCAGATTATGCGATTCTTGTCATGTCGTGGACCAGTCATCAGTCACCGTCTTTAACGACGCGCATGATGTGGTCAAGAAAGCTGAGCTAGCGATTGACCTGAGCGTAAACAAACTATGGCTACAGAAGTGTTTTGTATCGGCTGTCTTGGCATTCAGCAAAGTCCAGAAAAAAGAGAGAATTCCCAACAGTGGACATGTTCCTGAAGCGCAAGAACAGGACAGTACGGGATGTCAATCCTCCAAAGAGAGTGCATTGACACCATAATATGAGAACTGAACTGAGCTGGACGATGGACATCACTGTTGTCTCCAGAGCGACTATATATATATAAATTAACTAAATTACAGTTTTTCTCGATTGCTTAAACACATTTCTTGAAACTATGCCTCGTATTCTCAAAACTGTAAACACAAATCCATAACGTCTCACCCAATTCCCCAAACATCCTATTTTCAGTTCAAAATGAAGCTCTACAACTCAAAACCATTCACTCTTAATGAAAAAACAAACTTTGTCCTCAGACACACACACAAGCCCTCAAAATCACACACACTACAACATAGTGTAACACACTGGTGCAATAAATTCAAAACAACATCCCCCCCCCCCCCATCACAAACCCTTTCACATGATGAACACAACCAATGGATACATTGGCACATTTTTATTCATTCATGCAAGGGCGTAGGTTTGATTTTGAAATTGGTGGGGACGGGGAAATCCCCTGAAGCTGAGCTGCATCTGTCATTACAGTTTTTCTCGATTGCTTAAACACATTTGCCCACTCTGACATCACATTTTCAAAACAGTTAGCACACAGGATAAAACTGAAGCTCAATGGCCACAATGACTCATTTTGTTAGCAAAATGCTCTAACACTCACAAAACATTAAAAACATGCAACATAAGCAAATATTTCCATCAAACACCACAACTTGTGGTCAAATTAATTTAGTCTTTCAATCAATCATTACACAATGAACAACAAAATACAAAATACAGCCATCAGTATGAAATATGATACTTCACAAACTCAAATGGATACTGGAAAAAAAAAGCTACCAAAGGAAACTTATGGGTGGAAATACCTTTAAAAAAAAGAAAGATATATATATCTGGCAGTCCTCTGCACCTATTGCCAGGCAACCAGCATTCATTGCCTCCAGGAGGGGCATCTGCTCATATGGCCGGTGATCATACACCTTCCACCTCCAAGCAGAGAAGAACTCCTCGATTGGGTTCAGAAAAGGAGAGTATGCAGGAAGGAATTGCATCATAATACGAGGCTGTGCTGCAAACCATTCGTTCACAAGGCGGGAGTGATGGAAAGACACATTGCCCTCTCTCTTCAGGTGGAATCAGGATTTCTTTCAATGCATCAAGAAATGTGATGAGGCGTTCTGTATTGTTTGGGCCAATAGTTGGTATGTGGCAAAGGACCCCATCATTGGAGATGGCAGCACACATGGTGATATTGGCACCCCTCTAACCTGGCACTGTGACAGTGGCCCTCTGCCCAATGATGTTCCTCCCGCGTCTCCTCACTTTACAGAGGTTGAAGCCGGCTTCATCCACAAAAATTAATTTGTGATGTGCCCCTTCAGCTTCAAGCTCCATTATTCTCTAGTCTAAGAAAAAGAGCAAATTCATAAAGCAAATTATTCCAGTCGCATGTAACTATGGTAAACAAGGTATTACAATAAAAAATCTGTACCTGCACATACTGGAATCGTGCCTCCTTTACAGTGTCAGAGTTTCTTTGAAATGGAACTCGGTACAGCGGCTTCATTCTGACATGGTTTCGTTTAAGGACTCGATCTATAGTTGCCAAACTCACACTGTTTATATTTCTAAATGCTCCCTGATCTGCAATTACTGTTGCCTGGATTTCACGCAGTCTGATTGCATTGTTTGCCACTAGCATATCTACAATGGCAGACTCCTGTTCAATACTACAGTTTTTCTCAGTCGCTTTGGTGCATTTCTCACATCACTATTTACATTTGCACACCAGTTAGTTCAATCTCCACAACATTTAGTCATTTGTGCACATCATAGTAGCAGTTTCTCATTCCTTCCAACAAATTGCAAATGCTTTTGGACATGCATCAATTGCTTTCATACAACTCTCTGCTGTTTTATAACATTATCATTTGCTTATGTCATGTCAGTCAAAATTAACTATACTTGTGAATGCTGAATAGTCATTCCATATAAAACTAATAGTCCTCATTTCATTGCTTGAGTCATTACACACAAAAATGTTGAACTAGTTGTCAAAATCTGTCAAGTAAATTTTACACATTTTTTTAAATCTTTTTTTTCCCTGAAAATGTCTCCTAAATTGAACAATTTCTCTCAGGTGAATCTCAGCTTTCACTGATGAGGAACGTCTGGATGTGCATGAATGATTACAGTACTATGCATGTTGTATGTTCAGTTCCAATATGTACTGCAATATTGTTCACAGTTGTGCACAGCTCTACCCAAAGGGAGTTTATGTTTGTTGTAAATAAGGGTGTATTTTTTCTTTTGCACAATGCTGTGAACAAATTAGAATTGCAAAGAGCATATGCAGTAAAATTGTGAAACATACATATTCAGTGTCTTGTACTCAGTTACCTCACTAAATACAGTAATGTGTAACTTAACTGTATTTTTCAAATGGCTGTGCAAATAGTATATAGTGCTGTCTTGAGCATTTTCAGGTAGTGTCACCAAGATCTGACTTTTTTGCATTGGAAAACATTTACAGAGTAAACTGTCATAATGAAAACATGACAAAGCCATTTGACTATCTTGTTCATAAACGATGGTGTCAGGACTTTTCATCTTGATGACACTGACACTTTCATTGACGTGAATACTTGCTTTTGAGGAATGAGCTCTCCATTTTGAGCAAGTGACACGCTTTTGCAGGTTATCAACTAGGTTTTGCAGTTTGTACTAATTGTTTTGAGAACTGCATTAACTGTTGTGCAAATGTAAATAGTGATGTGAGAAATGCACCAAAGCGACTGAGAAAAACTGTAAATATCTTCCTTCTGCCACCAGTGTGTGGTAATGTGTGGATCCTATAAAGTAAAAGCAAAAAGCATGTCAAAATTGACATTACTGTATGACAGTCATGGCTTGCTCAGTTGGGGATATTTTGGGGATATTTAATTTTATTCTATCAATCAATAAATTCCACTAGACCAAACTTTGTTGTATTATTTTATTTTAATACTGTGAAGCTGCTTTGATACAATCTGTATTGTGAAAAGCGCTATACAAATATACTTGATTGATACTTGATTGATTGACAGTCACATAAATGGGATTGATAAAACATCTGCATTACTGTAGGCACAGTTTGTTCTGCTAACATGGCAATACAGTAAAGCTGAAATACATAGTGGTATACATTACAGTAACACTGTGAATTACCTGTTCTCATTCCGAAAAAGCCTGACAATAGATGCCACAGTGCTCCGACTCAGAATGGGCTGGACCCTTTGTCCAGCCTCTCTAAAGGACAAGCCATGATTGATGACATGGTCAATAATTGTTGCTCAAATTTCATTTGAAACTTGAGCTCGATTTTGTCCTCTTGCTGCTGCAGCTCCTCCACCACGCATACAAACTCCTCTTCCTCGGGCCCCTCTGCCATGGCCTCTTACTCTATGGCCTCTTTGATCCATGTTTGCAAATAGCAACACAGAGGTGGCATCTTTTATAGATGGATGAGGACTGATTGCTGATTGAAGAGTTGTGCAAATGAGTTTCACACAGCTGCATAGACATTTATAATTATGCAAGTACTTTCTATCAGCTGTGAATAGATGTTTTCCTTTTGTTCAACACAGTGAATCCAATAGAGTTCGGGGTCTTTCAATGAGATCTGTGGTAACTGTTTTGACAAAGGGTGTGAAAAATGTGTAAAACAAATGAAAAAGTGTTCAAACATTTGCAAGAGAAGACTTCTGCTGTGCTAATGATGTGATGATGAAGATCAAGCGGATCCCAGTTTCATTTAGTGTGTCTTAGCAAATGAGAAAAACTGTAAAGGGACAGTTCACCCAAAAATGAAAATTCTGTCATCATTTACTCTCCCTCAAGTTGTTTTAAACCTGTATGAATTTCTTTCTTCTTCTGTCCCTATAATGTAGTGTTACACACACTTATACACAATCTCTCTCTCTCTCTCTCTCTCTCTCTCTCTCTCTCTAACGATTGTAATACAGTAGTAAAAACTGATTTGTCCCGCATTTTTGTGCACAGAACTGTTGATTTCTCCCTAGCTTACCGCATCTAGGTTTCCTTCGGAGGAGCATTGCCGCTTCACACCAGAGCCTCTCACAAGTTAGATAGAAAAAACAAAGCCAATCAGTTTAGCGATGTGTGTTAGCAGGCGGGACTCAGATTAACCGGTTGTGTACCATGAATTGCGCATTTTTCTCAGAACGCTCTTGTAAGAGATTTTAATCTAAATAAGATGTTTCCTGATTAAATAAAATAAGCCTAATACATAAAAACCACAAGACACAACCAGACAACAGTGGTTATATATATATAAATATATTTTAAGTTTTGATCGAAATTATTGATAGGGACATATCAGTGTCACTGGATATTGGTAGGGACACGTCCCTAGCGTCCCTACTAAATTCGACGCCCCTGCATTCATGTACTACACAGTACAACACACACACAACAAAACAAAACAAACATTTTTTTCCTGTTTTACTTTTTTTTTTTTTATTCTCTCCTCTAAAATTTTTTGTATATTTACTTACAGTAAGATGTGTGTGGCCGTCATATGACAGTAAAAGAGCACACACAAACCTTATTCTAATATGGAATTGTATTGGGATGGTAAAGAGTGTTGGTCGTGACAGGAGGGCCTCCACTCAAGGAGACAATATGATGAACACGTCTAAGAATGTTCCACATATGGTTGAAATACCATCATTGGCCTAGAAAGATAACATTCTGGAGTCAAGACTATAAAAGAGAAAGGATGCCCTCCTTTCACTGTCACACTCTGTGCCGCTCTGTGTGTCTGTACTGTGCTGGCCTTTTCTTGCAAGAAAATACACCTCATCAAAGACTATTGGAAATGTTTGTCTCTTATTCAGTGATAGAATTTTGTTTGCCACCACTCCTCCCTGAAGGTTCTCGAGGCGACGGTAAAGCGACTCAAATTTGGCCTTACTCGTAGCCCAGCCTCCCTCATAATCACACCATTGATAAGGACATGGGCAACTAGAGTGGCTTGAACTTCATCTGAGACTGCTTGTCTTCTTGCCCTTCGTCCTCCTCCTCCTCCTTATCCCTCTTGATCTCTTCCTTCATGTCTTTCTGGATCCATTGTTCCAAAACTCAATAAACTGATTTGGGCCCTTTTATCTATCTATTGAAGGATCTGATTGATGTGTGTTCAATTTTGACTCTTAGTGTTTCCACCTGGGTAATTGTGTGCTAACTGAGCTGAAGCTGTGCTGACTTGAGTGAACAATATTGAATGCTAGTGCTTTCTAAATGACTACATGGTGTAGGCAATGAGAAATGAAGGGATTTGTGGGTAGAGTTTTGCAGTGACAGTTCAACAAATCTGACTCATGTGTCAAAACAGGGAATAGTGTTTATAGTTTAGGGAAATGGGTGTGTTTTTGATAAATGGCATTATGGTTTTGAAATTTTAGTTCAAAAGCCTAGTTATAGTGTTTAAGCGATCGAGAAAAACTGTAATAACTTGTTTACAACAGAAATGAACCATCACTGAACTTACTTAAGCTAGACTGTGACGCTATTTTCTTCTAGATCTGACAACAAACTTGGTTGCATCATTTTCCTCTTATCTCTGTAAAGCTCCTTTGAAACACTCTGTATGGTAAAAAGCTCCATATAAATAAAGGTGACTCGCCTTGATAAAACGATTGATTCTGGCGTCCCGATGCCCATTATCGTTTACGAATCACCACTACACCCTACGTCAAACGGATCGTGCCAAAATTGTGTAGTCTGAACCCAGCATGAGTAACATCTGCCCTAGCTCTCATTGGGGTGTTTATGAGAATTCATGAGAGGAAGTACCAATGTCCTTTATCAACAAATTGTTCTTTGAGTCAGATCCTGTCTACAAGTTGATCCAGTTAACTAAACATTCTCGAGTTGAACTCACTGACTCATGAATGAGTAAATGATTAGAGAATCATCACTTTTGGATGAACTAATGATTTAAAGATGAATTTGAAGGGTCTCAAATCTCGGCTGTTGTCAGACGAAAGGGCCTTGAGATGGTTAGTTTCTGGGTTACTGAAAAGAGAAAGGGTGTAATGAATGGCTGGTCTAGTGGGAACGAGGCAGTGTGTTTTAATGCTCTGTGGTCTGAGTTTGATTAGCTGTAGAGAGGAGTATGTTCCACTTATTGAAAGCAGATGTGGGAGGGATGTTGGAGCGAACAGAAGAACATGGGTCAGCAAGTCTTCCAGCACAGGCTGGTTGGGGATTCATGTTTCCTAGTGGTTTGGTGACCAAAAAAAACATGTCTTGTGGGACATTTGGGTTGTGTTAAGAAGTGTTTTAGTTTAATATTAGTTATAAGCTACAATATTTGGAAATAAGTTTGATTTTATTTGATTCAAAGAAAGTAGTGAAATACATTAATTTGTCAAGGATAACGCAATAAAGTTAAAAACTTGTTTTCCATTGCGGTGCTTGATGAAGAAAGTACCAATGCCCTATTTATCAACAAATTGTTCTTTATCAGATCCTGTTCTTTAAACGCTCTTGAGTTGAACTCACTGACACCGGTTGTTGCATGAAAGAAAGACCATCTAAATGTGTTTGGAAGAACATGAGAATGAGTAAATGATGAGAGAATCATCACTTTTGGGTGACAACTAATGCTTTAAAGATATATTTGAAGGGAGTTACAGAATGAAGCTGTGGTTGGAACTGTGGTGGTGCTTAAGTCCTGATGTCTCGAGGGGACGCAGGTTTGAATTTGGCCTAATGCCATGTCCTGATCCCATTTACTTGATCTGCCATATAACATCACATATTATAAGATTATATCACAAGCTCAGTTAGCTGAGTTTACATGGACATCTTTTGTTTCAATCAGAATGAAATCATTTCCCTTCCCGAGCCCAAAGCGTAGGGCCCTATTTTAACGATCTAAGCGAATGGTCTAAAGCGCACGGCGCAAGTGCCCTTAGTGCCTGTCCGAATCCACTTTTACTAGTTTAACGACGGGAAATGTGGTCTAAAAGGGTCGTCTCTATTCTCTTAACGAGTAATGGGTGTGTTTTGGGCGTAACATGCCAATCAAAGTCTCACCTCCTATTCCCTTTAAAAGCTCGCGCCATGGCGGATTCACTATTTACATGGCGGAATTTGCAAGCGGAAAGACTGAACGCGTGCTGCTCGTGCGCGAGATTAAAACGCAAGCAGACCATCTACAGGACAAGCCGGATTCCACCATTTATGTACACAATATTAATATTTTACTCTGTAATCCTTTTATTTTTAATATTTGGCTATTCGTGTCCCTGTGTGTGTGTAATAAGCAAAGTGTAAACGCGTTGTGGACCCGCCTATAGGCTCATATTATTAACACGCTCTTTAAATAACGAAATAAATATTTGTTTGATTTAGATTTAGCAGTCTATTTCAGTTGCTCAAAATTGCAACGCGCCAACAATGCGCCTGAACACAGCTTGTTTTCAGACCAGCTCGCCCATGGGCACACAAATGGGCGCAAATGCCTTTGCTATTTAAACAACGTGAAAATGATAATTGCGTCAGGCTGAAACTAGCAAAAAACACTTGCGTCGCGCCTGGCGCCGGATGTATGATAGGGCCTTTCGAGTAAACCAGTGTATCAAATATCTGTTTTATTCAGTGCTTGTCATGTTTGTCACTAATTTAGTGCTTTTTTATGTCCTAGATATCAAATCCACACTGGCCTCCAGCATTCCATCATCCGACCCACTCAGCCGAATTGCCTCCCTTTGGAGAACATCACCCTTCCGCAGAAACTGAAGAATGCTGGGTACTCTACTCATATGGTGGGAAAGTGGCACCTTGGGTTTTATAAGCGAGGTTGTATGCCTACGCAGCGTGGCTTTGACACCTTCTTTGGCTCTTTGTTGGGTACCGGCGACTACTACAGCCATTACAAATGTGACAGCCCGGGAATGTGTGGGTACGATCTTCACGAGGGGGAAGAAGCTGCCTGGGAGCAGGACCATGGCATCTACTCCACCATTATGTATACTCAAAAGGCTGTGAAAATCCTTGAATCTCACAATCCTAATCGGCCAGTCTTCCTCTACTTGGCGTACCAGGCAGTACACTCTCCCTTACAGGTTCCTGCTCGCTACCTCGAACGCTACAAGTCCATCCCAAACTTACATCGTCGTAAATATGCTGCAATGGTCAGCTGCTTGGATGAGGCCGTACGCAATCTAACTCTTGCTCTCAAGCAGTATGGATATTATGACAACACGGTTATGGTGTACTCCTCAGATAATGGAGGCCAACCAATGGCAGGAGGCAGCAATTGGCCACTAAGAGGCAGTAAAGGGACTTACTGGGAGGGAGGTATACGGGCGGTAGGGTTCGTACATAGTCCTTTACTGGTCAAAAAGGGCACTAGAAGCAGGGCTCTCATTCATATTACTGATTGGTACCCAACACTGGTGATGCTTGGTGAAGGTACGCTAGATGAGAACCAGAGTCTTGATGGCTATGATGTCTGGGAAGCCATCAGTGAGGGACGTCCTTCACCTCGACAGGATATTCTCCACAACATAGACCCCATCTACACCAAAGCCAAGAATGGCTCCTGGAAAGCAGGCTATGGGATCTGGAACACGGCCATACGGGCGGCTCTCCGTGTCGGTGACTGGAAGCTTCTTACTGGTGTGCCAGGATATAGTGACTGGATCCCACCACAGACTTTCTCCACCCTTCTGTTGGCCAATCGTTGGCACAATGAGCGTGTGAGCTGGGATCGAAGCAAGTCTATATGGCTCTTCAACATTACAGCTGATCCATATGAACGAGTGGATCTTTCCCAACGATACCCACATGTGGTGAAGAAGATGCTATTCAGGCTTCTATGGTACAACAAGACAGCGGTGCCGTGCCGCTACCCTCCCAAAGATTATCGCTCCAATCCTCAGTATAATGGGGGGGTCTGGGGTCCCTGGTACACAGATGATGATGAAGATGAGGATGATAACCTTCTCTTATATGATTTAGAACAGATGAAGAGTTGGAAGAAAGGAAAACGGAGAGGGAAATTCAAAAGAAAGACCTGAGGCCTATAGGATTGTTGGCTCCCATGTGGACATTCTTGGTACCGTTATGAACTCAGGGATGTAGTCTTTAACTTCCAGAAGTAATGTATAGATTTACCTCCAATTTCATGATCAAATGTCTGTTTTTCATACTTAAAATATTTTCTATCCCAGTTCAATGTGCAGAGAACTATGGAGTGTAAACACTGTGGGACTTTCAAAGCATTGCTCTTCTTTGTAAAGTCTGAAATGTCAAAGTTTGGCTCAAGAAGTTTTGGGTCAGGACAACCAGCGGAAGAGTGGTTAGTTTGGTGCCTCTAAAGCAGGGCTATTCAATTAGCTCCATTCGAGGGCCAGATTATTAAATCGAAAAGCTGAGGTGGTCTGGTGGGTTTAGCTTATTTATTGAAAAATTATTTATTATTTATTGAAACATAATAGTATCAATAAATAAGCTAAAGTAAACCTAAAACAAAAGTATTTTGTATTTACTTGGAAATGTGGTACCCAACAGTATGCAGATTTATAAGACCATAATAAATAACTCATTTAAAGCTGTGTACAATTTTTCTTGGAACAAATACATGAATTATACAAGCTCGTAGCTATTGGTAAGAATGATATTTATTTATAATTAGTATAGGCTTAAATGAAAATATTCTGACAGTGAGACAGGTAAAACCATGCATGGCTACTCACTCACTACCACTGTATAAAAAATGCCGGTACTATACGGTTCTATACGGTTATCCGGACCACACCTGACCACAACCGCTCTTGGTTGGTCGTAACCCCAGTGACGGGTAGGTTTAGGGGCGGGGTTGGGGTAGGTCATCACATGTGGTCCGGATAACCGTATAGTACCAAAATGCCTAAACACAGGTAAAAACTAAAGAAACTGCCATCATTTCATAACAAAAATGACTTATATATTTCTCTACCCACCTTAATGTTTGTAAGGGTGATGATTACGGGATTTAAAGTCTTCTAACTTCGTTCATGGCACAATGTTTCTGCTGTATTCCTCATCGGTCGTGTTGGGAATGTTGAGGCTGTTTCATCCGATTTAAAACTAGTTAAATCATCGATTGATTTGTGGTTTGTCAGAGAGGTGTCGAATTGAAACGCTTCTCAATGGATGTCGCAACGCTGTTTAATAATAGTGTCCGGGAACGGGAGTAAACGCAACTCCTTTGTGAAACAAAACAAATGAAAACAGTGCAATTTGTTCTTTATTTGTTGTTACTGACTGAGAAACCGCTTCAGATGATTCAGTGACTGAGCAGTCCGAACGAATCCGAATCTTTTCAGACCGTTAGGCAAGTGCGTTTGGCCAATTCACGGAAAGGAAAGAATCGAACCAAAAAATGATTGAAGTCGACAGAAATATGGGACACACTGCTGAAATATTCGCACGGAAAACGTTCTCAGGTCCCCAGTTGAATAGTCCTGCTCTAAAGGCACAAAAACAACATACCTTCAATGAAAAGTAATGCAAGCTGAGGAAGGAAACCACTTGAATTACTACTGCAAGAGCTTGAATAAAAAAAAAATTGGGTTGCATAAGAAATTGGTGCTATTTTCTCATCGAACATTTAAACGATTTCGAACCTCGGAAAAATAAACACACTTTAGGAAGCATTAAGTGAAGTATTTTTTAGTCACTGTGATGATCTCATTGGTTAAAATATCATTGTTTTGTTTGTTGCCTTGCCTGGTCTGGCACCAGTTCAACTTGAATGTAAGATCAATACATACTTCTTTTTCTCAGTCTCCCCTTTTTCACTCAATCTTGCTCTCTGGGAAATTTCAAGATTTTACAATCGGTCTGATTTTTTTTTAAAGACAATAATGGAATGGATATGGGCTTAAGTATATAAACAAAGTGTTGATTTTACAACCTCTGGTACTGATTTTCAAGGTATAAACTGAACTTTGCCAATACACATGCACACTTACAACAAGCCACAAGAAGATTTTGTCAATCACTTGATTTCAGTATCTGCCAGTTTCCATAACGTTCCCATTAAGTTATAAAAACGTTATTTCTGAATGTTCTAGGAACGTTCAAAACGTCCAGTTTTTTAGACGTTGTAATAATGTTCTTGCTTGGTTATAAGAACGTTATTCAAACGTTATTGGAACGTTCAATTATCTCGTTATAAAACGTGTTAACGTTACTGCAAGAACGTTTTTTCAAAAACTTTGAGAGAACTTTCATAGAATGTTAGTCAATGTTCTGGGAACGTTCCCTGTTAGCTGGGTTAGTCATGCTGACAGTTTAGTAAATGTTAATTGAATTTTGTGATGTTATTTGCATCATTTTGGGTCAAGATCTTGTATTGGCAATGCATGAGTCCAGCACTCTGTAAAGTCTCCTCCAGAACATCCCAAAGACTTTCAATGAATTTAAGGAGCTGACTCATGTGTGAAAATAACCCTTCATCTCCTTCCAACCATTCCTTCACAGTTTGAGTCAGATGAATCTTGGCTTTGTGATCCTGGAATATGGCCATGATGTTCCTCATACATGGTTGTTTAAGAAATGAAAATTAGAAGAACTGCTGCCAAACATATAACATGCTAGAAATATAATAATTTACTTAATTGACTTTGAAGAATTTGCCTATTCAAATCCAAACAGCAACTTTTTTTTTCTTTCTTTGGCCAGGCAGTGTATATATTAGGGATGCACAATATAATGTCCATATCGGTATCGGCTGATAAATGTTCATTTTTAATGTTATCGTTATTATATTAAAGTCGATAAATAATGTATTATTTCCTTCAGCTGAGACGCTTCAGATGCGCACTGTTTCAACATGATGGTTTGGTGGAAATATGATTGGAATCACTTCAAAAAAGTAAAATACAGTTACAGTAAAGTGCTGTTGTCATATCGGCTGCATAAAATTATCATGAGAACATTATAATTGTGTGTTTGGGACATGGACTTTAATGGTGAGGCTTTTGTTTTTGTAATCAGGCTCTCAAAAATATAAAATGTGATTTAGATTTATCGGCCAATATATTGGTTATCGGCTTTCAAATATAAATAATTATCGGTATCGGCCAGAATGTTCATATCTGTGCATCTCTACTGTATATTGTCTGTTATTGTGCACATTGCCCGTTTCACATTGGCTGAATTCATCGCTTGAATCTAGTTGCATTGCGCCTGGTTTAAGACGCTGTGTAATACTTTCCTGCAACTTAGTGACTTTCAGCTGTGTGGTTTTGTCAGTCAACAAGCCAGATGCATATGAACCTCAGTGCATTCCAACAAATATAAAAAAATGAACATGAGTTTTATTGTCCAGCGCTGCCCTAGAGCACAGAAAACATGACGCAGCTGCATTACATAATCTGGACCGTTTCCTTGAGAACAATCCGACGATCTCCTGCCGTCACACCACAGCTGTCTTCGTGAAGCTCATGTGAAGCATGGCTGGAACAGATTACAATTCCACACATGTAATGCACCAGATACCCAGCAGAACGACACGAGCTTCACATGTCAACAGGAGCATTATCTCGCCGGCAGGGCCGAGTCTCTGCATTCCTTCAGGATGAGCTATTCCTTGTTTTAATGCTGTTGGTTCACATTTGTCCATGCTACACCTTCCTAAAGGAAACACTTTCTGTATTGCATAATTTGCCTAAACAGTTATATTCCTAGGCATATATCCCAGATATGTGTGTGCTGTTTTAATTATACCTGCCACAATATTTACTCATGGAAACAGATTATTTGATCATTGGCATTGGGAACTATTCCACAAACAAAATACTAAATATAATAATTATGTTATTATATACGAAGAGATAATGTTAATCTCGAGGTGCCCATGAATCAGCCGAATTAGGCTGATATATTTTGGTCTAAGCTATGTATTGATAGCAAGTTCTTCTGCTCTCTCTCTCTCTATATATAGAAATAAAAATGAACTCTATTTGATTGATAGTTGACAAGATCGAGACCATTTTTTCGTTCTTTTCTAATTTCATACGAAATATTTCATTATGTAGCCTATATCGTCAGCCTTAGAATTTGTCTAAAAAGTTGATTCGTATCAGTAAAGAATCTTATCCTTTTTTTTCATTTTCCCACAACCACGTTTAAAAAAAATTTAATTAAAAAAAAAACAAAAAAACATTTAATACAATACAATAATACAATACAATTTTATTTGTAAAGCACATTTAAAACAACCGAGGTTAGACACTGACATAAGTTCAGACAAATTATAAACACATAACATGAGCACAAAACACAATTAAACAAGTGACCAACTAAAATAATATAATGCAGAAATGAACTCTCAGGCTGGTTTAAAGGCCAATGAATAAAAGTGAGTTTTAAGTCGTGATTTAAAACTGTCAAGGCTGGGAGCCACTCCGACACGCGCATAGGCAGATCATTCCACAGCCTAGGGGCCACGACTGAAAATGCTCGATCTCCCCTATTTTTAAGTCTTGTTCTAGGAACAGATAAGAGTAGTTGGTCAGTGGACCTCAGTGACCTCAGAGGAGCATGCATCTTCAGTAGATCATCTATGTAAGCTGGGGCTTGACCATGAAGAGATTTAAAAACAAACAATAAAATCTTAAACTGTATTCTAAAACAAACTGGTAGCCAATGAAGAGAGGCAAGAACAGGCATAATGTGCTCTCGTTTACGGGTTCCTGTAAGGAGTCGAGCTGCAGCATTCATTCTGAACTATTTGCAATCTAGAGAGAGAGGCCTGGTTAACTCCTATACATAAAGCATTACAATAATCCAGGTGAGTGGTGATAAAAGCGTGTATAACCCTTTCCAAATCTTTGAATGATAAAAATGGCTTCAATTTGGTAAGTAGCCTAAGTTGAAAGAAACTAGCTTTTACAACAGAGTTTATCTGTTTCTCTAGGTGAAGATCACTATCCATCTTTACCATAGACTTGACGTAGGGCGTCAGGGGTCCCAGGTCCAATTTGGAGGTGCTTGTAAAACTGCTAGGTCTAAAAATCATAATTTCAGTTTTACTTTCATTAAAATGTAAAACGTTTAAAGCCATCCATGCTTTAATGTCATAAAAACAATCTAACAGCCTTTTTATCGAATCCTCACCCTTACTTTTTATAGGCAGGTAGATTTGTAAATCATCTGCGTACAGATGGAAACTAATGTTATGCTTCTTTAAGATGGATCCTAAAGGAAGCAGGTAAAGGGAGAAGAGAATCGGTCCCAAAATAGAGCCCTGCGGTACTCCACATGTCACTGGTGCTGCTGGTGAAGTAGAGCCCCCATACCCAACTTTAAACACTCTCGCTGAGAGATATGATCTAAATTTAAATGGAGCCTTTATTAATAACTTTTGAAACTGTCATGTTTCACATATACTGCAACATTTCACTCAATTATTGAAGCTCATTAAAAACACAAAGTAATAATCAGCAGTAGGCTTGAATTATTTACTTTCACTTTGAAAAATAAACTGTAAAATGCCATTCGGGGAAATTTGTAAACGCTATTGCATGATGAATCAAATGGAATCGATTCATTTGATCAGATCATTCTAACGAACCGATTCGCTAAAATTAATGTAATTTCCCAACTCAGCTTACAGTTTTTTTTTTTCAATTGCTAACTCACTAAAATGACATGCACATATTTTTGTGAGCATATTTTTGTTCAGTCCAGTGTAAACATTTCTGCTGTGCATATGTTGCACTGACTTGTTTAGTGAAAAAAAAAAAAAAAAAAAAGTTTCAACAGCATGTGTGTGTATGCAAATATTTCTGTGCATGTGAACAATCTGAAGAATTTTCTACAATTTTAACTATTTTAGTATTATGGCAAAGCATACTAAAGATGAGAGTGCTTTTCATTACGCCCAACAGTGTGTAGTTGGTTAGACAAAACTCTGCTAATATGAATGAAGTGTGTGTGCCATTTAGTGCAAAAGTTTGATTTTGATAATGCTATGTGTAGGTTTGGTTTCAGTGCTTCATTTTGCAGTTTGGGTGTGTGGTTTTGCAGTTTGGGTGTGTGGTTTTGTGAATTGTGTTCAGTATTTTGATAAAACCAGTTTGCAAAATTGTGTGTTAGCAATTGGAAAAAAACTAATCTCTCACATCTCGCTTCCTGCTGTTGAATGCGATGTAACAGCGCCACCTGGCGGCACAAACATGCGTGTACAACTTACTTTCCAAGTTCTTCGGTGAAGCCGACGCTGTTGAAGCCATGATGCTGAGAATCTGAGCGCAAAAGTCAAATCTGCGGTCACTCTGTATATCATTGACTCTGAAAGTTTCATATTTCATATAAGTTTCATATAAGGTTCATATTTTCCCTCTGTCTTTCCTTCATCCCTGCCTTTTAGCCGCTCTCTCTCATACTTCTTCTCAAAGGTCCTGCTTGTGATCATGTTTTGTGTGTGTGTGTGTGTGTGTGTGTGTGTGTGTGTGTGTGTGTGTGTGTGTGTGTGTACATGTTTTTCTATCCCGGTGGGGACTACAACCTGAATACACACTGACTCATGGGGACCTAAATTGAGGAAATAAGATTATAAAGTTAGTTTTTTTGAAAATGTAAAAGTGCAGAAAGATTGCTTTGGGGGAATTCACTTTCACAAAATAACCCTTAATAAAAATCCACAATCAAAAAAGTGAGAAAAAAAAGACAAATAGACCTAATTTGAAAAATCAAGAGGAGCGAATGAGCTTTTTGTCAGTGCACTGATTTTAAGACAGTCGTGGATGAGGGGGAATTCTGCACCGGATTTACAGGATTAGTATTTTAAGAGGATAATTGGTCATCCAGTTACCTCAAGGTGACAGTGCACAGGGATGAACAGACCTGTACTATCATGCTTCAATTTAGACTAGAGTTACATAACAGTCTGTCAACGGGTCTATCCGCACACATTCACGAATATATCCTGCAATATAATACATGATAAGCTGTAGTGTTTTCAGACTCTTGTACACGCGTGTTTGTGCCGCCAGATGGCGCTGTTACATCGCATTCAACAGCAGGAAGCGAGATATGAGAGATTAAGCGGAGTTGGAAAATTCGATTCATTTGAGCGAATCGGTTCGTTAGAATGATCTGATCAAATGAATCGATTCATTGCTCCATTTGATTCATCACGCAATAGCGTTTACAAATTTCCCCGAATGGCATTTTACAGTTTCTTTTTCTAAGTGAAAGTGATTAATTTCAAGCCTACTGCTGTTTATGACTTTGTGTTTTTAATGAGCTTCAATGATTGAGTGAAATGTTGCATTATGTGAAACATCAGTTTCAAAAGTTAATCACAGTTAATAAAGGCTCCATATAAATGTGTGTGTGTGTGTGTGTGTGTGTGTGTGTGTGTGTGTGTGTGTGTGTGTGTGTGTGTGTGTGTGTGTGTGTGTGTGTGTTTTACCTTGGCTGTGGGAAAATGAAGAAGAGATAAGATTCTTTACTGATACGAATCAACTTTTCAGACAAATTCTAATAATGACAATGTAAATTCGAATTAAATATTTCGTATGAAACTAGAAAAGAACGAAAAACGTTCTCAATCTTGTGTCAAATAACAACTATCAATCAAATGGAGTTTATTTTTATTTCTAGATTTAACATGCAAAGTTCTCAGAAATGTAATATTTGTGTTTATGTTGGGTTCAAACATTTTTGTAAAATGATCCCATTTAGGCTTATGGAGAATAAAAATATTATTTCCCTTATATCAATATGTTTTCTAGAATTTTAGTCTTGTAACAAGAGTTCCTCTTTTATATAATCGTAAGTTACGAATCTTAGGCATAGATAACAGCCCATAATAGCTCACAACAATGAATCCCCTGAGACTCGAATAAATTACACACGTTTTGCGAATCGGCTCTATCGAATCAGTAAAAAGAACCGGATCAAAAGAACAACACGTTCGCGAATCTCTGATCAGAAGAGGTGCGGCGCTTCAACTTCAAATAGTGTCAAACCAGAGTCAGTCTCTATCTCACACCTGAGAGAGGATTCGAAGTGGCAGACCTGGACATTTTCATTTCTTTCCTCTGTTGAAACCTTCACTTCTGCTCTGCATTGAGGATAATCAGGAAGAGTGACCGCAGATTTGACTTTTGCGCTCAGATTCTCAGCATGGCTTCAACAACCTGCACCAGGTTCACCGACGAATATCAGCTGTACGAAGAACTGGGAAAGTAAGTTACATTATTGGTTAAGTTAAATTATTATTAAGTTACACTGGGACAGATTAGTTAAACGCAGACGCTTCAATCTGAGGTGTTTGAATGCACTGACTATACCTGATTACCTGTAAGTCTTCTTTCATGACACTTTCACAGAGACAGTCGATTATTCTGCTGTTTTTGTATTATTCTTTTCTCGTTCTTTGGCACACAGCAGAATCCCCCCCAATTTAAACCCCTAGGCTTGTATGTTTCCTAAACAGAGTTGTGTTGATGTTGAGAAGTAGGAACACACCTAACCTATTCAACACAAGGCTCTCCTCTGGGTTCAGAAAGTCTAGTAATTTTCTTTAAAAGCGCAGTAGTATTTTCAGAGTGAGGAACTTACAGGAGTGCTTTTAAAATGATGCATCCTGCAAAGAAAGAAAATAAAACATTATTTATTTATATTTGATCTTTTTTAACTTCCAGAGGAGCATTTTCTGTGGTGAGAAGATGCATGAAAATCTCTTCTGGTCAGGAATATGCTGCCAAAATCATCAACACTAAAAAGCTCTCTGCCAGGGGTGAGTACATCTGAAGATACTGTGATGAACTCTCTCTGCATCTGTAGCTTTGACTTGCACTAATGTAGAGTTAATACACAGGATTGGTTCATTGAGGGTTGCGTACTGTAAACCACAGTTAGGTCATTGTTTTTGGTTGCGTGTACAAAACCACAGCTTACTGTTCTTGGTCTTGTAGTGTTTATTAAATTGTTGCAAAGGCTATTAATATTGTTCATACTCAGGGTTCTATTGGGTTGAACAAAGCATTAGCTTTAGGCATTAAAGAGGTCATGAACTGCATTTTTGACATTTCTACACTGATTTTAGCCCTAAATGTACGGGTCTCTTTTAAGTCTTTAATGTAAACGGGTATGATTGGGTATAGGGGTGTAACAATGTATCGTGTCACAATATATCGCAATGCAAAAATGCAACAATATGTATCATGGATAGTTCACCCAAAATAAAAATAACTGTGTGAGAAAGTTTTCAGAGTTTTAGTGTCATTACATTAAACTACTATATATAATGTTGAATATAATGTATAATAATGCAATGGGGGAATATTTTTGGGTTCTGATAATGCCTATATCTTGTTACCAGTATAAAGTGGCCTACATTATATTAAATATATCTAGTCAGTGAAAGAGTGCAAGCATATTCATCTACAATAATCCTGTATTTTCAGCTTCAGAATCATGAATATTGTTATTCTGGTGTCTCTATTGTCCTGTGCTTTGGGTTTCAGCACCAAGTCCAAGACTATTCATTTACACACACAATGAAATATCAAATGTACCATTTTATTCAACAGTACAGTTTTTGCTAACCTTTTATCATATGTTTTTGAGTGTCGCAATAATATCGTATCGTGACATGAGGGTCTCGTTGCACCCCTACTGAGCATCACAGGAATTACACATCTTTATGTTAATGCTCTGCTATTATTCTTTTGCTTCTTGTAAAATAGGTTCCATTTAGTTAATTTTAAAGGGTTAGTTCACCCAAAAATGAAAATTCTGTCAGTAATTACTTGTTTACTCGTCGTTCCAAACCCGTAAGACCTTCGTTCATCTTCAGAACACAAATTAAGATATTTTTGATGAAATCTGAGAAATTTCTGTCCCTCCATTGACGGCAACGTCATTGCAACTTTCAAGGCCCAGAAAGGTAGTAAAGACATCGTAAAAATAGTCCATGTAACTACAGTGGATCAACCTTAATGTTATGAAGCGATTATAATACTTTTTGTGTGCAAAAAACCCCCTAAAATAACGCCGTTATTCAACACATGGACTATTTTTCCGATGTCTTTACTACCTTTCTGGGCCTTGAAAGTTGCAATGACGTTGCCGTCAGTGGAGGGACAGAAAGCTCTCAGATTTCATCAAAAACATCTTCATGTGTGTTTCCGAAGATGGACGAAGGTCTTACGGGTTTGGAACGACATGAGGGCGAGTAATTAATGACAGAACTTTCATTTTGGGGTGAACTAACGCTTTTATTTCAATGCTACTTTTGATCACGAGAAAGTTTAAAAATTATCACTTGTAGTAGAACTGAAAGCAACCTTTAGAAGCTTGATCCGCCCGTTATAGAGCCGCCCTTCGCTTCCCGTTGGTCCTTCATGGGTCGATCTGTCAATATCAGAGTAGGCCAGCGGTGTTGTGCGTTTCACATGAGCGGATGTTTGCTGAGTGCAAGCGTGGGACGGCTCCGGTGTGCCTGTATTGACTCATACTGTGTCTTTAATAGACTGTCAAGCGAATGGAAGAAATCAGGCTTTTGTGTAAAGGAGAAAGCACTCACTTGAGGAATCTAAAGAGAATCTGACAGCAACAGCTGAAGGCTGACCTGTAGCAGAGAGTGCTGGGGTGGGGTACTTTCACACTGCTTTTAAAACCAACAAAGTGAACTGAAACTTGGACCTGAGAGTTATTATGAAGCTGATTTCAAGTATGTTCAGTGTGCCATGAACCATGCACAATATGAATGCAAAGATGACTGGGTTATTTTTCAATCTATTATGGGTCAACTGAAAGTGATCTAAGTTTGGCTCTTTTAAAGAGGACTCAAGTGTGAACACCTTTAATGAGTAATTCTTTCCGTTAGCAGCATAACACAGGCAGAACATGACTTAAACTGCAGACAAAAGACATAATTTGCTAATTTTTATTTTTGCACTTTTGTTGTAGGGGTATGACCAAAATCTTACACCACGATATAAGACCACGATATATATTTCACGATAACAATATATAATAATTTTATTGTAGTTATCAAAAAAAGAGGCAAATACTACAAACAATAGGACCAATGCAGTAAAAGTAGACTAAGATTTTCAGTAGTAAGTACAGTAGGTTTAATTAACATAAGAAATACTGCCGAAATTGAATAGTCAAATGTAAAAGTCAAGTATAGTCTTCTCTATATGAATTCAATGTAATTTGATTCTTATAAAGATACAAAAGTTATTCAGTGAAGAGCAGTGTGTGATTTTATCGGTCTTTTGTTGTTTGATTAACGTTAATGACACAGACGGCTGCAGGTTTATTAGGCTGCCGTCACTTTAAATCTATGGTGTGCAGTTTCGTATAGACTAGCGATAGCAAGCTAAAGCTTTGAAAGCATAAGATCTCGACCGCCTCCTCCAAAACACATGAACACGCACAACCAGAGCAGAGTCTGCAAAGCGTCACGAGAGACGCCATTAAATGACCTCACGTCTCAAAGTACATAACATTACAGGAATAATGAACGTAAACAACGTAAAGAGCTCCGACCTGTACCACCGACTGCTGCAGATTCATTTCACCGCTGATAGTGTTCCTGTAGAAGGCCTGAGGCTATGATATATTTCATATCTTTAGACATCAGGGGCTTTCACACAGGAACGTTTGCCGTGTCGTCGATGCCCAATGTCGTTAGTGTGGCTTTCACATGTACCGGATGTGGGCCGGATCTGGGCCGACACCATGTTGCTGTCTGGGTGGTGTAATGGTGGAGAAGTACCTGGACTTCTTCAGCGTCGGTCCATCTATCGCTGTTTTCCATGTTCGTAGAGTTAGTTTGTGGAGTAAATATATAGGCTATAATCTGCGTGTTTACACAGATTTTTACAAAAAATGGCGGGTGCTGGTGTTTCACGAGCCAGTTGAAGTACACTTATGTCACTGGTAGTCCCTATAGTGCTGGTTTAGACCCTACTCTGAAGTAGAGCGTATTAAGTCCCCCAAAATGTGTTCCTATAAACTAAAATCGTTCCCAGTATCGTACTTCCGATAATAGTTAGCCTATAGGAACTATGAAAGCATTCCTCTGGTTCGAAAGCCCCTATTACATCAGAGTGACCCTTTTCTTGTTTGACCAAAAAGCCACATATATACAGAGAGAGAGAGAGAGAGAGAGAGAGAGAGAGAGAGAGAGAGAGAGAGAGAGAAAGAGAAGGATATCTAATTTTCATGTGGTTATGGATGTACCACAATTTTCTTAAATTGCCTGTAATGGTAGAAATGTCAGTTTACACCCTGAAAATAATGTAGTATTCCCCTCATCTCAATCGCAATCTTGGTGTGATTTTTGACTTCCTCATACTCCTTCTCGTCAGCATTTCTCTGGGGTGTTTAGGACCCTGCATTGGCTTCCGGTCCACGCATTGATTTTAAAACTCTTATTTTAACATATAAAGCTGTACACCATCATTATGTGACCCTGGACCACAAAACCAATTGTCACATGGGTCAATTTTCTGAAATTGAGATTTATACATCATCTGAAAACTGAATAAATAAGCTTTCCATTGATGTATGGTTTTTAGGATAGGACAATATTTGTCCGAGATATGACTATTGATAATCTGGAATCTGAAACATTTAGAAAATCTCCTTTAAAGTTGTCCATTTATGTTCAATATATATATTTTTTATATATTTACGGTAGGAAATTGACTAAATATCTTCATGCAACATGATCTTTACTTAATATCCTAATGATTTTTGGCATAAAAGAAAAATCGATAATTTTGACCCATATAACCTATTGTTGGCTATTGCCACAAATATACCTGTGCGACATGTGACTGGTTTTGTGGTCCAGGGTCACATATGTGATTTTATTATGCTATATATGTCCTCTCGATCCCTCCTCTCCGCAAACTCTGCCTTCTTGAAAGAGCCTTCTCTGTGGTTGTGGAGTACACTTCCTTTAACATTAAGTAGTTTTAAGAAACCGTTAAAAACCCATCTTTTCAAGATAGTGTTTGTGTCTTAATTGAAGACACTGGATGTATATTGTATTCTACCTGTTGTAGCTTTTTTTTTTTTTTTTGTATGGATTTACTTTTGTACTGTACTTGCTGTAGCGCTTTGGGTATAAGAAAAATGCAATATAAATAAAATGTATTGTTATTATCATCATCCGCTGAAGGTCACCTCAGAATAGGGATTCCCTCTTCTTCACTCTGCATTTGTGCTCCAAATATTAAAGGATCTCTAGTTGGAAACCTCCCTCCACTGGGATTTATTGGCATCCCAGACAGCAACATAGTGTCGGCCCAGATCCGGCCCACATCCGGTACACACGGACTCCACATGGCCCAGATCCGGCCCACATCCGGTACACACCGACTCCACACGGCCCAGATCTGGCCCACATCCGGTACACACGGACTCCACACGGCCCAAATCCGGCCCACATCCGGTACACACAGACTCCACACGGCCCAGATCCGGCCCACATCCGGTACACACCATCTCCACACGGCCCAGATCCGGCCCACATCTGGTACACACGGACTCCACATGGCCCAGATCCGGCCCACATCCGGTACACACCATCTCCACATGGCCCAGATCCGGCCCACATCCGGTACACACCATCTCCACATGGCCCAGATCCGGCCCACATCCGGTACACACCATCTCCACATGGCCCAGATCCGGTACACACGGACTCCACATGGCCCAGATCCGGTACACACGGACTCCACACGGCCCAGATCCGGCCCACATCCGGTACACACCAACTCCACACCATGTTGCTGTGATTCCAAATCAATATAGGCTGTCCTCCTTTCTTTTCTTGCACGGGTAGAAGCCCATAAAGACTGAGGCAGTGTTCAGTGATAAAAGAAATCGCAGTGAGCTGCTTTTATTTCTTTAATCCTGCTTAGGCTTTGACAGGCTCAATGCAGGTGTGTGTAACTGAGGTGGTCAAACGAGGGAGAACGAGTGATCGCGGAGAACAGAGTTTAATCTACACTGGTGCAGGATCACGTGTGTTTGTCTCAGCATCCGACGGTTATTAAGAAACTAAGGAAATTATTTCAGCACATGAAAACCATCGGTCTGTCAGCAATGAGTGGAATATGATGTAGATGAAATGTTTGAAGACAATCCAAAAAATCAGGTATTTTAGTTGTATATTTAGTTTAGTTTAGTATTATTTTAGTAATTATTTATGATGCTCAGTAGGGGTGTAATGAGACCCTCATGTCACGATACTGAACTCACAATACGATATTATTGTGATACTCAAATACATATGATAAAAGATTAACAAAAACTGTACTGTTGATTCAAATACTAAATTTGATATTTCATTGTGTGTGTAAATGAATAATCTTGGACTTGGTGCTGAAACCCAAAGCACAGGACAATAGAGACACCAGAATAACAATATTCATGATTCTGAACCTGAAAATACAGAATTATTTTATATGAATATGCTTGCACTCTTTCACTGACTAGATATGTGTAAAATAATGTTGTCACTTTTTACTGGTAACAAGACATTTGGCATTATCAGGACACACAAATATTCCCTCATTGCATTATTATACATTATATTCAACATTATATATAGTAGTTTAATGTAGTACTGACACTAAAACTCTGACAATTTGAATTTTTGGGTAATTTTTATTTTGGGTGAACTATCCACGATACATATTGTTGCATTTTTGGTATTGTGATAAATTGTGACATGATATATTGTTACACCCCTAATGCACAGGCCTGGTAATTTCTAGTTTAATTTATAATGTTGTCGTGATTAACAGGTTCAGAACGTTTGTGTGGGTGAAAGGTTTTCCGAGGTCGTTGACCTGATCCATAGTGCAGAGTCCACTGACAAGGTTGTAGTTTCATTTAATGGGATCTTTAGTAGGACATGTTGGGAAAGCAGTGTAAACTTGAGAGAGAACCATGTTATAGAAACGTCCAGGACAGCAAAGTTCAAAATAAGTTGATTCTACAGGAGATCCCAGAGCTTTGTAAAGAGAATAATCACATTAAACGAGAGCCTAATTACATCCCGCCTTAGTTGTCATGGTTATTCATTTGATCTCATCATTATGTTCAAGTGTGTGTGTCTCGTTATCTCTACTACTTAAGTTCAGTTCTGTTTGAGTTTCACTGGTGGGTCTAATCCATGTGTACATTGTGTTGGACTGCTTATCTGAGTTGGAATTTGCCTTGTGCGTTATTAAAGCCTTTTATACTCAGAAGAGCGTGTGGGCGGAGTCTCTCGGCAAACGCACTGCACTCGCAACCAAATCAATCATAAATCACAGCCAATCAGAAGAGCGTGTGGGCGGAGTCTCTCTGCAAACGCACTGCACTCGCAACCAAATCAATCATAAACCACAGCCAATCAGAAGAGCGTGTGGGCGGAGTCTCTCGGCAAACGCACTGCACTCGCAACCAAATCAATCATAAATCACAGCCAATCAGAAGAGCGTGTGGGTGGAGTCTCTCTGCAAACGCACTGCACTCGCAACCAAATCAATCATAAACCACAGCCAATCAGAAGAGCGTGTGGGCGGAGTCTCTCGGCAAACGCACTGCACTCGCAACCAAATCAATCATAAATCACAGCCAATCAGAAGAGCGTGTGGGCGGAGTCTCTCGGCAAACGCACTGCACTCGCAACCAAATCAATCATAAACCACAGCCAATCAGAAGAGCGTGTGGGCGGAGTCTCTCGGCAAACGCACTGCACTCGCAACCAAATCAATCATAAATCACAGCCAATCAGAAGAGCGTGTGGGCGGAGTCTCTCGGCAAACGCACTGCACTCGCAACCAAATCAATCATAAACCACAGCCAATCAGAAGAGCGTGTGGGCGGAGTCTCTCGGCAAACGCACTGCACTCGCAACCAAATCAATCATAAACCACAGCCAATCAGAAGAGCGTGTGGGCGGAGTCTCTCTGCAAACGCACTGCACTCGCAACCAAATCAATCATAAACCACAGCCAATCAGAAGAGCGTGTGGGCGGAGTCTCTCGGCAAACGCACTGCACTCGCAACCAAATCAATCATAAATCACAGCCAATCAGAAGAGAGTGTGGGCGGAGTCTCTCTGCAAATGCACTGCACTCGCAACCAAATCAATCATAAACCACAGCCAATCAGAAGAGCGTGTGGGCGGAGTCTCTCTGCAAACGCACTGCACTCGCAACCACATCAATCATAAACCACAGCCAATCAGAAGAGCGTGTGGGCGGAGTCTCTCTGCAAACGCACTGCACTCGCAACCACATCAATCATAAACCACAGCCAATCAGAAGAGCGTGTGGGCGGAGTCTCTCTGCAAACGCACTGCACTCGCAACCAAATCAATCATAAACCACAGCCAATCAGAAGAGCATGTGGGCAGAGTCTCTCTGCAAACACACTGCACTCGCAACCAAATCAATCCACAATCACAGCCAATCAGAAGAGCGTGTGGGCGGAGTCTCTCTGCAAACACACTGCACTCGCAACCAAATCAATCCACAATCACAGCCAATCAGAAGAGCGTGTGGGCGGAGTCTCTCTGCAAACACACTGCACTCGCAACCAAATCAATCCACAATCACAGCCAATCAGAAGAGCGTGTGGGCGGAGTCTCTCTGCAAACACACTGCACTCGCAACCAAATCAATCCACAATCACAGCCAATCAGAAGAGCGTGTGGGCGGAGTCTCTCTGCAAACACACTGCACTCGCAACCAAATCAATCCACAATCACAGCCAATCAGAAGAGCGTGTGGTCTCTAGTTTAGAGAGATGAACAGTCTGCGTCTGGTTGCCTCCCCTGGTTGTCTGATTTTGGCCCTTTATTTTGAACATGACGACTGATGCATTCTCCAGATGGATAGCACAGGTGGTCTCTTTTAGATTGATATTATATAAATATTCTGATTAATACATACTTTAACAAACCACAAGAGAAGATCAGAAAAGTGCCATTGAAATGTTATTCAAAACTCTTAAATAGCTGGTGAAAATGTGTCATGCACTTAAACTAAAGAAGATGATGAATTGATGGAATGATTACTCCGGTCTCGGGAATTAACTTCAGTTCAGAGCCAAATTAAGTTAACAGTGTCCTGGAAGCATAAACGTTAGAAAAGACCCAGTTCTATTAATGTTCACACTGTCCCTGAAACAGATGGACATGTTCTGTCATTTTGCATGCTGTATGTGGGTCCAGTAAAGATGAGTGTGTTTTCTTTGGGTAAATCCACGGCTCACAAGAATACACGTATCGCTGAGAACCTCTAAACACAGTTTACATTACACATGTAAGTCGATCCTTCACTGATAATAATGATACTTTTGCTACAAAAAAAACAAATGTAATATCTACATGAAAAAGTTAGTTCAGGCAAGAATTCAAAAAAACTAAACAAAGTAAATCCTGTATTTGCACTCAATTCAAGCTTGTAGAAATTAAAGTGTAAATCTCAACAATACAAAATTAAGTAAAACCTACTCAACTTTTCTAATACTGGTGTTCCCATCATGCACTGGGGCATGAATAATTAATAAAATTGTATTATTTAGATGTCTCTAAGTAAAGCATACACTTTAAAAGTGTGGTTAAATTCAATAAATTAAAAAAGTTTATTTTGTTAAATTGACTTAGTTAAGTAGATGTTACTTAAACTCTATATGTAAAATTAAATAATTTAAAAATAATTAAGTAATATTTACTTAATTACTTCAATTAAATGTTAAGTGTCAATAGTAAGTAGGTTTTACTTGATAATAACAAGTAAGTTGTGCAGAGCAGTAAATTTTACTTAAAATGTGTTAGTGCAAATTGTTCCGAGGATTTTATTTTGTAGGATTTTAAGTAAATCCTACAAGTTATTTTTTTCAATGTTTCAAACTTGGCTCATGTAGCAGATTTCTTCCTCCCCAACTGAACTAAATATTAATCCTTCTCCTTATTCTCATAATGGTACAGTAATTTATTAGCAGGCGTGTGACAAATGCAACACAAATCCACTTTTATATTGAAGTAGATCTGAAAATATGTGACGGTCTCCGCTTCATGCACTCGTACACACACATGCCGAGCCTTACGTAACCGCGATTAGCTCACCAGGGAGAAAACCACCGCTTACACGTACATGGAGCGCAGCGCACATAAAGACAAAAAAACGAATAGTGTTTGTTTGGCAAACTGTCTATTCTCCAATGAATTCATCCCTGACATGCTGCAGTTGCATCACACAAATGTTGCACACATGTTTGCATTGGTTATGTTTCACCAAAGGCTTTCCAGCAGCAAGGCTCGTCTAAAAATAGCCGTTTAAAGGCAAACCGTGAGATATTTCACTCGAAGAATCTGGTCTCACTATATCCAAACACTGTTTTTCCTGGCATTTTCTTAAGTGTTTTCTTCCCACACGGTTTCAGTGTCAAGCATTGGTTAACTTCTCCTCATGTCTGTTTATATCCGAGACGTTGGCTTCCTCAGGAGCCTCGCCAATAGTTCAGTGTTATGTAATGCAACCCAATACTCTCCATTCACAAATCTATTGTGTGTTTAGTACTAACCTTGTGGTCGGTGTATTTCGCTTTCTCTGTTGATGGATTCGATTTATCTTGAATTGTGACATTGTTGCAGAGGGTGCTTTCACACATGCTGTATTTTCTGGGGAATTATGATCGTTTAGAGATCATGAACAGAACGTTTTCCTGCAGATGATGTGATGTGTGTGATACTCTGTGTTGTGTACAGTGAGGGCTAGTTCACACAGTTTTGTGTAGTTCACTAGGATAAATTGCACATTGATGAGTTTATTCAGTATATTTGTTTACATTATAGTTCATGTGCATTATTGTCTTCTAATCGGATAAAAAATGATCTGACTCAATTGAGTGCATACGTTTTTTTTATTCACATTTTTAGAATTCATGTGCATGTTGGCATTTCCATCCAGCAGTTTTCTTCATGCAATATCCTAAAATTCGCATTGAAATCGGTGGATGGAAACATGGCTTATGTCGTTCATGCACATGTTAGTTACCCATCACACAAAGCCGTCCAAACGCAGGCTCTACTCTTCAGTAGCCAGTACATGATGTGTTGAACAGAGGTACAGACGTGCGGATGAAGAAAGCAGAGGTTCCTCTGGTAATTACACCTGTCTGCATGTCTCCTCATGTCAAGAGCGATAGAAGAGCTCATGAAGACAAGATAATGAGTGCACTGTTTAAAGGCCTCAATAATGAGGACGATTTACAAGCTGTTCTTGTACTGTCATTCTTCACTGGCAGAAGAACACACTTATAACCATAACAGAGTCTGTGTGGTATTAGACAGCTTTGAGTTGTATTATAATCAGAGGTAATCAGATGCTTTTTTAATCGGTCTAGAGGCCTATTATCAGTAATGACATTTCATACTAATGAGCGAGTTTTGAGCGGTACGATCAACAGATGGGTTATAAAGATCATCTAACACTCAAAAAGAAGCTTTAGGAGACAAAACAACTTAAATCATGAGCCCTTTTATTCAGCTTCATGTGACGTACTGCTTTTATGTGGCAGCAATATGATAAAAAAGATGTTCGATAAATAGGTTTCCGCATTAATTCTTCTGTCTCTTGTAACTCTTGTTATTGTTATTAAATGTTATTGCTGCTGTATTTACTCGCGACTGTCGATAAATCCACAGACGTGTGTGCAGATAACACATGAAATGAGCCGTGGCAGATCTAGGCAGGTGGAGCTGGGGAGGAGGAGGGCTTCAGAGGAACTGCAAGAGCTTACAGCAAACCATCATATTTAAAGCCGCCTGTAGTCAATCATTGTATCCCTTAAAACTCATCTTCGATCACCAAAATGTTTTTTCCTTGAAAATAATTCTTCATGCCTTTAAATAGCAGAGTAACTCGACACCCTTGCCTCATTTAGTATACACGGTTCTATGAATATGCAAATGAGCCCCGTCCAGTTTAGAAACGGCTGGGATTTCCTTGAAAACTGAAAGCTGGAGAGAATCAAACAAATGAGGAACTTGGGTTTGTTCTGTTACTCAAACAGAAACCATCACGTTTAGTGAAGTTACGGTAAAACCCAGGCCCGTCATGGAGAAAAATCAAGTGTGTGTTTCATGTATGTGATGAATTGGTGTGTGTGTGTGTGTGTGTTGACAGGCAAATTGCCATGTACTACATTATATAATGCTGTATGAATTCAGTATTATTAAAGACTCTTTAAATGAAGTAAGGAGCTGAATTTTGGTATTAATGAAGCATGTCTAATATGAAGCTGCAGATCATTTCTTTCCAAGGCAATTATGAAATTATGAAGCCACATCATTATAGCTGTAGACGTCTTCATATGTCAATTCGTAAGAGTTTTCCCAAGCCAGACACAGAAAATGTAATGTACTGAGCTTCAATTGCAGTTATTTACAACAACTATCATTAGTATTACATTCACAGCCCTCTCTGGCAGTATACAATAGTTTTTAAAGTCTCCCTGTAGTCAATAATTATATCCCTTAAAACTCATCTTTGATCAGCAAAATGACATATTTAAGCATTTTTTTCCTTTATTAAATATCTAGAATGTAACTCGACACCCTTGCCTCATTTAGCATTCGAGGTTCTATGAATATGCAAATGAGCCCCGCCTCCACTCACTCACTCAGCTCAGAGATCCACTGGTTGACGATCACATTGTTTATATGTCTATGTGGAGTTTTTAATACGCTTTAAGACAGTGATTCTCAACCGGTGGGCCGCGGAGCGCCATCTGGTGAGCCGTGTAGGCAGTGGTAGACTCCCCCCACATTCATTTTAATTTATTTTTTAATTGACAAATCTTGTTATTTTCTAACTATCTAATTGTTCTTATGAATTTATATGATCAGAAATATTCAAGATGCAGCACGAGTCGCACACAGTGCAACAGGAATCACAGTTCAAACCTGTCTCTGGACTGCGTAGTTGTGGCTCTGGCCTCGGTTTGCACTTTGAATATTGAGAGAATACTGTAACGTCTGCAGAACAACAGAAAAGGGAGGCTTTTAATCAGATGCAAGAACAACTGTACACAAACGCACCAGCCTAACCCGCTCTTTCTCTCCACACAGCCTTTTTCCGAAATTCACCACATTATTAAGAAAAACTGTTATTTATTTTTGTTATTTATACTGTTTTTATTTCTGTGTTCAATTTGTGGAAAGGAGTTCAGTTAGGAGGTCACACACAGCCTCAACCAGAAGTTCTGGAAGCTCATAATTCATGTACAGTAACGTCTGAAGAGACTCATGTGAAATCATACAGGAGAAAGGCCAGTCAGTTGAGTTTGTGGCAAAACCTTTTACAGTGCTTGTATATTGTTGGCTTTCAATGCATATGATAATGCATACTCGTAAAGTAGAACTGAAATGACATTCATAACAAGATTATTAGTTAGAACATTTCAAAATGCATCTGCAGACTATTTTTCCATTCATGAATTTCTATATAATATTGTGCAAAAATATCGTCTTGTCTCGTGAGATAAGTGTCTCGTAACACCCCTAGTCTTCATACTATCATATTCTGAATGTTTTTAAACAGTCATTGGTGGGCCATGAGTTGCAAAAGGTTGAGAACCACTGCTTTAAGACAAACCATGTGTAAATTCATAAGTCGACTCCATTGCTGAGTATTTCCTCCTTAAAACTGCAGTGAACCAAAGACAGTCTCAAAAACACACTTTGAAATCGCTGGTGTTTCTGACGTCACAAACTACCTTGTAACCAATCAGATCAACGTGTGATCGTCAACCAGTGGATCTCTGAGCTGAGTGAGTGAGTGGAGGCGGGGCTCATTTGCATATTCATAGAACCACGCATACTAAATGAGGCAAGGTTGTCGAGTTACATTCAATATATTTTATAAAGGAAAAAAACGCTTAAATATGTCATTTTGGAGATCAAAGATGAGTTTTAAGGGATACAATTATTGACTACAGGGAGACTTTAAAAACTATTGTATACTGCCAGAGAGGGCTGTGAATGTAATACTAATGATAGTTGTTGTAAATAACTGCACTTGAAGCATTTTCTGTGTCTGGCTTGGGAAAACTCTTACGAATTGACGTATGAAGACGTCTACAGCTATAATGACGTGGCTTCATAATTTCATAATTGCCTTGGAAAGAAATGATCTGCAGCTTCATATTAGACATGCTTCATTAATACCAACATTCAGCTCCTTACTTCATTTAAAGAGTCTTTAATAATACTGAATTCATACAGCATTGTATAATGTAGTACATGGCAATTTGCCTGTGAACACACACACACACACACACACACACACACACACACACACACACACACACACACACACACACACCAATTCATCACATACATGAAAAATACACTTGATTTTTCTCCATGACGGGCCTGGGTTTTACCGTAACTTCACTAAAAGTGATGGTTTCTGTTTGCGTAACAGAACAAACCCAAGTTCCTCATTTGTTTGATTCTCTCCAGCTTTCAGTTTTCAAGGAAATCCCAGCCGTTTCTAAACTGGAACCAACATGCCCTCTAGCAGCCAGTGGAGAATGACAGGAATTCTTGCTTGCCGTTCATTAGCAAGTCCACACATGCAAAGACAGACGAAAAATATGTATGGAGTCGAAATGAAAGAAGAACGAGACCGAAACATGTTAAAATGAATCCAAATCAACACTTTTCCTCATGGTTGCTATGGAGACTGCACTACATTCCTTTGGGGATTTAGATGACGTAATCCCAGATTCTACACCGCGAAACACACACACACACACACACACACACACACACACACACACACACACACACACACACACACACACACACACACACACACACACACACACACACACACACACACACACACACACACACACACACTCTTTGGCTGTCACTGTAATACAGAGCTCTCATTCAGAAAGCTTTGCCTGGAACAGTGGATTCAGTGCCATAAATGTCACACACGTCATCTCACTTCAAGCTATTTTAGTTTATTTAAAGCAAAAGTTGTTGCAAATATGTTGCATTGAAAATACATTCAACATACTGTATATAACAATCTTAAATATTAAAATGACAAAGTTTAAAGATGGAAATCATTGGTTGTCGTTTATCATAAAACCACATATAAATTCTATGTCGAATCAAATAAAACATTTCTTTAGGAAGTTAGTTTTTGGAACGTCTATTTGACGCTTTTCTCATTTAACACTCATTTAAATGATCTTTCGGGGGTTATTTCTCACCCAGATTTGATGTGCAAAATCGATTTTTTATTAATTATTCTCCCCATCATGTAATTCATTAGATTAAAAATATGAATTGCTTGACAGTCCTAATATTATATATATATATATATATATATATATATATATATATATATATATATATATATATATTGATTGATTGATTGTTTGACTTGTTTTAAGCCTTACTAATACTCTGCATTTTCTGCAGCATTTCTGCCTCGTTCTCGTATTTCTCCTGTTTGTAATCCAACTATTCAAATGAGCGTTTGCAGTGGGAAACAATAGCGGGTCTGAGTCCTCGGCTCATTTGAATACGGCTGAAGTTATCAGATGCTCATTTGCATATGCAGACACGGGGGAGGATGCCAAAAATAGACGAGCGTAAAAAAAAAAGCACCATAGAAACATAAACAGACAGCAGAAATTTGACTGGCGTTTGACGTCGCCTGAGGACCGTCTGGAGGGAGAGAGAGAGAGGGAAGATGGGCGAGAGACAGATGATGGATATAGAGAAGCAAAACTAATGTTATGGGAACAGAAACAAGGATCTAAGGCTTGAGAAAATTCATTATGGACCCTGCAGCCTCTAATTTGCATATTTATATCTCAATAAAGATATTATTTACCATAGTTGCATGGTAATATGTAAGAATAATGGCATATGATTCAATTAGTGATGCACCGATATGACAATTTTGGCCGATACCGATAACCGATAATTCTTTATATCTGAAAGCCGATAACCGATATATTGGCTGATAAATCTAAATTAAAATTTTATATACTTTTTTTAGAGCCTGATTACAAAAACAAAAGTCTCATCATTAAAATCCACGTCCCAAACACACAATTATAATGTTCTCATGATAATTTTATGTAGCTGATATGACAGACTTGCAGACGTTGAACTGTATTTTCCTTTTTTGAAGTGATTCCAATCATATTTCAAGCAATTTAAAACCATCATGTTGAACAGTCGCATCTGAAGCGTCTCAGCTGGAGGAGATAATACAATCAAAATCAGCTTTAATATATCGGACAAATTCTCTTATCAGGCCGATAACGAAAACATTAAAATTGAACCGATATCGGCCGATGTTGTAATCCAAGGTTTTCATGAAAATTCCAGCATTTACTAGTGTGCTGTGTGTGTGTGTTTCTTCAGTGCTGTTTAAACATGTGAACAGAGATTGTACGACCTGAACTCTCGTCTCGTCCTCATGAAATGTAGTTTCAGTCTCACTCTCTCCTCATGAGGTTTGAAGAGAACATCCAGCATCAAGTCTTCTGTCCACGCTGAGAGAAAGCCTCACATTAACTCGTGTACAGCAAGATGGAAGATAACTAGAAGTCGCTTTTTCCTCATTAAATGTTTTGCTTTTATTCCCTTTAATATGTGATATTAATATATGTGGCTGAAGAATTCAATTCAATTCACATTTATTAGTAGCGCGTTTCACAATACACATCGTTTCAAAGCAGCTTTACAGAAAATACACGAGTCCACATTACAGTTTACAGAGATCTGTTATCAGAGGAGACTGTAAGTTATGCATTTCAGAAATGTAGATATACAAAACCACAGTTAGCTAAAAATGTATTATTTTAAACAATGTAATAATTTAAGGCAGAAACAATGAGCTCACTGAAGTAATTAATACTTGTTTGTTAACGAATGATTGTGACGTAGCATTGGTGCATGTTGACTGAAAGTCAGTTTTTCTTCATTAAAAGTTGTGTTTTTATTCCCTTTAATATGTGATACTAATATATTTGTATGAAAGTATAAATTTAAAAGCATTTTGTCCACAAAGATTTAACAGAAATTTGGACATTGAGTCAATTAACATAATTTTTTTTTTAAAGTTGGTGTGGTTTGACACCACAAAATGTAGAAATGTAGAAATTACATTTATTTCATCATCTCTGCATCATTTCTGAAGGTTATCCACGTCCTTTTACTGATTTCATAGTTTGATGGCGTTTCATGTCTCATTTCTTCACACACACGTCTTTTTAAACCCACTAGTTTCTCTTTTTCATGCGGTTGTGATGATCAGGTCTGTTTCTCACACAAGATCTTGAATGATTTGAGAAGAGTTGCAGTTCCACTTTTATGATGCAGTTTTGTCCTTTTACAAGCTCCAAAGCTTCAGTTCCCATTCTTATTGTAATTGCATTGATTTGTTTTTTTACATTATTCATCACGCAATTGTTAATGTAACGAACAGAGGCGAAAAAAATGTCTTGACTCATTTGTGCATGAAACAGCAAGCACTTTTAACACTAAATTATGATTACAGCGGCAGATTATTAATTAATAATTAACTTTAACCATAGTGCATGATATGTAAACTAATACATTTTGAGGTTTGCATCACATAACCAGCTGTATGTTTATGATAAATGATAACAGGGAATCACTTGTAGTATGCAGCGTCACATGACTGTGTGTGTGTGTGTGTGTGTGTGTGTGTGTGTGTGTGTGTGTGTGTGTGTGTGTGTGACTCTGATGCGTGTCTAATTCAGATTTAATATGGAGACAGATTGAGGTCAATATTACAATGTTATAATATGACACACTACTATTTGAAACGTTTCTCATTAAATCTTGCATGTTTCACGTTTACTCACACCTGAATCTGTGACGATCCATTTATTTCTATTTTCCTCATTTCGTTCCAGCTCTGTATTTCAAGTTTCACTTTCGCCTCTTTTGCACTAATTTGCTTCTTATGCAAACTCTGTTCCTGACCTCTGTTAACATTAGTGTGAGAGAACACACACACACACATATACACACACTCATTCTTGTACATCTATCTTTATGAGGACATTCATTGACACAATGCAATCTCTAGCCGCTTACCCTAACCTTACCCATCATAACTAAGTGCCTAACCCGACCCCTGACCCTAAACCGACCCTTGACCTCATTATAACCTTATCCCTAAAACCAAGTCTTGACCCTCAAACAGGTCTTTAAAGGCTCTCAGAAACTGAGGACCGGCCAAAATGTCCTCACTTTACTCTCTCTGTCCTCACTCCAATGGTCTAAAACTCAAACTGGTCCTCACAAAGATAGTTGTACAAGTACACACACTCACACTCACACTCACACTCACTCACACACACACACTTCCTCATCTGTATTATTACCTCGTTATTTCATCTGACTCCATAAATGAAAAAGGTTTTAATGATATCTGAGCATCATTAAAAGTGAGCGAATGTTTGATTATTCTTTTTAACTCTTTAAGTATATTTACCCGCTCAGATTAGGAGGCTGTGTCTCTCAGAGGTCCTCTCGTCTTCTGTGTAACGCGGGTCTCACGATCACAAGCGCGTCAGCTTCCGTCACTGAACAGAGGTGATGGCTATATATCTGAGATCGTCACATTCACACTTACACAATCAGATATACTCTGGTAAAGCCCCCGTGGAATCGCATACACTTGAATGTAAAGTAAGGTTTACTTCAGTAGAGTTATGGCCACTATTATAGATATAAGCTGACCAACATTACTTCTCTTATAATAGTTTTGGATTGGCCAAGCCGTGGTTTCCCACGTACACTTATCTAAAGTAACATTACATTAAAACAGAAGCGAGACACTCCCAGATTTAGTTTGATCAAACAGCATTTGCTGTTCTAAATGGAAATTCCCTTCTTGTCTTTGCAAAACCACGTACACTTGAATCAGTGCCAAACATTTGTAATAAGTGATCCACTGGAGGCAAGCTGAGAGAACCCAAGTGCACTTTATTATAAACAAAAACAAACATGAAACAAAAAAATTGCGTGGCATGAACATGAACTTGCACAACAACAGATTTACAAGTAACAATACTTGACAAAGACACATGGCAAACATGAGGGCTAAATACACACAAGACTAATGACTAGACAAGGGACACCTGTGAACAATGAAACAATGAACCAATGACAACATGACACATCAGACAAGGGCAGGATCACATGACTTACAAGGGATCACATGACAGACAATGAAACATGACTTGAACAAACCCAAAAACAAAACCGTGACAACATTAGTCGTCACTAATCTCACGCAGACTTGCGGGAACATACAAATCCGTTTAATCCACTTGGGAAAACAATTTCAGAGCAAGTCAGAATAATCAAATGTAACAATTTATTATGTCAGGTAAATGTATCATGCCAATTTCATAATCAGTTCAAAGATAATCAATACAATAACATTGCATTCTCAGAGATAAAGAGTAAAAGATGAAGGTGAAACACGACATTTTGAAAAATACATAATGCTAAAGTCTTTGAGATCCTTCAACGTCACAGGCTGATCTGAGTTCCAGGATCGCCTCGAGCCTCTTCATCTCCCTAAACACTCAGACCAACGCAGAAACCTCTTTACAGATGTAGACATGAGTTCACAGTGGGAGTTTGCATTAATCACCGTCCCAGACTTACTGGGGGCAGAGGTGGGGGCAAACCCAGAGCAGTTAACCAGATATCTCTAAACTCTCCACACCTCATTACCTGTCTGGTTTACTTCTGTGGGAATGAGACATTTGGACCAGTCGCACTGAGACATTTCAAATGATACCAAACATGTGTAATACTGTATGATAATTGTTCATATTAAACCATATCGATTTTTGGGTGAATTTAGGTAGGGATGGGTGAAGGGAACGATGTGTAAATTGGGAGGTGATCCACTCACGTGTGATCGTGTCTCGAGTGGGGATTGTAATATAGCAAGAGATTAATTTAACAATTAAGAGGTTCATTTTCCTTCATTTCTCAGAGAGTAAACCTCTCTTCCAGCTCTTCCAGTTTCTCCTGCCTTACACTGTTTACATTAGTGTGAGAGAACACAAACACACAGACACACAGACACACACACAGACACACACACACACAGACACACACACACACACTCACACACACACACACACACACACACACACACACACACACACACACACACACACACACACACACACACACACACACACACACTCACTCACTCACTCACTCACTCACTCACACACGCACACTCGCTCACACACGCACACACACACGCACACACACACACACACACACACACACACACACACACACACACACACACACACACACACACACACACACAAACACACACACAGTTTTTGTCAGATCAAGTTCATTTCTGGGCTCATATTTCTCCTCCACATGTTTGCTTGTGTTTCTCGTCTGCATTATGTCAGTCGATGGACAGTGAGTTGATTTGAGAAGATCTGCTCCATTTCTGGCATCTCTCCGTCTCCGTCTGAGTCTGAGTCTGAGGGGAAATGACTGAACTGGGTCAGCGCAACACTTAAAATACGCAAAAACTAGATTTGAATGAAAAGCTCTCCATCTGGGGCATTTAATGAAGAACATGGAGTTTGGCCAAACTTCTCTAATAATGAGGAAAGAACAAAACTGATCACTCTGTTATTGTGCAGAAACATGAAGACACACACACACACACACACACACACACACACACACACACACACACACACACACACACACACACACACACACACACAGAAGGACGTTTACACTCTTCAGTCAGTTTAATCCTGTGATGTCACAGGCTTGTGTGTGCGTGTGTGTGTGTGTCAGTGATGAATTTGATATTAGACGAAATCCTCATTAATGTCTTGAGATCATGATGATAAAACATCTGAGATTAAACTTTACACTCCAACAATCTTATTGGCTGAACTGCATCTGGAGTGATTGGTGAATGTTCTTTTTAACGGTTGTCAGACACACACCCACACACACACACACACACACACACACAATATTCTATAATGACATACTGAATTATGTGAAATCCATTCGAACTGTAAAGATTACAAGGTTTTCAACGGCTCTCTGTCAGGGATTTTCGGTCAGTGTGTTTGAGTGACAGTATTTTCTCTCAGAATGAGAATTGCTGCAGAGTTATGGATGAATGATATTATTCTGAGACAGTATGAAGTGGTTTGAGGTGAGATTAACTTTAGGACAGAAATATCAAGATATGGGGAACATAAATCCCTTTATGTATTAAACATGAACACCATGTTTTTAAGTATTCACAGTGCATTCAAAATTAAATATTATAATCCATATTTTCTTAAAAAGGCCCTTTTACAGTCATGGGGCCCTATTTTAACGATCTGAAACGCAAGTGTCACAGCGCAAAGCGCAAGTAACTTTGTGGGCGGGTCTTGGCGCTGTTGCTAGTTTCCCGGCGGGATAAATGACTCTTACGCCAGGTGCAAATCTAAAATGTGTTGGTCTGAAGAGCTTCATTATTCATAGGTGTGGTTTGGGCGTAACGTGAAATAAACCAATCAGAGCGTCATCTCACATTCCCTTTAAGAGCAGGCGCGCTTGTTCTAAAGCGGATTCCTATCATAACGGCGGATTTGCCAGACGCGCGCCAGGAGCGGTTCACAGCCAAGGAGAGCAACACTCTCGTCAGGGACGTTGGGGATGGAGAAACCCACCCAAATTAACTTCGGTTAAAAAGGCGTATGATAATTTGAGTAAATGTGTAAGCTAGATGTATGCTTTTATAATAAATTGTCTATCTATCTATCTATCTATCTATCTATCTATCTATCTATCTATCTATCTATCTATCTATCTATCTATCTATCTATCTATCTATCTATCTATCTATCTATCTATCTATCATAATAATGTATGATTTGCAAAAATGAAAACTGCTGCTTCTGTATAGATGAGAGAATCAAAGTGCGCGTTGTGCACACGCTACATTGATTATGGCCAAGCATGCGCCCTTAAAATAGCATATGAATAACATGCGCAACGCGCCACTGACTTTAAACTAGTTTTTCCTGGTTAGTGGCGCAATTGTTTTCTAAACCTGCAAAATAGCATGAAGGAACGTTTGCGCCGGAACACGCCTCCTTTTTTGCGCTGAACCGCCCAGGGAGCGCAAGTTCATTCCCTAGTTTAGCGACGTGCGACTGTGGAGGGAAAAGCGCGCTTTGCGCGGGTGCAAAATAGGAATGATACATGCGTCGGTGTACAAAGTCAATTGCGCTGGGTGCAAGATAGGGCCCATGATGTTGTTTTCAGGCTCTACTAGAACATGTTTTCCTGCTTGAATGTTGATTGTTTTCCTCATATTCTCCATTGTTACAGCTCCTCTCTTCCCAGTCTGTCAGTAACGCTCTGTTTAGTTCCTATCTCTATGAAGCCCCTCCTTCTGAAAAGCACACTGTGCTCTGATTGGTTGGCTGGAGCGGTGTGTTGTGATTGGTGGACTGGAGCGGTGTGTCGTGATTGGTCGGCTGGAGCGGTGTGTTGTTATTGGTCAGCTGGAGCAGCAGTGTGTCGTGATTGGTCGGCTGGAGCGGTGTGTTGTTATTGGTCGGCTGGAGCAGCAGTGTGTCGTGATTGGTCGGCTGGAGCGGTGTGTTGTGATTGGTCGGCTGGAGCAGCAGTCTGTCGTGATTGGTCGGCTGGAGCGGTGTGTTGTGATTGGTCGGCTGGAGCAGCAGTGTGTCGTGATTGGTCGGCTGGAGCGGTGTGTTGTGATTGGTCGGCTGGAGCGGTGTGTTATGATTGGTCGGCTGGAGCGGTGTGTTATGATTGGTCGGCTGGAGCAGCAGTGTGTCGTGATTGGTCGGCTGGAGCGGTGTGTCGTGATTGGTCGGCTGGAGCGGTGTGTCGTGATTGGTCGGCTGGAGCGGTGTGTTGTGATTGGTCGGCTGGAGCGGTGTGTCGTGATTGGTGGGCTGGAGCGGTGTGTCTGGATTGGTCGGCTGGAGCGGTGTGTTGTGATTGGTCGGCTGAGGGTTCAGAAAGAGTGCAAACCTTTTTCATGCTCAAACTGCAACATTACACACTAAAGAAATGTAATTTTCCAATGACTCCTGTTTGCTTGTTTATATAATCTGTTCATTTTGACCTCAGAGGAACGAGTAGAGACAATATTTATTGACTCATTTAAACATTGGATCTATTAGAACAGACCTAATATAACATTTATGTCCAGTGATATTCACTACATTTCCACTGCTATTAAACAAACATTTACATTTCATGTCCTTCAGCAGAAACTGTTATCCACAGACTAGTCAAGTGTTTTACAGACAAACATCTGTTTCTGCTTTTTTTTTTGTAGATCACCAAAAACTGGAACGAGAGGCTCGAATTTGTCGTCTACTCAAGCATGCCAACATCGGTGAGTACACACACACACAGACACAGACACAGACACACACACTCACAGACACAGACACACACACACACAGACACACACACACACACACACACACACACACACACACACACACACACACACACACACACACACACACACACAGTCTTTCAGCACTAAATCTGAGCTGTTTTATGTTCAGTATTTAAAATATAGTAAGTATTCAAACTAAATGCGACATGACAAGCTTCAAGTTATTTTTCTGTGAGCGTGACTCGTGTACATTACTGAAATATTATTTAAAATGAACTGATTGGTTGCATTTACTTGCAACCAATCAGTTCATCAACCAATACTTGCATTTAAATTACACATAAGGACGTTTCGGTTACACTTTATTTTAAGGTGTCATTGTTATAGTGTAATTATATATGTAAGTAATATTAATTAACTACATGTACCTACTATAGGATTAGGGTTTGGTTGAGGGTTAGTTACATGTAATTATGCATAATTTACTGTTATAATTTATTACTATGTTAAGTACATGTAATATATGTAACACGGACGCTGTAAAATAAAGTGTTACCTAAGTTTTTATAATAATAACACTATAATAATACATTTTTAATGGCATAATTATATTTGTACTCTTTTTTTTTTAATAAACATTTATATAGTCAGTGGCTGTCATAAAAACATGATGCATTAAATGCATTAAATATTGAAGAACATGTTAAGTAAAAATACAATGAATATGCAATATAGTGCATATATTTAGCAAAATATTATTTTCTATGTTTTTTTTAGCTGACTAACGAGTTTATGGTCATCGAATGGCTTTTCTGAGGTAAATGTGATGTTGGATATTATTCTCAAGCTGTTTTATTAACGTCTTTCCGCGGTTGAAACACTGATCTGTCGATTACATGAAACATGATTCGTGTCCAGACCTCAGTAAAACAGCTTGAGAACAATAATGTCACGTAACGCCACATTTACCTCAGAAAAGCCTTTCAATGATCATAAACTCGTTAGTCAGCTAGAAAAACAAAACCCTACGAACATTGTGCTAAATATATTCAGCACTTCATATGCATTATAATGTATGAATAAATCTGTACAGCCATCTTTTAAATGTTTATATTTAACCAACAATCTGGAGTAGAAACATAACTATATTAAAATGTTTATAAAACGGCCTTATGTAGTTAAACATTTCAACTTTTATTAGATTGTTAATTATTAAATAAAGTTTATTTAATCAATTGATTAACCAAATTTAATTGTTGTTTTCTGTTTAGGTTTTGGGCTAAATTAATATATATATAAAAAAAAAAAAAAAAAATATATATATATATATATATATATATATATATATATATATATATATATATATATATATATATATATATAATTAAAAATTAGGTGCATCACTGCAATTCATGAAATTAATTAAGAAGTTTAATATTAATACAATTATACATAAAAAATACAAAACAAATTCTAAAGGAACCTTGAAATAATCTCATGCTGGTATTTTAGGTTAATTAAAAATAACTAGGCTACATATACAATACATCACAATCATTACATTATATAATGTTATTAATAATAAGATCGAATACATCAATACACTGATAATTAACAGGTTCGCCACTGGATGCAAGTTTTGTTCATTCATCAACTTAAAAAAGACCGAAAGAGATTTAAGAATCAATATTAGTTCATCAAAACGAGATTTCTGAGTGATTCATCATAATTATGTCATGCAAATCTGACCTGAAGCTTTTAGTCTGGAAACATCTATAAATGTCCAAGCGTTTCAGCCCACACACACACACACACACACACACACACAGCAGCCGAGAGATTACAAGCGTTGGCGTATTCTAGCAGTAATTATGACTATAACACAAAGCATTAGATGAGCTGAACGGCCCAGTCTCTCATTCCCACCCCCGATGTTCATCTTCTGCCACTGAAACTATTCAATCGGGTCATTGTTCAAGAGTTTACATGAGATGACACAGGTTCATTCCTATCCTCATTGCGTATGGATTGTTCGTTAGAGCCCAAAGTCTCTTTTAGCCCTTCAATATAATTGATCTTCTTTCACACAAATATGACTTCAAGTCTTAAAAGTTTGCAGTCAAGAGTCTTTGGTAACACTTTATAATAAGGTTCATTAGATAGTGTATTAACTAACATAAACTAACAATGAGCAATACATTTGTTAGTATTTATTAATCTTTGTTAATGTTAGTTAATAATAACACAGCTGTTCAGTGTTTGTTCATGTTAGTTCACAGTGCATTAACTAATGTTAACAAATACAACCTTTTGATTTTATTAACATAGTAAATGTTGAAATTAATATTAACTAAGATTAATAAGTGCTGAAGAAGTATTGTTCATTCTTAGTTCATGTTAACTAATGTTAACCTTATTGTAAAGTGTTACTGAGTCAGTGAATATAAAAGCCAGTGGTTTTCCTAAAGGATCGAGGGTTTTCTCTCCGTCCGCTGGAAAGCCGTTCTCTCTGTTTCTATGGCAACAGGTTTGAGAAACGACTGAATCACAGAAGATGCATGAGATGTTTATACTGAGGGGATTCCTCCGTCTCTCTTTCCTCATGTAATCCGTCCATATTTATAAATCAAAAGGTCAGTTTCGATTCCTTTGAGAAATGACATCAGGCGTTCCCTCGTTCATCAAGATCACGTCATGATCTCGGCCGTTTCATTAGAGGATTTCTCCTCTCCAACGCTGAGTTATTGTCAAGGCCGATGTATTCGAAGGCTCTAAGGCACTCACACTGCAACTAATGCTTTTCTCACTTATTATTTTTGTCTTGTTTCCAGTCCAAATATCAAACATTTCTTAAATCAAGATGCATTTACTAAAGGAGTAAAATGACATTAGATATTTAGTCTTGTTTTCTGGGAAATAAATAAAAATGAAGTGAGTTTTTGCTTATAACAAGCTAAATTATTTGCCAATGGGGTAAGCAAAATAATCTTAAAACGGAAAACAGATTATATTTCTTACCCAATTAGTTGATAATTTTGCTTGTTTTAAGCATCAACTCACTTAATTTTGATTAATTCCCCCAGAAAACAGGACATAATATCTTATGTCATTTTACTCATCTAGTAAATGCATCTTGATTTAAGAATTTTTAGATATTTGGACTGGAAACAAGACAAAAATAATTAGACAGAAAAGCATTTTTTGCAGTGGTTTTTAGGCTGGATTTCCACTAAACGACTGAATAAATGCCTGTTTTTGCCCAGTTTAATGTAGTCCTGCATGCATCCAGTTATTTTAGCTGCATGTCCTGCACTGATAATTCAATCCCAGAATGCATTGTGACGACTTTCACATGGCTCAGGTATCGAATGGCATACAGACGTTATTCAGGCTGAGGGGTCGATGTACCGTGTTTTCAGTGACATCCACTGTAGAAAAAGCTGTATGAAGCTTCTAGATCACTTATTATTTTCCACAGCTCATGTTGAGTTTTTGTGTTTACTGATGTTTCTTGGAAAGATATTTTTGCCGTGTTTTAAACATAATATTAAAGTCTCCATGTAGTTAATAATTTTATCCTTTAAAACTCATCTTTGATCACCGAAATTACATATTTAAGCGTTTTTTCCTTAAAATATCTGGAATGTAACTCTACACCTCATTAAGTATTCGCGGTTCTATGAATATGCAAATGAGCCCCGCCTCCACCCACTCACTCAGCTCAGAGATCCACTGGTTGACGATCACACGTTGATCTGATTGGTTACAAGCGTGTTTTTGAGACTGTCTTTGGTTCACTGCAGTTTTAAGGAGAAAATACTCAGCAATGGTGTCGACTTATGAATTTACACATGGTTTGTCTTAAAGCATATTAAAAACACCACATTAAAAGCTGGATTTTCACCACAGGGGACTTTAATTAATAAACAGAATGAAGAGATGTACGTCTATCCCGCACAGTGTTGCTTTCATTCCCGCTATAAATCAAAGATGGCGCTGCTGTGAATAAGGTCTATTAAGATGGGATAGATAAAAAAATGACACAGTTCAGCTTTAGTGGATCTGCCCTTTATTCATCTTTGACAATGAGAGGAAGCAGAAGCAGAAATAATTCCAATTTGTGGAATAAACGAGTCTGTGAAAATCTCATTCTAACGATTATGACTGTGAGCTGCTCGATTACAATCTAATCAGTCTCTCTCTCTCTCTCTCTCTCTCTCTCTCTCTCTCTCTCTCTCTCTCTCTCTCTCTCTCTCTCTCTCTCTCTCTCTCTCTCTCTCTCTCTCTCTCTCTCTCTCTCTCTCTCTCTCTCTCTCTCTCTCTCTCTCTCTCTCTCCACAGTGAGGCTCCATGACAGTATATCAGAGGAGGGTGTTCACTACCTCGTCTTTGATTTGTGAGTGAATTTTTCTGTGTGTGTCTCTGTCTGTATGAGGTCACGTCTCCAGTTCTCCTGTTAAACGAGTGTGTCTGTTAACGAGAGCTCCTCCACTTACAAAATAAACTGCAAAAAAATAATTTCATGCTGTGCTGATTAATTTAGGCAGATCAGTTTTGGCTGAGAAATGACCCCCCTAAAAGATAATTTAAAGAGAAAAGCATTGAATATACATTACAAAAAGTAGCTTTAGAAATAATAATATAGAAATAAATGATACTCTAAATGTGAAACTAAAACCACCAAGCCTCTGTCTTAATGAGTGAGTCATCGAATCATTCATTCAACCGATTCATTTAAACGGCGGATTCATTCGGGAACGAAGCGATTGGGCGTTTTTATGAATGAGTCACTGAATCGATGACTCACTCAAACTCTTGCTCGTGTTGCTAAACTATATCATATGATATAAATATTAGTCATTTTTTGCTCTAATATCTTGAATTTTTGTGGCATTTTAACGGCATCCGTTGGCTTTGTCCAAAGATGATTCACCAGACTCAGTAATTCAGCTTTCAGGGTTTTGTGGTCTTTTTTTTTGTTTTGGTGGCCACTATAGTTAGGGAAAGCTATGGAAGCTTGTTTCCGCCACAGAATGAAAAATAAAAAAGGTGATTGCGACTTTTTATCAGAATTGCATGATATAAAGTTGCAATTGCGAGAAAAAAAGTCAGAATTGCGAGTTTATTTCTCACAATTCTTACTTTATAAAACGCAGTTGCGACTCTATATCATGCAATTCGGACTTTATATCACACAATTCTGAGAAATAAAGTCAAAATTGCGAGATGTAAACTCGTAATTCTGAGATAAAAAGCTGCAATTGTCTTTAAAAATGTTTTATTCTGTGGAGGGAACAAGCTTCCAAAGAAAGCTGCATAAAGGGCAAAACAAAAGTGAACAGCCAAATCTCTTCTGGAATCTCTTCTGAATCTCTTCTGGAATCTCTTCTGGAATCTCTTCTGAATCTTTTCTGAATCTCTTCTGAATCTTTTCTGAATCTCTTCTGAAATCTCTTCTGAATCTCTTCTGAATCTCTTCTGAATCTCTTCTGAATCTCTTCTGGAATCTCTTCTGGAATCTCTTCTGAATCTCTTCTGAATCTTTTCTGAATCTCTTCTGAAATCTCTTCTGAATCTCTTCTGAATCTCTTCTGAATCTCTTCTGAATCTCTTCTGGAATCTCTTCTGAAATCTCTTCTGAATCTCTTCTGGAATCTCTTCTGAAATCTCTTCTGAATCTCTTCTGGAATCTCTTCTGAATCTCTTCTGAAATCTCTTCTGAATCTCTTCTGGAATCTCTTCTGAATCTCTTCTGGAATCTCTTCTGAATCTCTTCTGAATCTCTTCTGGAATCTCTTCTGAATCTCTTCTGAAATCTCTTCTGGAATCTCTTCTGAATCTCTTCTGAATCTCTTCTGGAATCTCTTCTGAATCTCTTCTGGAATCTCTTCTGAATCTCTTCTGAATCTCTTCTGGAATCTCTTCTGAATCTCTTCTGAAATCTCTTCTGGAATCTCTTCTGAATCTCTTCTGGAATCTCTTCTGGAATCTCTTCTGAATCTCTTCTGGAATCTCTTCTGGAATCTCTTCTGGAATCTCTTCTGGAATCTCTTCTGAAATCTCTTCTGGAATCTCTTCTGGAATCTCTTCTGAAATCTCTTCTGAATCTCTTCTGAAATCTCTTCTGAAATCTCTTCTGGAATCTCTTCTGAAATCTCTTCTGAAATCTCTTCTGGAAACTCTTCTGGAATCTCTTCTGGGAATCTCTTCTGGAATCTCTTCTGAAATCTCTTCTGAATCTCTTCTGAATCTCTTCTGAAATCTCTTCTGGAATCTCTTCTGAAATCTCTTCTGAATCTCTTCTGAATCTCTTCTGAATCTCTTCTGTAATCTCTTCTGAATCTCTTCTGAAATCTCTTCTGAATCTCTTCTGGAATCTCTTCTGAATCTCTTCTGGGAATCTCTTCTGGAATCTCTTCTGAAATCTCTTCTGAAATCTCATCTGAATCTCTTCTGGAATCTCTTCTGAATCTCTTCTGGAATCTCTTCTGGGAATCTCTTCTGAAATCTCTTCTGAATCTCTTCTGGAATCTCTTCTGGGAATCTCTTCTGAATCTCTTCTGGAATCTCTTCTGAATCTCTTCTGGAATCTCTTCTGGGAATCTCTTCTGAAATCTCTTCTGAATCTCTTCTGGGAATCTCTTCTGAAATCTCTTCTGAATCTCTTCTGAATCTCTTCTGGAATCTCTTCTGAATCTTTTCTGAAATCTCTTCTGAAATCTCTTCTGAATCTCTTCTGAAATCTCTTCTGGGAATCTCTTCTGAAATCTCTTCTGAATCTCTTCTGAATCTCTTCTGAATCTCTTCTGGAATCTCTTCTGAATCTCTTTGGAATCTCTTCTAAATCTCTTCTGGAATCTCTTCTGAATCTCTTTGGAATCTCTTCTAAATCTCTTCTGGAATCTCTTCTGAATCTTTTCTGGAATCTCTTCTGAATCTCTTTGGAATCTCTTCTAAATCTCTTCTGGAATCTCTTCTGGAAACTCTTCTGGAATCTCTTCTGAATCTCTTCTGGAATCTCTTCTGAATCTCTTCTGGGAATCTCTTCTGAAATCTCTTCTGAAATCTCTTCTGGAAACTCTTCTGAAATCTCTTCTGAATCTCTTCTGGAATCTCTTCTAAATCTCTTCTGGAATCTCTTCTGAATCTCTTCTGGAATCTCTTCTGAATCTCTTCTGAATCTCTTCTGGGAATCTCTTCTGAAATCTCTTCTGAATCTCTTCTGAATCTCTTCTGGAATCTCTTCTGAATCTCTTCTGGAATCTATTCTGAATCTCTTCTGGGAATCTCTTCTGAAATCTCTTCTGAATCTCTTCTGGGAATCTCTTCTGAAATCTCTTCTGAATCTCTTCTGAAATCTCTTCTGGAAACTCTTCTGGAATCTCTTCTGGAATCTCTTCTGGAATCTCTTCTGGATCTCTTCTGGAATCTCTTCTAAATCTCTTCTGGAATCTCTTCTGGAATCTCTTCTGGAATCTCTTCTAAATCTCTTCTGAATCTCTTCTGAATCTCTTCTGGAATCTCTTCTAAATCTCTTCTGGAATCTCTTCTGAATCTCTTCTGGAATCTCTTCTAAATCTCTTCTAGAATCTCTTCTAGAATCTCTTCTGAATCTCTTCTGGAATCTCTTCTGAATCTCTTCTGAAATCTCTTATGAATCTCTTCTGGAATCTCTTCTAAATCTCTTCTGGAATCTCTTCTGGAATCTCTTCTGAATCTCTTCTGGAATCTCTTCTGGAATCTCTTCTGGAATCTCTTCTGAATCTCTTCTGAATCTCTTCTGAACCTCTTCTGAACCTCTTCTGAAATCTCTTCTCAATCTCCTCTGAAAGCACCATCCCCCCCAGCGAAGTGTACATACAGTCGTCGCTTTTAGGATGTAGTTTTACTCTTCATGATCATGTGATCTTTGATGGCATGTTTTAAATACATTTGAAGTAGACACACCAAAAATCAATATCTGAATCAAGTTTATTTGCCAAATCATTGCTACAACTGCTATAATAAATTTTGCAGCTGTGTTGTCGAAGTGACAAAACTTCTTTTTCAAATTCAGCCACTTTCTGTTCAAATTCAACAGAAAGTGGCAGTGACACACGTTATATGCGGAGTGAAGTGCCCTTCACAGTGCTTACTGTAAGTGCTCTGCCCTTCACAGCGATGCTCAGTTTCCAGTGGAATTTGCCTGTATTTACAAGTTACTTGTGTTGAGTGTCGACACACACACTCTGCTCGCTTATGTCTTTTTTTAATCTCTTAAGAATGTCAAGTCAAGGTGCAAATGTAGATTTCTCACATGCAGAGCTTCCTGTTAATTAAAGCTGCTGAAATGAGACTGTCTGATGTCGGACCTGTTTCAGAGTCACAGGAGGAGAGCTGTTTGAAGATATTGTTGCCAGAGAGTATTACAGCGAGGCCGATGCCAGGTTAGTGCTCGTGTCCAATGCAAACCTCTTATAAGAATGCATGAATTTAAATAGACAACACAGTTAGCTTTGTAGTTTCGGCAACACAGTAACACAACATAGTGTCGGCCCTCATCTGGGCCATGTGGAATCTACAGTCAAACCAAAGATTTTTCAGACACCAGATATAATTTTTGATATTTTTTGACTAGTGGGTGCAGGACACTATAGTTCATTTATGTAAGTGAGGAGAGCAAAATAAAGTATAATATGACATATTATACCCACAAATTCTTCATACAGTGACCTACCAGTAACATTAATAAAATATTTCCAAAGTTATACCAAAAATAATACCAAAATTATTCAGACTTTTGGCCTGACCATGTTTTGCTGAAGTGTTTTTTCTTTATTTGCTAATGCAACCTTTTTACACCGCAGACTGAACAAAATTGAGCATTTCTTGGCAACTGGTTGAGCTAAACTGGTATTATCTAATTGTGTAGTTAAATTCAACAGCTGACAGATATTCAACATAATTCATTTGTGAGAGTCTCTAACAGAAGGAAATATCAACTGATTTGATAACTCTGAGTTCTTGTCGTATTTTATTACCATTTTCTAAACTATAGCGAATAAACTGTGATAATGTGAGAAATGTTGAAGGTGTCTGAATAAATTTTGGTTTGACTGTACGTGTACCAGATGTGGGCCGGATCTGGGCCCACACTATGTTGCTTTCTGGGTTGTATTATATATTTTATGAAGCTGTATAAACCGCATCTGTGGCATGCTGTCAATTAATAACTATATTCTGTGCTATTTTTTAATATTTCAAACAATAATGCACTTACAGTGGAAGTTTATGGAGCAAGACAGTGTATCTGTTATATCTGGTTCTGCATCTGTCATTCCCTCCTCCCACCAAACGAGGGAGCCGTCATCAGAATAATAACTTCCGGGTTTCCTCCACTCCTAAATCCCATCACTGCTGCTTAGTTATGAGAGAAACAAAGCTTTTCAAAACTTTGAATCAATTGAACCAATTGTTTCGCAAAATTATTGATTGTTTCGCAGCGCTGGAACCGTCACACGCTGGCGACCCCTGCTGGTCAGAACGGTGTAAATGCTGCGAAAACTCAGTCAAAACATGCAGAAAAACACCTTTTGAAAAACTGCAGTTTTTCATTAAAGCGGTCATCTATTAAATGCAATTAACAAATCATATAATACTACTAAATATGAAGAGTCTCTAAATACATTTTATTTGATCTTTATTTGTTTGTTTTATGGAAAGTTTGGTTAGACCAATAGGAGACTTTTAACCGCAACTCTTCCTTTTTATTAAACAAATGTGTCAATAAATGTTTACAAATGTATAAAATGGATCTGAAATCAGGTAAAAATCATAACTAGACACGGTTCATTGGTTCACAGAGATCATCGCCACCTAGTGGCGAAACATTGACATTTGGAAACAGTGATGACGTAACGAAGCCCCGTTTACTGTAATCATGTGACTTTGGCAGTTTGATACTTGCTCCGAATCACTGGTTCAGAACAAATGATTAACAAATTTTTGAAGCTTCACAAAGCGTTTTGAAGTCTTGTTTATCGTTGCATTGGCAATTCTGAACATTATTTTCTGGGTTGGATTGACTGTTTTCTGGACCCTTGTATTTGTTCCCTTGTTTGCTGTTTTGACCCCTGCATGTTTACTGACAGAGTTTATGTTTCACACCGTGTCAACACAGGACGCAACAAAGAGACCCAGACAGCAACATAGTATCGGCCCAGATCCCACATCTGGGCCGATACTATGTTGCTGTCCGGGAACCATTGCAAATCCATTTACTGTTCGTGTCAGAAGTCGCAAGCGCTTGAAGTACGGCAGAAATAGAACGGGACATCAGTTTACGCTCGAGAATTGCGACGCATCCAGTGTAAACAGCATCACTGATTGTAATGAATTTTATTGCTTTTGTCGTGTCGCTTCACTCACATTTGTGTTACTCTTAAATCCTCTGCGCATGGATCCTCATCAGTAAATCTTGCCCCATAGACTTTCATTGTAAGTGCATTTCATTTAAACACAACTAAGAGACAAGTCAAAATAATTTTCTGTGGTAGAGCTTTACTTGTATAGAAGCCAGAACATTCCACACATACAAGTGCATCTCGTAATTCACAAAACATAAGAACCGTAGTTTATTATGAGTGTTAATATGTGCATGATATGATTCTTTTCTTTAACGGACTTCCTTCTAAGCCAGTTGTGGGAGCAATCATGTCTTATATCACTGAGCCAGCGAATGAGAAGATTTTCCCCATGTGTTATACATGAGTTTATCTGTTTGCTTCCATTTAAACTCAACTGTGAGAAGAAATGATCTAAAGTTTGTCTCCCAAATGCATTTGTACTTTTAATGTCTGTCTGTTTATTTTGTGCTTAAAATTCTAATTCTTGTCTTTGATGCTGCTCATTGTTGGTGTTATCTTAATTTGGGTTGTTTAACCATTTCTTTTCGTATGCTTCTGTAATAATTTTTTATATTACTTTGAAAAGTATAGTTCACCCAAAAAAGGAATATTCTGTCATCATTTACTCACCCTTCTGTCATTCCAGCCCCGTTTGACTTTTATTTAAATTTTTTCTTAAATTTAAAAAAAATAATTTTTCTGCATTTGATTCTGTGCAATTACAACTGAAGACTGATGCATTCAAGATTTAAAAAGGACACAAATGGACAATAAAAGCATAATAAATGTCAGACAACTCAATATTCCATTTATTCTGAAACTATACACAGTTTTGTAACAAAATGTTGTGCATTTTTGTCAAACGTTAAACTTTTTTCTCAACTGAAGCACTGTTTCCCAGAAGCACTGTGTAACATCTAAGTGGTTTTAATTGGGCAAACATGAGATATATTTTTGTCATTTTACTCCATTGGCAGATAATTTAGCAAAAACTCACTTAATTTAGTTTTTTTTCTAGAAAACAAGATATAATTTCTTATGTCATTTTACTTCTCTAGTAAATGCTTCTTGATTTCAGACTTTTTAGATATTTGGACTGGAAACAAGACAAAAATACTAAGTAAGAAAAGCATTTTTTGCAGTGCGTCCGAATCTGAATCACAACGGATCTAGTCTGCTTTTACAAATGCATCGTAATCCTAAGTCGATCGTTGAGACCATTGGTGCCAATGCGATCTTGGGTTTTCATTGCTTTTGTGAAATGCCATCCTGGTTCAGTTCAACTTACTGTTTAAATCTAGATGATCAACAATCCCAGGCTGTTCGCCACATAAATCTATCAAAAGGCTTCAGAAGTATAGGAATATGGTGCAGAAGTTTTATGGCCTTCTTTTGTGATGCTTTTAAAGTCCTATTGAAAGCTCATAGTAATGTAAAAGAGCGATCGGCTCAAATTTCTCCTGCGTTCCACTGAAGAAAGACAGAATGAAAGAAAAGAAAGTCAACAGGGATTCCAGTGACATGAGGGTGATTTTCATTTCTGGGTGTAATATTGTTGCAAATGCGCCTTTGTATCAAATGTACCAGTTTTATAGCAAATATCATAATATTTTCTACAGACTGGAGTACAGTATGTTCCTGTCCCAGCTAAACTTGCTCTCTGTTTTCACTGTTTGTTTGTCAGCTGCATTATTTTCTGACTGTGCTTGCTGAACTGTTCAATCTCTCTTCTTTGGGTTCCTCGCTGTGTCTCTCTCTCACAGTCATTGCATACAGCAGATTCTAGAGAGTGTTAATCATTGTCACTTAAATGGCATTGTACATCGAGACTTGAAGGTTAGTATGACAGGCTCAAACCTGTTTAAACAAACAATAAACCGCTGATTCCCATTGTGGACGCCTCCTCTACTCACCCCTGATCCCTCGAAACACAGCTACACACTGAGAAACGTGTGTTGCGGTGGGCTGAGGGGTAAAAACACAAATAATGACCTCAGAGATAGAAATTTGTGCATGTAGCACCTAATCGGGGACTGTGCGTTTGACCCTGTAGGATTTTTTTTTTGTTTGTGTGTGTTGATGGAGACTGTGCCCTTTTTGATTGAAATGCAAAACGGGCATCAGAACCCATAAGTCAATGATTTAGTGGGTCAAGCTCACAGTCGCCCAAGCAAACACCACTTCTGGATTGAGATTTTGGGGAGCAAGACGAGAGGTAATGATGACAGTAGATGCGCAATAGATAGATATATAACTATATTTTATAACGTTCACAAACAAATGTTTTATAACTGTACAGTTGTGCTGGGAAATAATGTGCCTAATAGTGTAAACAGTCATTATAATCTGAACACACATCTGTATCAGTGTAGACAGAGTCAGTCATTATAATCTGAACACACATCTGTATCAGTGTAGACAGAATGAGTGAGTCATTATAATCTGAACACACATCTGTATCAGTGTAGACAGAGTCAGTCATTATAATCTGAACACACATCTGTATCAGTGTAGACAGTCAGTCATTATAATCTGAACACACATCTGTATCAGTGTAGACAGAGTCAGTCATTATAATCTGAACACACATCTGTATCAGTGTAGACAGAGTCAGTAATTATAATCTGAGCACACATCTGTATCAGTGTAGACAGAGTGAGTCATTATAATCTGAACACACATCTGTATCAGTGTAGACAGAGTCAGTCATTATAATCTGAACACACATCTGTATCAGTGTAGACAGCATCAGTCATTATAATCTGAACACACATCTGTATCAGTGTAGACAGAATGAGTGAGTCATTATAATCTGAACACACATCTGTATCAGTGTAGACAGAGTCAGTCATTATAATCTGAACACACATCTGTATCAGTGTAGACCGAGTGAGTCATTATAATCTGAACACACATCTGTATCAGTGTAGACAGTGTCAGTCATTATAATCTGAACACACATCTGTATCAGTGTAGACAGAGTCAGTCATTATAATCTGAGCACACATCTGTATCAGTGTAGACAGCATCAGTCATTATAATCTGAACACACATCTGTATCAGTGTAGACAGCGTCAGTCATTATAATCTGAACACACATCTGTATCAGTGTAGACAGTCAGTCATTATAATCTGAACACACATCTGTATCAGTGTAGACAGAGTGAGTCATTATAATCTGAACACACATCTGTATCAGTGTAGACAGCGTCAGTCATTATAATCTGAACACACATCTGTATCAGTGTAGACAGAGTCAGTCATTATAATCTGAACACACATCTGTATCAGTGTAGACAGAGTCAGTCATTATAATCTGAACACACATCTGTATCAGTGTAGACAGAGTCAGTCATTATAATCTGAACACACATCTGTATCAGTGTAGACAGAGTCAGTCATTATAATCTGAACACACATCTGTATCAGTGTAGACAGCATCAGTCATTATAATCTGAACACACATCTGTATCAGTGTATCAGCGTCAGTCATTATAATCTGAACACACATCTGTATCAGTGTATCAGCGTCAGTCATTATAATCTGAACACACATCTGTATCAGTGTAGACAGAGTCAGTCATTATAATCTGAACACACATCTGTATCAGTGTAGACCGAGTGAGTCATTATAATCTGAACACACATCTGTATCAGTGTAGACAGTGTCAGTCATTATAATCTGAACACACATCTGTATCAGTGTAGACAGAGTCAGTCATTATAATCTGAACACACATCTGTATCAGTGTAGACAGCATCAGTCATAATCTGAACACACATCTGTATCAGTGTAGACAGAGTCAGTCATTATAATCTGAACACACATCTGTATCAGTGTAGACAGTCAGTCATTATAATCTGAACACACATCTGTATCAGTGTAGACAGTGTCAGTCATTATAATCTGAACACACATCTGTATCAGTGTAGACAGAGTCAGTCATTATAATCTGAACACACATCTGTATCAGTGTAGACAGCATCAGTCATTATAATCTGAACACACATCTGTATCAGTGTAGACAGAGTCAGTCATTATAATCTGAACACACATCTGTATCAGTGTAGACAGAATGAGTGAGTCATTATAATCTGAACACACATCTGTATCAGTGTAGACAGAATGAGTGAGTCATTATAATCTGAACACACATCTGTATCAGTGTAGACAGAGTCAGTCATTATAATCTGAACACACATCTGTATCAGTGTAGACAGTCAGTCATTATAATCTGAACACACATCTGTATCAGTGTAGACAGAGTCAGTCATTATAATCTGAACACACATCTGTATCAGTGTAGACAGAGTCAGTCATTATAATCTGAGCACACATCTGTATCAGTGTAGACAGAGTGAGTCATTATAATCTGAACACATCTGTATCAGTGTAGACAGCATCAGTCATTATAATCTGAACACACATCTGTATCAGTGTAGACAGAATGAGTGAGTCATTATAATCTGAACACACATCTGTATCAGTGTAGACAGAGTCAGTCATTATAATCTGAACACACATCTGTATCAGTGTAGACAGCATCAGTCATTATAATCTGAACACACATCTGTATCAGTGTAGACAGAATGAGTGAGTCATTATAATCTGAACACACATCTGTATCAGTGTAGACAGAGTCAGTCATTATAATCTGAACACACATCTGTATCAGTGTAGACCGAGTGAGTCATTATAATCTGAACACACATCTGTATCAGTGTAGACAGTGTCAGTCATTATAATCTGAACACACATCTGTATCAGTGTAGACAGAGTCAGTCATTATAATCTGAGCACACATCTGTATCAGTGTAGACAGCATCAGTCATTATAATCTGAACACACATCTGTATCAGTGTAGACAGAGTCAGTCATTATAATCTGAACACACATCTGTATCAGTGTAGACCGAGTGAGTCATTATAATCTGAACACACATCTGTATCAGTGTAGACAGTGTCAGTCATTATAATCTGAACACACATCTGTATCAGTGTAGACAGAGTCAGTCATAATCTGAACACACATCTGTATCAGTGTAGACAGAGTCAGTCATTATAATCTGAGCACACATCTGTATCAGTGTAGACAGAGTGAGTCATTATAATCTGAACACACATCTGTATCAGTGTAGACAGAGTCAGTCATTATAATCTGAACACACATCTGTATCAGTGTAGACAGAGTCAGTCATTATAATCTGAACACACATCTGTATCAGTGTAGACAGAGTCAGTCATTATAATCTGAACACACATCTGTATCAGTGTAGACAGAGTCAGTCATTATAATCTGAACACACATCTGTATCAGTGTAGACAGAGTCAGTCATTATAATCTGAACACACATCTGTATCAGTGTAGACAGAGTGAGTCATTATAATCTGAACACACATCTGTATCAGTGTAGACAGCGTCAGTCATTATAATCTGAACACACATCTGTATCAGTGTAGACAGAGTCAGTCATTATAATCTGAACACACATCTGTATCAGTGTAGACAGAGTCAGTCATTATAATCTGAACACACATCTGTATCAGTGTAGACAGAGTCAGTCATTATAATCTGAACACACATCTGTATCAGTGTATCAGAGTCAGTCATTATAATCTGAACACACATCTGTATCAGTGTATCAGCGTCAGTCATTATAATCTGAACACACATCTGTATCAGTGTAGACAGCGTCAGTCATTATAATCTGAACACACATCTGTATCAGTGTAGACAGCATCAGTCATTATAATCTGAACACACATCTGTATCAGTGTAGACAGAATGAGTGAGTCATTATAATCTGAACACACATCTGTATCTGTATCAGTGTAGACAGAGTCAGTCATTATAATCTGAACACACATCTGTATCAGTGTATCAGCGTCAGTCATTATAATCTGAACACACATCTGTATCAGTGTAGACAGCATCAGTCATTATAATCTGAACACACATCTGTATCAGTGTAGACAGAATGAGTGAGTCATTATAATCTGAACACACATCTGTATCAGTGTAGACAGAGTCAATCATTATAATCTGAACACACATCTGTATCAGTGTATCAGCGTCAGTCATTATAATCTGAACACACATCTGTATCAGTGTAGACAGAGTGAGTCATTATAATCTGAGCACACATCTGTATCAGTGTAGACAGAGTGAGTCATTATAATCTGAACACACATCTGTATCAGTGTAGACAGAGTCAGTCATTATAATCTGAATACACATCTGTATCAGTGTAGACAGAGTCAATCATTATAATTTGAACACACATCTGTATCAGTGTAGACAGAGTGAGTCATTATAATCTGAACACACATCTGTATCAGTGTAGACAGAGTGAGTCATTATAATCTGAGCACACATCTGTATCAGTGTAGACAGAGTGAGTCATTATAATCTGAACACACATCTGTATCAGTGTAGACAGAGTCAGTCATTATAATCTGAACACACATCTGTATCAGTGTAGACAGAGTCAGTCATTATAATCTGAGCACACATCTGTATCAGTGTAGACAGAGTCAGTCATTATAATCTGAACACACATCTGTATCAGTGTAGACAGAGTCAGTCATTATAATCTGAACACACATCTGTATCAGTGTAGACAGAGTCAGTCATTATAATCTGAACACACATCTGTATCAGTGTAGACAGAGTGAGTCATTATAATCTGAACACACATCTGTATCAGTGTAGACAGCGTCAGTCATTATAATCTGAACACACATCTGTATCAGTGTAGACAGAGTCAGTCATTATAATCTGAACACACATCTGTATCAGTGTAGACAGAGTCAGTCATTATAATCTGAACACACATCTGTATCAGTGTAGACAGAGTGAGTCATTATAATCTGAACACACATCTGTATCAGTGTATCAGCGTCAGTCATTATAATCTGAACACACATCTGTATCAGTGTAGACAGCGTCAGTCATTATAATCTGAACACACATCTGTATCAGTGTAGACAGAGTCAGTCATTATAATCTAAACACACATCTGTATCAGTGTAGACAGCGTCAGTCATTATAATCTGAACACACATCTGTATCAGTGTAGACAGCGTCAGTCATTATAATCTGAACACACATCTGTATCAGTGTAGACAGCGTCAGTCATTATAATCTGAACACACATCTGTATCAGTGTAGACAGCGTCAGTCATTATAATCTGAACACACATCTGTGTCAGTGTAGACCAATACCAAGATCTACACTGAAAACTATCCAAACACAGAAAAAAACAACCCAAAAATTGACCCAAAAGGCTCAACCCAGAAATTGGGTAGAAAAAATAGCCCAAGATTTTTTAGAGTGAACTCATTAGTAGAGATGGATGTGTGCTTCCACCCAGCCCTACTGCATAATCATCTGAAATGCAACACTAAAACATTAAGTAATGTGAAGCCCATTTAAGTCGTATTCATCACCTCCAAGGCCCTGCTCCCTTGCTCTCAATGCTGTGCACAGATAGTGAGTGTGTGCTTGTCACTAACCCACTCCCCCTGGTGTTTGCATGCAGTCATTGCATTCAGCAGATCCTTGAGGCTGTTCTCCACTGCCACCAGATGGGAGTGGTCCATCGGGACCTGAAGGTGAGTAGAGATGCTGAGGGTCCTGAACACCAAAGCCTTCTTCTTTGACCTCTTGTACTGATTCAAGGCCTTGAATAAGGCCTACAAAATGGCTGATGAGATTATATAAAGATTATTGAAGTGCTTAGTAACATATAAAGTCTGAGAATCAAGTGATCAATGTTATATATTTTTTGCACCATTAATGACAAAACACTAAAAACTAAGCCTGCAGGTTTAGTTGGGAATGGTGTTTTCTGTCGATCTTCAGATAAAAACCAGCACAGGCTCTTGTCACTGCTAATTTGCCAATCAAATGAGCCAGGTGCAAACAGGGGATTGTTTCCCTCCTCTTGTAATCTGAATTTGCATCGGCCTGGATTCTGCTCTGTGATTGGCTGCTGTCATGCTGATACATTAGGACTTGCACCAAAAAAAAAAGAAAAAAAAAAAAGCAAAGCAAAGACATTAGGCACAAAACAGTAATGTATATTGTATATTAAACAAAAAAGTGTTTATACAGTATCTCTTTCCATACAACAAAAGCATACTGTACAGTGACCACAGACTGGCACGCTCTAATCTGCACTACAAATAGGCAAAACTGGCACATTGAGATTACAAGACTGATATTTGAATATGAACAAGCACAAATGAGTTTTAAGAGCTATGGAAGGGTTTGGAACAACATGAGTGTGTCGTGAATTTGTTTTCTACACTGCAAAAAAATGCTTTTCTTACTTAGTATGTTTGTTTTGTTTCCAGTGCAAATATAAAAAAAAATGTTAAATCATTAAGCATTTAATAGAGAAGTAAAATGACATAAGAAATTATATCTTATTTTCTGAAAAAAAATAAATAAATACACTCACCTAAAGGATTATTAGGAACACCATACTAATACTGTGTTTGACCCCCTTTCGCCTTCAGAACTGCCTTAATTCTACGTGGCATTGATTCAACAAGGTGCTGAAAGCATTCTTTAGAAATGTTGGCCCATATTGATAGGATAGCATCTTGCAGTTGATGGAGATTTGTGGGATGCACATCCAGGGCACGAAGCTCCCGTTCCACCACATCCCAAAGATGCTCTATTGGGTTGAGATCTGGTGACTGTGGGGCCATTTTAGTACTGTGAACTCATTGTCATGTTCATGAATCCAATTTGAAATGATTCGAGCTTTGTGACATGGTGCATTATCCTGGTGGAAGTAGCCATCAGAGGATGGGTACATGGTGGTCATAAAGGGATGGACATGGTCAGAAACAATGCTCAGGTAGGCTGTGGCATTTAAACGATGCCCAATTGGCACTAAGGAGCCTAAAGTGTGCCAAGAAAACATCTCCCACACCATTACACCACCACCACCAGCCTGCACAGTGGTAACAAGGCATGATGGATCCATGTTCTCATTCTGTTTACGCCAAATTCTGTCTCTACCATCTGAATGTCTCAACAGAAATCAGACCAGGCAACATTTTTCCAGTCTTCAACTGTCCAATTTTGGTGAGCTCGTGCAAATTGTAGCCTCTTTTTCCTATTTGTAGTGGAGATGAGTGGTACCCGGCGGGGTCTTCTGCTGTTGTAGCCCATCCGCCTCAAGGTTGTGCGTGTTGTGGCTTCACAAATGCTTTGCTGCATACCTCGGTTGTAACGAGTGGTTATTTCAGTCAAAGTTGCTCTTCTATCAGCTTGAATCAGTCGGCCCATTCTCCTCTGACCTCTAGCATCAACAAGGCATTTTCGCCCACAGGACTGCCGCATACTGGATGTTTTTCCCTTTTCACACCATTCTTTGTAAACCCTAGAAATGGTTGTGCGTGAAAATCCCAGTAACTGAGCAGATTGTGAAATACTCAGACCGGCCCGTCTGGCACCAACAACCATGCCACGCTCAAAATTGCTTAAATCACCTTTCTTTCCCATTCTGACATTCAGTTTGGAGGTCAGGAGATTGTCTTGACCAGGACCACACCCCTAAATGCATTGAAGCAACTGTCATGTGATTGGTTGATTAGATAATTGCATTAATGAGAAATTGAACAGGTGGTCCTAATAATCCTTTAGGTGAGTGTATATATAAGTGAGTTTTTGCTTAAAACAAGCAAAATTATCAGCCAATGGAGTAAGGTAATAAGAAAAATAATCTTAATTCAAATAGAAACCAAGAAAAATAATCTGAATTCTGATGGAAAACAAGATTATTTTTCTCACCCCGGCCATTGGCAGATAATTTAATTTTTTTCGTGCAAAAACGTACTTAATTTTTATTTTTATTTTTTCAGAAAACACGATGTCATTTCTTATGTCATTTTACTTGTAGAGTAAATTTACTTGAAGGTAAATTACTTGTACCTTCACTCAGGTAAAAATATCAAGTACAAAGAGCATTTTTTGCAGTGTAAACTATTCCTTTTAGAAAATAATTTTGGCAGAAGATTTGTTGGAATAGGCACAACATGACAAAGCAGCAAGAAATACATTATATCCTAATCAGAGTTTTTATTCTTACCAGCAAAATCAACTGGAATACAGTGTGGATGTGATATGCTTTCCTTCCTCATTTCTCCCTTTTAAGGAATGCCACTTATTAGCAAAAAGAAGGTCTGTCTTATATCATTATGGCTTGTCCAAAAATTTGAAGAATGTTGGTGGTTTGCTCTCAGAAATTCATTTGATTGATTTTAAGAGCAATCAAAAAGATTGTGTAACAGCCATATACAAAAAGCAATATTGTACAATTATGAGGACAAACTATTTGTCATTTAGGGCAGACCTTAGGGTTTGAAATGGGGTAGGTTTTATTATGCTAATATGTTGGGCAACAAAAAAGCGCTTGTAATAATGTACTACCAGATTCTGCTGTTCAAATTATCCTCAGGGGAATCATAGATCTGCTCTCTAATCTACTCTATTCGTCATTATCTCTCTTTTCTCCAACAAAGGACAACATCCGGCTATTCTTTATATTATCTCGACACCCCTGTAATTAGCTTCCGCAGTTCTAATGTTCCCTCCCTTGCCTTGGGTATTTGATGCTGAAATGGAGTAGCTCGTGTAGCTTGGCTGTGGTGTGTGTGCTAAGTAAAGACTAGTTTCCACTTTGCTAAAACTAGAAAGACTAGACACTGTGATGATGACGTCCAGGCCACCCCCAAGTGACAGTGTTTCACCATTCATCCTTCCCTCGGGTCATTTTGACCCGGAATAGTTTTTTTGGAAAAAATACAAAAAATTAAGTGTTCATCAGAGGGGTCCAAGACCCCATGACTTTTGTCGCACTTGAACCACGAATACAAAAAATAAATAAATAAATGTAACGGATTCAAGGTGTTTTGTGGTTGAAATTTAAAAAGAGTAACAGATCCTTCCCTCGCGGGTCAATTTGACCCCCTTCGGAATGAATGGAATGCGAGGAATTCTTCAGTAGTTGAGTTGAGTTTATTTGACATAAAAAGTAGCAATACAGTAACAATTAAAGTAGCACTACTTATTTGTCAAGGATAACGCAATAAAGTTGCATTAACTTATTTCCATTGAAGTCCTTGTACACATGCATACAAAAACCTAAAAATGCTCAAAATTCTAACTAAAAAGGCTAAAACTTTACCAAAAAACTATTTTATAATGTCTACATGTTTATCTGAATGCAATTAAAGGAACTGACTTTAGGACCCAGCGGAACAGCTCATTTGATCCATATAGAGCTATAAGGCCATCTAGTGGCAAGAGTTATGAAATATCATGTTATATATATATATATATATATATATATATATATATATATATATATATATATATATATATATATATATATAATTATTATTATTATTCCACAAGAGGTCAGCAAAGACACCCAATGGAAGACATTTAGAGCTGAATTAAAAAGTTTATGCATGAAATTGTGAGTTATTTAGAATTAAGTTGAAAGAATGTGAGGAATGTGCTTAAATGACTAAATTACTATTTATTTATTGATCAAATCTAGTAATTTAACGGTAAATAAAAAATTTAATAATTGCAAAAATTGCATTAAAATTATTTTCAAAATGAAATAAAATAGGCTTTCTGGACAAAAAATAAAGCTAAGTATAATTTTAGGGCTTCGGGTCATTTTGACGCGCGAGGAAAGGATTTGTTACAGAACGCGAGGGAAGGATGATGTTAACAACCCAACTGAAGAACATCTGTAAAAAGATCCACATGATTTTGCTGTTGTAGGTTGTGAAATTGGTGACAGTGGCACGCCTCATCTGGGTGAAACGTCTTGGTCACGTATGTAACGTAACGTTACGTCGGAATGACTGACATAATGGGATCTTGCCTGAGAGCCCAATCACCTTCGAGTGTAAACTAAACGAGCAAGTGCACATTAACGTGTGAGATTTGCATCTCGTGCTCCGCCCCGCAGCACGGGTTTAAATACGGAAGCGGATGCATCGCACATTCAGGTTTTTGCTGAGGAGCCGAGCCTGTCAGGAGCATCGCTGGCCAGCACGGAGGTGAACTGGATGCCCCTGAACTTGGGGAGATGCCGGACGAACTGTATTGCATAGCCAAGTCTAATGGTCCAAATGAGCCAGCGAGACAGGATGGGAAGAGCTAGCCATGCTCCCAGGGACCATACAAGTGGGGTCAGAGGGACCACAGACTCGGCTATACAGTTGGGGCAGCGAGGTGGAGTGCAGGAACCTGAACTGGAAGGCACAGCGTCCCGAAGTGGGGTCTGAGTGTGCGGTGCAACCCTTACCTGGCTCCACGGTTGGGCAGGCGGTGCGTGAGAAGGCATAGCGTCCTCAAACTGCACGCTGTTGCCCGCTGGCGATAGGAGAGGGGATGAGAGTGGCAAGGCATAGCGACGCAGCAGCGTCTGATTGAACTGATGGGTTAAATTCTCGACTGTGTCGCCGAAGAGGCCGGCCTGGGAGATCGGGGAGTCGAGAAATCGATATTTGTCGGTCTCCCTCATACATTATCTGCCAGGTTCAGCCAGAGAGGGCATTCCTGTACCACCAACGTGGACATCGTCTGACCCAGGGAGCGCGCAATGACTTTCGCCACATGTAAGGCGAGGTCCGTCACTGTGGGCAGCTCCTGGATTAGCCCTGGATCAGAACTACCCTCGTGCAACTCCTTAAGTGCCTTGGACTGGTACACTTGCAGGAGAGCCATGGCAAGCAGGGTGGAGGCGGTCTGTCCAGCGGCTCTGTAAGCCTTGGCCGTGAGAACGGACGAGAACTTTCAGGCCTTTTAATGGGAGACCCTGATTACTCCGCCAGGCGGCAGCGCTCTTTGGGCACAATTGCATCGCAACCGCGCGCTCCACCAGGGGGATCTCCACATACACCTTGGCCGCCCCGCCATCGAGGGCATGTGAGGCGTGCTAGACATGCAGCGCTGTCACACCAACACCGGAAGCAAAGACCTCTTCCCGAAGAGCACTGCAGACACTTATAATCTTCACTCAGGTAACTGGATAGAGCAGGAACAAACGAGCCGCTCGGCTCCAAAGCAGAAAGTTGAATTTGCGATGCATCCGCTTCCGTATTTATACCCGTGCTGCGGGGCGGATCGCGAGATGCAAATAATTATAATTCATTACATTTATATAGCGCTTTTCTCTTTACTCAAAGCACTTTACATAGAGGGGGGAATCTCCTCAACCACCACCAATGTGCAGCTCCACCTGGATGATGCGACGGCAGCCATATTGCGCCAGAACGCCCACCACACACACACCAGCTTATTGGTGGAGAGGAGACAGAGTGATGAACCCAATTAGTATATATGGGGATGATTAGGAGGCCATGATGGACAGAGGCTACTGGGAAAATTTGGCCAGGATGCCGGGGTTACACCCCTACTCTTTCGAAGAACATCCTGGGATTTTTTGTGACCACAGAGAGTCAGGACCTCGGTTTAACGTCTCATCTAAAGGACGGGATGGGACAAGGGACAAAATGACAATCTCACACACCAATGTGCACTGGCTTGTTAAGTTTACACTTGAAAGTGATTGGACTCTCAGGCGAGATCCCATTACGACAGTCATGTCTGACTGGAAGGGAACTATAGTGTCGTTTGTTTAACATAAAATGCACTTGCTCATTATGAAGTTGATCGTGGATGTGACATGCAAAATGACAAATATATTGTAGTAAAGCATTGGCTTTCCGAATCAGGAGCAGAGAATACAATTTTCTGAAGAATGTTTTTTGAGATCTTGAGCACCGCCATTTTAAAACTCGAGTTAAAATTTAAGGTCAGGCTCTTTTGACTTGGGTGGGGATAAGGCTGGGTTACGGTTATTCACACTGTCAGTCCAAATTCTATTATATCCGATTGGATTCTGAACCAAATGATCGATTGTCCACTGTAATTTTAAAGTTTGTGTTGATAAAGCAATGACTGCATGACTCCCTAGCATGTTAGCACCTTGATCTAACTAACTGCAACTAACTGAACCTGACAAACTGGCCTTATGTCCTCAGGTATTGTGTTATAATGGGTTGACTGCTCTTTCTAGACTCCCCTGACATAAGAGTCCCTTCAAATATGATGACATAATCAATTCTAAGCTAAAAAAAGTGAAACATCCACTACTGTGAGAAGCTATTTGTTGATTTATAATTTTTTTAATACCATTAACATAAATAATAGGTGTATATCAGTAATTATGAATGTATACATTCATGAACAAGGCTCATATGAAAGGGGTTGTCTGAAAGTTTTCAGTATATGTATGTTTGAAGTGCTCAGGTTTGTGCTTAGTTAACTATATAACAAAAATCATAAATTTTCATGACTTGTGTGCGAGTTGAATCATAATTTACTCCAGTCTTAAAGGGTTATGCAGAGTTTGCTACTGACCTATTACATTTTTTACAAATAATTATTTTTGCAACAACATTCATACATTCACATGCATATTATTATATTTGTGAAAAACATAACAAAAAATCACATGCACAAACATAAAAAAATTGTTTTTCAGAACTTTCTAATGAAACAAACACCATTTGTTTTTGATGGATTTGAATGTAACCGTTCCATTACGGCTACAACATAATTCTACGTTTTAAATGTTACGTGTTAGCTGTTGTTGCTCAGTCATGCAAGTCTATTCTCAGGGCTCTTCCTGAAGTTCTGCGTAACCCTAGAGACTTTTGTTGGAAGACTTGCTTCAAAAATATGTTGTATCAGAGATTGTCCAAGCACAGAAATCCCTCCTTCGTTAAAATCAATGAAAATTAATTTGAAATCAATTTTGAAAATATATAGAAAAAATAAGTATTCATATATGGTACACTTTTTTGACCCAAGTCTTCCATGACTGTGTTTCTCAACTGGTGGGTCACGGAGAGTGCAGTCAAAGAAACAACAGCAGCAAATGTCCTTTCTGATGCAAGACTTTTATTTTGAAAGACGTGCATGAATTCTGTTGATTTCTGTCAGAGAAAAACGCGCTGTCCTCATTAAGGAGATGCGGTCAGATGAAATGTTGTCAGGCTGAATGTCAGTGTAATTTTTCTAACGTTACTTTCAAAATAAAAAGTCTCTTACCTCAGAAAAACAAACTTTCCTGTTACATGTTATAATGTTCTCTCGGTGCTCACACTTAAAGTGCTGTATATAATCCTCTATATATATAAAGCGCAAATGAAATTGCAAGCATGCAACGTCGTAGCAAAACAGTAAGTCTAAAATTACCAAAAAAAAGTACCAATAAATGAGGTGTGTTATCTGGGAAGTTTTTGCATGCAGAAATTATGCTCTTTCTGTTCATCAGTGTACATATGTTTTATTAGCAGTTCATGTTAGTAACCCCAAATATGTTGCTAACTTTATTGAATTTTGAAAAACTAAAGTGGGACTGCCATTTAATAGCCTGATCTTAAACTGTTTATTTATCAGTGATATTCCTACAATTTATGTGTTTATTACATAAAGTGGGACTGTGTGTGTGTGTGTGTGTGTGTGTGTGTGTGTGTGTGTGTGTGTGTGTGTGTGTGTGTGTGTGTGTGTGTGTTAACCAATTCGCTTGCTTTGTAAATGTCCCACACAGTAGCGGCCTTTGCTATGTTTTACGCGCTTCGCTCGAAACAGAAAGGGCCTCCGCTTGCACTCGAAAAAGAGCTTTGTCCTTGAATAAATCAGCGTTTTAAACGAATCCTGTGAATGATTCAACGACTCGCTCAATAAAACAATGTTTTGCTGCCACCTACTGGTGTAAAACATGTAAAACTGATGTAAAACATTACATTTTATCCGAGAGAGTGAGGAAGACTAAAGACGACTGTTTCTGCCTCTCGTCCCACGGCCGAACCAGTTGAGAACCACTGCTTTATGAGACTTCAGTTCACTGAAGATGATTGATGACATTTGTTGTCTATACCACAGATAATATGCATGAGTTCTCTCAATGTACAACAGTGACTTTTGTTTTGTCTGTCACCCGAAGCCAGAGAATCTTCTGCTAGCCAGCAAACTAAAGGGCGCCGCGGTGAAACTGGCAGATTTCGGTCTGGCTATCGAGGTGCAGGGAGACCAGCAAGCCTGGTTCGGTTCGTATTCAACAAATGCACTGTGCTAACAAGTCAACATGATCAATGACATAATCCGAGAACATATGCTTATCAATTAAAATTCATGTAGCTAAGACTTTACTCTGAAAAAAAGAAAGAGGTGAATATGGTTCACTTCTGTTTTAATATTTCTCTAATCTGCATATTCCAAATAAACCACGACATGCTCATTCCTTTCTGGAAATGCTTGAGATGCTGAGACAATTAAATTGTATTTCATGATGCAAATCTGACAGCTATTTGCTTCATAGTTGCTTCATAACTCTTCTTTGGTGATGTTAGTGCATGTCCATCCCGTTTTGGGACAGTATAAAGAAAGTGATTTTATTATTTTCGAATTATGTATGAATGAAAAATGGCTTGTATCAATCGGACACCTTTTAGTCGATTATTAATAATCTTTATCTAAGTAGCTTTTGCCTCTTTCCTTCTTGTCTAAAATGGATTTAATCACAGAAAGTTTTACGCGGGTGTTGTGTAATTAGTTTTACTTTTGGACAAACCCTGATCTTGTTCGCATTTAATTGCACTGATCTCTGGGGCTTTTGCTCTCAGCCCCAGTTCTCTCTCATTATGGGCTTCTTCGCCTCTGGTGTTTGATGGGACGTCAGGGACGGAAGATATTTTAGAATTAGGCTGCAATCCAAAGACAAAAATGCCTTAAGTAAATTGTACTTAGGATAATTCAGGGGGAGCTCATTTTGTAGACTGTTAAAAAAAAAAAAAAAAAAGTGAACTCAGTTAAGTTAAAATGGGGTCGTTCTATTATTATTATTAATTTTTTTGGTAGGGTTTGCTGGAACACCGGGCTATCTCTCTCCTGAGGTGCTGAGGAAGGAGCCGTATGGCAAACCGGTGGACATGTGGGCATGTGGTGCGTAGATTCAATTCAATTCACATTTATTTGTATAGCACTTTTCACAGTACACATCATTTCAAAGCAGCTTTACAGAAAATGCATGAGTCCACATTACAGTTTACAGAGATCTGGGGCCGGTTTCACAAAGATAGACTTAGATATAGTAGATAGTCAGACTTCAGATAGACATCTAAATCAGACCGTTGCACAAAGCACTGAAGACTCTGACTATCTTAAGTAGGGACTACACTGCAATGCATTCTGGGTAAAATAAGACACTTTTCAAAACAAAAGACATGGCGGATCGAGTAAGCGCTTTCAACCGCTCAGTGCAGTTTAACCCCAGCGGAGAATATGTGTTTGTTGGAGGAGTGTAACAGTTACAAGGACATTTTACTTGGGAAATTTAGCGGAGAATGTAGTAACAAGAAGAAATGTTTAAATTATGAGCCATTTTCCCTTTTCTTTCGGCTGTTTGTAATGTAACTGACTGTTACTGCTGGAGTCTTAGACCTCAGTTAGCCTGGGGTAAGAGGTGTCTAATGTTTTTGGCCTAAATTAAGTCAGTCTTTATTTTTGTGAAACAGTCTAACTTGCATTAGCCTAGTCTATGAGCACATTTTAGACTTGTCCAACACTATAGACCTGTCTAAAATAGCTTTGTGAAACCGGCCCCTGTTATCAGAGGAAACGGTCTAAGTTGTATTTCAGAAATGTACATATACAAAATCACAGTTAGCAAAAAATGTATTAATTTAAACAATGTAATAATTTAAGGCAGAAACAATGAGTCCATTGAAGTAATGAATATTTATGTTGTATATCTGTACATAACTTCTTAACATTCTTTGCATAACAGATTCTTAGCCTTGTAGATCTAGTTGCACTGCAAATTCAAAACACTAAGATTCACCTATTATTATTATTATTATTTTATTTTTATTTTTTTGCTGTATAATTATAACTAAACTGGCTGAAAAAATAAATAAAATCTAATACATATACTTGCATGTTCATTAAGTGCATTATACATTAGCATGCTTAACCCTCTGGTGCTCTTCGGCCAAAAAATTTAATGTTTTTTATTTTTATTTTTTTTATTTCATTGTACGAAACTTGGTAAAGGTTTTGGCACTTGCTATGTGAACACACACACACACACACACACACACACACACACACACACACACACACACACACAAATCATGGCTTGTGCTTACTCAAAAATTGGAAATTAACAGGAAACGAATTTCCTCTAGTGGAAGCGTCTGGTACTGCGCCCAAACAAAATCACACTGAAAGCTCATTTCTTGAGATATCAACCTCAAATTTATAACACAACTTGTTTAGATTTATGGCTTTGATTTTTAGCGCAATTTTAGATTAAAACGTGATTTGGAAAATGTATATTAAAAAAAATTATATATATTTAATAAAAAATGTCAAATTGTCCTTACTTTTGTTTTAAAGCCCAGTTAAAAAATCACACTAGTAAAAACACGGCCGCATTAAATGTACAAAGTATGTCTGTTAATATCCATAATCATGATGATTTATACACTTTTGATGATTTCTGCACCCCAGATGTCTTCCAGCCAATCAGAATCGAGTATTCAGACAGACCACAGTGTAAAATATAATAACTTGTGTGTATATTATATATTAATATCATATACTTCATACATTTTTGTTTGATAGGTGTGATCCTTTACATCCTCCTGGTGGGTTATCCTCCTTTCTGGGATGAAGACCAACATCGACTCTATCAGCAGATTAAAGCCGGCGCGTATGATGTAAGAGTCCTGACCCATAACTTCTCTGCTGCTATATCTGATCATAACACTAGCTATACACTCACACAGCTAATAAAGAGAAAGACTGCATATCTTACATCTGTATGATCGAGGCAAATCATACTTTTCCATCGGATCGGGAAGAAGCGCTGCATTGGTTTTATCCAGCTTGGCTCAGATGCCGGAACAATTACTCTCAAATATGATATTATTTTAATCTTATATCTGTAATTTAACAGTTGAGATCGTTCTGTAATGCTGATCTAACAGCAGAAAACACTGTAAACCCCCAACTGTGCAGGCGGGGCTTGTTGTCACACTGCGTTACAATGAGCCCCTATTACAACTATTATATTATATTATATTATATTATATTATATTATATTATATTATATTATATTATATTATATTATTTTAGACTATATTATATTATATTATATTGTATTATATTAAATTTTTATATTATATTGTATTATTATATTATATTATATTATATTATATTATATTATATTAGACTATATTATATTATATTGTATTATATTAAATTATGTTATATTATATTGTATTATTATATTATTTTATTTTATATTATAATATTTTATTTTATATTATATTTATATACTTTTATGAATTCTATTGAGAAAGCATGAGAAAAAGGTGAATAAAGGCTGAGTCGATGTTCAGAAATTATTGATTATCATTATGTTTTGAACTATGCTGTAAAGCGGTGTTTTGCGGTGTGTTGTCAAAATCAAAAATTAGTTTATTTTTAAATATTAAAAAATGCCATTATTTTATATGAAAAAATTAATAATTGTATTTTATCGACACATTATTTTAGTTTGTCTTTTATATTTTTTGGATTAGTTCAGATAACATTAATCTGTCATATGGTCATGTTATGGGGCATGTTGTCACATTTCACTTCCATTTCTTCAGGGTAAATCAAGAAAAAAGTAAACCGTGTATTAATAAAACAAAACGCTCCGGTTACGACTGTAACCTCGGTTCCCTGAAGAGGGAACGAGCGTTGCGTCGAGTTTGACGCTATGGGAACGCTTTGCGTGATGACGTCTTGAAGCACATGTAAAATCAGTCCAATGGTGTAGCGGGACGTCAGAGGCGGGTGACGTCACGTACCAGGAAGCTATAAAAGCCGGCCTGAAGCAGGAAACAACAGCTTAGTAAAGTCTGAAGTCGTGCTGACAGGCATGAAGGAGATATGGCAAGGTGACGCAACGCTCGTTCCCTCTTCAGGGAACCGAGGTTACAGTCGTAACCGGAGCGTTCCCTTTCAAGGGAACTCGCGTTGCGTCGAGTTTGACGCTATGGGAACGTCTATACCAACGCCTCCATAGCTACAAATGTCTGTCCTGTGTGAAATCATAAAGAGCAGCACTAGGATGACAAAACATGAGACCCTGGAGCAGAGTCTAGATCCAGAGAGTAGAACCTGACGAAAGTGTGCGGTGAGGACCAGCCTGCCGCATCACAACCGTCCTGTAACGAAACTCCTGATATAAGGGCCTTAGAGGCCGCCATACTCCTCGTAGAGTGCGACCGGACAGCCAAAGGAGAAGGCTGTCCAGCCGCCTCATAAGCAAGTGAGATAGTCTCAACCACCCACTGCTCATCCTTTGCTTAGACACTGGACCTCCCTTGTTAGGGGAGCAAAAGTCACTTTTACGCCACAGGGCAGCTCTGTGGACATACGCGTCTAAACACCCGAACAGGGCAAAGCAAATTATTAGCCTCCTGGTCCGATTTCGAAAGGGAGGAGGACCTCCAAGTGCCACGAGGGAAACGAGATACCAAAGGGGTCTTTCCCCACAGACATTCCACCCAAAGGAATGTGGTAAGCACCTATGGCCGCCACATAAACCTTTAAGGTGGACGGGGTCAGACCTGCAGTGAACCGGTCCTGCAGGAACTCCAGAACTGTACCAATTGGGCAGTTGACTGGATCCAACCGACGGTCACTACACAAAGAGGTGAATACTCTCCAGTTCAGGGCATAAAGTTTCCTCGTGGAGGGAGCTCTGGACTGTAGAATGGTCTCAACAACCTCAGTTGAGAGACCTGACTCTATGAGCTGGGCCCCCTCAGAGGCCAAGCCCACAGGTTCCACAGTTCTGGGCGGGGGTGAAATATCGAGCCCTCCGCCTGGGACAGAAGGTCCCTCCTGACGGGTAGCTCCAGAGGAGGCCCGTCGAGGAGCGACACAAGATCGGGAAACCATACTCTGCCCGGCCAGCGCGGGGCTATAAGAAGCAGGCAAACCCGGTCCCTGCGAACTCTCTCCAGAACTCCCGGGAGCAGAGCAACTGGGGGAAAAGCGTACAGACGTAGCCTCGGCCACGTCTGCACCATAGCATCCAGTCCAAAGGAGCTGGATGCGTGAGGGAGAACCAAAGTGGACAGTGAGACGTCTCTCGAGACGCAAACAGACCCACTTATAATTCCATATCAGCTCCACCACCTCGGGGGTGGAGCCACCATTCCCCAGGCCTCGGCCCCTGTCTCGACAGAGTGTCTGCTCCTATATTCTGGACCCCGGGGATGTAGGCTGCCTTGAGTGACAGCAACTTCCCCTGGGACCACAAGAGGATATGGCGTGCCAGCGCAAACCCCCTTGATATAGGCGACTACCGACGTGTTGTCCGTATGTACTACACATGGTGTCCCCTGAGACCTGTGATAAAGCTCCTCAGAGCCCGGAAGACAGCTAACATCTCTAGGCGATTGATATGCCAGGAACGATGATGGTCTTCCCACAGACCTTGAGATGAGCGACCCTCAGGATCGCTCCCCAACCCGTGAGGGAAGCATCCGTCGTTAGCAGTTTGCGACGACAAGGAGCTCCCCGCACTGGGCCCTGGGACAGGAACCAAGGTTTCTTCCACATAACCAAGGCACGTAGGCATCACCGCGTGACCTTGATTGTGCGAAATGGGTTGCCCCTCGGGGAAAAACCCTCTAGTCCTGAGCCACCACTGCAGGGGCCTCATGTGCAGCAGTCCAAAAGGTATCCCGTTGGAAGCTGCTGCCATGAGACCCAACAGTCTCTGGAACTGTTTGACAGTGAGTAGCTGGCCTAGCTTTACACTTCTCACAGCTGCCAGGATCGAAGCGTGGCGATGACAGGCGCGCCTGCATCGACACTGAATCCTAAACCACGCCTAAAAAAGTGGTCCTCTGGAGTGGAGAAAGCACACTCTTCTTGGCGTTCAGCCGTAACCCCAACTCTTTCATATGGGCGAGAACAACATCTCGATGTTGAACCGCCATCTAATGCGACTGAGCTAAAATCAACCAATCGTCGATGTAGTTCGTGATGCGAATACCCCGGAGGCGCAGAGGCGCCAGAGCTGCATCCACGCATTTGGTGAAAGTGCGGGGTGATAAAGCCAGGCCGAATGGAAGAACTCGATATTGGTATGCTTTGCCCCCGAAAGCAAACCTCAGGAACTTCCAATGTTACGGACGGATGGAAATATGCGCCCTTGAGGTCTATCGTGACAAACCAGTCCTCGGACTAATCTGTGGCACGACTGTCTCAATGTTAACATTTTGAACTTGAGCTGCATGACAACTCGAAGACCTAAAATGGGACGCAATCCCCCGTCCTACTTTGGAACTATGAAGTACCGGCTGTAAAACCCGGTTTCCCTGTTGGAGGGAGGTACATATTCTATGGCCCCTTTCTCTAACAGAGTGTTTACTTCCTGTTCCATAACCAGAACCTGCTCGGGGCCCACCACTGTGGGCAGGACCCCCATAAACCGCGGTGGGCGTTACTAGAATTGTATCTAATACCCTTTTTCCACGGTCTGCAGGACCCAACGAGAAACATTTGACAGTAGCTTCCACGCTGTCAAAGATTCTACTAGAGGTACCAGTCTCTCGAGACTGGTTTCTGGATTTTGTTGCTGTTGAGTAGTCGGTTCGTCGCCCTGTAACGGCGCACCGGCAGGGAACGACCAAACAGACTGCTCTAGCACCCTCCTCAGAGGGGGCGGGCATCCCGAGGCCACTACGTTTCCGGGTGGACCTTGAGATATGTGCTCGCCGGAGACCGCTGCGCCCTGTAACGCCGGAGGCGGCAGGGTTGGCAGAACGGTCCCTTGAGGGCACCGAAGAGAGACGGGCACCGTATTACTCTCCTGCTGTTGAGCAGTCGGTTCGTCGCCCTGTAACGGCGCACCGGCAGGGAACGACCAAACAGACTGCTCTAGCACCCTCCTCAGAGGGGGCGGGCATCCCGAGGCCACTACGTTTCCGGGTGGACCTTGAGATATGTGCTCGCCGGAGACCACTGCGTCCTGTAACGCCGGAGGCGGCAGGGTTGGCAGAACGGTCCCCTGAGGGCACCGAAGAGAGACGGGCACCGTGAAAAGAGGTGTTAACCGCTCTGCTTCGGGGGGACTACCCTCGTTTGTCCTGAGCCCTCAGACATCAGGACTTTTCCCCAGCAGCCTTCTTGGCGGTAATAACGGTCCGCAGATCCGTTTTACCCCTCGAGGACTGCTGGGTTTGAGAGCGCCCTCCGTGTCCCCGAGATTTTTGTGGGGGAGCACGGGAGGAAACGCTCTGTATCTGAGTGGCGCGGTGCTCAGCGCTCTTTTTAGAGGAGTGAGGCTGCTCCCGCTCAGCAGCCTCATAGAAAGAACGGCGGGGGAGAAGTTTCTGAAGTGCAGCTGCCTGTTTTGAAGCTTCTTGTGACTTCGCTACAGCACTATTAACTGCGTCTCCAAATAACCCTCGTGGATACTGGTGCATCTAAAAGAACATGTTTTTCTTTGTCCTTTATGCGCAGTTCAGATACCGTATCACTAATACCCCCGCCCTCCTAAAAATCACCCAATAACTCAGCCTGGTAAGCCTGCATTATGGACATTGTATGTAAACACGCTGCAGCTTGACCGGCGGCGGCATAAGCTTTATGGAAGTGCAGGAGCCTTCAGAGAAGATGCCGTTGCTGGAGAGAGATAGCTCGCGAGCGTCTCTTCCACCTTCGGCATCTCCCCATAACCATGCTCTTTATAATTGTGAATGGATGAAAGGTGTGATGTTTGTGCAGTATACACTCAATATGACACTGGTTTCGCCCACGATCTCGACACCTCGGTGTGGAGATCGGGGAAAAACGGCAGGCTCCTGCGCTGGGGCTGCGCACGAGATGGCAGGAAGCGTTCGTCGAGCTTACTTTTCGAACGAACGTCCTGCCTATCTACTGGCCACTCAATAGACAGTCTGTCAACAGCTCTAGTAATGACATCGAGCAGTTCCTCAAACGCATGAGACTGAGGTGGCGAATCCTCAGACTCAGCTACAATACTCACAACATCCAACCCCTCAGAGCTGGATAGTTGCAGTACTGGTACCTCTATCGGGGGGGAAGGAACCGCAGCGCGTGCTTCCACACCTGATAAGAGGCACTGGATCTATCAGACGGATGCTGAGATAAGGCAGAGCCCGTCTCAACATCCACTGATAAATCCATCTGTGAACCCCAGGTCTGAGATCGACGCCGTGCCTCGGCAGCGGCGGGACCCGAGCCCTGGGGAGCGTGGTCGGGATTGAACCGAGCCAAGCGGGATCGGAGCGTACGCAATGGAAGCGCACAGCAATGCACACAGTCACCACCCTCGAGTGCTGACTGGGCGTGCTCCTCTCCCAAACAAACAACACAAAGAGTGTGTGTGTCACCTCCCGTTAAATAACGCGGGCAGGGATGGACACACACTCTAAACTGCTGCTCGCTCGCCATACTGAATATATATATATATGATATAGACAGACAACACCAAATATACAGACAGATTTCACACAGAGCGCAACTGAAGACTCAGAAAGCTGTTGTTTCCTGCTTCAGGCCGGCTTTTATAGCTTCCTGGTACGTGACGTCACCCGCCTCTGACGTCCCGCTACACCATTGGACTGATTTTACATGTGCTTCAAGACGTCATCACGCAAAGCGTTCCCATAGCGTCAAACTCGACGCAACGCGAGTTCCCTTGAAAGGGAACCGCATAACTAGACATGGGAAATTAATGTGGGGAAAATAAATACTCTGAACCCGAAGTAGGTTTACACACACTGAGAAAGTCCAAAAGTGTTGTGTCGTTCGTCTACTAAACCTCGTCTTCTGAGCGCCTCTCTCTGTTATTCATCGACAGGACACGCAGAGTTATTGAAGAAAAGTCAATTATTACGAGACGAGGTGTTACAGTGCATCACTTCTAGACCAATGAAACGTTCACTGTGTGTTCCTCGTCAGTGGTTTTAAAACCCATCTCACACACTCACTTTCCTGTCAAGCTGATGATCTGAATCAGGTGTGTGTGTGTGTGTGTGTGTGTGTGTGTGTGTGTGTGTGTGTGTTCTTTCCCTAGTTTCCCTCTCCTGAGTGGGACACAGTGACACCAGAGGCCAAAGATCTGATCAACAAGATGTTGACTATAAACCCTGCCAAACGCATCACAGCAGCTGAGGCCCTCAAACACCCCTGGATCTGTGTATGTACACACACACACACACACACACACACACACACACACAGACCCTCAAACACACACACAAACACACACACACACACACACATTCACTGATATATGGCTAAATGGGGACATTGCATAGACTTACAATGTTTTTATTAATTTCAATGTTATTGTTATTAATCGCATTCAAAAAAGTTTGTGTTTACATAATATATGTGTGTGTATTTTGTATATATTAATATTTATTATACAACATAATTAATTATGTGTGTTAATAATTATATATTAACACACACATGCATGTATATATATAAAAAAAGTATATATAAAATACTTATATTTCTATATATAAATATATATACAGTATATACATGCAAATATTTCTTACATATATACATGCAATATGATAAACAAAACACATCTTAATCCTGTTTTATGTTTAGTTTTGTTTTGTTTTTGCCTTCAAGAGAGATTTTAACTGATAGATCTTACAATAGTTGTAAATGTCTTGTTCCCCTGTTTGCATGTCAGCAACGCTCCACAGTGGCGTCCATGATGCACCGACAGGAGACGGTGGAGTGTCTGAAGAAGTTCAACGCCAGGAGGAAGCTTAAAGTGAGAGACACACACGGTTACTTAGCCATCGAAATGAGAACGTTGGTTTTTATGTTAAACTAATTATGTTGGCTTGACAAAGATCTACTATTTAAGCTCCTTCTTCTTCGTCCTGTTCTTCTTCTGAGACCAAAATCATGCTAGAAACATGCTAGCAACATGTTAAATAATGCCTAGATGTTACAACTTGCTAGCAATGTGCTAAATCATGTAAGTAATGTACTAATTCATGATAGAAATATACAATAAACATGATAATCATGCTAGCACCATACTAAATAATGCTATCGAAATGCTAAAAATAGCCTAACAATGTGTTAAATCATGTTAGAAACATGCTAACAAAGTGTTAAATCATGTTAGCAACATGTTAAAACATGCTAGCAATGTGGTAAATCATGTTAGCAACATGTTAAAACGTGTTATCAATGTGCTAAATAATGCTAGCAACATGCTAGCACCATACTAAATAATGCTAGCGAAATTCTAAAATATCCTAATAATGTGTTAAATCATGTTAGAAACATGTTAACACAGTGCTAAATCATGTTAGCAACATGTTAAAACATGCTAGCAATGTGGTAAATCATGTTAGCAACATGTTAAAATGTGTTGTCAATGTGCTAAATCATGCTATAAACATGCTAGCACCATACTAAATAATGCTAGCGAAATGCTAAAATATCCTAACAAAGTGTTAAATCATGTTAGCAACATGTTAAAACGTGTTATCAATGTGCTAAATCATGCTAGCAACATGCTAGCACCATACTAAACAATGCTAACGAAATGCTAAAATATCTTAATGTGTTAAATCATGTTAGAAACATGCTAACAAAGTGTTAAATCATGTTAGCAACATGTTAAAACATGCTAGCAATGTGGTAATTGTGCTCGAATCATGCTAGGAACATGCTAAATCATGTTAGCAATGTCCTAGAAAAAGTTAACATTTTGACTTTGACTAAAAACTTTTCAAAGTTACTTCAAATTTTCAGACAAGGCTTTTGTCAAGCCAACGTCGAAGTTTGTCATCAATGCTGACTAATCATAACCACTCCAGGGTCCTTCAAACAATACCATGACATTAACATCGTGCCACTTTTTTTTTTTTTTTTTTTTTTGTATGGGACACACCTTTAAAAGTTAAAGTTAAGTAAAAGTTAGGGTTAAGTTAAGGTTAAAAGAGACTTTAAAGTCATCTTGAAATAGCAAGCCATTTTAAATTCATAATCTGATGTATTTCCATGCGAATCAGGATATTAATTGAGAAAACAGTGTGGGGTTGGCTGTGATCCATTAGAAATGAATAGAATTGTGAAAAGAAAGTCACTAAAATAGATGTTTGGAGGGTAAGGGTTAAATTTCGATGAAAGATAATGAAGATCAGAAACATTAGGTAAATAAATCATGTATATTTTTGTTTCATATTTGGTGCTATAGCCTGAATGGCACAATTCTCAAACATGACATGCTTTAAGAGGCTGGATTAATTGTTATCCACTAGCGTTGACTAATATGTCACACAGTGTCCCAGACTCACGGTTGAGTTGAGCTTGTCCTCTCTGTTCTCTCGGACTGGTTTAGGGTGCGATCCTCACGACCATGCTTGCTACACGAAACTTCTCAAGTAAGAAACTCTCTTCACTTTCCTGTACATTTGCTATTTAAAAGTTGTTTGTTCATTGAATCATGTAAAGAATTTGGAGTTATGCTCTTTCTATGCTTCAGAAGTTGTAAAACATGTCAGATATGATAGAAGATTTAACAGTTTCATTGGAGTTGGGCTGCAAGATTAGTTGATTTAAGGTCTAGGATTTAATGAAATAAAATTGTAGTGTCCATGCACTGTTTATTTCCAAGTGGATGGGTTATTTCAGTGTGGTTTTTGCCTTATTGTGCTAATAGCTTTTGATATCAAAGCAGCAACATTATTATATGTATCATCACGCTTCAAATTGCAATCACGATATGTATCAAAATAATCACAATATATACTTTTCTTTTTTTAATTAAATTGTGCAGCCTTATAACAAAGTGTCTCATAAGTAGCATTTCCCTTTTCAATGTCTTATTACAAAGTCATTTTTTTTAACTCTACTGACACAAATAAATATTTAATATGCTTCTCAATTATATTTCATTATATTATGCAAATATTTGATTACGATTCATTCAGAGGTTTTGATTTCGAAGCCAATGGATCATGAAACCGTAACGCACAGTGATTAAAACTGTGGATTCTTATTTAGACTGTTTTGCCCCGAATCCTTTCCTCTTTTTATCCCTCTTATTATGTTCATATTCATTTTACAGGCAAGAATCCATACAAGAAGCCTGATGGTGTTAAGGTAAGTTAAATAAACCTAAGTATTAAACTTTGACACATACTTGTGTTTGCCTGGTGTATGATTAAACGGGTGAATAGGTAGGAATGATCTGAATAGTAAAAACATTATTAACCTTATCAACTGGATTTGTGAGTATTATTTCGGTGTCTTAACTTCCACCCATTAGTACTTACAACTGATTTGCGTCAGGATCATAGAAGCTGATGCTTCTGTTTGGTTATAAAATTGTCATTTTAAAGAGATATTACCAGATTTTTTTTTTCCTTAATAAATTTCTGAAAGTAAATGGCCCATGTCCCCCAGTTATAATGGTTGCTACACCCCTGCACTAGCACTATAGCAGAGACTCGAGCTGTATCTAGAGACCAGCATTTATCTAATACGTCTCACAGAGACTTGGGGTTGAGCTGTTTTGACTTGGGCCAGTTAGTAACCAAACTGTTAAAATGCCTTAGAAAATACCATTGCAAAAGTCAATTCACCTTCATTTATACAGCGCTTTTAACAATATAGATTGTTTCAAAGCAGCTTTACAGTGATAACAGGAAATTACAGTAACAGAGATTGTTTGGCTTTACAGCAGCTCTAGAATAAAGTTATTGTCCAGCTAAAGTTAGTTTTGATTGATTGATTCACTTCCATTGCAAAGATCATTAGTTATTAACTTAGGGGCCGCTAACACAACACCGTTTTACTGAAAATAGAAAACATTTAATGCGTTCTGGCCATTCATTTGCATGACGACAGTGTTTTGTGGCTAAAGACCATGACTTAAGTCCTAATCTGTAATATTAATGGCCATGTCACACAGGATAAGATATCTCAGTAAAACTAGCAGAATTAACTTGATTTAATCGACTTATGAATTTACACATGATTTGTCTTAAAGTTTTCCCCACATAGACACATAAACAACATTTTAAAGCTGGATTTTCACCACAGGGGGACTTTAACATAATACAAAAATGTTCAGTTCAGAAATAGTTCAGACTCTTCTGTTCGTTAGGTCAGGCATTCGGGGTCACTGAATAACCTCATCTTTATCTCTCTCTCTCTAATACACTGCTCTCTCTCTAGCTTATAGACACTAACATCACCTAACACATGGGTCGTGCCTTTCAAAACCTGTGAAATCTGTGCTAAATGAGTCTTAAGCCAGGTGCACACTGTACGGTTTTTTTAATATTAGTCTACTTTTACGATTGTTGCTTGTCAGATTGTACGAACATGATCCTCACTGTAAGTCATGTCACACTGTAGGATCTCTGTTAGGGATTGAAATGGAGGCTACAAAGAAATCTCTAACGTTCATTTTGGTCATGGCTTGTCTTGAAAAATGAAGACAATTTGACGGCCCTCTTTGGAGAATCACTGCAGGACTGTGAGTCAAATCTCACACTACTAGAATTTCGCCTGAGGTCAAATTTGATCGCAATGGTCATTAATCGGCTGTTGGTGAACATGTCAAACTAACGATCATAGACTTCAGATTTTAGTCTAGGAATATTTTAGGATTTGCAAAATTTGTCTCAGATGGCCTAATCGTGGCCAAAATCGTACAGTGTGCACTCGGCTTTAGATGAGTTTTGGAATCGTGTTCCAGTGTTTGGAACAGTGTATATTTTAGCAGTTGCAAGTTGGAATTATTAATACATTACGCAGTGATATGGAAATATGTAAGGTATGAAAACTTAAGTAACCAGTCTACACCCAATATCGGGGCCAGTTCCCCATCTGGCTATACAGTCAAAATTGTATTTTGAAAGTAATTAAAAGTAAATTTAGCTGCAAGCAGCAGTTTAGGGGCCACACACAAAAGAGTCCGGGAGCATCAGAACAACTGTAACATTGAGTAATTAAAGACATTTTCAGATTATTTTAGTTCAAATGGCTGAAAAATCATAAATACAATAAAAATATTTTCAACAAATGCCTCGTCAGTAAGTTTGGGCACAGATTTATAAGGTTTTCCTTCCTTTCTGACATTATCAGACAATATGCACGTTGTCACGTATATAAACTACCCCAGTGCCTCTTTTGGGCCGAACGCCACTATGTCATCCAAACGAATCAACTTTTCCAAGCCTGGGCACAATGTGGCTTGTGGAAACTTTGGGTTTGTCCTTTTAACGGAGATCTTTGATTAGTTCTGGTCTTTCTACAGAGATTATGGAGACCAATTTGAATACAAGATGTCCTTCTATAAGGAGGCTCTATGCTTTCAAGTGGTGGCATAGAGTATGCTTTTCTCTTGTGTCATGGTGCAGAGAGCACAATCTGAATCCAGTTCAGTGTTGGTGTTGCTTTAGGAGTGTTGTTCTGTGGGCACAACCATTGCTACTCTGTGATATAACAGTGACATCAACACTAAGACAACTACTACAAAGTGTATGTTAGAGGCAATTGCTGCTGAATATGCACCAGTTGAGTTTGTTTCTTTGGGTAGGCATTCACTTGTTTCTCGTTTCATGTGTGGGATTAGACTCCTGAAACCTTTGTATCTTGCTTGTGTTCCTTCTGGAAGTAGATCTGTAGTCCTAGAAGGTTTAACAGGGCCTCCGTTCGAACCACTCGAGTCAGCTTCAGACAGAATGATGACCCTTAACCCCCAGAGGTCGGCGGTATCGCCGGCGATACCAGCTCGCTTTTTTTTAGCAGTGTAAAAGAAACTCAAAAATACTCGGTTGACTTTGATTTTCCATTGGAGTTTCATACATCAATCGATTCTGTTAAATGTGTATTATTTTTGTGTATACTCACAATAAAAACAAAGTGTTGTGCTTTTTGCCAAATAAAGAAAAATAAACACGAAGCGAGTTCTGCCTTCTCTCTGTCCGTGTAGTCCATTCTGAAACGCGTCCGAAAATGAACCATAACTCAGTGAATACTCAGTCAAACAGGCATTCAGACATACAGGCATGAAGCTTGAATTCTCATCTTTTAAACGAAGTAATTTTTATAAAAAACAAATATTCACAGTTTATGTAATATGTATGCAAAGAGAGAGATGTCAGTCGTTCTCATCTCAGCTAATTAAGTTTTAATGTGCTCCGCCCACGGAGAGCACGCGCTATTCAAACGCAAATGTGAGCCGATCCAAACAAACCTGTAAAACGCCCATCAGCTGGATAACACACACCGCGAGTTCACTTTCAGACTTATGTACTTTACGATGCTGTGAGGAATAATACTGTCTTGATAATAATCCTGCAAAAATTTACCTCAGAAGTTCTGGAAGTATCATTTCGAGGAGCAAACGGATCCCGCTGAGGAATTAGGTCAGTTCTGTTTGCTTTGTTCTAATCGGAATGAATGAACGCAAAGATGCGTGCTGTTGTGGAGCTACTACAGCTGGCAAAAATACTGTTTAAATATGAATCGCGTTACTATGAATGAATGAACGCAAAGATGCGTGCTGTTGTGGAGCTACTACAGCTGGCAAAAATACTGTTTTAATATGAATCGCGTTACTATGAATGAATGAACGCAAAGATGCGTGCTGTTGTGGAGTTACTACAGCTGGCAAAAATACTGTTTTAATATGAATCGCGAATACAAAGAAAGATTACACTGGAAATATTGTTACAATTATAAATGTTGTTGTAATTGTATAACCTTAAAAAAAAAAATTATATATATATATATAAGGATAGATGTAAACAAAATCTTAAAAGGTCATTATAAGCCTTATCTTTAAATAATTTTATTATGCTTTATTAGTGACACATTTGGGAAGAGAATATATTCCAAATCTGAAAATACAGTATGAGAACAATTAACTGCACAATTACTAGAAATGTTTACCTTGGATATTGTACAATTTGCAAGCAAAATTTGTGGAAAAAACAACAAACCAGTTATATATTGTCCTTGCATTCTTGTGGCTCATTCACACACCTGAATGAAAGGCTCATTACCTATGCAGCCTCATTATGCGGCCCCATTGACTCCATAGGTGTGAATCACGCCCACCCGCATATGGCCTTTCCAAACAAAAAGTGTTTTACAAGATTTAAATCAATGTATTGTGTTATGGGAATGATTAGGCAGGACGATTTTCACATAATTTTGAAGAAAAAATACTAGGCAACGACATCCATTAGTCAAAAGTCTTATTTACATATATTTAGAATGTGTTTTATGGCCTTATTTCAGAAACTTTAGTTTTTTGTTTTTTAAAAAACCATGCATAAACATTATTCTATCAAAAATACAAACATGTACATGCAAGTTGTTCACATATTATGGTAGCCCTGTTTGTGCTAAATAGAGTGAATTTACACCTTTGCCATTAATATGTTTATAAGCAACTGAAAAAAGCACAAATGTCAGGGCATGTCAGAACATCTCAAGGACCCCAAAAACCCCTCAGACTCCAGAGGGTTAAGAGGGTTTTGTTGTTGGCTTTGACATCCCTCAAGAGGAATGCTTTACAGGGCTTATTGGTGAGCCCATTCGTTATGGATTTTGCTCACAGCCAGGTTTTTTTGTGACTGAAATTAGGTTGCCGACCTTTGAGTCACAAAAGACTGAGACTTTGTCCTGTGAGGGTATTACAAATGTACAGTTATCACATGAGCCAGTGGTGTAAATCTTATCAGTGCTTCAATTGTTTCATTTGTGAAAATGCAATGAAACATGCCAAATTGGGCAGACATAATTTTGGCCAAGCTGTCATACAAAGCCGTCAATCACTTATTATTCCCAGCCTATAATTCAGTCAATCACTGTAGCAGGTGTTGGCTGTATTATTACTGTCTACTGTATACTGTCTGCTGCAAGCAAAGATTAAAATTAGATTAAAAACTAACCCTAACCCTAACCCTAACCCTGTCCATACCTACCTGTCCATACCCATCCCTATCCCTACCCTAAACCTACCTGTTCATACCCATCCCTACCCTAAACCTACTTGTCCATACCTATCCCTACCCTAAAACTACCTGTCCATACCTATGCCTATACTAAACCTACCTGTCCATACCCATCCCTATCCTAAACCTACCTGTCCATACATACCTGTCCATACCCATCCCTATCCCTACCCTAAACCTACCTGTTCATACCCATCCATACCCTAAACCTACCTGTTCATACCCATCCATACCCTAAACCTACTTGTCCATCCCTATCCCTACCCTAAACCTACCTGTTCATACCCATCCCTACCCTAAACCTACTTGTCCATACCTATCCCTACCCTAAAACTACCTGTCCATACCTATGCCTATACTAAACCTACCTGTCCATACCCATCCCTATCCTAAACCTACCTGTCCATACATACCTGTCCATACCCATCCCTATCCCTACCCTAAACCTACCTGTTCATACCCATCCATACCCTAAACCTACCTGTTCATACCCATCCATACCCTAAACCTACTTGTCCATCCCTATCCCTACCCTAAACCTACCTGTTCATACCCATCCCTACCCTAAACCTACTTGTCCATACCTATCCCTACCCTAAAACTACCTGTCCATACCTAGGCCTATCCTAAACCTACCTGTCCATACCCATCCCTATCCTAAACCTACCTGTCCATACCTACCTGTCCATACCCATCCCTGTCCCTACCCTAAACCTACCTGTTCATACCAATCCCTACCCTAAACCTACTTGTCCATACCTATCCCTACCCTAAACCTACCTGTCCATACCCATCCCTATCCTAAACCTACCTGTCCATACCTGCCTGTCCATACCCATCCCCATCCCTACCCTAAACCTACTTGTCCATACCCATCCCTACCCTAAACCTACTTGTCCATACCTATCCCTACCCTAAACCTACCTGTCCATACCCATCCCTATCCTAAACCTACCTGTCCATACCTGCCTGTCCATACCCATCCCCATCCCTATCCTAAACCTACCTGTCCATACCCATCCCTATCCTAAACCTACCTGTCCATACCTATCCCTGTCCCTACCCTAAACCTACCTGTTCATACCCATCCCTACCCTAAACCTACTTGTCCATACCTATCCCTACCCTAAAACTACCTGTCCATACCTATCCCTACCCTAAAACTACCTGTCCAAACCTATGCCTATCCTAAACCTACTTGTCCATACCCATCCCTACCCTAAACCTACTTGTCCATACCTATCCCTACCCTAAACCTACCTGTTCATACCCATCCCTACCCTAAACCTACCTGTCCATACCTATCCCTACCCTAAAACTACCTGTCCATACCTATGCCTATCCTAAACCTACCTGTCCATACCCATCCCTATCCTAAACCTACCTGTCCATACCTACCTGTCCATACCCATCCCTATCCCTACCCTAAACCTACCTGTTCATACCCATCCCTACCCTAAACCTACCTGTCCATACCCATCCCTACCCTAAACCTACTTGTCCATACCTATCCCTACCCTAAACCTACCCGTCCATACCTACCCCTACCCTAAACCTACCCTTAAAACAATGCAAATATATTGTTGGTAGCACAATCTGATTGGTAGCATGATCTGTCAGTACAACGGCTCCTGAAGACAAAAAAACAAGATGTGTGTTACAGGCACCCTTTTATTTTATTTAACTGCCGTCTGCCAATGATTTATTGGCATGTGTTTACACGTGTTTCAGACACCGGTCTCGCTGATAGCATCCCCATAGTGTCAACTCTTGTCTACAACTTTGAAAGGGAAGTAGCAGAGCTTTGTTTATAACATGTTTTTCCAATTGTATATGCTGTGATCATATCTTTCCTTTTCATGAATGAGAGGATAATAAGATTATTGTTGCTAGATGTTTTGCTCCATTTCAGTCAATTATGCAGTAGCATTGGCACAATGAGAAATGCATCATTATCTGCTAGCATGGCGATAATAAGGTTTCATTTAAAAAAAAAAAAAAGAACAGGAAGCCTAACTCTGCGGAGGTTGCAATGTGCTGGTTATATTAATAGCATTATTCACTAAATTCTATAGTTACTAGTTTGGTAGTTCTCTTCGCTATAGTTCAGTGTTTAGATGTAGACTGCACACTTTTCCAGCTCTATACGTATATGAGCCCGCCCTTCATTTATTTAGTAAAACTGTGTATTTTACTTGAAAACATTGCAAGTTATAACAGCTCAACCTGAAATGTTATAAACATATTTGTAGCCAATGACACATTATAAGAAGATTGTCAGTTTTGAATGCAAAAAGTGTTAAAAAGTGGCATTAACATTTGGCCTCCTCTAACTGTGTAGAACATCTATGTTTTAATATCATAAGGATCCAAGCTTAATGCCTGCAAAATGTATCACATGTCTGCTTCAAATCCTCTGTGATTTTCTGATTTGTTTTTTGTTTTTTTATTGATCCCATCAGCATATTAGGGGCACTTTAATTAGCATAATAAGAATGAAACGAGCAGTGACATGATTATTACTGAAGCTGAAATATTATATTCAGGATTACCTTCAATTCAGTTTGATTCCAGTCTCTGTAGGGAACACTCTTTGTATTTAATTGGTCTGTTTGTCTTAAAAGCACAATGTATAGTCAAAGAAAAACATAATAACTGCCTAAAGGGAAGAGAGGCATCATTTGATGCCAATGAAAAGTCTTTGCTGCCTAATGCTGTTTATTGATTCTGTGAATTACCTGTACATGAAACTCATCTACAGGATTATTCTCTTAGGAATCAATTTTTCACACATTTATGCCTGATAAACTTTTGTGGCTTTTAAATAACTTCTGGCTTACACAGCATAATTCAGTCAGAAGTTTGTGCATTGTGTAAAATGTCCTTTTGCATAAAAGACAGTTGCCATCTGGTTATTTGACAGTCCATTTTGCTGTAGTTGAGGAATAGTTAATTGTTGTCATTTTGATAAAATATGCTAATTAACTATTCCTTCAACATCCAGGTAATGCAAGCTGTGTAATTTCAATGATTTGCTGGTCTAAAGCTTTGCTTGTCTGCCTCTGTCCACCTATAGATCAACAACAAAACCAGCGTAATCAGCAGCCCTAAAGCAGCCCCTCCTGCTCTGGTACTTTGTCTGTATGACTGTTTGTCAGATGCTTTTTCTTCCCATTGGCTTCACATTTCTCATTTTTAATGTTACCTTTTTTCTTTGTTAAAACTGCCTTTCTCTGTTCAATTCACGCTCACTTGTGTAAAATCCTGCATTAAAGTCCCCCTGTAGTCAATAAATTGTATCCCTTAAAACTCATCTTTGATCACAAAAATGACATATTGAAACGGTTTTTCCTGTGAAAATGTTTTTTTTTCATGCCTTATAATATCTTGAATGTAACTCGACACCCTTGCCTCATTTATTATACGCGGTTCTATGAATATGCAGATGAGCCCCGCCTCCACTCACTCACTCAGCTCAGAGATCCACTGGTTGACGATCACACGTTGATCTGATTGGTTACAAGGTAGTTTGTGACGTCAGAAACACCAGCGATTTCAAAGCGTGTTTTTGAGACTGTCTTTGGTTCACTGCAGTTTTAAGGAGGAAATACTCAGCAATGGTGTCGACTTATGAATTTACACATGGTTTGTCTTAAAGCATATTAAAAACACCACTTAGACATATAAACAACATTAAATGCTGGATTTTCACCACAGGGGGACTTTAAGATAATGCAGTCAGTCAAATAATTACCAGTGTCTTCTGAAAGTGCGACTATGTTTTGTTATATTTATTTTTGATTTCAAGTGTGGCCTATTTAATATGTCAAGCAATTGTAACAATTGTCATGACATAAATTTGTACAGTGGACTTGAGTACTATTGAATTGTTTGAATGAAACATACATGATTTTGTCCACCTGTTCGTGAATTTGACGTACTAATAATTTAGTTTGGGGTTTTGTAAGAGTTTTGAACCTTTTTATGTTCTTAAAATTTTGGGAGGTTCATTTCATATGATGCTTAAGGGTTTACATGTAGCGTTTGTGTTTGATAACTGAGGATTCTTTCCTAGTGCATACATGAACTAACCATGTTTTCACAACACAAATCACTGAACATACAAGTTAAGAGTGTGAAGATATAGTCATCAGTTTATTTTGTATGGCTGAATTGATAAATGCTGGACTCATAGATTTTTTTGTTCTCGACATTTCCTACACTACCAGTTAAACTTTTTCAGTTTCACACATACTAACTCATTTATTATTATTACTAATACATTATTCTTGATATATTAGTGGTGCTTGTGAAGCGAATACCAATTCTTCTTCTTCTTCCTTGCGTACAAATTTCGACACATAACTCATCCCGCACCAAATAATGAGTTCTCAAATCATGCTGCTTACTGAGGACAACACTGAATTTTAGAAGCGATCAGGCATAAGATTTTCGATGGGAAAAATCCCATAGACTTAAAATTGGACAGAACTTTGTGACATCATATCTCCGCTTCAGAAGGTCGTAGAGATTTGGGAGTTAGCTTATGTCACTCAGCCTAGCAAGCAGCCAATAGATGTGGACATTTCAACTTCCAAGCCATAGCAACCAGTTTCAGCACCCTAGAAACCACCCCATAGACTCCCATTGAAAAAGAATGAGATGGATATCTCTGGATCAGAACATTGTAGAGACACGGGGGTTATCTCTTTCAACCCAGCTCTCAGTAGACTTTAGGTATCATTCTGAAAAATGTCTAGCCACGCCCTAGTAACCATTTAGAGCATCCTAGCAACCGTATAGTAAATTGAATGAGCCAACCCAGACAGCAACATAGTGTCGAACCAGATCCGGCCCACATCTGGGTCGCGTGGAATCCACATGTATCAGATGTGGGCCGGATCTGGGCCATGTTGAATCCACGTGTATCAGATGTGGGCCGGATCTGGGCCATGTTGAATCCACATGTATCAGATATGGGCCAGATGTGGGCCGTGTTGAATCCACATGTATCAGATGCGGGCCGGATCTGGGCCATGTTGAATCCACGTGTATCAGATTTGGGCCGGATCTGGGCCGTGTTGAATCCACGTGTATCAGATGTGGGCCGGATCTGGGCCGTGTTGAATCCACATGTATCAGATGTGGGCCGGATCTGGGCCGTGTTGAATCCACATGTATCAGATATGGGCCAGATGTGGGCTGTGTTGAATCCACATGTATCAGATGCGGGCCGGATCTGGGCCGTGTTGAATCCACGTGTATCAGATGCGGGCCGGATCTGGGCCGTGTTGAATCCACGTGTATCAGATGCGGGCCGGATCTGGGCCGTGTTGAATCCACGTCTATCAGATGTGGGCCGGATCTGGGCCGTGTTGAATCCACGTGTATCAGATGTGGGCCGGATCTGGGCCGTGTTGAATCCACATGTATCAGATGTGGGCCGGATCTGGGCTGTGTTGAATCCACATGTATCAGATGTGGGCTGGATCTGGGCTGTGTTGAATCCACATGTATCAGATGTGGGCCGGATCTGGGCCGTGTTGAATCCACATGTATCAGATATGGGCCAGATGTGGGCTGTGTTGAATCCACATGTATCAGATGCGGGCTGGATCTGGGCCGTGTTGAATCCACGTGTATCAGATGCGGGCCGGATCTGGGCCGTGTTGAATCCACGTGTATCAGATGTGGGCCGGATCTGGGCCGTGTTGAATCCACGTGTATCAGATGTGGGCCGGATCTGGGCTGTGTTGAATCCACATGTATCAGATGTGGGCCGGATCTGGGCCGTGTTGAATCCACGTGTATCAGATGTGGGCCGGATCTGGGCTGTGTTGAATCCACGTGTATCAGATGTGGGCTGGATCTGGGCCACGTTGAATCCACATGTATCAGATGTGGGCCGGATCTGGGCCGTGTTGAATCCACATGTATCAGATGTGGGCCGGATCTGGGCCATGTTGAATCCACGTGTATCAGATGTGGGCCGGATCTGGGCTGTGTTGAATCCACATGTATCAGATGTGGGCCGGATCTGGGCCGTGTTGAATCCACGTGTATCAGATGTGGGCTGGATCTGGGCCATGTTGAATCCACATGTATCAGATGGACGGATCTTGGCCGACACGATGTTGCTGTCTGAGGTATCTCTGGATCAGGGCAACATAAAGACATGAGGGTGGGCTCTTTTGACTCAGACTGCCCAATAAGTATCACCCTGGCCTATCCACACCCTAGCAACCATTTCGAGGACCCTAGCAACCTTACAGCAACATATATCAGCACCAGAACATTGCATAGACGTGAAAGTTGGCTTTCTAACGATCATGCAGAAGATCTTAGTCGCCTAGGCAAGCACCACCCATATACGACATAGCGTCGGCCCAGATCCGGCCCACATCCGGTACACATGGATTCAACACGGCCCAGAAGTGGGACGAATCTGGGCCGACACTATGTTTGGGTCACGTTTTCTAAAATAGAACCTCATTTTAGAATTATAGTGAAGTCATCAAATCTCTGTAAAAAAAACAACAAATGAAAATATTAGAATTGAACTAAATAAAGACCTTCTGATAATCAGCCATTCTCTGTTATTTAGATTGCAGCTCCGCTCGGTCTGTTCTTTTCTCAAACTGCTTCTCAAGGTGCATTCTGGGACGCTTTTAAACATGAACGCTGGACGCCTGTGTTTTCCTCATGAACTCATTGTTTTCTAAAGGAATTTATGTATTCACACAATTCATATGTGTCTACAAATCTAATGTCATTTAAGCACAAGCTAGTAACATCAAAAGCATTTAAGTTGATAAGCTAAGAATGAGTAACATAAATTCAGTCAAGTTTATCCAAGTATTTTGTATGATATATCAGTTATATCAGTCTACCTTTTTTAACATTGGGTATGCATTGTATGAGATGGAAATCAGTAGGAAAAAAAGAAAAGGTATTGGTAATTTTCTGCCATACATTATCTGTTAAGTTTACAGATATTTTCTTGAACTCTATCCCAAAGGACAACACAATGCAAAACTCCAAATATGTGTCAAAAAACTGTAAAATATCAGAACGGAACATTTCTTCATACCAACGCTGTATTTTGGCCTCTATTTTACAGTCTATTTTTACACTTTGGTATTTTCAAAAACACACAGCTTGCCTTTCAATCAAAACCTGCTCTTCTCTCTTCTTTGTACGTTTCTGTTGACAATTGCTTCAACATGATTGTGATAAAAATGAGAATTTTAATAATCAAAACACAACAAAATGGTCTTTTCAACGATTAGTTAATTCACTTTTAATTCAGTTTCCTGCATGCTTGTTTCGGCTGATATCCTGTAGTGTTGCTCTAGTGAAGATGTTCTGTATTAATTACTCATATTCTCATCTCACAATTACATGACTAACTGTCTAAACCACTGCGCTCTTCTTCCTTCCTAAAGTCCACCAAGCTTTGTTAGAAAAACTTACTTTATAATATCCAAAATCATAGTTAATATCCATAAATGAGCAGTTGATGTACTACAGTTCAAAAACTTGAAATAAGGATGAACCTGACTTCAATTATTTAATTATTGCTTTTTTGAACGTCAGCTGAATTAGTATTTTTGATATTTCTGCTCATTATTACTGCTGATGTTCTTCAGTAAACACTTTCTATGAATATGGTGCACTTTGATGCCTAATTTTTTAAACATTACAGGCATTATCTTATGTACAAATCATCTACCATAATACATTTACCTAACATGAAGTATAGATAGTTTTAACAGAATAAATATAGCCGTGTCCCACATTACAATCAATTTACATTGTAACACCTAAGAAGCATTATCAGCTTGCAAAGAAATAATGTCATTCAATTTGCACAGATTTTGCTAATGTTTTTGTTAACGGTAAAGAATATTGTAAGAACAACCCTGTATGAAACAGCTCTTTGTTTGGCCTTTTCTAAAGGTTTAAAACTTTCAGGCCACATTTTGCGGCATATTTCTGGAAAAAGTCTTGGTGTCCTTTAACTCTTCATCTCTCTGCTACTGATTCTGATCTCTTGTTATTCTGTTTTATCCTCCTTTCTCTCTCTATGCACTTCTTTATCAGGAGCCTCAAACTACTGTAATCCACAATCCCACTGATGGAAACAAGGTATTAAATGATCTTGAAATATTAAGATAAAAGGGCTATAAATGTGGCTTATTGCATCTGATGAATGTTGTCTATTATCACAGTCAGACGATAGCTGTCAATAAAAATGATTCAGTTTGTAAAGTTAATTATATATATATATATATATATATATATATATATATATATATATATATATATGTATATACACTGCCGTTCAAATTTTTGGGATCGCTATAAGATTTTTTTATATTTTCAAAATAAGTCTCTTCTGGCACCAAGGCTGCATTTATTTAATTAAAAAAACGCAATATTGTAAAATATTATTCAATTTGAAAGAACTGTTTTCTATTTGAATATATTTTAAAATGTAATTTATTCCTGTTATCAAAGCTGAATTTTACATCATTACAACATAATTTACTCATCATTACACATGATCCTTCAGAAATCATTCTAATATGATGATTTGCTGCTCAAGAAACATTTGTGATTATTATCAGTGTTGAAAACAGTTGTGTACATTTATTCAGGATTATTTGATGAATAGAAAGTTCAAAACAACAGCATTTATCTGAAATAGAAAGCTTTTGTAACATTAAACACTACCGTTCAAAAGTTTGGGGTCAGTAAGAATTTTTTTTTTTATTTTTTTTTTGGAAAGAAAAGAAAGAAATTAATACTTTTTTTCCATCAAGGATGCATTAAATTGTTAAAAAGTGACAGTAAAGACATTTATAATGTTACAAAAGATTCTTGAACAGGTGCTCTGCCCTTTCATAATAGTCCAAATTAATAAATAAAAGAAAATGCACATTAATAATCAAGTTCAATTAAGATCAGACCACATTTAATAAGTAATAAATGCAGAAATCCAGAAATGTTCAAACAGTTCACTGTCTCCATCATACTTGTGTTTATCTTTGTGTGTTTCAATTGAGGTTTTCTTCAAATGTTTGTCTCAGTTCAGTTCACTTTATACAGTAGAAATACACTGTTCTTGCTCGGTTAGGAAATGAAACACAATGCCACATTATCTCCAAATGTCATCACAATATACACACATTCTGTTCTATTCAGATCAATTTTAATAAAACGTATCAATTCGCTAGGTTTTTAACCTTCTGAAAGGGGGTTAATAGTTTCTCTGACTGTTTTTACTTCTCATTTAACATGAGGCTATGTATTTATATATCTTCCTTCCTTCATTCATATGTTTGTTCTCTCTCAGGAATCATCAGAAAGTGCCAACACCACAATTGAAGATGAGGACATTAAAGGTACAGTGAACCGAACACAGACTTCAGATCAGCAACCTGATCTTGCTTTACTTTATATTCATATTCACCTCTTTAGTGAACAGTAGAAGAGTCATTCTCAAACATGAAACATTGACATTTTTGCTTTAAAACTTTAGGATTCTTTTTAAAAAAAGACGGCTGATCTTTCCTACCCTTTTTTCCTGCTACGAGTTTTGAGATTAGTAGTCAATTATTAGACAGATTCTTAAACGATTACTCTCAGGCAATACATGTTCAATGCAACCTTTCACTGTACTTATATACTGTGTCATGCTATAAAAATGGAAACATACAGAATCTAATCAACTGTTTCTTGCATGTATTATTAGTTTGGCCGACCGTACTCTATAATTTACGGTTGGTGAATATCTGTGGAGATGAAGCTTTATATTTTAAGCTTTCTTCTTCATGCCTTCTAACTTTCTGTTCCTCTTTTTTGCTATCGTGAGCTTTGAAGCTAGAACAACGGTTGTGTCCCTTGTGTAAATATCTGTAGATTAGGTTGTGTGACATAAATGCAGATGGTTATGTGACTGTTTGTGTGTGTGTGTGTGTGCGTTTGTGTCATGATATTTAATGGTATTTTTAGTTGTTATTCATTCTGATTCTAAACACCAAGGGCCAGATTTCATTTCCATAATGACCAACACAATCTACCAAGAGCAGCGCAAAGTCAAGAACTTATTTCACCGCAGAGAAATAAATATTTTGCTTAAACAAGTTTTTTTTTTGTACATGCAAATCCTTACTCACAGTTCTTAATCTTGAATCTCATTTTGTGAACTGACCATTTTCATAACCAAAATAAGATGTGGAGTAATAATGTAATCACTTCTTTCATGAATAATGCATACATGTTAAACCTAAGTGAAACCTATGCAGAAATTATCACCACTCAAAAAAGAAATATGTCCATGTGGATAAAAATAAATAAATAATTAAATCACTATTCATTTTAAATTCCACCAAAGCTCTGAAATGGACAGTAAACGTTGCCATTGGTTCTTGCGTGTGTTCTGAACGAAACGCCATGATGTCCAAACTGTGAAGAACAACTCTTTTTAAATTCCTTTAAATAAGTGTAAAAGATAAATGTATTTGCAACGGAGATGTTTCTGTTCCATTTGTCATTCCTTTGCTGTTTCATTCATGTCTGTTTTCAGGGGTGTAAATCTGTTATTCATCTTCTATGTCATTTCTACTCATTTTCCCCTCCTTGCGTTTTGCATTTTGCCCTCCCACTATCAATCCATGTCTAAATGTATTTGCCAACCATCTATCCATTGATTTGCCAACCCCTCCATCCATTGATCTGCCAACCCATCCATCCATTGATTTGCCAACCCATCCATCCACTGATTTGCCAACCCATCCATCCATGATTTGCCAACCCGTCCATCCATTGATTTGCCAACCATCCATCCATTGATTTGCCAACCCATCCATCCATTAATTTGCCAACCATCCATCCATTGATCTGCCAACCCATCCATCCATTGATCTGCCAACCCATCCATCCACTGATTTGCTAACCCATCCATCCATGATTTGCCAACCCATCCATCCACTGATTTGCCAACCCATCCATCCATGATTTGCCAACCCATCCATCCATTGATTTGCCAACCCATCCATCCATTGATTTGCCAACCCATCCATCCATTGATCTGCCAACCCATCCATCCATTGATTTGCCAACCCATCCATCCATTGATCTGCCAACCCATCCATCCATTGATCTGCCAACCCATCCATCCATTGATCTGCCAACCCATCCATCCATGATCTGCCAACCCATCCATCCATTGATCTGCCAACCCATCCATCCATTGATCTGCCAACCCATCCATCCATGATCTGCCAACCCATCCATCCATTGATCTGCCAACCCATCCATCCATTGATCTGCCAACCCATCCATCCATTGATCTGCCAACCCATCCATCCATTGATTTGCCAACCCATCCATCCATTGATTTGCCAACCATCCATCCATTAATTTGCCAACCATCCATCCATTGATCTGCCAACCCATCCATCCATTGATTTGCCAACCCATCCATCCATGATTTGCCAACCCATCCATCCATTGATTTGCCAACCCATCCATCCATTGATCTGCCAACCCATCCATCCATTGATCTGCCAACCCATCCATCCATGATTTGCCAACCCATCCATCCATTGATTTGCCAACCCATCCATCCATTGATTTGCCAACCCATCCATCCATTGATCTGCCAACCCATCCATCCATTGATTTGCCAACCCATCCATCCATTGATCTGCCAACCCATCCATCCATTGATCTGCCAACCCATCCATCCATTGATCTGCCAACCCATCCATCCATTGATCTGCCAACCCATCCATCCATTGATTTGCCAACCCATCCATCCATTGATCTGCCAACCCATCCATCCATTGATCTGCCAACCCATCCATCCATTGATCTGCCAACCCATCCATCCATTGATTTGCCAACCCATCCATCCATTGATTTGCCAACCATCCATCCATTGATCTGCCAACCCATCCATTCATTGATTTGCCAACCCATCCATCCACTGATTTGCCAACCCATCCATCCATTGATTTGCCAACCCATCCATCCATTGATCTGCCAACCCATCCATCCATTGATCTGCCAACCCATCCATCCATTGATCTGCCAACCCATCCATCCATTGATCTGCCAACCCATCCATCCATTGATTTGCCAACCCATCCATCCATTGATTTGCCAACCATCCATCCATTGATCTGCCAACCCATCCATTCATTGATTTGCCAACCCATCCATCCACTGATTTGCCAACCCATCCATCCATTGATTTGCCAACCCATCCATCCATTGATTTGCCAACCCATCCATCCATTGATCTGCCAACCCATCCATCCATTGATCTGCCAACCCATCCATCCATTGATCTGCCAACCCATCCATCCATTGATTTGCCAACCCATCCATCCATTGATTTGCCAACCATCCATCCATTGATCTGCCAACCCATCCATCCATTGATCTGCCAACCCATCCATCCACTGATTTGCCAACCCATCCACCCATTGATTTGCCAACCATCCATCCATTGATCTGCCAACCCATCCATCCATTGATTTGCCAACCCATCCATCCACTGATTTGCCAACCCATCCACCCATTGATTTGCCAACCCATCCATCCATTGATTTGCCAACCCATCCATCCATTGATCTGCCAACCCATCCATCCATTGATTTGCCAACCCATCCATCCATTGATCTGCCAACCCATCCATCCATTGATCTGCCAACCCATCCATCCATTGATCTGCCAACCCATCCATCCATTGATTTGCCAACCCATCCATCCACTGATTTGCCAACCATCCATCCATTGATCTGCCATCCATCCATCCATTGATTTGCCAACCCATCCATCCATTGATCTGCCAACCCATCCATCCATTGATCTGCCAACCCATCCATCCATTGATCTGCCAACCCATCCATCCAATGATCTGCCAACCCATCCATCCATCTATCCTGCCCTTGATGTTCTTCCCATATAAATAAATCCTCCATATCCTTGGGCCAGTTTACCGCCTGTCTCCTAAAATATATAAGCGTGAACGATCTCATTCACGTGAGTCTAGTTCTTCCTCTTCCTCCTCCGTCTCCTGGTTCTTCCCAAACATGTGTCCTGAAGAAGTCTGCTGTAACCTCATTCTCAGAGCCCTCCTGGCTCTGTACCTGCTGGTTTTCCTATCTGCCTTTTTCGCGTTCCTCTACGCCAACTCAGCAGCCGATTGTGGCCAGTGCATTATTCCCAAAGCTGCTCCCAAAAGATCTCAGCTAAGCCAGAACCACGTCACCATTCAGTGTAAGTGACAGGAGGAAGACCGGGAGTCAACGCACACTTATAAACTGGTGTACAATAATGCTGAACCAACACAATCTCACGCCAGTTCAAATTTATTATACGTTTTGGCGAATTGGTGGCTCATTTGTTTGAATTCGTACAATCTGTTTTTCATACGATCTGCTGACAGGAATGTGTAGGGTGGACCTTAATGCTTACTTTACTTTTCTTCTAATAATAGTACGTTTCCCATGAGATTGGCTGAACCAGTAACTAACTAAAAATTACTTAAAGCATATACTAAGCGGACATTATTATTATTATTATTATTATTGTTTCTGCGAATTGCACAGACAAGACCTCAGCTGATGTTAGTTAAGCCAAGCAATATCATATTTCTAGATGCTGGATTCAGTTTTCTGTGAAAGCTTGTTTCCGTCACGAAATAAAATAAACCAAAAGGTAATTGCGACTTTTTTTTACATACTTCAAATTTATAAAGTTACAATGTCAGAATTGTGAGATATAAACTTGCGATTCTGTGAAATAATGTTGCATTTGCAAGAAAAAGTCTTTGCGATTCGCAATTGCATGTAATTTCTGACAAAAAAAATGGCCTAGTTCATAATTCTGACATTTTCTTGCAGGTTTATATCAGAATTGTGAGATATAAATTCACAATTGCAAAAAGTCAGCTCACAATTCTAAAATTTACTTGCAATTCCGAGTTTATATCTCACAGAACTGCCTTTATTTCTCAGAATTGCAAGTTTAAATCACAATTCTAAGAAAAAAGTCTGAATTGCGAGATATAAACTCACAATTTCAAATCAGAAAGACGAAATTACATTTTTTATTTTTTATTCAGTAGCGGAATTTTTTTTTTAGCAGTAATGTGTTGAAATGCCATGGTCTAGAACTCTTTATCAAAGAATGTTTTTAATTCCTGGGGAGAAAATGGATGGAAAAGCTGCTTCCCGAACCAAATCTGCTGGAATCATGTGTGTCACTCTACATTTATGGATTCAGATTTCGTTGTGGGTGTGGATACCCAGCATTATACGACAGATCCAGGCAAACAACTAAACGTATTTGTGGTGGCTGCTGGTTAACTTTTAACTTAACATGAAAGATTAAAGATATTGAAAACTGCCACTGACCGTGATCTACACAGCTCCCCAATGACTAACTTTTATCAGGTATTGCATTTGGATATATATTTAGACACGATCAAAAACAATTCTGTCACAGTTTAGACTGTCAGTCTCTAACTTATCCGTAGGGGTCGGGTTAGTGTACGTATAAAAACCATTATGTCTATCAAAAGTTCCCATAAAACATGAAAACAATGTGTGTGTGTGTGTGTGTGTGTGTGTGTGTGTGTGTGTGTGTGTGTGTGTGTGTGAGTGTGTGAGTGTGTGAGTGTGTGCGTGTGTGCGTGTGTGTGTGAGTGTGTGTGTACCCTCTTAATTATATTTTGGGGACAAATTTTGTACCCAGAAGTGACTAAAACCTGACAAAATCTAAAAAAATAAATCCTTGTTAGTAAATCTGGTATAAAAATAATAACAATAATAAAGTAAATAAAGTTTTTTTTTTTTTTTTAAATATAAAAATGCAGAAAGTTGTGTGTGATCCCATACACAAAAGAAATATATTTGAAATATATTTTCAGGATATATTTTGGAATATATGCAAATATTTGAAATTGGCCCAATAAATATATTTCGTACTTATATTTCATATATTTTTGTTATATTTCAGAATATATTTCAATGTATTTGGAATATATGCCACATATATTTTTGACACTTTTGGGGATCCATACAGAAAAAAATACATTGAAATATATTCTGAAATATAACAAAAATATATGAAATATAAGTATGAAATATATTTATTGGGCCAATTTCAAATATTTGCATATATTCCAAAATATATCCTGAAAATATATTTCTTTTGTGTATGGGATGGGTTGGTTAAGGGGTCGGGTTAGTGTAAGAGGAGATAATATACAGTTTGACAGTTTTTACAGTATAAAAACCATTACTTCTATCGAATGTCCCCATTTAGATAGCTAAGTAAACGTGTGTGTGTGTGTGTGTTAGTGTTAGTGTGTGTGAGACCACAAAACAAGATGCCATTCCATTTTGCGATTACATTATGAGCTGTGATTGCCTTACATATCTTGC